>JAJJWX010002652.1:2154939-2873252 GCA_023529315.1 Papaver bracteatum | reverse complement strand
AGGATAGTTCTCAAGTCCGAAGTTGAAGGACAGATTAGTTGTTAAAATTTTGTAAAATCATATAAATAGCCATTTAGGCATGAGAAGAAAGAGAGGTCTTTTTAGGAGGAGAGAGAAAATGTTAGGAGAGATTTATTTTCTTTATCATCTTCTTCCCCAAAAAACTAGAGCTCCAAATATTCATTAATGGAGTCTCAATTGTAAAATCATGTAATTACACACAATCACTAGTGAAGAACCATGGATGTAGATCACAATGATCGAACCATGTAAAAAATCTTTGTGTCTCTTTTTATAATTTTAGTACTTTAATTCTTAGTTTTCTTATCAAATAAATTAGATAATCAAATCAAATTAGTAGAATCTCATGGGGGTGTAGTTGTGAGATAATCCGCAACTACAATATCTCAGCCTTCCAATAGCCAAGGGTTCTTCATTTTTATAACTCTCACATTTGCAAAAAATAAATAAATAGTGTTTATCTATAGTAGGGAAAATATTATGGGTTTTTGCTTCACTCCTTAGAGCCTTAGTTATCAATAATTTCGGAACAAATGTATTCATAAACATCATGGAGTTGGATTGGCAGTTTAGGTATATGTATTGTTAGATGAAATATTCTTTTTGAAGTTTGAAACTATGGTATGATGGAATAATAAATGGGGAAAAAAATTTATTTACTGTATTTTTTATTTTATTTTCATGTTGGCACAACATTATTACTCCATCCAGATAATAAATTGGAATAACATGCATAAGTAAAAAATAAAAAGATCAGGTAACCCATTTTGTTTCCCAAAACCTATTTGAATATCAAAATAATTACTCACGAATAAAACGAAGCAAGAGGAATGTGAACAATATCGTATTAGAGACAAAACATCCAGTGCCGTTACGGCACGGGTTAAGATCTAGTGTACTACATAAGACACAATTGAAGAAAAAACGATGTGATTCATTCTAATCAATTCATGAACTATAAAGCCACGGTTTGCAATAGCATTCCTTAGTTTTTTAAGATAAGTTCAAAAACATCGTTTTTAGATATAACCTACTCAAGTTCGCAGACTTAACTTCCTGGACGGAGTTCACAAACTCCAGCAGAAATTCTCGGGTTCGAGAACTACGCCAGTGCGTGGACTACGTTCGTGGACTGAAGTTCACGTGCTGCTCCGGTCTCACTTGATCAACAAAGTTCGCAAACTTCGGTTCAAGCCGTAAGCACTTATACATATATGTGTTACCACAACAATGCTTATATCCTCCGATGGTTATATTGTCTAAACTCTCATTTCAATCATTAAAATATTCTCAGAGGGCGTTATATAATTGTTATTCACAAACTATTTTTCGTCAGAGCGATTTCCAAAATGATTGAAACATAATGTGACTTTCTTCACTAGGTAAAGATGAACTTGATTAAAGCGAAAGCTTTACCAACACATATTTCGAGAAATAGATAAGCGAGATATACTCAGCTCGAAATATCCATATGTGTATAATCAAAGTTTATATAGAAAAACGAATTTTGTCTCAAGATAGGAGATAAAGTAGATAGACTTTTGAGTGATAGATAAGTTCAGGTCTCCACATACCTTTTAGTCGATGAAGATCCACTGGTTCCTTGAGTAGTCCTTCATCTTATATGATGATCGCCATGGAGTTCTTGAGCTTAACTACACTTTCTATCCTAGACCGAGACCTTAGCTATAGTAGACTAGAAATCAAAGACTTTATAGTTTTGATCACTAATATTGACAAACATGCTTGAGATAGCAACGCATGTGAGTTTGACAAAGCAGTGCTCTAATATTTATTTACAACTCTATTGATTCTATAAGATAAAGATATCTCAAGTCATATGTAAAGGCTCTTTCGTTTAAGATAATAAACTCTTTTGCCTGGGTAGATCAATCCAATCTCTATTACCTAAGTAATAATATTCAGATTTGTAATAATCAAAATAGATCTCAAGAGAACTATTAGGCGTTACCCATCCTACGCAACTATCAATCGAATAAATTTGATTTTAGTTGGATCCCAGATGATCAAGGTTTGTGTTACACAAAGATATGAGAAACCAATAAGAAATCTTCTTCGTCTTCAAATCTTCTTTAATCTTCAATTAAACCTGCACAACACCACTTTAATCTCGTGTGATCAATGACACACATAACTAAGTCTGTTAATAATGGATTAGATCTACAAACAATTCAAAAGATCTCATCGATACTTCGATCTAGTTTGAGTGAATCTTATATCATATGAGAAGATTCTAAAGAATAAGCAAACTTGGTGCAATCAAAGTTTAACAACCGCTAGTCAATCAAATCAATCGAAAACTAACAACACTGCTGAAAAAATGAGGGTCTAACAACCTCACCAAATATTTCGATTAGCAACCTGTATGGACAACTCCGAGTTGTTTTTCTAGAGAATCAACTAGACTCAATCAATAGAAAATACTCAAGGAGTTATTATCTCAATCTCTCGATTTGATGTACTCAAGAAAATATGATTCGCGAGACTAATCAAAGAGAGATAACTTGGATGGTACCAAAGACCAATATCCAAGTATCAATCAATTTAAATCAACAACCAATAGGTCGGATATTCTAATCAATTGAACAACGCATAACTTGTATTATTTCAATTATATAAAAATAAAATGCGTAAAAGCAATAATACAGACACCTGAATTTTTTTAACGAGGAAACCGCAAATGCAGAAAAATGCAGAAAAATACAGGGTCTTAGTCCAGATTAAACATACACTGTATTAAGCCGCTACAAACACTAGCCTACTCCAAATTAACTTCGGTATGGACTGTAGTTGAACCCCAATCAATCTCACACTGATCCAAGGTACAGTTATGCTCCTACGCCTATGATCCCAGCAGAATACTGCGCATTTGATCCCTTAGCCAATCTCACCCACAACCAAGAGTTTCTACGACCCAAAGTCGAAGACTTTAGCAAACAAATTTTTCTCACACAGAAAAGTCTACAAGATAGATAAATTCGTCTCCCACGAATAAACCTATGAGTTTTGTTCCGTCTTTTGATAAATCAAGGTGAACAGGAACCAATCAATAAAATCAGACTTATATTCCCGAAGAACAGCTCAGTTTTATTAATCACCTCACAATAGTCTTAATCGACGTAGTGAAAAAAGATATTGTGGAATCACAAACGATGAGATGAAGATGTTTGTGATTACTTTTATATCTTTCCTATTGGAGATAGAAATCTCAAGACAATTATTACAATTTTACTTGTACGATAGAAACAACAAGTTCAGATCACACAACTACAAGAAAAGTAGTATCGGTCTGGCATCACAATCCAAATGATGTCTTTAAGTCGTTAACCTGGTTTTAAAAGAAGAAAACCAAAGGTTAAAGGAGAATCGACTCTATCTTAGCAAACTAGTATCACACAGAATGTGTGGGGATTAGGTTTCCCAGTTGCTAGAGTTCTCCCTTATATAGTCTTTCAAATCAGGGTTTGCAATCAATGTTAGCTTAGTAACAAAGCATTCAATATTCACCGTTAGATGAAAACCTGATTAGATACAAGCTAATATTTGTCAACCATTAGATCGAAAACTTATCTTGCCATACACACATGTACTTGAAGATTTTGGGTTTGTGTAACCGTACCCAAACGTGTACAATAGTTGATTCAAGATTTGTCAACCAAATGGTTAGCCAAATGATAACTTTCATATCAACCATATTTTTCTTCACCATAACTAGTCCAAATAACTCAAATGAACTAGTTAGAGAGTTGTTCAATTGCTATGAGATCTTATGTAATACACAAGACACAATTGAAGCAAAAACGATGTAATTCACTCGAATTGATTCATGACCTATAAAGCCACGGTTTGAAATAACATTCCTTAGATAATTTAAATAAATTCACGAACAGCGTTTTTAGACATAACCACTCAAGTTCGCGGACTGGGTTCGCGGACTTAAGTAACCGGTTGGAGTTCACAAACTCCAGCAGAAATTCTCGGGTTCGAGAACTTCCGTCAGTTCGCGGACTGGGTTCACGGACTGAAACCAATCTTCAACTCCAGCAAAAATTCTCGGGTTCGAGAACTATGCTCGTTCGCGGACTGGGTTGACTGTTCAAGTTTCGGTTTTCACTTGATCAACAAAGTTCGCAAACTTCGGTTCAAGTGCATAAAGACTTATACATATATGTGTTACCACAATAATGTTTATATCTCCCAGTGGTTATATTGTCTAAACTCGCATTTCAATCATTGAAACATTATCAGAGGATGTCATATAGTTGTTATTCACGAACTAGTTTTCGTCAGAGAAATTTCCAAAGTGATTGAAACATAACATGACATTCATCACTAGGAAAAGATGAACTTGGATAAAGCGAAAGCTTTACCAACACACATTTCGAGAAATATATAAGCGAGATATACTCAGCTCGAAATGTCACCTGTGTATATCTTTAGTCTATATAGTAAAACAAATTTTGTCTCAAGATAGGAGATAGAGTAGATAAGATTTTGAGTGATAGATAAGTTCAAGTCTTCACATACCTTTTAATCGATGAAAATCCATTGGTTCGTTGAGTAGTCCTTCGTCTTGTATGATGATTTCCATGGAGTTCTTGAGCTCAACTACACTTTCTATCCTAGGACGAGACCTTAGCTATAGTAGACTAGAAATCAAGACTTTATAGTTTTGATCACTAACATTGACAAACATGCTTGAGATAGCAATGCATGCGAGTTCGTCCGAGAAATGCTCTAACGATCTCCCCATTTGTCAATTTTAGTGGCAAAACTATTAATTCATTTGGAATACAAAAAATATATAAATCAACTTTGTAGCTCCTATTCCACATGTCTAATCTTCAACGTTACTCGAAATCTTCGTCACTTCCAAGTAGTCCAATGATCCCAAAGGTTGTAAGTTTAGCATCATCGTTGTTGAAAATCCGTACATATAACAATGAGAAAAGCATCGGTTCTCAATCATTGTTATACTGTGTCATAGTATTATTATACAACGTCAAAGTCCAATTGCATCAAAACTTCAACAACAGTACTATGGTGATACTTTACTCCCCCTTAGTCAATACTCCATCGCACATGGAAACCACTCCCCCTTACATAATGATCCGAAAACCATATGTATTTGTAGTGTGAACTACAATTAATTCTCCTCCTTTTTGTCAATAAAATTGGCAAAGGTACAAGAACGGGATCCTAATGAAATTTCCGTACGAGACATTTCATGACCAAAGGTAAATATGTATCATCTTGTTTAGATGCAATCATAAAGCCAAAGCTAAATGCATTCATCAAGGAGTTTATAAAGACGCAAGATAACCCCTCTAATATTCCACAGCCACACTCCCCACAAAGATTTGGCAATTAAGCACAAGTTCAAAAGAACTCTCCCCCATAATATGTCATTCCCTAAGGAACAACAAGAGCGACCTTCATTCCAAAAGAAAAGAAGGATTTCTTTAGACTCAACAAATTACATACAAGTATGAATTTGGAATCCAACAAGAAATATTCAATCAAATTAACCAAAGCGAACCAAGATTAATTTGACTAAATATGCTCAACACAAGTAAACTTATGGAGTCTTAATAATTCGATTAGATTATTCACAAGAGAACTCATAATTAATCTAACCGGAAAACACAATTAAACTAATCACAAAAATAATCAATTCAATCGTTTATACTCTCATAAGAAAATCTATAGAGCAATGACTAAGTTAATCATACAAATAACCATCCTAGTCGATCATGCTCAACATGAGAAAAACTTACGGAGTGCAAACTAAATAACCATACTAGATGATTGATTTAGTTTATTTGGGCTCAACATAAGAGAATAAGGATCTATATTGTGGATAACACAAGGATTCATTCTATGTTTCATCACCATTTGCACAATGACACACAATAGACGTAATCCTTGAATCACAAAAGATTTTAACCTATCTTACATCAATAATTGACAATATAGGCTTAACTTTTGTGTTTGTCAAAAGTTTATCCTTTTATCAATATTTGCATATCAATTCACGAACGACTTTACTTTTGACAAAATATGGGACAATCAAGTTCACGGACGTAAACTACATATCCCATCAAAATATTGCAATATATAAAATCATAAAGATTAATACTTCAACCATCATCTTCCAAACAAACTTAGAATTTTTAAACCAAAATATCTAAAAACAAGAAGATGAAAATATTGGATATAGCTATGTGTAATCACAATAATGGCTATTTCAAGACACTAGTTATTCTTCTAATCAAAAGAGAAACAATAGAAGATTTACTAGATTAACAAAATCAAAAACAATATAAACAAAACCTCCATGCTACTGAGAACTAAAGTCGAATAGACAGTTCAGGACCTTCTTGAGTCTTAAGGTCTTGGAGCTTGTGAATCGCAACATCCTTTGTACCTTTGAAGAGGATATCCTTATTGGGAAGTTCTCTAACACGGGTTTTCATGAGAGAAAGGTCAGACTTAACCCTTTTCAACTCAGTTCTTACCACATCAAGACTCTTCATTGAATCAACAAGTTGCTGCTTTGATTTCTCAAATTCCTTCAGGAAGTCGAGAACTACATCTGATGAAATCTCTTCAATCTCCTCTATATCAGAAAGTAACTCAGAGGATTAAGGAAGGAAACTTTTATTATCAAGAAGAGTTTCCTTCTCTTTATTGAGTTTGCAATATACCGCCTTATCAATGACATCTTTAGGCAAATTCAATGAGCATGAAGAAGAAGAAGCCATTGATAAAAAGAAACCTAGAGTAATAAGAATAACTAAATAGGATAGGTATATAAATAAAAACTCAAGAGATTTAGGGTTTACGGGATATGTTTTAAAGAATAACCCGCTCGTGAGCCCGTAAGATGGTTTTTCACAAAACTCTGCATGGAAAAAGAAAAACACTTTTACTTTTCAAAGATAAGATTCGACAAGGAACGTCAAGAAAGAGAAGAAAAAAATACTCACGATCAGTGTTTGACTAATTATCCTTCTATAAACGATAAGAGTAGCTAGATAAATTGAGTCACACAGTTACGGAGTATACCTATTCAAGTTTCTCACAACTAGGCTCTTTGTATGTGAGATATTCAACCTTGTGATTACTTTACACAAGTATGAGCCTTTATCTCATCAAATGAATGTCGTTCCTTTTTATCCTTTTGTCTTTGATTTGTGCTCTTTCTAAAAGATGATCCACTGCTTGATTAGCATACTTATCATAAGGACTAAATCTAGGATCTCTTCCAATTGAATTAAGAGGATCAGAGTGGATGGGAATCCATGTTATAGATTTAGATTTATCAAAACCATCCTTATAAGTACATGAAATGCTTTTGTTAGCAACACAAGAATTTATGCCAGAATACACTTGAGCCATGTACTGATTTTTGGAATAGAGATCATTCTTATAAGGTTTCTGATTTCTTGTGGGAAAATCATTCACTGCGTTATTCGACTGACTATTTATTCCATTGACAGTGAAGAGAAGCAAATTATGGAGCTTAGAAATTTGTTTTTTTCTTGCAAAACAATAGATAGCATAGTGATTCCCTTTCCCACAAAAAGTACAGGTTAGTGGAGAAGAAGCAATGACTGGCACTTGTTTAAACTCCATAGCCATATGAGAAGATTGCAAGTTATGTAAACTTTTCTTGATACAATCTTCTTCTGGGGAATACTTTGTCTTGTACAGAACATCACGAGAGTTAGTTTGTACAGAGGATTTTCTCCTTAAGACAAAGTTTTCCTTTTCCAAGGATTTACACTGTTCATGGGCTAGAGTAAGAGATACACATAGTTTCCCTTTTTCAGCACGAAGTCTGTTGAGATCTGATGAATGAGACTCGAGCAAAAATTTTTCTCTAATTGAGTCTTCTTTAATAATATCCTCAAGATCACTAATCTTTTCACATTGAAGAGTAGTTTCTTGAAGAAGTTTCTCAATATTCTTAGAGAAGGACTTTATGATATTATAGAGTTCACGTTCTCGATCAAGAGACTTTTCAAATTCATCAATGAGCTGATCAAGATTATTAAAATCAACATCTTCAGTTGTATGTTTTGAAATTCTGGTTAGCTCCTTTTTAGCTTCTGCCAGAGTGTCACAAACCTCATGAGAGGAAAAAATGTCATTATTACATTGAACATTCTTTTTACCTCGGGATTCGGAAGAATCAACTAAGGAGTAATCCATTGAGGTGTTTCCAAGAAACTTGACATGATTAAAAGCTTTAGGAGGCATTTTGGTATTCACAACAGAGATTTTTTCCACAGACTCAGATTTCCACAAACATAGACTTATAAGGTCTTAAACGTGTTTGCCTGCTCTGATACTAATTGAAAAAGCGGGGGTCTAACAACCTCACCCAATATTTCGATTAGGAATCTGTATGGACAACTCCGAGTTGTTTTTCTAGAGAATCTACTAGACTCAATCAATAGAAAATACCCAAGGAGTTATTATCTCAATCTCTCGATTTGATGTACTCAAGAAAATATGATTCGCGAGTCTAATCAAAGAGAGATAACTTGGATGGTACCAAAGACCAATATTCAAATGTCAATCGATTGAAATCAACAACCAATAGGTCGGATATTCTAATCAATTGAACAACGCACAACCTATATTGTTTCAATTATATAAAAATATAATGCAAAAAAGAAATAACACAGATATCAGAATTTTGTTAACGAGGAAACCGCAAATGCAGAAAAACCCCGGGACCTAGTCCAGATTAAACATATGATGTATTAAGCCGCTACAGTCACTAGCCTCCTCCAAATTAACTTCGGTCTGGACTGTAGTTGAACCCCAATAAATCTCACACTGATCCAAGGTACAATTATGCTGCTACGCCTCTGATCCCAGCAGGATACTGCACACTTGATTCCTTTAGCTGATCTCACCCACAACTAAGAGTTGCTACGACCCAAAGTCGAAGACTTTAGCAAACAAATCTGTCTCACACAGAAAAGTCTACAAGATAGATAAATTCATCTCCCATGAATAAACCTATGAGTTTTGTTCCGTATTTTGATAAATTAAGGTGAACATGAACCAATTAATAAAACCATACTTATATTCTCGAAGAACAACTCAGTTTTATCAATCACCTCACAATAGTCTTAATCGACGCAGCGAAAAAAGATATTGTGGAATCACAAACGATGAGACGAAGATGTTTGTGATTACTTTTATATCTTACCTATCAGAGATAGAAATCTCAAGCCAATTATTACAATTGTACTTATACAATAGAAACATCAAGCTCAGATCACACAACTACAAGAAAAGTAGTATCGGCCTGGATTCCCAATCCTAATGAAGTCTTTAAGTCGTTAAACTGGTTTTAGAAGAAAAAAACCAAAGGTTAAAGGAGAATCAACTCTAGATTAACAAACTAGTATCACACAGAATGTGTGGGTATTAGGTTTCCCAGTTGCTAGAGTTCTCCCTTATATAGTATTTCAAATCAGGGTTTGCAATCAATGTTAGCTTAGTAACAAAGCATTCAATATTCACCGTTAGATGAAAAACTGATTAGATACAAGCTAATATTTGTCAACCGTTAGATCAAAAACTTAGCTTGCCATACACACATGTACTTGACGATTTTGGGTTTGTTTAACCGTACCCAAACATGTACAAAATTTGATTCAATATTAGTCAACCAAATGGTTAGCCAAATGATAACTTTCATACCAACCATATTCTTCTTCACCATAACTAGTCCAAATGACTCAAATGAACTAGTTTGAGTGTTGTTCAATTGCTATGAGATCTTATGTACTACACAAGACACAATTGAAGGAAAAACGATGTGATTCACTCGAATTGATTCATGAACTATAAAGCCACGGTTTGCAATAGCATTCCTTAGATAATTTAAATAAGTTCACGAACATCGTTTTTAGACATAACCACTCAAGTTCGCGAACCGGGTTCGCGGACTTAAGTAAACGGTTGGAGTTCACAAACACCAAAAAAAATTCTCGAGTTCGAGAACTTCTTTCAGTTCGCAGACTGGGTTCGCGGACTAAAACCAAGCTTCAACTCCAGCAAAAATTCTTGGGTTCGAGAACTACACTCGTTCGTGGACTGAGTTCGCGGACTAGGTTGACTGCTCAAGCTCCGGTTTTCACTTGATCAACAAAGTTCGCAAACTTCGGTTCAAGTGCATAAGGACTTATACATATATGTGTTACCACAACAATTCTTATATCCCCCAGTGGTTATATTGTCTAAGCTCTTATTTCAATCATTGAAACATTCTCAGAGGACGTCATATAGTTGTTATTCACGAACTAGTTTTCGTCAGAGAAATTTCCAAAGTGATTGAAATATAACATGACTTTCGTCACTAGGCAAAGATGAACTTGGCTAAAGCGAAAGCTTTACCAACACACATTTCGAGAAATAGATAAGCGGGATATACTCAGCTCGAAATGTCACATGTGTATATCTTTAGTCTATATAGTAAAACGACTTTTGTCTCAAGATAGGAGATAGAGTAGATAGACTTTTGAGTGATAGATAAGTTCAAGTCTCCACATACCTTTTAGTCAATGAAGATCCACTGGTTCCTTGAGTAGTCCTTCGTCTTGTATGATGATTGCCATGATGTTCTTGAGCTCAACTACACTTTCTATCCTAGTCCGAGACCTTAGCTATAGTAGACTAGAAATCAACACTTTATAGTTTTGATCACTAACATTGACAAACATGCTTGAGATAGCAACGCATGCGAGTTCGACTGAGCAATGCTCTAAGAACTGCAATTATCTAATTTCCTACCAACAGTACTCGTAGAGCTTCTTGATCCCACAAAAGTCTTTAAACGAGCGGTCGTAAGAGATTTTACCTAATTAAGATACATTCCTCTCCGAATAGATGGCTCCACCAGAAACAACAAGAAATGAAGTTTTCCTGGCTCTTAGGATAGTTTGCTAGAAATTAAAACTTTGGTATTTATAGACCAAGGATGTTTGGACATCAAGGAATTTCCAAAACCGAAAATATTCTCAAGATATGCAATTAATGGAAAAATTCAGTTTTCATAATTCTAATAAATGCTTGTCCAATATTTCCAAAATCTGTCAATAGAAAATCTCTAGTTAGTAAATGCATATTACTAATTTTTATTCTTTAGAGATATGCATTTAATTGCTGGTAATTAAAGTATATAAAACCAAAAACCTTTATTAAACAATCTTCAATTTATCTTGGCACAAGATCTCCATGAGTACTTAGGAATATCTTTGAACAATAAATGATAAGAATTATTGTACGTGATCAAAGCATGTTGACATATTTTTCACTGCAAATCCTTATTTCATATGTACACGGATTCACATTCTTGGAATCAGTTATACCACACTTCCAAACAAGTTTATAATTGATTCACCTGTTTTCCAAGAATATTATGTGATTGATAAAATACCATATCATATACATGGGTTCAATCGATTCTACCAATCACTAGGATCGGTTATACCTAATTATGGAAATACTTGTGATCGGTCACTAGGATCGGTTACACCAGTTACAAGGATCGGTTCCATCTTACACATGGCCTAGTTAGCAATTCGTAGTTCGGGATATGTACGAAATGGCAAACGTACAGGTATTATTTGGATTTGCTAAAGGTAGGTTAGGCAACAATCCGGTCAATGGTTTTTGATCCGGTAGTAGTTCGAAACGGGATACGTACGTGTATAATTCGTTTTAGAGATATGAATTCGGTACGGAAAATTCGGCCTATATATAATAAAATAAAAGGTATTTATAATCCTAAAACACTAGTATTTGTATACATGGTTGATTCATATGGAGGAAAAAATAACATTTTAACATGAAGGTGTAAAAGAATTCTATGGTTTAAAGGCGTTATATACAAAGCATATGAGATATCAACACAAATCAAGCAAATCAACTCATGGAATAACATTTTAACACGAGGGTGTAAAAGAATTTTATGGTTTAAAGGCATTATATGCAAAGCATATGAGATATCAACACAAATAAACTCATGGAAGAGTGGTTTCAGTTAGAGGAGTAGTGCTTAAAGGTATTAGGTTTGATTCCCTTTGGCTACATTTTTTAAAAAACACTTTAAGAAAGAAGGAAACGTTGAATCAGCTAGTTGGGCCCAACGAGTTGAATCAATGAGTCAGCCGAACCCCGTAGCCATTTGATACACGAATCCGAACTATTCGCGTATAATTCAGATCTTCCATAAAAGACACGTATTAGGTTCAGTGTTTGAATCGTACGCGCATAATTCGGCGCCCGTACCGGTTCGGAATAATTCGCGAATTATTCGCCGAATTGCTAACTAGGACACATGGTATTACTTGTGATAGATCACACTAGTTACCAGGAAAGGTTACACAAATTACAATTATTTTGGGGTAAAAACTAATTATGCTGGCTTAGGTAAATTTGGGTGTGTTGATGAGAAACGAATCTAAACCCTAAACAAATGCACTACACGGGAGTACTTTAGATTTGAGAGATCAATCTGTACAATCCTAGACTAAACCAAGAAATGGCCATTCCAGTCTTGCTTCGGTCATAAAGTAAAGGAGAAGGGTTGATATTAGGGAGGGAAGCTGTTAGAGCATTGCTCGGTCGAACTCGCATGCGTTGCTATCTCAAGCATGTTTATCAATATTAGTGATCAAAACTATAAAGTCTTTGATTTCTAGTCTACTATAGATAAGGTCTCGGACTAGGATATAAAGTTTAGTTGAGCTCAAGAACTCCACGACGATCATCATACAAGACGATGGACTAATCAAGGAACCAGTGGATCTTCATCGACTAAAAGGTATGTGGAGACTTGAACTTATCTGTCACTCGAAAGTCTATCTATTCTATCTCCTATCTTGAGACAAAAGTCGTATTACTATATAGACTAAGAGTATACACATATGATATTTTGAGCTGAGTATATCTCACTGTAGATGGTGGATTTTCGACAAAGGCTAAAATCGTAAACCCATAATTACACAAACCTCTGACTCAGCAATCAGGCGTAAATATGGAGACACGGGTCTCTCATCGAATCCTCTGACGGAGAATACTTTCTCTCAGAGTGTATATAGATATGTAGTCTCACAGCTGGACAACGGCATATCTCATGAGTACTGAATACTTCAGTCATTATTTCTATTACGGGATGAACAACTCCCGAACAACTTGCTCTGCTAGTATAAAGTCATAAATTAATCATTCCTAAATTCTTGGATTCATCCGCAGAATTTCTGAAAATATTCAAATATTTTCGCAGATATCTCATTACGCAAACCGTGGTTCTTCCCAGCAGAAGTACATGGATTAGTAATATTGGACGCACGGGCATCAGTGCTACCGCCTGAGTGAGCCTTGTCTCAAACCTAAATTCTTGGATTCATCCGCAGATTTTCTGAAAATATTCAAATATTTTCGCAAATATTTCATTACGCAAACCATGGTTCTTCCCAGCAGAAGTACATGGATTAGTAATATTGGACGCACGGGCATCAGTGCTACCGCCTGAGCAATCCTTGTCTCAAACCTAAATTCTTGGATTCATCCGCAGAATTTCTGAAAATATTCAAATATTTTCTCAAATATTTCATCACGCAAACCATGGTTCTCCCCAGCAGAAGTCCATGGATTAGTAATAAATATTGGACGCACGGGCATCAGGGCTACCGCCTGAGCAAGCCCTGTATTAAACTTAAATTCTCGATTTCATCTGTAGAATTGCTGAAAATATTCAAATATTTTCGCAAATATTTCATTACGCAAACCATGGTTCTTCCCAGCAGAAGTCCATGGATTAGTAATAAATATTGGACGCACGGGCATCAGGGCTACCGCCTGAGCAAAACCCTATCTCAGATGGTGCAATTGTATTCAACAATGATACACTAACAACCACCGCACGAGCAAGTATTTCAAAATACGACGAAATGATGAACCTATGCAAAATAGGACGAAAAATAACAAATAAATAAAAATTGACCAAGCGCTGGGAGCATGGACCCACTGACCGGCCGATCGTTCCGTGGTCAATCCCACACCAGTCTCATAATTTTATCATATTTTTGTTGTTTTCTCTGAGTTCATGAAAAACCTTTCGCTTGAACAAATATCCTTTGTTTTGAGGAAACTCCTCAACTTCATGGTGCTTCCTCCGCGCGGAGGAAATAATATAAAATCAAGGAGAGCATGAGGGGGGCGTGACCATTGGCCAACCGGCCATGCCTGGTCTAGCCGGCCCCACACCTCATATTTCCTAATTATTTTATTAATTGCTCTAATTTCATGAAAACTCCTTAATCTCATGATATTTCCTTCGTCTCATGAAAAATAATAAAACTTAGGAAACCCGTGTGCACAGTCATGGCTGGTCGGCCAAACCCTGGATGGCTCACACGTCCCACTCTTTTATTAGCATATTTTTCATGTTTTCATAATCCCATGAAAATTCCCTGACTTCATGATATTTCCTTCAAATTATGAAAATTCCTTCAAATCATGAAATAATGCATAAAATAGGGAATACGCACGGGACCGGGCCTGGGTCGGCCAGTCATGCTCCAAGACGGTCCCACACGCTCACACGTCCCTTATTTTATTATTTATGATTTTTGATGTTTCCTTCGTCTCATGGAAACTCATTTATTTCAGCAAAACTCCTTCGTTTTATCATATTAGGAAAAATGTTAAGGGACCGGCCCCTTTGATTTTTCCTGAGTTTTACTCTCTGGCTGTTTTCACCTCCCGAAAGAGCTTAAAACATAAATATTCCCGCAATGGGAGATAGGAAATTCTTTTCCGTACGTAATGGAGGGGCGGACCAGCAAAATCCGAGTCAGTATGTGAAATCTATGTTGATTCTACCAAAGGACGCTAATTAGGGTTTCAACCAGTCTGGGAGTGCTTAAACGATCAACATTTGATCCCGTGACCACCCAGGGCCGGTTTCATGACCTCTTGGTCGGTCCCTCACCTCTTCATAATTCCTTCACTTTTCATTATTTTCCTTCATCCGATGAAGTTTTGACGGTTTTATCAGAAAACCTTAATTTTGTCATATTTTCTCAAACGGTCGCTCAAACGAGCACCAGAAAATATCAAAATTCTCAGAACTGAGACACGGACGTCTCGACGATGAAAGCATGTTACCTTGACTGACCAGGGTTGGATTTGTGGCTCGCAATGAGCCAGTCCCACTTGTTTCTCACAATCTGACCTAATTTGCACAATTGCACGTATTAGGTCCAAAACTCTCCAAACAATTTCAGAATTTGACGGAGCGATCGTCATTTGATCCCGTGACCACCCAGGGCTGGTTTCACAACCCCTTGGTCGGTCCCTCATATTTTAATAATAATTAATTAGGTTCTATCACCTAATGCTGAACCCAGCAGTAATTCAGTAAATGATTAAACCAGCATTTAATCATTCTTTCAACAACTCACCAACTCTTCAAAGAGGTCTTGGATTTTGCTCACGTGAGCATATGAGAATTTCATGGTCGATCCACGGTCCCATGAAGCCGGTTCTCCTTCATTCTATGGTTAATTTCAAATAAATCATCAATTGGTCATCAATTGATCAAATTAGGGTTTCTGAATCCAAGGATCATGATTCCAGATTCAAACACTAATAATTTCACATTGATCTCATGATCAATATTCTTATTAATTATGCTCGGTTCAACTACCAGCGCTTTAATTAATATTTTATTTTGGTCAAGCTACCAATATTTCATCAGACGAGCAACACTTGCTCAGATGAGCAATATTTACTCAAATTGAACTACCAATATTAAATTAGCGAGCAATACTTTCTCTCCTCAACGTGAGGATCCTATCACTGTCTCAGCAGACACGTTCGATTCATGAGTTGCAGAACATTCTACAAAATCATGTTTAACTCAGCAAATACGTGGACTCATCGTCCCACGAAGTCATAAAATCAGCAACTGAATTAATTAACCACGAGACATCAATCGTGTCACTTGGGGGGATATTAACTAGGGTTTTGGTTTGGCGGTATACGGCACGTGTGTTCAAACACACGATGAAATGTGAGCAAGTCGTGCAATCAGTTGAGGGAGTTAGCGAAGTAGTGGGTGGAAAATCAATCAAGTCTCTGCACGATGAGCGCAACTGGTTTCAAGCATTATTTCCATCTCTCCACTCCTTCACTCCATCAACTGTCACACTTCATGGGATCATGGTGTTTTTAACTCTGGCTTTATATAATGTCTCTGAATACTGATTGAAAGAACAAGATTCGAAGAGTTCTCAAATATTCGAACAACAATCGTCTGAACGAGCAATTTCTCAACAAAGTTCATACAGACGCTCATTCGTCTACACGAACTCACAGAAATCACTCTCAATCAGGAAATATTCAATCATTCAGAGTATTACACGGAAACCATAACACACCTACAATCACAATTTATCTCACACATTTCTCAGCTTCCCTCCTACAGACCAACCCATCCTCTCTTGTGACCGAATTTACTCTGGAACGGCCATTGTCTTGGTTTAGGCTGGAGTACTACAGATTGGTATCTCGAACTAAAAATCACCCCCTTCATAGTGGTGCATCTGTGTGAGGTTGAACATTTTGCTCGGTTCAATGAATCTCATCCGCACGGTCGTCCTCAATTCCGCAAAAAACCAGCAGATCGTTTTTCCCCATCTACAGATTGGCGACCACAGTGGGAGATCATTCTCTCGGTTGCAATTTCAATTCTCACAAAATGGTTGGTCTTAGGATTAACTCAACTACTTCAAACTCGATCCAGGATCCTTCAAATGGGAACGCTCCTCCTTATAATGCTATGTCTGGCAGCACAGAAGATGGAAGAGTCCCAACTCTAATCGAATTGGCTCGCACCTTGGAGATCCACACTAGGAACATGGATTTGATAAAGGATACGATGAATCACATACTTGATTTCCTCATCAAACTAACATCCGAGTTAGGCAGGATCTCCGCTCCGGAAGTCCCAACACAGGGGACTAATTCATCACACGACGACCGTCAAATCGACAGTTTCACTACTTATGAAAAGTCGGTAGACCAGGAAGTGACACAGTTGGTAGAAGGCTTATGTGAACTCTTACACTTTTCCAGGAAGCAACGAACAAACACGTTTTCTGCTCTCAACCAGATATCATCTGAATTTCCCTTAGTCTCCTCACCTTCAGCAGTTGAAGAAACATTCGTGATGTCTGAGCATTCAATTAACAACATCACCTTTGGAGAAGAGGACCGCATGGCAGACGAGGGACATAACCGAGCCTTGTATGTAACCGGTTTTATCAAAGACTCTTAATTTAAAAGAGCTCTCGTTGATACAGGCGCCTCTACAAATATTGTCACCATGAAGACTCTCAAAGCATCCAAGTTTCCACGGAACAAAATCGTTCGTCATCCCATCTTGATGACAGGTTTTGAAGGAAGCCAGATCCATACATATGGATACGCGTACATAGACATGAAGGTGGGGCCTATCCAATCGAAAGCCAAATTTCACGTGATCGAGCAAGAGCATGACTATCACATGATACTCGGACGACCGTGGCTTCATGACAATAAGGTGGTCCCTTCAACATATCATCAATGCATGAAAGCTCTAATCAACAACAAGATTGTTCGTATTGTGGCTTCATCATCTCCATATGCCCCAGTCTATGACGCTGAGTTCCTTGAGTCTCATAAAAACATCCCCGAACCTCCAAACAAGGTTTATAGTTCTCCACTCCCAAAGTGGGGGTCTATCGAAAAGGTTGCATACAATCCATCATCCTCAGATGTCACGACGGCCAAGCCATCCGCTACACCGATTAAGTGCCGCAAGGATCAGATGTAGACTCATGGATCCAAGTTCATCACCAGTCATGATGCGGACGGGAGGATCATTTACCGGCGCAAGGATTAGCAATTAACAGGGGAGAATGATGAAGAATCTCCCCGCACCGAAGAATCATACCAGAGTGAGCCATCACTCGAAGAAGAGATCCAAGATGCTCCTCGAAAATTACAGGACGGCACTGACTCCACCACTGATGATCTTGAAACGATTAACGTCGAAACGGAGTACAATCCAAGGCATATTCTAATCAGCTCAACACTTTCATCAGAGGAATGGACGGAGTTAATAGTGCTACTGAAGGAGTATCAAGATATCTTCGCGTGGATATATGAGGAAATGCCTGGTCTGGACGGTAAATTAGTTACCCGTCATCTGCACATAACACCTGGTTCCAAATACATCAAACAACCGCCTAGACAGTTCAGACACGAAGTCGAAGAACAAATCAAGGTCGAGGTTCAGAAATTATTGGCAGCAGGGTTTATCAAACCAATTCAACATCCGACATGGTTGGCAAATGTTGTTCCCGTCAAGAAGAAAAACGGTCAGATCAGATGCTGTGTTGATTTCAGGAATCTGAATAAATGTTGTCCAAAAGATGACTTTCCTTTACCCAACATTGACATGCTTGTGGATGTAGCCAACGGTCACGGTATGTTCTCGTTTATGGATGGTTACAGCGGATACAACCAGATCAAGATGTACGAGCATGATGCCAACAAAACTGCATTTCGTACTCCCATCGGGAACTTCCACTACACTGTGATGCCTTTCGAATTAAAGAATTCCGGTGCTACCTATCAACGAGCTATGACCTCCATATTCCATGACATGATGCACAAGCAAGTGGAGGATTATGTTGATGATGTCGTGGTGAGATCGAAGACTCGGGCATCTCATTTCCAAGTTCTGAGACAAGTCTTTTAAAGATGCAGAGAATATAAATTAAAGATGAATCCTCTGAAGTGCTCTTTTGGCGTTTCCTCCGGAAAGTTTCTGGGATTCCTAGTCACAGCAGAAGGAATCAAGGTCGATCCAGATAAAACAAAAGTTATTATATTCGGCATTTCATTCCCGGATTGTCTCAACTTATTGCTTCGTTCACCCCTCTATTGAAGAAAGGAGCAAGCTTTACATGGACAACCGTTCAGCAAGAAGCATTCCATAAAATACAGCAGATACTATTATCACCCGCTGTTATGAAATCTCCAGTGCAAGGTCGACCGCTGATACTCTACACGGCATTCAGTAATGTTGCAATTGGAGCACTCCTTGCACAAGAGGATGATGAAGGCATCGAACGGCCGATCTATTACTTCAGTCGTACAATGCGAGATGCTCAGCTCCGATACCCAGAGGCTGAAAGAGCATGCTTGGCATTAGTGCATGCAATCCAGAAATTTAGGCACTACTTACTGTCCAACAAAGTCGTGCTCATCTCCAAGGCAGACCCTATAAAGTTTCTACTATCAAAACCATCCTTGATAGGAAGACCAGCAAAATGGTTACTTCAGATGTCAGAATTTGACATAGCATGTACGCCACCAAGAGAAATCAAAGGGTAAGCGGTAGCAGACTTACTCGCTGCTTTTCCAGGAGACGATGCAACATCACTACACGAAGACGTGCCTGGTGAGTTTCAAGATATCTTGATCATCAAAGAAGAAACATGGCTTCTGTACTTTGACGGTTCTGCCACCCCTAGCAACGACACTGGGGGAGCAGGCATAGTGCTCGTCTCTCCATCCGGTGAGGTTTTCTCACATTCATTCAAGATGGATTTTCACTGCACTAACAATTCAGCAGAATATGAAGCCTTCTTATTGGGATTATCCTTGGCTAAACAAGCAGGAGCAACACATCTCGAGATAAGGGGAGATTCAAAAATGTTAGTCAACCAAATGAATGAAACGTACTCCCTTAAAGAAATCACACTGGCTCCCTTCAGAACTGAGGCTCATCGTCTGTTAAATTACTTCGCCAATGCAATGATCATCCATATTGGACGAACCAACAATAGGCATGCCGATTGCCTAGAAACTCTCACCTCTAAATTGCAATTCGAAGGAGCAGAGAAGACGATCGATGTACAAAGACGTGCTGTTTCATCTACATGGTTGGCTCAAGTTGAAAATATTCAAGCAGATGATTGGCGAGCACCTATAGTTCATGAGATGAATAGTTCTCTTTTAGAAGGGAAAATCAGTCTCAAAGAGTTAAAGAATTATTTCTTACTTCATGGAGCATTATATTATCGAAACCCTGATGGGTCTTTGTCACGATGTCTTGGACCTAAAGAGGCGGACGAGAAGCTAAAGTGCATACATGAAGAAACCTGTGGACAGACGCAGGTGGTAACACTTTACCGAAAGCTTCAAAGAATGGGATACTATTGGCCTTCCATGGAGGTTCAATCAAGAGCTCTGCAAAAGTCATGTCTTAACTTCCAGACGCCTCCCCATCACTTGGAGGTTCTAACATCCCATCACACCGGGAACTGGAGGGAACCGTACATCAAATATCTTCGGGACAATGAATTGCCGCTGGAAAAGAAAGAAACAATCAAGCCCATTCAGAAGGCTAAGAGATTTGTCTTCATCGACGGGATCTTATATCGCAAAAGTTTTGGTGGAAACCTACTGAGATGCTTAGCTGAACATGAAATCCCAACCATTCTGAAAGAAATACATGATACAAAACATCAAGGAAAGAAAAAATTATTTCTCCAGATTCATGAGAAATATTACTGGCCGACCATGGAAGATGATGCAGCTGTGCACGTGCAAAGATGTCACCAATGTCAAGTCCATGGTAACCTCATTCACACTCCTTGTCTCCCATTGAACTCTGTGAATAGTCCATGGCCCTTTTATAGCTGGGGACTGGACATCATTGGGAAAATCAATCCAGCATCTTCGAAGCAGCATGAATACATCATCACTGCAACCTAATATTTCACCAAATGGGTTAAAGCTGTTCCTCTTAGAAGCACCACAGGAGTCACGATCGCATCCTTTATCAATGAGTACATAATATGCAGTTTCGGTGTTCCTAAGCACATCATCACTGATAACGGAACTGCTTTCGCCAATAAGCATGTTGCAGAATTGCTCAAAGAATATGGCATCAAACAAGTTTTCTCTACGCCGTATTATCCCCAAGGAAACGGGCAAGCAGAGAGTAGCAACAAAACTTTGATCCAGATTCTCAGTCGAACAGTTCATGATAACCCTCGATCATTGCATGAACAGTTGCCTATGGCTTTATGGGCTTATCGAACTACGCCAAGAAGCTCAATCGGAACTTCACCATATTCTCTCGTCTACGGAGCTGATGCAATATTACCGGCAGAAATCAAAATTCCCTCAGCAAGGATTTCAACATCCAGTGGAATACGATGGGATGAAGCTGAAGTATCCAACTCAAGAGTTGCTGAATTAGACATGCTCGAATCAAAAAGGGATAAAGTGGAAAAACACGTAGAAACCTACAAACAAAGGATCTCCAGAGCCTACAACAAAATGGTAAGACCTCGAACATTTCAAGTAGGAGATCTGGTATTAAAGACAGCAAAACACATTCAACAAGACATGTCCGCTCCCAAGTTCTCTCCGAAATGGGAGGGACCATATGTGGTTATCAAGGCAGTGTCTAGTGGATACTACAAAATCTTAAAAATTGATGGAGGTATAGAAGGAAATATAATCAACGGCAAGTGGCTCAAAGCATATTACGCCTGATCCTTAGAAAACAAATACCTTTTCGTCATTTCATCATTGCAAACATTTTCAAAAATGTAATTTTCATTCCTTGAAAGAGAATTAAAATTCTCCTTTTTTCATTAGATATTCCATGAATGAGCAAAATTCATACCATAATTAATTATTTCACCTAGCCAGAAATAAATTCAAAAAACAACAATCATGAACGCTCACTCAGAGCAAACCGTACAGCAACGGATAATCCCTATAAGAAACTTCGTCAAGTTTCTTCTGAAAGGTCCTAGTCTTTACCTTCAAATCCTCAACTGCTTTCTCAACCCTAGCAGATTCCAGAGCCAATGTCCTCTCCTCCTCCAATAAAGCAGTAGTCATGGAAATTGCATCAGCGGCCTCTGCTGCCTTATGAACCTTGATTATCTTAAGCCGACGGCGGAGCCAGATAACATTGAACTGTAATACTTCACAGTTCGAGATCATCTCATCCCATTCATGCAGCTCATGATTTTTGACATATCGCAAACGCCTCCGGTTCATCTCCTCAATGATCGGCAACAGCCCAGCTACTGTGGTCAAGAGAGTTGGAGGAAAGCCTTTCCATACCTCTGTAGTAGCAATGTGGCCATACTTATTCCGGATCTTGGTGTACAAGGATGCATGACATTTAGGGACGACGAACCCGCCAACCACTTCATTGCCCGCAAAAGTGTTGATCAAAGGATCTTCGAAGGGGAGTCCAGCTGCAGGATATTCACGGGCGTGAGCACTATCTCCTGTTTCCACAGAATCAACGGGATCTTCACCAGTTCGGTCGCTGCTGTCCTCAACCTCGACTATGGTTACGGATTTCCCGCTCCTTCTTCTAGCATCAACAACGACGCGAACGTCCGCCTGCAATAAAATGAATAAGTATTTAATTCGAGTAAAGCACAGTATAATCTCAAGAATTATAAGATTACTTACAGACGAGCCAGATTCATCACGAGATGACCTGTACCGGACAGGAGCTCTAACAGTTCACTTGGGCTGAGAAGAAGCATTCTTCTGATTACCCTGCAATAAGATATTTTGTTAATGATCAAACCATCATCTTGATCGTGCAAAGATAAAAGGCTGAAACTTACTGAGATGTACGCTACTATTTCAAACTTCGACTGAGTATTATCTTGAGAAGAGACACCATTGCCCGACATGGCAGCAACAAGATATGATCAAAAACTCTCTGCACGATGAATCTAACTCAGGATCAGAAGAAATATTTGCGCAGACGGTAAAGCTTGAAGTCCTGAAGATATATATTAGACGCGGTAGAGGATTATCTTCTGTGATGGTCAATTCAGTTGCGATTTTTACTGAAACCCTAAGATTTCAATGAGAGCAACGCTGAAGATACGGAAGAAAGATAGCTGGGGACTGGCACACACGGTCAAAATTCATGTGCAACTTGTAATCTCCCAGCCCATGCAACACGTATCTTTTAGTTCCTTCTACAAACAGAAATCACTAAGGCAAATTGGAATCCATGATGAATTCGAGGCGCGAACGTTGGTTTATTTACTCAGAAGAATCAACATGAAAAGTTTTCTCATTCAAAGGAAATCTCTAAAATGGAAGGAAATTCGTTCAAATCATCGAGGAAATTTCTACTACGAAGCCTAAGGAACATTCACATGTTCAGAAGAAGAAAAAAAACTACTCGTCAGGCTCATTATCAGAATTGTCATCGCTATCCTCTTTGTTGTCCGAGCCGTCATCACTATCTTCTTCATTGTCAGAATCAGTGTCGACGGATCTCGGATAAGCTTCTGGATCATCATTTGAATCCGAATCTTCCTCCAATTCAGCTCCAAATCGCTTCATGTACCTCTGGTACTCTCTTTCATCTTGAACAGTCCAGGTCCCTGGTACCTCCCATATGTCTTCTTTAGAATCATCAGCATCAGATTTAGCAGGCAGCCCGTCCAAGAATTGTCGCTTCTCCTCAGCCCTTTGCACTCTGCGCCGGATTCTAGCCTTCTCACGCTGACGAGCATCTTTTACGTCATCCTAGGATTTCCTTTTCCTGATTTCAGCGAAAGAGATCCTCCGTTCATTCAAGGGTACGCTGGAACTCGGCCCCTCACCCTGAGAGGGTTTGGATTTCGATATGGGAACTTTAGAATCTTCATCAGAAGAGCTAGAGGAAGAATAATTGATGTTGTTGGACATTTTCTGAAATCAGAAGCACAAAAGATTACCAACCTGCAAACAAATCCATCGGAAAAAATGGTAACTCTTAACTCTTACCTGTTTACGCTTCCACTAACGGTACTGATAGTAATGCAAGGGTTAATACTTCAAAACTGTTCGTTTCTTCGAAACCTACAAAAGACGTTCAAAACTCAGATTTTTCATAAAATCATCAATTTTCTACTGAGTGAACATTCACCATAGAATTATGGAAACTGAAACATTATAATTGATTTTATCTCTAAGAAACATCGCGCAAAACTCAAGTTTTGATTTTAGAAAAACAATATATATCCGCATATATATATATATATAAACAGAACGTTTATTTACCCATATAAATAAATAAATATTTTTCAACGAGAGCCAAGCTCACGAAAATAAGTCGTGGATACTCCACGGTTTCAAAAAAAAAAAAACTTTTCATGAACCGATCATGTTTCTACAAGGAAACTCTTTTCCTTTATGCCGTCATGTGTATTTGAAACGAAGGTTTATTTCAATTTTGTGAAAACTCACGCATTACATGATAAAATTTTACATGAAAGCTCATACATAAAATTTTATCACTGTACACAAGCTTATATATACATAAAGAGGAGAAACCATTTCTCCGCACCATCGTTATTCTTTAAAACGAAGATTTTACTACGGTCTTTGTGAAAATTCGCTTTTTGTGATAAAACTTTGGCTCACGTGAAAACTCATCAACATAGTTTCATCACTGAACCTATATATTCATATATGAAGGAAAACTTCTCCTAAATCAGGGATTATTACTAGTTTTCAAAAACTAACGATCAAACGAATATACGTTTTCAAAACGAAGGTTTTTCCAACGAAACCCACAATCATATATACACGGGTATATAATTTCATCATGATCAATATGTGAAAAACTCATAAAATTCATGAGCATCAGCAAAAAAAAAAAAAAAATTGACGCATACATGTCGGCGCCGGTGAAGAACCGCCGGACGGTGACGGCAAGAACGATGATGGCTACTGGAGCTCCGGCGAAATTTTTTCCCTTCTCTCCTGGTGTTGGTGTGAAGATGATGAGGTGATGGGAGTTGCTGGTCGTGAGAAAAAAAAAAAAAAAAGGAGAAGCAATTCCTTTTATGACAAACTTTGTTTCCAAAACCTAATTTTCCAAGGATTTCCTTATTGGGCCCGGCCCGCGAATCCCGAACGACCAAGGTCCCGTCATCCAAATCAGCGGTTCAAAACCAACTCATGCTCACCAAACGAAATTCTATCATGCCACTAGAGCCTGCTTTCAAGTCATGATATGCTCGTACGATCGAAATCCGGTAACATCTTAACTTATGACTGAGTTCAATTACTTGCACTGTTATGACCGGAAAATCACCATTCAATGCTGACTGAGGAACACGGCTCTCCTCACTAAGCATGGGACTTAATGTAGATGGTGGATTTTCGACAAAGGCTAAAATCGTAAACCCATAATTACACAAACCTCTGACTCAGCAATCAGGCGTAAATATGGAGACACGGGTCTCTCATCGAATCCTCTGACGGAGAATACTTTCTCTCAGAGTGTATATAGATATGTAGTCTCATAGATGGACAATGGCATATCTCATGAGTACTAAATACTTCAGTCATAATTTCTATTACGGGATGAACAACTCCCGAACAACTTGCTATGCTAGTATAAAGTCATAAATTAATCATTCCTAAATTCTTGGATTCATCCGCAGAATTTCTGAAAATATTCAAATATTTTCACAGATATCTCATTATGCAAACCATGGTTCTTCCCAGCAGAAGTACATGGATTTTATTAATTGCTCTAATTTCATGAAAACTCCTTAATCTCATGATATTTCCTTTGTCCCATGAAAAATAATAAAACTTAGGAAACCCGTGTGCACAGTCATGGCCGGTCGGCCAAACCCTGGATGGTTCACACGTCCCACTCTTTTATTAGAATATTTTTCATGTTTTCATAATCCCATGAAAATTCCTTGACTTCATGATATTTCCTTCAAATTATGAAAATTCCTTCAAATCATGAAATAATGCATAAAATAGGAAAAACGCACGGAACCGGGCCTGGGTCGGCCAGTCATGCTCCAAGCTGGTCCCATACGCTCACACGTCCCTTATTTTATTATTTATGATTTTTGATGTTTCCTTCGTCTCATGGAAACTCATTTATTTCAGCAAAACTCCTTCGTTTTATCATATTAGGAAAAATGTTAAGGGACCGGCCCCTTTGATTTTTCCTGAGTTTTACTCTCTGGATGTTTTCACCTCCCGAAAGAGATTAAAACATAAATATTCCCTCATTAGGAGATAGGAAATTCTTTTCCGTACGTAATGGAGTGGCGGACCAGCAAAATCCGAGTCCGTATGAGAAATCTATGTTGATTCTACCAAAGGACGCTGATTAGGGTTTCAACCAGTCTGGGAGTGCTCAAACGATCAACATTTGATCCCGTGACCACCCAGGGCCGGTATCATGACCTCTTGGTCGGTCCATCACCTCTTCATAATTCCTTCACTTTTCATTATTTTCCTTCATCCGATGAAGTTTTGACGGTTTTATCAGAAAACCTTAATTTTGTCATATTTTCTCAAACGGTCGCTCAAACGAGCTCCAGAAAATATCAAAATTCTCAGAACTAAGACACGGACGTCTCGACGACGAAAGCATGTTACCTTGACCGACCAGGGTTGGATTTGTGGCTCGCAATGAGCCAGTCCCACGTGTTTCTCACAATCTGACCTAATTTGCACAATTGCACGTATTAGGTCCAAAACTCTCCGAACAATTTCAGAATTTGATGGAGCGATCGTCATTTGATCCCGTGACCACCCAGGGCTGGTTTTACAACCCCTTGGTCGGTCCCTCATATTTTAATAATAATTAATTAGGTTTTATCACCTAATGCTGAACCAAACAGTAATTCAGTAAATGATTAAACCAGCATTTAATCATTCTTTCAACAACTCACCAACTCTTCAAAGAGGTCTTGGATTTTGCTCACATGAGCATATGAGAATTTCATGGTCGATCCACGGTCCCATGAATCCGGTTCTCCTTCATTCTATGGTTAATTTCAAATAAATCATCAATTGGTCATCAATTGATCAAATTAGGGTTTCTGAATCCAAGGATCATGATTCCAGATTCAAACATTAATAATTTCACATTGATCTCATGATCAATATTCTTATTAATTATGCTCGGTTCAACTACCAGCGCTTTAATTAATATTTTATTTTGGTCACGCTACCAATATTTCATCAGACGAGCAACACTTGCTCAGATGAGCAATATTTACTCAAATTGAACTACCAATATTAAATTAGCGAGCAATACTTGCTCTCCTCAACGTGAGGATCCTATCACTGTCTCAGCAGACACGTTCGATTCATGAGTTGCAGAAAATTCTACAAAATCATGTTTAACTCAGCAAATACGTGGACTCATCGTCCCACGAATTCATAAAATCAGCAACTGACTTAATTAACCACGAGACATCAATCGTGTCACTTGGGGGGATATCAACTAGGGTTTTGGTTTGGCGGTCTACGTCATGTGTGTTCAAACACACGATGAAATATGAGAAAGTCGTTCAATCAGTTGAGGGAGTTAGCGAAGTAGTGGGTGGAAAATCAATCAAGTCTCTGCACGATGAGCGCAACTGGTTTCAAGCATTATTTCCATCTCTCCAATCCTTCAATCCATCAACTGTCACACTTCATGGGATCATGGTGTTTTCAACTCCGACATTATATAATGTCTCTGAATCCTGATTGAAAGAACAAGATTCGAAGAGTTCTCAAACATTCGAACATGAATCGTCTGAACGAGAAATTTATCAACAAAGTTCATACAGACGCTCATTCGTCTACACGAACTCACAGAAATCACTCTCAATCAGGCAATATTCAATCATTCAGAGTATTACACGGAAACCATAACACACCTACAATCACCATTGATCTCACACATTTCTCAGCTTCCCTCCTACAGACCAACCCATCCTCTCTTGTGACCGAATTTACTCTGGAACGTCCATTGTATTGGTTTAGGATGGAGTACTACAGATTGGTATCTCGAACTAAAAATCACCCCCTTCATAGCGGTGCATCTGTGTGAGGTTGAACATTTAGCTCGGTTCAAGGAATCTCCTCCGCACGGTCGTCCTCAATTCCGCAAAAAACCAGCAGATCATTTTTCCCCATCTATACTCGTTTATCTATTTCTTGAAATATGTGTTGGTAAAGCTTTCGCTTTAGCCAAGTTCATATTTACCTTGTGACGAAAGTCATTTTATATTTTAATCATTTTGGAAATTGCTTTGACGAAAAATAGTTTGTGAATAACAACTATATAACGCCCTCTAAGAATGTTTTAATGATTGAAATGAGAGTTTAGACAATATAACCATTGAAGGATATAAGCATTGTTGTGGTAAAACATATATGTATAAGTCCTTAGTGCTTGAACCGAAGTTTGCGAACTTTGTTGATCAAGTGAAACCTGAGAAGTGCGTGAGCTTCAGTCCGCGAACTGGCGGAAGTTCTCGACCGAGAATTTCTGCTGGATTTTGTGAACTCCTTCCGGGAACTTAAGTCCGTGAATCCAGTCCGCGAACTTGAGTAGGTTATGTCTAAAAATGATGTTTGTGAACTTATCTTAGTAAACTTAGGAAAGATATTGCAAACCATGGATTTATAGTTCATGAATCGATTCGAGTGAACATCGTTTTTGATTCAATTGTGTCTTGTGTAGTACATTTGAGTCATTTGGACTAGTTATGGTGAAGAAGAATATGGTTGATATGAAAGTTATCATTTGGCTAACCATTTGGTTAACTATGTTGAACCAACTAGTTGTACAAGTTTGGGTACGGTTTTCACAAGCCTACAAACGTGTAGTACATATGTGTATAACAAGCTAAGTTTTTCATCTAATGGTTGATAATTATTAGCTTGTATCTAATCAATTTTTCATCTAACGGTGAATATTGAATGCTTTGTTACTAAGCTAACATTGATTGCAAACCCTGATTTGAAAGACTATATAAGGGAGAACTCCAGCAATTGGGAAACCTAATCCCCACACTTTCTGTGTGATACTAGTTTGCTAAGCTAAAGTCGATTCTCCTTCAACCTTTGGTTTTCTTCTTCTAAAACCAGGTTAACGACTTAAATGATTCATTGGGATTGTGAAGCCAGACCGATATTACTTTTCTTGTAGTTGTGTGATCTGATCTTGATGTTTCTATCGTACGAGTATAATTGTTATAATTAGATTGATATTTCTATCTCTGATAGGCAAGATATTAAAGTAATCACAAACATCTTTGTATCATCGTTTGTGATTCCACAATTATTTTTTTCGCTGCGTCGATTCAGACTATTGTAAGGTGATTGATAATACTGAGTTGTTCTTCGGGAATATAAGTCTGATTTTATTGATTGGTTCCTGTTAACCTTGATTTATCAAAAGACGAAATAAAAATCATAGGTTTATTCATGGGATACGAATTTATCTATCTTGTAGACTTTTTTGTGTGAGACAGATTTGTTTATTAAAGTCTTCGACTATGGGTCGTAGCAACTCTTGGTTGTGGGTGAGATCAACTAAGGGAATCAAGTGCGCAGTATCCTGCTGGGATCAGAGGCGTATGAGCATAACTGTACCTTGGATCAGTGTGAGATTGATTGGGGTTCAACTATAGTCCATACCAAAGTAATTTGGAGTAGGATAGTTTAGCGGATTAATACAGTGTATGTTTAATCTGGACTAGGTCCCGGGGTTTTTCTGCATTTGTGGTTTCCTCGTTAACAAAATTCTGGTATCTGTGTTATTTATTTTCCATATTATATTTTATTATATAATTAAAATAATACAGGTTATGCGTTGTTCAATCAATTAGAATATCCGACCTTATTGGTTGTTGATTTAAATTGATTGACACTTGGATATTGGTCTTTTGTACCATCCAAGTTATCTCTCTTTAATTATGACTCGTAGGTTGTATTTTCTTGAGTAAATCAAATTAAGAGATTGAGATAATAACTCCTTGAGATATTTTTATCTAGATTGAGTCTGACTGTCTAGTTGGTTCTATAGTAAAGTAACTCGGAGTTTGTCCATACAGATTGCTAATCGAAATATTAGGTGTGGTTGTTAGACCCCCGCTTTTTCAATTGGTATCAGAGCAGGCAAACATGTTTAAAGACCTTATAAGTATGTGTTTGTAGTAATCTGATTATGGACGAGTCTATCTCTAATAACATACCAGTTCAGAAATTACCAGATGATTTTAAAAACTTGGATTCACCTGAGAGAACTGTCACATCAAAGTCAATATATAAACATTCTCTTGATGTAAAAACTGTTGATTGGGAAATACTCCTAGAAGAACAGTTGGATGAACTTTCTGATGAAGGTGATTTAGATATTGATAGAGATGTTGATGAGGAAGTCTCAGAGTATGATAAGTTTTTAGATTCGTTGAAAATGAAAAATATTATAACTTCTCATGTCATATCTCTTCTTACTCTTATATGTCGAGAAAACAAGAAATTAAAAAGGATTTACGGTGGTCTTTATAGTCAGAATCGCTCTTGCGAATCGGTCCTCAAAGATACTGAGGAAAACCTGAGTAGAAAGTCACTTGGATGTGATCGTGTATATCAAAAATACTTCTTGTTGGAAAAAAAAACTTGCATAAACTGAAGGAAGGATTAACTCCCAGCAAGCAAGTTTTGATGACATAGAAAGTGCTTATCTCACTCGAGAAAAACTCCTTGAGGCTGATTTAACTGTTTCTCTTGATAAAATCAAGATGTTGGAAGATGACTTGAAAAAGTTCAATTATAGTTCAAGCAAATTAACCAAAATTCTAGGAGCAAGTAAAAATCATCGTGATACATGAGGATTGGGCTATAAGGTAATAGATGCTCCAAGTACTAGCAAAGAGGTAAAATTTGTGAAGGCTAGTGATACTTCTCAACAAAAGGGCAAAAGTGAAATACCTTCATCGGTAGTTAAGTTCGAAAGAGAAAAGTATATCAACCTCCAAAGTCATCACTCACGGATCGAGGTAAGAACATATCTTATGTTTGCCACTATTGCGGAAATAAAGGTCACCTGGAAAGGAGATGTCATTTTCGCATAACGGATGAGAAACTTCATGATTTTCTTGTTTGGGCATCACAAGAAGTTGTGAAACCAAAATCATATGTTAAGACTAATCCCCTTAACGTTACAGGTTGTAACTGTCCAACCTTTAGGTAAAGGAATCAGTGTCGTGATCAACCTAGATTTGCCTATAAACGTCATACGAAGTCTTTTCACAATCGTAATGCTTAGCAAAAGGATAACATCGTGAAGACAAAGACAAGATCCGATGCTCCCAATTGGAGAAAGACTAACTTGCAAAAGAATAGTCAATCCAATTCTCTCTCGAGAAATCTAGAAGAGAGTAATGGGAAGAAAGTCTGGTTGTTCCTAAATGCACTCAGAAGTGGATACCAAAGAAAGTCGATGATATTTTGAGTGTGAAAAAGAATGATCTCCCAGAAAATTCCATGACTATGGAAAAGGCAGTATCCATGATGTTGGAACTTAAAAAGTTCTTTGGAAAGATGGATTTGGATGTGAAAGGTTCTAAAAGTGATCTCTTTCATGATAATCCAAAAGTCACTTGTGGTGAGCAAGATATTGTTCACCTCAACACAACCTGAATGTGTTATAAGTGCATCCTCACCAAGGAATTCCCTGTTATGAATACGGTGAGGAAAGCACGAGAATTGGGGCACACATATTATGTTCGATAAGTCGATTGGATTCATCTAAAAAGGAGTTTAAGTACGCGGACTTGAAAATTCGTGTGCAATCCCGTAAGTTCGCGGACTTGCCTGTGGATGTCAATATTCGGTCAACTTGTTTTGGTCGTAACGTCTTCGTCCGAACTCGAAATGAACTTATTCTTTTTGAACTCTCTTCCTCTTTAAATTCTCTTCAAAATGGAGATGAGAAACCTTGAATTTGGATGAGTTAAGTTTGGTATTTGTCCTGTCTCTTTTTTTTTGAGTATTTTGCTCCGTTTCGTTGCACTTGTTCCACTTCTCTTGAACTTGGGAACTTGGATTCTTGGAGTACTACTCTTCTAAGCTAATTTGTAGGTTTTACAAGAATGTTGTTGGGAAATCATTTTATATGCCATTGGAAGCTATTATTAGTATAAATTCGGGCGAAAAAAATTGATTCTACCCTCTAAGAACAAATCATCTTATATGTGCATTACGAGTTTGTCTTGGTGCCTAGGAAACTTCTTATAAGAATTTATTCTTGTTTTTCAGAAGGATTACTAGAGTTTGGAATAGTAATTATTGTGATTTCACATAACTATGTCCAACGTTTTCATTTTCTTGTTTTTAGATTTATTGTGTTAAATTCTAAACTTGTTTGGAAGATGATGGTTGCAATATTAATCTTTTGATTTTATATGTTGCAATATTTTGATAGGATATGTGTTTTTACGTCCGTGAACTTAATTGTCCCATATTTTGTCAAAAGTAAAGTCGTTCATGAATTGATATGCAAATATTCATAAAAGGATGAATAGACTTTTGGAAAAACACAAAAGTTAAGCCTCTATTGTCAATTATTGATGTAAGATAGGTTAATATCTTTTGTGATTCAAGGATTATGTCTATTGTGTGTCATTGTGCAAATGGTGATGGAAACATAGAATGAATCCTTGCTTATTCCACGGTATAAGGTCGATCCTCCGATCCACAATTTTTGTGTAAATACTGTGTTGTTCCATGAAGTGTCTTATGTTGAGCATTAAAACAAAAAAAGTTGATTGCTTGGTGATTAGCTTAGTTGTTGTTCCGTAAGGTACTTTGTGTTGAACATGATGAACTTAATTAATCATCTTGTGTGGTTATTTAGTTTGCATTCCATAAGCTTTTCTTATGTTTGAGCAATCCTTTGACTGGGTTGGTTACTCGTGATTAACTTAGTCATTACTCCATATAATTTCTTATGTTGAGTGTGGCCACTTAAATTGATTACTTTTGTGATTAGTTTGATTGTGTATACCGGTTAGATTAATTATGAGTTCTCTTGTGAATAATATAATCGTGTATTTAAGTCACCATAAGTTTACTTGTGTCGAGCATATTTAGTCAAATTAATCTTGGTTCTCTTTGGTTAATATGATTGTATATTTCTTTTTTGGATTCCAAATTTATACTTGTATGTGATTTGTTGAGTCTAAAGAAATCCTTCTTTTCTTTTGAAATTAAGGTCGCTCTTGTTGTTCCCTTGGGAATGACATATTATGGGGGAGAGTTCTTTTGAACTTGCGCTTAATTGCCAAATCTTTGTGGGGAGTGCGGCTTTAGAATATTAGCGGGGTTATCTTGTATCTTTATGAACTCCTTGATAAATGCATTTAGCTTTGGCTTTATGATTGCATCTAAACAAGATGATATACATTTACCTTTGGTCGAGAAATGTCTCTTACGGAAATTTCATTAGGATGTCGTTCTTGTACCTTTGCCAATTTTATTGACAAAAAGGGGGAGAATTAATATGTAGTTCATACTACAAATACATATGGTTTTCGGATCATTATGTAAAGGGGAGTGGTTTCCATGTGAGATGGAGTATTGACTAAGGGGGAGTGAAGTATCACCATAGTATTGTTTTTAAAGTTGTGATGCAACTGGACTTTGACGTTGTGTAATAATACTATGACATTGTATAACAATGATTGAGAACCATTGCTTTTCTCATTATTATAGTTATGGATTTTTAACAACGATGATACTAAACTTACAACCTTTGAGATCATTGGGCTACTTGGAAGTGACGAAGATTTCGAGTATTGTTGAAGATTAGACATGTGGAATAGGAGCTACAAATTTTATTTATATATTTTTTGTATTCCATATGTATTAATTATTTTGCCACTAAAATTTACAAAGGGGGAGATTGTTAGAGCATTGCTCGGTCGACCTCGCATGCGTTGCTATCTCAAGCATATTTGTCAATGTTAGTGATCAAAACTATAAAGTCTTGGTTTCTAGTCTACTATAGCTAAGGTCTCGGACTAGGATAGAAAGTTTAGTTGAGCTCAAGAACTCCATGGAGATTATCATATAAGACGAAGTACTACTCAAGGAACCAGTGGATCTTCAACGACTAAAAGGTATGTGAAGACTTGAACTTATCTATCACTCAAAAGTCTATCTATTATATCTCCTATATTGACACAAAAGTTGTATTACTATATAGACTAAGAACATACACATATGAGTATTTTGAGTTGAGTATATCTCGCTTATCTATTTCTCGAAATATGTGTTGGTAAAGCTTTCGCTTTATCCAAGTTCATCTTTACCTAGTGACGAAAGTCATGTTATGTTTCAATCATTTTGGAAATCGCTCTGACGAAAAATAGTTTGTGAATAACAACTATATAACGCCCTCTGAGAATAATTCAATGATTGAAATGAGAGTTTAGACAATATAACCATTGGAGGATATAAACATTGTTGTGGTAACACATATATGTATAAGTCCTTAGAGCTTGAACCGAAGTTTGTGAACTTTTTTGATCAAGTGAAACCGAGAGTAGCCATCTCAGTCTAAGAACTAGCGTAGTTCTCGAACCCGAGAATTTATACAGGAGTTGCAGCTCAAGTTCAGTCCGCGAACTCAGTCCGTGAACTGACGTAAGTTCTCGACCCGATAATTTCTGCTGGAGTTTGTGAACTCCAACCAGTTAACTTGAGTCCGCGAGCTCAGTCCGCGAACTCAAGAGGTTATGTCTGAAAACGTTGTTCATGAACTTATTCTTAAATTACTAAGGGATGCTTTTGCAAACCGTGGATTTATAGTTCATGAATCGATTTGAGTGAATCACATCATTTTTGCTTCAATTGTGTCTTATGTAGTACATGGGATCTCATAAGAATTGAAAAACTCTCTAACTAGTTCATTTGAGTCATTTGGACTAGTTATGGTGAAGAAGAATATGGTTGATATGAAAGTTATCATTTGGTTAACTATGTTGAACCAACTAGTTGTACACGTTTGGGTACGGTTACACAAACCCAAAATCGTCAAGTACATGTGTGTATGGAAAGCTAAGTTTTCGATCTAACGGTTGAGAGATATTAGCATGTATCTAATCAGGTTTTCATCTAACGGTGAATATAGAATGCGTTGTTACTAAGCTAACATTGATGGAAAACCCTGATTTGAAAGACTATACAAGGGAGAACTCTAGCAATTGGGAAACCTAATCCCCACACATTCTGTATGATACTAGTTTGCTAAGCTAGAGTCGATTCTCCTTTAACCTTTGGTTTTCTTCTTCTAAAACCAGGTTAACGACTTAAAGACTTCATTGGGATTGTGAAGCCAGACCGATACTACTTTTCTTGTAGTTGTGTGTTCTAATCTTTTATTTCTATCGTACGAGTACAATTGTAATAATTGGCTTGAGATTTCTATCTCCGATAGGCAAAATATAAAAGTAATCACAAACATCTTCGTCTCATCGTTTGTGATTCCACAATATTTTTTTTCGCTGCATCGATTAAGACTATTGTGAGGTGATTGATAAAACTGAGTTGTTCTTCGGGAATATAAGTATGGATTTATTCATTGGTTCATGTTCACCTTGATTTATCAAAAGACAGAAGAAAAATCATAGGTTTATTCATGGGAGACGAATTTATCTATCTTGTAGACTTTTTTGTGTGAGACAGATTTGTATATTAAATTCTTCGACTTTGGGTCGTAGCAACTCTTGGTTGTGGGTGAGATCAGCTAAGGGAATCAAGTGCGCAGTATCCTTCTGGGATCATAGGCGTAGGAGCATAATATTACCTTGGACCAGTATGAGATTGATGGGGGTTCAACTACAGTCCAGACCGAAGTTAATATGAAGTAGGCTAGTGTCTGTAGTGGCTTAATACAGTGTATGTTTAATCTGGATTAGGTCCCAGGGTTTTTCTGCATTTGCGATTTCCTCGTTAACAAAATTCTGGTATCTATGTTATTTATTTTCCGCATTATATTTTGTTATATAATTGAAATAATACAGGTTGTGCGTTGTTCAATCAATTAGAATATCCAACCTTATTATTTGTTGATTTAAATTGATTGACACTTGGATATTGGTCTTTGGTACCATCCAATTTATCTCTATTTGATTAAGACTCGCAGGTTGTATTTGCTTGTGTAAATCAAATTGAGAGATTGAGATAATAACTCCTTGAGATATTTTTATCTTGATTGAGTCTGACATCCTAGTTGATTCTCTAGTAAAGTAACTCGGAGTTTGTCCATACATATTGCTAATCAAAATATTGGGTGTGGTTGTTAGACCCCCGCTTTTTCAAAAGGTATTGATTGGCTTAATCTTAACGATTGCCTTTGGGTGATTGAACATAAGATAGATCTTGGAACCTGGCAAAGGAGTTTATGTTAAGATAAACAAGGGAACCTTTGCGCAACTCATATCACTTGGTTGAAAAGAGTTGATACCAAACAAATTTGTTGTTCCTTTACTATTTGGAATACGAACAAAAGGAATTGGACCAAGTGCGTGACTTGTTTACAGGTTGTAGACGTGGGAATACAAGCGAAACTAGGTGAACTATAGGTTTAGTTACTTGGTCTCAACTATACGAAGTTGGTTTATTTTGTATAGCGGCTTAATCCTGAGAGTATTCAATTCTGGACTAGGTCCCCGGCTTTTTCTGTATTTGCGGTTTCCTCGTTAACAAAATCTTGTTGTGTCATTTAATTTATATTTTCGCATTATAATTGTTTTATTATAATTAAAGTAAATTGCACAAACGTTAATTCCTATTTACTTGATAAGTGAATTCTATAGAGTTTGGTTAAGTCCGAACCTTTGTATCAAGTAAACACACTTTGTTGTTGTATTGTCTCGATCTCGTATCCATAGACGATCACACAAAGTGTGAACCGATTTGTTATATTGTCTCGACTCAATCCATAGACAATCACTTTCAGGGAAAGGACTTATAGGAAGGAAAAGTAATAGCTTGAGGTATATTCGGGTACCCTCGCCTTTTCAATTGGTATCTGAGTGGGAAAACACGAAAAGAGCTAACAATCTGTGTTTGGTGGGATCCATCCTATAAGTTGAATCCATGTCTAATTCAATTAACGTTAAGCAAGAGTATGACTACTCAAAGGTTGAAGATGTTACTACTTCGTTGACTCATGATCCAGGAGTTGCGAAAACATTTATGTCTTTTTTAGATGAAAAAGAAGATGCTGATAGAGAGTTGGTAAAACTCCTAAAGCCTATAAAATCTCTGTCTTCTAAATTGATGATTTTAAAGACATGGTTAAATCTTTTTAAACAAGAGATCATAAATAAAGACAGTCAACTGGATAGTCTGGCTGAAGATAATTTGAATCTCACTGTAAAATTAAAATCTCTTGTTAATTCTCTTGATAAATATACAAGTCCAATGACTCTGACAAATGATGTTGTTGTGTTAGTCACATACTCCCTCCGTTCCATTTTACTTGATGTTTTAGGGGTTTTTGTGTGTTCCAAAATAGATGATAGTTTTAGTATTTTCCCCATATTTTCACTGATTTTCCCTTTCTTTGGAATCACATAATATCATTAATTTTTATTGTAATCATTACTCTAATTTTTAAATCTACTATAATCTTTTATTATGTTCCAAAATGATGGAGAATTTGGTAGTATATCCCAAGTAAATTACTACGACATTGATAACTTTCTTAGAATTTGGAAACTAAAAACTAGGTCATTTAAATCTTTAAGAAGAAATTAATATGGGTAAAATTGGAAACATTTTACTCTCTCTGATATTTCTTAATCTCCGTGAAAATATGTACAACGTCAAGTAAATCGGAACGGAGGGAGTATGAAACAGATCAAGATGAAAGTAGTTTTCCAAACTACATCAAGTCAGAAGAGGATGAGAAATCAGGTTCTATATCTACTGATGATCAAATAAAATCTTGTCCAAAGGAAACTTTGAACCGATTCCATGATAATGATCTTAAGGAATACACTTTTCAGTTACTTGACAGGAAACTTATACTTCTTCAGCATACATTGGTAAAATTTTTGAAGGAAGTTTCTTGTCTTAAAAAATTGAAAGACCATTCCTCAGTAGAAAGACAGATTATTCCATAACCCTATAAGATCAACTCAAAATCAGAGGAAAGAGTTGACAATAGCTTCTGGAAGAAGATTCCTCCTCATCCATATCGAAACAACACTTGTTTTGATGAAGAATGATTCCAGAAGGAAGGGAAAGAGAGAATCTCTGCCAAAAGAAACAATGAGGGGTTTCCAATAATTGTTCAGATAATCTCACTGATGTGAATCATAAGGAAGTCCTTAGAATGATAAAATCTTATGAAAATCTCATTGAAAGAATTAAGAGAGATATATCAGTCTCTGAGAATTCTCACATCAGTACAGTTTCTCCACATGATCATATCTCTAGAGTTAGAAAAGATCATCGTCTTGGGAGAAAATATATTGGGCAGAAATTCCCTAAAAGAAACATGAACTATGTTTCTGATATTCAATATAAGCTAGTTGTATCGAAATTGTGCATTCTCATCCCCATCTATGCTCATATTTATGGATGGGAATGGCATAATAAATCCGGAGCACATGTAATTTGTGTAATTGATTATCAAAGAAGTTGTAATTTGTTGGATAGTTGTAAATCCAAGAAATCGTTCATGTTTATCATGATTTTCTAGATAAGTTTTATTTGGAATTTTTGAATAAAACCAAGAAGTTCGGACAAAAGGAAATGAAATATATTCTTTAATATTTTCGGATTCTCCTGATATTTTTCGGTCCGAAAGTTGTCTCCTTTTAAAGAGAAACAATTACCTTCAGTATATTGATACCCTGGTCAATCATCTTATATATAACCAAGCATGCCTCCAATAACTTGCAGTGTCTCAAAGACTAATAAGGAGGAGGCTCAAAGGGTTAAATATTGTCAAGGAATGATCAATACTGAGAGGAAGAAAAGAAGCAAATAAAAAATCATGTCTGATTATGATTCTGAAGGTTCGGTTGGATCACAAGATGAGTCATGTTTGCTGGCCTACAATCTACAAGATCCAACCAAAACTAAGTGGGTTTGTTCTGATATTATGATTGACTATATCCATGGTTTTGAAGAACTAAGAACCAATCTCATAGCAACGATTCGAAATCAGGATTGGCTCAAGGATAATATTGAGGAAACTAAAGCTGGAATAGCTCACATGAAAATTCAAGTTGAGAAACTTGCGAAACAAGAAGTGGTTATAGACAAGTCTCTTGAGACATGCTTTAACTGTTTGAACACTGAAGAAACATCAGTGAACAACAAGAGCACCACTAGAGATTAAGTTATATGCTGTAATACTTAATCTAGAAAAATGAACATCAATTTTTGATTGCTTTCATTGATTGTATGAGTCTATTGCATAAAAACTATTATGAATAAAGTTATTTGATTTATAATTTTTCTTGTGATAGTTTTTTATTTACATAGCCGGTACTTTAATACTTTATTTATTTGCTATGTATGTGTATGAGATGCACTACACCATATTGCCCGATTTGAGACATATTGATTTTTGGGTTCGAGACACATATACATGTCTTTAGTGCTTCCACTCATATAAGTTTCTTAAATAAAATATATGAGTAGCTTTAATTCTGATTTTTCAACTACTCGTACAAGTGTCTTAAAATGTGTCTCTACAAAATTTATAATTATAATATATACCTAATTTGTCATTTATATTTCACTATAATTCCATTTTATTTCCCTCCAAAAGTCCAAACTTCCCCCAAACTTCCCTCCCTTTCCAATTTTATAAATCTCTCACATTATTTTCCATCTCAAATTTTCCCCCAACATTTCTTTCCCCACAAATTTCCCTCCTAAATCTTTGTCTCACACCAAATCATTTTGAAACATAATTTTCATTTATTCCCTCCAAAATTTTAGTTCCCACCTTTATTTTGGGTTGTCTTATATTTGGACAATATTTAATGTTATTAATAAAAATCCGGTCCTTGATATTGATAAAACCACTCGGTCCAACTCATTCTTTCTCACTGTGTTTTATTTCCTTTTCTCCTCTCGACTTTTTTCTTCTCCAATCAAAAGAAACCAGAGAAAGAATGAGAGAAATCGAGAGAAAACTAATATCAATCTGAAACAGAAATTAAACCAAAATTCGTAACTGATTTATGATTTTCTAAACCTAAAATCTAATTTGAAAAACCCTAATTTACAAATCAAAATCTTTGGTTTTGTAAACTGAGTTTTTCTTTTGGATTGAAACTCTTAGAAGAAGATTTAATTGAGAAGTAAAAACCCTAGAAATCTCTATCCTCAGGTAAGAAATATCCTTTTTACATAAATCGAAATTATTTTGATTGATAAACCCTAAAAAATTGATTTCTAATTTTTGTGTCTGAATTCGAAGAAGAAGATTGAAGTAAAATCCTTGAAGATTCAGGTATTACCTCTAACCCTATTTGCAAGTGTAGGACCAGAATATCGCCACTATATTATTATTGCGAGAATTAACGACATTCCTACGAGTTATGCTGCGAGATTCAATAACAACATACTGAAAGTGTTGAAGGATGATCTAATAAGTGACGTAATGAATGATGACAGCCAAAACACGAGAAGAGCGTGATGATTCTGCGAGGATTAAAGTACCTGCGAGAGTGGATATTATAGTTGTTGCGAATATCTCGCGGGCCGGATCCGAAATTAAAGGACAGCTTAGCTGTCATCCACTATGTAACTACCATATATATATAGGACCAATAGATTTGAGAGAGAGAGATAATTTTTGAGTGATGAGAAAATCTTGAAGAGAGAGAAAAACTTAGAGAAGGCGGTTGTAATCTTGATTTCTCAGATTTCCTGTAATTCTTTCTGGATCAAATTAATAAAAATATTGTTCTTTATCTTCAAATTATGTCTTAATCTTTGTGAATTCTTACTAAGGGTGTAGTGTAGGATTTCCTGCAACTACATTTTGGCGCCCGAAACAGGGATTGAGTGGAAGAAAATCGTAGAAAAAGGTAAGATTGAAGATAAGGATAATTCAAAGATTAAAAATATGATTGAACAAAATGTTGAAATGGATAAAGAAAAAATGAGCAGAGTCAGGGAAAATTATAGGGAATTGGAGTGTAATATGATAACAAGAGAAATGATCAACAAGTTTCATGAAAATATGAGGGGAAGGATACACAAAAGAGATTTTGAAGGGAAGAAAATTATGACGGTGGAGAAGGTATTACCTCTAAAGGTTTGGGAAAATCAGAAAATCACATTTACAGTAGCAGATATACCAAAAGAAAATTTAGATCACACATCTCCTTTGGTGGTCACAATACATGTTTTATCAATGAAAATGAGAAAATCAATAGGATCTGTGGAAGAATGGGCTGTAAATAGAACTTTGGTGAATACAGGAAGCTCCGTGGACATAATATTTTATCATACCTTTAAGAAAATGGGGTATAAGGATGAAGAGATGTCTTGTTCAACTTATCATATTCATGGCCTTGAAAAATCTTTAACAAAACCTAAAGGTGAGATAGTGGTGCAAATTCCATTAGGAGAAATAGAAACGCGAGTAATGTTGTGTGTGGTAGATATAGAATCACCATATAACATGTTATTGGGATGATCATGGATACACGCAATTAAGGCTGTAGCATCAACGTTACATTAGTGTATCAAATTTCCTATGCCCAGTGGAATTGGCGAGATTAGAGGAGATACAGATCATGCAAAATTATGTTTTCAAATTGAAGTGAAGAATTATGAAGGACGAATAGAATTGCGAAAAGCTCGCAGAAAATTTATAAAAGAAGCAAAGAAAGAAGAAGAATTCAAGGTTTACATGGTAAGGGAACAAGAAGGGAAGGGAATACCTGGCGAAATTTCGCAAGATATAGATGAAACTGCGAGAATTATGAAAACCCAAACACCAATGGGAGATCCTGAAGCAAGCTACACTGCAGCAGAACCAACAAAAGAAGTAAATATTGGATGTGAGGAAGAACCAAAAATGCTAAAAATTGGAACTAAAATGGATGCAGATGAAGAAGAGCAAACTATAATCATCTTGCGAGAATACAAAGATATCTTCGCATGGAGTATGGATGAGATGCCTGGAATAGATCCATCTATTGCATGCCATAGGTTATAAATTAACAAAGATGTCAGACCATTCAAACAAAGAATAAGAAAGATTGCGACCACTTATCATTTCAAAATAGAAGAAAAGTTGCAGAAGATGCTTGACGCATGGATTATAAGACAAACCAAATACCCGGAGTGGATCGCAAATATGGTAGTGGTTCCAAAGAAGAATAAAGGGATAAGAATTTGCATAGATTTTACTGACTTAAACAAAGCTTGTCCTAAAGATAGCTTCCCATTACCAGATATTCCACAAATGGTCGAATCAGCAGCAGGAAATGATAGAATATCTTCATTGGATGGGTATAAAGGATATAATCAGATCCCTCTTGCTGAAGAAGATCAAGAGCACACCACATTTTTTGCTCTAAGAGGATTATATTGTTACACAAAAATGCCATTTGGGTTGCGAAATGCTGGTGCAAAGTATCAAATAATGGTGGAGAAGGTATTTGCAAAGTGGATACACAAAACATTAGAGGTTTATGTAGATGACATGTTAATAAAGAGTAAAGAAACTAAGAATCATGTGCAAGATTTGAAGGAGACTTTTGATCAGATGCGACTTTTTAACATCAAGGTGAATCCTGAGAAATGCATTTTTGGAGTAGCATCAGGGAAATTTTTAGGTTATATCGTATCAAAAGAAGGAATTCATGTTGATCCAGAGAAAGTACAGGAAATTCGCGATATGCCAATGCCAGCGACAGTGAAAGATGTACAGAAGTTGAATGGGCTCTTAGCCTCGCTAGGAAGATTTATCTCGCGATCTTCAGATAACTACAAACATTTTTTCAATATACTCAGGAAGGGTACAAAATTCAAATGGACAGATGAATGTGAGAAGGCTTTTCAAGGAGTTAAAGAATATCTAATGAACATATCTATTTTATAGAAAGAGGAGCCGGGAGAAGAATTATTGATTTATCTTGCGACAACATCGCATGCCTTAAGCGCAGTGTTATTGCGAATAGATGCAGGGGTAGAAAAACCAATTTACTAAAGAATAAGAAGAAGAAATAGATGTAATGATGATAGAAAATGGCGAGGAAGAACCAAGAAGAGATATTATAGATTGGGGAGTAGAACTTCATGCATATTTGGCGAGAGGAGAAACACCAAGAAATAGATTAGAAGCACACAAATTAAAAAGCCGTGCAACAAATTATGAATTAAGGGATGGGATATTGTATCGAAAATCTTTTAATGGGCCATTACTTAGATGTTTGACACGGGAATAAGGAGAAAAAATATTAAAAATGTTGCATAGAGATGATGCTGGTAATCATATAGGAGGAAGATCTTTGGCTTATAAAAAAAAATGCAAGGCTATTATTGGCCATATATGCATGAGGATGCAAAACAATTATCAAGACGTTGTGAAGATTGCCAGCGATATGGAAAGAGGATACATGCACCAGGGGCACCATTATCATCTTCAAAAAGTGTGTGGCCTTTTGGAAAATGGGGCTTAGATATTGTGGGACCCTTTGTACCAGGTTCAGGGCAGAAGAGATACTTAATTGTCGCGACAGGTTACTTCACAAAATGGGCAAGAGGTAAAAGCAGTAAAACATATTCGCGATAAGGATATATTTACATTCATCTTTGAAAATATCATCTGCATATTTGGAATTCCAGCACAGTTGGTTTCTGATAATGGAAAGCAATTTGAAGGACAAAATATAGAATTGCTACTCAATGCTTTTAAGATAAGATGTGGAAAATCTACTCCTCTATACCCACAAGCTAATGGTCAGGCTGAAGCGACTAATAAGACAATCGCAGACATCTTAAAAAATAAATTAGAAGGGTACCATAGAGCTTGGTGTGAACAAGTACATAATGCAGTCTGGGATTACAACACAACTAGGAGAGAGGAAACCGGAATGTCACATTTTTGTTTAACATATGGTGTTGAAGCAGTACTACCAACAGAAGTTGCTATTCCTACAACAAAAAGGGAAGTTTGGGAGAAGAATCTTAATGCTAGTATGATTATAAGAGAAATTGATGAATTAGAAGATAAGAGAGAAAAAGCATTACAACATATGGAAAATTATCAGCGCAGACTATCTCGCGAGTACAACAAACGTGTTAAACATCGAGAATTCCAGCCGGGTGATCTGGTGCTGTGAGAAACACCTGAATATCAGCGAGAAAAAGGTGGAAAATTGGAAAAAAAATGGGATGGACCATATGTCATCAAAGAGATAGTTGGTACAGGGGCATATAAACTAATGGATCCAGAAGGTAGAGATGTTGGTCAAAGACTTGGAAGACCATGGAACAGACTATATCTGAAATGATATTACCAATATCCATTTATGAGAGGCTAGATGATTTAATGAAACAAAGCAGGAATAAATGAAAGAAAGTTTTGCTATAACTGCGAGATTATTAAAAATTATAAAGATGGCGAAATTCGCTTAAGAAACACAAGAACAGGACAAACCTTTATGGCGTACACCCTAGTTCGCGAATACAATTTCATAAGAGGCAAATGTAATACCTAAAGTACGTCATATGAGGTGGTATCTCTTTGCATGATTTAGCGAAAGGTTATACCGCTGCTGGAACTTGAGTCATGGAGATTGGGGTTATAGAAAACCTATCCAGGAGAGGTAACTTGGATTTCCAACTATATAAGGTTATACCCTGGTTGGACGACAGAGAGTCTCTCCTAAGGAGTGCATAGTATGACCAAGGCGCCGAGGTACACGGTTGATCCAAGGGTGCCCGGGGCGTATGAAACTACCTTGGACATTCTTGGCAAGTCTTGGCTATGATGCACTCGGCCTGAAGAAAACCCCACTTAGGGTGCAGTCTCGTAACTATAAGCCATATAGGCATAAAGGATAAGAGGCTGCAAAAACAACTGGTTGTTACTAGGACTATATGGGAGGAGCTATCCTTGTATGGAAGAAGTACGTCTCCTTGAAGGGGCATCCAGGGGAAAGATAAGGGCGGCACCCTCCATTAGGGAGCTGATAAGTGTCTTAAAAGGCAATGTCATGGGGCTTTATGTACGCAAGAACATTTTGGCATGTCATATTATCGCGTGATAAATATTCTAAAGAGGCAACAAGCCATGATACAAAGTTAAGATGAGATCAATGGGTTTTTACATGAAAGTGTAAAGACGTCCTGCGATTTCATCGCAAGACGGCAATGTCATGAGACTTTGTTCTCACAAGGGAACTTAGACTTATCATATTGTCGCAAAGTAATGAAAGAATAAAGTTAAGGCAAGATCAATGGGTTGTTACATGCAAATGTAAGAACGTCCTGCGATTTTGTCACAGAAACAAAAATATTGGCGAAATAAGACCTTTAATTAGGAAGGCATAATAAGACCAATAGAATAATTGTGCCAATTAACTAATTTATTTTGCAGGAAAAATTTGAACATTACAAGGAAGATTATGAGGGGAAAATATGGGAATTCTTAAACAATATTTCAATATCTTTCTTGCGAATATTCAAAGTTATAAGAGTTTAACTGAGTTTTAAAGTGGATGTCAAGATTACACAGAAGCATATTGCTTGCGAAAGAAATAAACAAAAGATAACACAGACAAGACTTAAATTCAAGGATTAGTCTCGCCAGCTTCATTATCTTTGCCGGTATTATCTTCTTCAACAGTATTATTCTTCTCGACCTGAGTTTCTCCTTCATTCAATTTTTCACCAGTAACTGCTTCATCACCAGTAGCTGTTTCTTTAGGAGGATTTTCTTCTTCTGATGAATCTTCATGATAAATATCTTTTTCACCACTGGGATAGGTTAAATTCTCATCAATAGGAATGAGAATTTCATCATCGACTACTTCCAGAGGATTGACTTTTGTAGGAGGAAGGGAATGTGATATCAGAATATTATTCACAAGAACTTCAGCGCTAGAATGGGCCTTGCGAAGAAAAGCTTTATCGTGATTCCTAATTTCCATATTCTTGAAGTATTCAAGATAGTCATATTTTCTTTCTTCTCGATCACGAACATCAACAAGGTGATTAGTGAGCGCCTTATTTTCTTTGCGAGTTTTAGCCAATTTCCCAGTTAGATCAGAAATGGTAGACTGGAGACTTTTTTTAGATTCTGCGAGAGAAACAAATAAACAAGAAATATATTAGACAAAGGTTTTGTGAGAAATATAAAAGAGAAATGTAGTGGAAGAATTAACAATTACGGCAGTCAAAATAACTACCTTCCTTCTGCGAGGTTATGTTTTGAAATAGTCTAAAGAAACAATTCTCCCATTGATTCATGGCGTCATCAAATTTATCCCCAACAATACCTTTCAAGCGATATTTTATATTTTCTTCTTTAGAAATGAGATAAGTATTTTCTTTTGTTAATGAGGAACAAGATTCTTTAAGTTGAGAACAATGCTCTTTGAGTTTGCTGGATTTTATAATTAGAGTTATTCTACCTTTGATAAGTTTATCTTTTTCTACGGCAGATGATTCAGTTATCTCCTTAAGTTCCTCTTTTAGTAAGCGAAGGGATTGTTCTTGATTATCACATACTTTCTGAAGAATACTCAATTGTTGCGAGGAGATCGCCATCATATTAGAAAAACTAAGTTTTTCCCGAGATAAAGACTCATTTTCATCTGGTAAAGATTCCATCGCCAAGTTAGTTTGAATTAATGAATATGAAAGGCGAATGATTTCGCTACTTAGAAAATCTTGCCTTTGAACTAATTGGTTATTCTCATTAGTAAGGTTGTCTATTTTATCAATTGAGTATGTGTAAAGAATATCTAATCTATTGAATTGGTCCATCCAAGATTCTTTCTCAACGCGGGCTTCTTCAGCAGCAGATTCACATTGAAATATCTTCATTAATCGATTCCGGTTTAAAGCTAAATATGCAAACCAAATTTATAGAAGGAAATTGAGCATATCAAACATAAAGTTTTTCTAAAAACAAAGAAAACATAGGCAGGAAAATCTTACCTTTCAGCTCGTCATTTTTATCGCGAAGATTCTCGCAGTCCAATAAAGAGTTGCGAAGTCTTTGATCAAGAATTTCATATTCTGAAGTTTTAATCTGGAGATTTATCTTAAGAGCATCAACTTCACCTTCTAAGGATGCTTGCGAAGCAGATTGGCAAAAACCAAAATATTTACTTAAAGTCATACAAACATCATGTTTAGAAGGATCATCATAAGACTTCCTAGTGTCATCTAAAATCTCAGACAGCACCTGGAAAGCAACATCTACTCCAATTAATATTTCTTTAGGAGAAGGATGAGAAGCAGAAGAAGAAGTTTCAATAGTGGCGAGTTGAAGATTTGAATCACTCGCAATAGGCGGGACAAAAATATATTTTATTGGAGAAGAAGCTACAATAGAAGCTTCATTTACCACAGTCTCAGAAACTTTATTTATTGGAGGATTAGTTATAATAGGGATATTGGTATTGATATTTTTACAAGGAATGAATGAAGGTTCAATTTGCGAAGGTGTAGATGCAGGACTCGCAGTTGTGAATTTGGGAAAGAGGATGTCAACATTAATAGATTTAGCATGGCGAGGCTGGTTGGGAGGTTTAACAATATTTTCATCTCCCTGCGATTAATAACTTAGATAAGAAACATAGGCAACAATATTGTTATTCAGAAAACAAATGTTTCTTATTACCTTATCATCCGCATGTCTCTTTTTCTTTTCAGCAAGCTTCTTTCGAGGAGTTTTAGGGTTAGGGTTTTGAACCACAAACCGGGTGTTCGATGTATTCTCGCTGAAAAGAAAATACAATATGGGAATTATAGAAGAATCAAATGAAGGATAAGAGAAAATAATATAAACAGGGTTTAGATAAGAACACAAACCTTGGGGCTTCCATTAAAACAATAGCATGAGAAGTTATAGAAGAAAAAGAATAAAACGTTGCAGACAAGAAGACGAAGAAATAGAAGAAAAAGAAGGTATTTATTCATTAGGATACCCATTTTATAGATGAAAGAATGTTGATCGGATAACAAAAGGTTAACCGGTAAAGAATGGAATATTTGACACGTGTAGACAGTTATGCTTAATTTGTGGAACCTTGTCGGGAAAAGAAGATGAAAAAACGAGTAGCCATGGCATTTTAGTTCTCAAGATATTTCCTTCTTCGCAGAAAATACATGAGAAGAGGCAAGATGTAGGACCAAAATATCTCCACTATATTATTCTTGCGAGAATTAACGACATTCCTGTGAGTTATGCTGCGAGATTCAATAACAACATACTTAAAGTGTTGAAGGATGATCTAATAAGTGACGTAATGAATGATGACATACAAAACACGAGAAGAGCGTGATGATTCTGCGAGGATAAAAGTACCTGCGAGAGTGGATATTATAGTTGTTACGAATATCTCACGGGCCAGATCCAAAATTAAAGGATATCTTAGTTGTCATCCACTATGTAACTACCCTATATATAGAGGACCAATAGATTTCAGAGAGAGAGATAGATAATTTTTGAGTGATGAGAAAATCTTGAAGAGAGAAAAACTTAGAGAAGGCGGTTGTAATCTTGATTTCTCAGATTTCCTGTAATTCTTTCTGGATCAAATTAATAAAAATATTGTTCTTTATCTTCAAATTATGTCTTAATCTTTGTGAATTCTTACTAAGGGTGTAGTGTAGGATTTCCTGCAACTACAGCAAGTTGTGTGTTTGTGAATTGATTTCCATTTGAGGGTTATGTGTTTGATTTTTCACCATGGGTCTGTGAGTTTTGAATTTTTGATCTTTAACATGTTCTTGCAGTTGTAGAAGTGTTGAGTGCATTTATTTTTCTGCAAGTGTTTTAAAATGAATGTTAATGCAAGTCTTTGAGATGCTGCTTTTGTATTTATGAATTGATTTCCTTTCCTTCTAAAGGAAATTCATCATGTCTTTCACATGTTTTCTAGTGGTTTTTAATTCATGTTAGTGAAGTTGAATGGTATATTCTTAATCTGATTTTGTTTTTGAATCTCACATAAATTCAACTCTTTCTCAAACTTGGGTTTTTGTCAGATTTCAATTTAAGTTGTAGAACTATAGATTCAGATTCAAGGGTTTTGGTTTGTTAGCGGAAACCTAGATATTGTGATCTTCTAAAGATAGGGACATATCCTTCATCTTTAGGATCAGAGTTTAGGTATAGAGCTTGCTTGAGAACTATAAAGTTGCACATATTGTAGACTTGATCAGAGTTCAATGTAATCGGCTACTGACAAAAGAGTCTGAATCTATGAATCAAGCCAGTAAACTGCAATCATAAATGTTGAATATTTTTATTTGTAGTTGATATAGAGACCAGATAAACAAGTTAAACAAGTTAAACAAGTAAGGGATTTAGTTTTTTGTGTTTTTATTAGCATTTGTTTAGATCTCAGAAGAATTGTATTTTTTTTTTCTTTGTATGTTAGTTGATTCATTGTGATTTAAGCATGGGTCTGTGTATTTTGCTGGTTGTTATAATAACATATTTAATCTTTAAGAAGGGATATGAGTATGGTAGAGGATTGTTATACCATGTTTTGCTGGTTACTATAACATGTTTCAGTTGATATCATTTGGTCGACAATGTTTTATAGATCAATTGATGTGTTTTTGCTTATGTATACTTTGCATTATTTTTAATTTGAATTCTAGAGTGTTATTATGGGTTTGTCATATTTTAGTAATGTATTAAAAAAGAACCCTCTTGTTGCAGTTTTAGTTTCTGTTGGTGTTGATGCTTGTGTGAAGATTGTTAACCGTTGTGTTTGGTCCTTGATTAACATACTATGTTATGTTGTTGTAGAATGGTGCAAGTAGGTGACAAAGGTTGGATGAATGAAAAAGATAGGTTTAATGATGTCTATAGAAAATTGGTGTCTGATTTTATCGATTTTGCATATAGTAACAGGATAAAAAAATCATGAGTATGTCAATGTCCTTGACGTATTTGTAGAAATAAGTATTATGTCTTTTGCTCTAGTCAAGTATCATTTAGAAGTACACTTAATAGACAAGTCATATGTACTTTGGTGTCTACATGAGGAGAAATCCACCACATCATCACAAGTTGATTGAAATCTGCTTCATTAATGCATTCCTGCTATGAATTCTTATTAAGTTGATAAGTAGTTAGCCTCATAGCTAAAATCTTCTTGTAAGAGTGTCCAATGGATCATTAGATTATAAGTATCTGAGATGTCTCATAATTCTGCACTATTTATATGTCCAAACTTATGTGTGTGTTTTTGATTGTTTTGACAGGGGCACCTGGAAAGAGGGTCACATCATGACATGCCGGATTGCGCAGGTAACTGAGTTTCGTTTTATAAGCAATTCTAAAGCGTTCCTGCTCCTGCGATGATAATAATGAAACCTTGTTCACTCACTCAGGGCAGTTATTGATAGGTGTAGAATACACCGTATTTACTATCTAGTAGTTTATGCTTTCTTTGCTATTTTTCTAGTAAATTATGTATTTTACGTGTGTTTTTGAGTTATTAGGTACTCTGGAGTTGGACGGACGAAAAGAAGGAGAAATAACAAAAATTGGGCAAAAAGGGCAAAATTATCATTTCATAGGGCGAGCACTATCTGGAACCCGATAATGGTTAAAGGGAAACTCTTCTTGGGGTTATACTAAACGCAAACCAGCTATGGTTAAAGGGGTATCATTTGGAGTACCCCTTATCATTTAGAAGAGGCTGTGAATATCACTGGGTGGCTGCATATGGGGCGCAAATAGCCACCCAAGTATTCTAAACCCTAGCATCGAGACATTCTCATTCAGTTGAATCTGAAATTGAGAAAATAATCAGGCAGCGGCTGCTGCCATTACTACTGTGACTAGATCGAGAAAACAAAATCAAGAAATTCAGAGATTCAGAAGTGAAGCTGTTAAGCGGACAGAGTTGGGGGTGGTATTGATTAGAGAAATCCGTTGATGTTGCGATGAAGACTGGGTTCAAATTGAAGGGTTTATGGAATTGAAAGCAAGAAAGAAGAAGTTGCTGAGATGTTGACGTTGTTTGTGTTAACAGACGATGGTGGCATTCGTAGAGATGCTGATATTGATTCGAGACAAATTGAGAAGAAAATGAAGATGGTTCTAAGGTAGATCGAGAGAAGATGCTGAAACTGATGCTTCAGAGTTACTGAGAATGAATCTGTGATATTTGGAAGATGGGTTTGTGGTAGTTGCCGAAAAGGAATATTCGAATTGCAATTTGAGATGGGTTTTTGTTCAGAGACAAAGAAGCTGTTTAAACTGATTTAGGGTTTTGATTTTCTTGGGAGATTGTGAGGCTGCTGTTGAATTAAGAACTGAGTTGAATATTGTTGCTGTTAAAACCAGCAGGAGAATGAAGCTTGAACTAAATTAGATGAATGTTAGGTTCGTCGCAGGAAAAAAACAGAGAAGAATGGCTTGAAAACAATGGCCGGAAAGTCCTATAATCAGCCGTAACTCGGCCGATTCTCCCCTCCAACGAGTCAACTCGGTGACGGAGACAACCGTTCCAGACCGATCCAGAACGAGTCCGACAACCGATCCAGTGCAGTGACTCAGACGATTAAGACGACTCAACCCAGAATCAGAAAGCTAACTCGCCAGCTGACTCCCCTCCCTTGACTTTTGACTAACGTTTGACTTACAGTTTGACATGTTTGACCGTTAGTCCTAACTGTGGACTGACAGAATATTCCGTCACCGGGACAGAATTTTCAAGTGGCCGGCGGCAAAAAATTCCGGCCAAAAACACAGTTTTACGACGAGCAAAAATACAGAATTTTGTATGGACTTCTCTCATGTGTGTGAAGACTTAGAATTGGGAATTGGATGAAAACTTGGAAGTTTTGGAGAATTGGACTAGAAAGTGGAATAAGGCCCAATTTGGGAAAGTGGTGTTCTTATGGAATGTGGATTCTTTTCCTACAAAGATATGGAGAGTATTGAAGCCTATAAATAAGAGAGTTCTCTACAACTTTGTACACACATCTACTTTGGAGAAGGAGTTAAAGTGCACAAGGATTGGAGGAAGGAGCAACCATCATATTTTCAATAAGTTTTTCTTTCTTCCATTATTATTATTATTGTGTGAACTCCAAATTATGAGTAGCTAATTTTCTTATTAATTGAGGATGAATTCCTAGTTCTTAATATATGGTTTGAGTTTTGTTTCAATTCTACTTTGAAGTTTTTCATATGATTATCGATTGTTTTTGCTAATATTAGTGTCTATGTTTGATTGATAGGTCGTTTGGGTGGCCAACTAAATTGATTTGTTAATTAATCTAAAGCTAGTGAAAGTTAGGGGATAAGTAATCGTTTCTTGACTATTTACATAAGTAGAAAACACAAGACCTTGCGGAGGGATTCCGTGGAGCAATTGTGTGTAAAAACAACGTTAGCAAGTGGAACTTGATCTAAGAGTTTAACTACTAATATCAACCTAATAAATTCATGAATCTTAATGCGTTTAACTAAATTACATCTTGGGTGATCTACTACTAGGTGGTTTGGCGAATAGAATCCGGTAGGCGAGAACTTCCGTATCCGGTGAAATAAGGGATTTTGGGGTTAGCACTGATCTAGCTGCTATACCTACGGTTGGTGATAATCTATGACTAATAACAAGTGGAAAAGAACATAACTTTAATCATTGTTTTGCAGCGAAGAAGGATTCCTTGATCTATTCTCTCTCATTGATTTCAACTTACACTTTTAATTACTTTGTTTATTTCTTTTGCTTTATAAGTTTTACAACCAATACCCCCCTTTTGTGACAATTTTACAACTATAATCTCTTTCACCTCGTGGGATCGACCTTGACTACCCTATATTACTCTTTAATTAGGTAGTAAAGTATTAACTAATTTGTTGTGGTTACGACACGCATACAAATTTTGGCGCCGTTGCCGGGGAGCAACGGGCGATTTTAGTTGTTTTTATTTTTCTTTTTGCATTATTCTTGCTTTGTTAGATTCTATACCGTATCTAACTTATTTTTGTGAACCTTGTTTTAGGTACTATATCTTTGGTGAATGCTTCAAGGGGGAAGACCGAGTCCAATTAGAATACGTCTTCGATCCGGCACTCAACTAAGAGACTTTATTCGAGCGGTTAACACTCCGCTTCCTCGTTCTACATCAAGTGAATTCGAAGATTCAGACATAGAAGAAGAAGTAATGGGTGATCGTACACTCAAGGACCTAGCTTCTCACAAGCTCGATACACAACAATGGTGTATCCAAACTAACTCAACTTTCGAGATCAATCCGGGGTTGATTAGAGAATTACCAAAGTTCCATGGCATGGTGAATGAAGACCCGAACAAACATCTTATGGACTTCAACACCATAGTCACGACCATGCTTCCACCGAATACTAATGCGGATGGAGCAATGTTGAAAGCTTTTCCGTTCTCTTTGGCGGGAAATGCTAAGGAATGGTTATACTATTTGCCTTCCGGAAGTATCACAACATGGAATGAGATGAAGAAACTTTTCCTCGAGAGATATTTTCCCGCATCAAAGGCTACTCAAATTTGTAAAGAAATTTGTGGGATCAAGCAACATGTGGGAGAGTCATTATATGAATGTTGGGATCGATACAAGAGATTGGTGGCAAGTTTTCCTCACCATCAATTTAGTGACGCCATGATAATCCAATACTTCTATGAAGGTCTCCAAACAAGTGATAGATATCTTCTTGACGCCGTCGGTAGTGGTGCACTAGTGAACAAGACGGTGGCCGAAGCTACCGAGTTGATTGAAAGTATTGCGGCAAACTCATAACAATTCTATGGAAGAGGTGATTCAATGGTTAAGTTGGTGCATGAGGTTAGTGACTCGTCTTCACAATCCGATCAACGGTTAAACAACATAGAGAGGGTAGTGCAACGGTTGGCCGCGGTAATTATTCCGGATGATGAAACCGAACAAGTAAATGCTTTATATCCAAATCCAAGGCCAAGGTACGATCCATACTCAAATACTTATAATCCCGGTTGGAAGGATCATCCCAACTTTAGCTATGCAAACAAGCAAGCGGCGGCTCCTAATCCATATGCGCAACAAGGTGGATTTCAACAATCACGTTTCCAACCTCAACAACAACAATTCCAACCACAACAAGTCAAGGAGAAAGATTCTTCGAATAATGACAAGTTGAATGTGATAATGCAAACATGCAAGGTATCACTTCTATGTTACAACAAACCCAACAAAAGACCGATTCGGCAATCAAGGATTTACAAACTCAAATGGGACAATTGGCGACCGATATGAACTTAATGAAAGCTCAAGCATCCACAAATCTACCTTCGCAACCAATTGTGAATCCAAGAGAGAATGTTAATGCGGTCACCTTAAGAAGTGGAAGACAAGTGGAGAGTCCAACTCGTCATGAAGAAGCTAGTGAAGAGGTAGTCAAAGAGAAGGAGGATGCCGAACCAAAGGAGCATTCAACACCAACCGCCCAATCCAAGGAACCGGTTCCTACTTTTACTACTCCACCTCCTTTTCCTAGTCGTTTTGCCAAGTCCAAGAAGGAAGCTCAAGACAAGGCACTCATGGATATCTTCAAGAAGATCGAAATCAACATTCCATTCATAGAGGCCATAAGGACAATGCCAAGGTATGCAAAGTTCATGAAGGAGTTATGCACAAAGAAGGATAGGTTGCTTGATAATGAAATTACTAAAGTTGGAGAGAGTGTGTCGGCTATGCTTTTGAAGAAGATGCCTACAAAGTGCACGGATCCCGGTGGTTTCACGGTGCCAATTACTATTGGTAAGGAAAGGTTTGAACATGGTTTACTTGACTTGGGAGCTTCCATTAGTGTGATGTCGGCCGATATTTATGACTCCTTGAATCTTGGACCATTGAAAGAGACAAGAGTTATTATCCAATTAGCAAACAAGTCTAATATTTATCCAAAGGGGCTTGTAGAAGACATTCTCGTGCAAGTGAATGAGTTAATTTTTCCGGTGGATTTCTTTGTGGTGGATATGGACAATAATGAGAATCGTTCGTCTACTTCTCTACTTCTTGGGAGGCCATTTATGAAGACCGCAAAGACGAAGATTGATGTGGACAAGGGTACACTCACTATGGAATTCGACAAGGAAGTAATACACTTCAATATATTTGAATCCATGCGCTACCCAAGTGATGTGAAATCCGATTACTCCATTGATGTGGTTGGTTCATTAGCGCAACAAATGGTGGAATTGAATCGAGAGGACGAACTTGATGTGGTGTTGCAAAAGAGCATTGAATTGGACGTCCATGGCGTGTCTAACTTGGATGTTGAAATTTCCACGGAATTGGTGGAGACATGTGGTGCTTTGACGGCATTACAAGAAGCTAAGGGTAATGTTTCTTATATTTCTTTACCCGTGAATGATGAATTACTTGTACCATCTATTGTGAAGGCACCTAAACTAGAGTTGAAGCCACTTCCGGACCATTTGAAGTATGTATTTTTGGGAGATGGAGATGAGCTTCCGGTAATTATTTCAAAGAACCTCACACCGGTACAAGAAGACCGTTTGCTTAGAGTCTTGAAAGAGCACAAAATGGCTATTGGGTGGACAATATGCATGCATAGGATTCTAATGGAAGAGAACGTGAAGACGATACGTGATGCTCAACGTAGGCTTAATCCTCCCATGATGGAGGTTGTGAAGAAAGAGACACTCAAATTGCTAAGTGCGGGGGTGATCTACCCAATTTCCGATAGCAAATGGGTTAGTCCGGTACAAGTGGTGCCAAAGAAGTCCGATGTTACGGTTGTTCGAAATCAAGACGATGAACTTGTTCCTACAAGAGTTCAAACCGGTTGGAGAGTGTGCATTGATTATAGAAAGCTTAATTCCGCAACCCGAAAGGATCACTTTCCTTTGCCTTTCATTGATCAAATGTTGGAGCGGTTAGCGGGGCATTCTTATTATTGCTTCTTGGATGGTTATTCGGGATACAATCAACTTGTTATTGCACCGGAGGACCAAGAGAAGACCACTTTTACTTGTCCATTTGGAACGTTTGCGTATAGACGGATGCCGTTTGGTCTTTGCAATGCACCGGCTACTTTCCAAAGATGCATGGTAAGTATATTTTCGGATTACATGGAGCGCATTATTGAGGTATTTATGGACGACTTTAGTGTTTATGGCAATTCTTTTGATATTTGTTTAGATAACCTTGAACTAGTTCTTAAACGATGCATAGACACTAACCTTGTTCTTAATTGGGAGAAATGTCATTTTATGGTAAACCATGGCATAGTACTTGGTCACATTGTGTCCTCTCAAGGGCTCGAAGTGGACAAGTCAAAGATAAATTTAATAAGAAACTTACAATATCCCACTTCGGTGAGGGAAGTTCGTTCATTTCTTGGTCATGCAGGTTTATATAGGCGGCTTATCAAGGATTTCTCAAAAATCTCCATGCCGATGTGCAAGTTACTACAAAAGGAGGTACCTTTTGACTTCAACAAGGATTGCAAGGATGATTTTGACAAATTGAAGGCAATGTTGACAAGTGCGCCAATTATCAAGTCACCGAATTGGAATCTTCCATTTGAACTAATGTGTGATGCTAGTGATTATGCGGTTGGAGCCGTTTTGGGTCAAAGAGTGGACAAGTTGTCCCATGTTATCTATTATGCATATAGGACCCTCAATGATGCACAAATCAACTATTCTACCACGGAAAAGGAGTTATTGGCTATAGTGTTTGCATTAGAAAAGTTTCACTCATACTTGGTGGGTACAAAGGTTATTGTGTATTCCGATCATGTGGCACTTAGATACTTAATAAAGAAGAAAGAAGCTAAGCCAAGACTAATCCGGTGGATCCTATTACTACAAGAGTTCGACATAGAAATTCGAGATAAGAAAGGTGTGGAGAATACCGTTGCGGATCATCTTAGTAGACTTGTTATGTCTCAAGAAGAACTTCCATTACAAGACCACTTTCCGGACGAACAACTTTTCTCCTTGGAAGAATCAACACCTTGGTATGCGGATATAGTGAATTATTTGGTGACAAGGAAGGTACCTAGCACAATGTCTAACTTCCAAAATATGAAGCTTAAGAATATAGCCAATCAATATGTGTGGGATGAACCATACTTATGGAAATATGGCGTTGATCAAATCATACGAAGGTGCGTACCTAACTCCTAATTTCAATCTATTCTCTCCTTTTGTCATACTTTTGCTTGTGGTGGCCATTTTGGTTCTAAACGTACCGCTCTCAAGGTTCTTGAAAGTGGATTTTATTGGCCCACCTTGTTTGAAGATTCATATGTTTTTTGTAAATCGTGTGATAGATGTCAAAGAACGGGCAATCTAGGTGCACGAAATCAAATGCCACTCACACCAATTCTTGCCGTAGAGATTTTTGATGTGTGGGGAATCGATTTTATGGGACCTTTTGTCAATTCAAATGGAAATTTTTATATACTTCTTGCCGTAGATTATGTTTCTAAATGGGTGGAGGCTAGAGCCACAAAAACTAATGATTCTCAAGTTGTTTGTGATTTTGTAAGAGAAAACATATTTACTAGGCACGGTACACCAAGAGTGGTGATAAGCGATGGAGGATCACATTTCAAGAAGTCTTTCCATGCTCTCCTCAAGAAGTACAACATAACACACAAGATTGGTACGCCTTACCATCCACAAACTAGTGGACAAGCAGAAATTTCAAAACGTGAAATCAAGTCCATTCTTGAAAAAACGGTGAATACCACAAGGAAAGATTGGAGCTTTAAGCTAAATGATGCACTTTGGGCGTATAGAATGGCGTACAAGACACCGATTGGTATGTCTCCATATCGGTTGGTTTATGGCAAAGCTTGTCATCTTCCGGTTGAACTTGAACATAAGGCTTATTGGGCGATAAAGAAATGCAACATAGAGTATGATGAAGCGGGGAAACAAAGAAAGTTACAACTAAATGAGCTAGAGGAGATACGTAATGATGCTTACGAGAGTGCCCGGATTTATAAGGAAAAGACTAAGCTTTTTCATGACAAGATGATTTCTCGTAAAAGCTTCGTTGTGGGACAAAAAGTCCTTTTATTTCATTCTCACCTTAAACTATTTCCTGGAAAATTAAGGTCTCGTTGGATTGGACCATATGTTGTTACTAATGTTTTTCCTTATGGTGCAGTTGAAATCACTAGTCTTAGAGACAACTCGGTTTCCAAAGTCAACGGCCATATATTGAAGCCATACTATGAGAACATCGCCTATGTGAATGTGGATGAACTTCCATTTGAAGATTTTATCCCTCTAGAGGAGTAATGTGAAGCAAGATCTATGTCGGGCCGTCGACTTTAAAACAAGCGCTAAGTGGGAGGCAACCCACCGGTTTTGTATCTCTTATCCTTTTGTTTTTATTTGCTTTTTGTTTTGTGTGTTTATTTTTCTTGTTTCATATCATATTAGGATTTCCCACCTTGACTTTACTAGGAGGATTCAATTACATTGAGGACAATGTAAGGTTTAAGTGTGGGGGAATGGCTAAGCATATATTTTTGCATATACAAAAAAAAGAAGAGATTTTTTGCATAAAACTTTCAACTTTTAGAGATTTTAGAGTCACTAGCATGCTTCTAGGTATGATTACATGGAGAATTATGACCGACATAATTGAACTTGGAAATGTTAGGGAACTACGTTCGATTTCTTGCTTGTTAAAGTGTTAAATAATGGATTTAATCATGCCGGTGATGCAAATTTGGTGCAGGGAAAAGTGCGTTATTAGAGTTGCAGATCAATCATTAGTGGAGACTACCCATTTTCATATCATGTGAGGCACCGACCAAAAAATAAATAAAAATTCTTCCTTTACTAAAGAGCTTCTTTTGAGTGTGTGTCACCGTACGTTAATTCCGGGTAGAATGGTGAGCTACCCAATTTCACACCAATTTCAGCACTATTTTGATCTCTTGAGTGCTAATTTTTGTCAATCATGAGGGTGACGTCTATAGATGAAAGCTTCCTTCTTGTAGTTTGATTTGCAGTTAGCACCATTCTCTTGCTCGACAACAACGGGTCCATAGAAACACCACAATTATCAACAAGGAGCGACATCAAAATCTACAAGGAAAGTTGAAAAGGTTCAAGGTTTGCAAACAACAATGGAACAAGAAAAAGAGCAAATTTCATATTCAAGTAAAGCAACATACAATGAGCAGATTTTACATACATGTTGAAGACTTAAAATGCAATGAGGTAATTCTATATCCAAGTATTAAGACTTATTTACAAGAGCGAAGAAAATCAAAAGGTGAAAATCATTGAAGTTTATGATTTCGAGACGATACAAGTTGTGAAGAATCAAGCGGTAAAGTACTTTTCCACGGCCATGGTTTATTTTATTTTTCACTTTTGATTTGTATTTTGTTTCTCTTGTCTAAAAAAAATGAAAATTGAAAAAAAAAATGAAAAGAAAAGAAAAGAAAAAAGAAAAGAAAAAATATATATATATGAGACAAGAGGAATATCTATTATTGTTTTGTTTTGAATAAGCCGTGGGGAAGGAAAATCTATAAGGAAGTTTCAAGTGACAAGGATTTTGAGGAAAAAGGTTACAAATTGTCAAGGATCTATGAAATTCGAAAGTTTATCATCAATAGTTGAAGCCGAAGACCAAGAAGATGAATACAAGGAGCGGAAGACGTTTCTATTGGATTCCGTGAGAGTGGTGTTATCATAATTGGCAATCGGATGTGAAGGTAAGTAAGTAATCTCATCCTCGATAAAAGTGGTTGATTTCCTTTCTTAGAGATCGTTAGAAAAATGGTTTTTCAAAATGTTAAAAGATGTGGGTTTTTCAAAATTTCGGAAGTTATCCTTCCTACCATTCAACGTGTTGCAGGAATTCTATCTTCACTCCTACCTGCGCACATGTGAGACCCATAAAAAAACCGTCTTTTTGAGTGCAATTATCATAAAACCCTATTTGGTGAGGCAAAAGTCAAGGCGAAATGCTTATTGATCGTTTCTCAAACACGTGTTCTCTCATTATAGTGCGGTTATTTCTCACTCAACATTTAAGAATGAGAATATGTTCTTTAGTATTTCTAACTTCTTATTACTAGCATGCAGAAACTCTATGTCCTCATAGCTCTTTGGATGCTTGGGACGCTAGAACGCTTTGAAGTTGTAAGTTTTAGTTTGATTTTCTCGAGGACTAGCAAAGTCTAAGTGTGGGGGAATTTGATAGGTGTAGAATAGACCGTATTTACTATCTAGTAGTTTATGATTTCTTTGCTATTTTTCTAGTAAATTATGTATTTTACGTGTGTTTTTGAGTTATTAGGTACTCTGGAGTTGCACGGACGAAAAGAAGGAGAAATAACAAAAATTGGGCAAAAAGGGCAAAATTGTCATTTCATAGGGCGAGCACTATCTGGAACCCGGTAATGGTTAAGGGGCAACTCTTATTGGGGTTATACTAAACGCAAACCAGCTATGGTTAAGGGGGTATCATTTGGAGTACCCCTTATCATTTAGAAGAGGCTGTGAATATCACTGGGTGGCTGCATATGGGGCGCAAATAGCCACCCAAGTATTCTAAACCCTAGCATCGAGACATTCTCATTCAGTTGAATCTGAAATTGAGAAACTAATCGAGCAATGGTCACGCCATTACTACTTGTGACTAGATCGAGAAAACAAAATCAAGAAATTCGTAGATTCGAAGTGAAGCTGTTAAGCGGACAGAGTTGGGGGTGGTATTGATTAGAGAAATCCGTTGATGTTGCGATGAAGACTGGGTTCAAATTGAAGGGTTTCTGGAATTGAAAGCAAGAAAGAAGAAGTTGCTGAGATGTTGACGTTGTTGGTGTTAACAGACGATGGTGGCATTTGTAGAGATGTTGTTGCTGATTCGAGACAAATTGAGAAGAAAATGAAGATAGTTCTAAGGTAGATCGAGAGAAGATGCTGAAACTGATGCTTCAGAGTTACTGAGAATGAATCTGTAATATTTGGAAGATGGGTTTGTGGTAGTTGCCGAAAAGGAAGATTCGAATTGCAATTTGAGATGGGTTTTTGTTCAGAGACAAAGAAGCTGTTTAAACTGATTTAGGGTTTTGATTTTCTTGGGAGATTGTGAGGCTGCTGTTGAATTAAGAACTGAGTTGAATGTTGTTGCTGTTAAAACCAGCAGGAGAATGAAGCTTGAACCAAATTAGATGAATGTTAGGTTCGTCGCAGGAAAAAAACAGAGAAGAATGGCCTGAAAACAATGGCCGGAAAGTCCTATAATCAGCCGTAACTCGGCCGATTCTCCCCTCCGGCGAGTCAACTCGGTGACGGCGACAACCACTCCAGACCGATCCAAAACGAGTCCGACAACCGATCCAGTGCAGTGACTCAGACGATTAAGACGACTCAGCCCAGAATCAGAAAGCTAACTCGCCAGCTGACTCCCCTCCCTTGACTTTTGACTAACGTTTGACTTACGGTTTGACCTGTTTGACCGTTAGTCCTAACTGTGGACTGACAGAATATTCCGTCACCGGGACAGAATTTTCATGTGGCCGGAGGCAAAAACTTCCGGCAAAAAACACAGTTTTCCGGCGAGCAAAAATACAGAATTTTGTATGGACTTCTCTCATGTGTGTGAAGACTTAGAATTGGGAATTGGATGAAAACTTGGAAGTTTTGGAGAATTGGACTAGAAAGTGGAATAAGGCCCAATTTGGGAAAGTGGTGTTCTTATGGAATGCGGATTCTTTTCCTACAAAGATATGGAGAGTATTGAAGCCTATAAATAAGAGAGTTCTTTACAACTTTTTACACACATCTACTTTGGAGAAGGAGTTAAAGTGCACAAGGATTGGAGGAAGGAGCAACCATCATCTTTTCAATAAGTTTTTCTTTCTTCCATTATTATTATTATTGTGTGAACTCCAAATTATGAGTAGCTAATTTTCTTATTGATTGAGGATGAATTACTAGTTCTTAATATATGGTTTGAGTTTTGTTTCAATTCTACTTTGAAGTTTTTCATATGATTATCGATTGTTTTTGCTAATATTAGTGTCTATGTTTGATTGATAGGTCGTTTGGGTGGCCAACTAAATTGATTTGTTAATTAATCTAAAGCTAGTGAAAGTTAGGGGATAAGTAATCGTTTCTTGACTATTTATATAAGTAGAAAACACAAGACCTTGCGGAGGGATTCCGTGGAGCAATTGTGTGTAAAAACAACGTTAGCAAGTGGACCTTGATCTAAGAGTTTAACTACTAATATCAACCTAATAAATTCATGAATCTTAATGCGTTTAACTAAATTACATCTTGGGTGATCTACTACTAGGTGGTTTGGCGAATAGAATCTGGTAGGCGAGAACTTCCGTATCCGGTGAAATAAGGGATTTTGGGGTTAGCACTGATCTAGCTGCTATACCTATGGTTGGTGATAATCTATGACTAATAACAAGTGGAAAATAACATAACTTTAATCATTGTTTTGCAGCGAAGAAGGATTCCTTGATCTATTCTCTCTCATTGATTTCAACTTACACTTTTAATTACTTTGTTTATTTCTTTTGCTTTATAAGTTTTACAACCAATACCCCCCTTTTGTGACAATTTTACAACTATAATCTCTTGATCCTCGTGGAATCGACCTTGACTACCCTATATTACTCTTTAATTAGGTAGTAAAGTATTAACTAATTTGTTGTGGTTACGACACGCATACAGTTATCTGCAACTTTGATTGTGATTTTTTTTTGTTTTAGCACAATGCGCAACATTTGTGAATTTTTTTGAACCCCGTCAATAATACAGTGAGCAAACTTTAGATGTAAGAATATTTTTACAGATTTCTGTATGAAAACTACCAGTCCCATAAATCTCAAGTGTTAAATTATTTTTTAGTGTTCCACATATATAGATTTTCACTAAGAATAAGCAGAAACTCCTAAAAATGCAGACCATATAATAACATTAAGGGTTGTAAGCTGCTTTGAAACTAAAGAGAGATGCTCTTTGAGGACCTAAATACCTCTGCGACCGAACTAATTGGTTTAACTCTCTTCTAGTGGACGATGTAGCAAGTATTTAATTGGAGACGATGAGCACAGTTGGAGTGAGAATGGTGTTTCGAACATTAAAGGTGGATGCTATACCAAGTGTAGTGACCTCTCAGGATAAAAAGAACCTTATATATTCAATGTTATCAAGTTTGGAGCTGGTAACACTTTTTTCCTCTTTTACAGACCTATTCATTGACAATTTTGGTCTCGATACATCATGGTTTTGTAATGTTTGTTATTTAACAACGTTTTGTGGGTGTTTGACAGTGTTGGAAAAAGATGTATTTGATGAGCACAACAGAGAGGTGGACTACACAGGTACATAATTAATATGATCTGAAGCATACACATTTTAGTTTACATCTTCTAATGTTGCTTAATCTCTATTCGATGGTTCATTTTATTTGTTTCTTTCAGAGTATACTTATGATGTGTACCCTATCGAATACATCCCCAACGCGAAGATACCATGTGTAGGCCCACACCCTAAGAATGTCATGATTATCATCCTTTTGGCATGTGATGATTTTGGTGTGCTCCCACCAGTGATAAAATTGAACCTGACGTAAAAAATGGACACACACCACTTCAGTGTCCATCCATATAGGCTATAGATTTAGCTTGATACAGTATCATGTATGGAAAAACTTTCACATTTGTTTAATATAACCGAAGCCTTATTATTCTTATCACATTTCATATGGACACACACCACTTCAGGTTCTTGAACATAACTTTTTCAGACAATTGAGCCCTTAAGTTTATTAATTATGCACTATTTAGTTTAAAAAACGAAATGTTAACTCACTTCATTTTGATATCATCTTGTCCTCTTTGATTAGCCTCTGCGTGTAGGATTTACAAGCGATGAAGGTGGGAACAAAATACGGTGGTATAAACACAAATCTAACATTTATGATAAAATTTCTTTGTTTAAAATTTTGTTGGAGCTTGATGGTACTTTGTGATGCAGGATTATAAGCAGCAAATACCTTCTCAGGATCTTGTTAATTTGCGGAGGTAAATTTTCAAGTTTGGTTAATATTAGTACAGCACATTCTCCATTACATAAAATTTCTTACACAAATATAATGTGGATTTTCAGGGCACCCATGTTGTCATCTACTTACTTATGGATGGAGTATTTTTGTAAGCCAAACGAATCTTGTCTGGGGGGAGACACAATTTTATGTATGAGGTATAAATGTCTAATCAAAATATGTGCTCAAGTATCTCAATATTTGTCTGAAATTTTACGTGAGATGTGGGTTTGTAGATGAGAAAAAGGAGAACTAAGGTTGAGAATTAGACGAGCTCATCGACCTAGAAACATCGCTCCTAATTTAATTCTTGCGGACCAGATTATGAATCTCAGTGTTTGTTCTCCAGTGGCTAATGCAGTATCCGCTAAGAGCATGTTCTATGTTTTTCACATCCCCAGGTATACTTATATAGTTTTATCCCGAATCTTTAAGTTTGTTGATTTTTGGGCATGTGGTTTGGTTTAGTCAAGTGGTATGCTTCTAGGTATCCATAGGTCTCAAGTTAAATTCAGTAAGCTATGAACGTACTATTGAGTGCTTGAATTCCAAAAAAGTTTTAGATTAATGTGTGGAGTTTTCATTCCCCCCCCCCCCTTAATCTATCTATTTATTTTTGAAGGTTGAATAGGATTGTAAGCATCAAAGACCTTCGCAGTTTCTTAAGTATGCCATTATTCCTATCTGACTATATATATTTCTTCGTTGTTTCTTCATTTTGAATTTATTTGTATTTTATACTTTTCAAGTAGCACCAGGTACCCAACATATTTCATTATTTTTGTTGTCTCTCTTTGCAGACCAACTTGGAAAATCTTCAGAAGAAGAAAAGGGAAGCTTTGTGTTAGGTGGTGTTGGACTAAAGAAAAGTGGAAATATCGGAACAAGATGCTCTAGTAAAGGTATATGTATGTCTGGAAATTGTTCCCATTTGATCTTGTCATGTTTTTGTTCTGGTCCTTTAGTATGTAAACTGACTCATAGAGATGTTCCATTTATATCAGGTGCCATTATAAGGAAATCAAGAAGATTGAATTGGATAAGCATAATATGATTTTAGTGAATAAGTTGTAGGTAATTTCTTATTTATGAAATTCTTGTAGAAAATGTGTCCACTACCTATGCATGATGATGTCTTGTAACATTGGTTGAACCACAGGCTTCCACTGATGCAAAAAATTCTCATATTTCTTATAAAGAAGTAAAACCAGTCAACCCTAAAAATCATGTTCAATCATTCTCTTCAAGAATGACAATCAAAGAGAGCACTTCTACTAATGTCAAGGAAGTAACAAAGTTGAACAAAGATAAGAAGGAGAAGTGGAGGAATAAAAATCGTCAAGCTCCAATGCAAGAGGATCCACAAAAATGTAACATTAAAACTTACACTTCGTATGAGACTAAGCATTGTAATTATTGTGGTAATAAAGGGCATATGAAATGGGGATGCAATATTCGTAAGTTAAAAGACACACTTTCTTCTGTATCAAACGAATTGGCTAAGATTGTTCCCCAAAGGAACTCAGATCGGTATTATCCTAAGTTTAGGAAAAACAATTATTATAATGATAGTTCAAATTTTGCATATCACTCAACAAGGTCGTTTCATAACATACCCAATTATAGAAAGAGGGATGACTTTTTAAATGCAAAAACAAGATCTGATATTCCAAATTGGAGAAAGGGTGTTTCGTAAAATATTCAAAAGGATAATGATTCTAATGGTATTATGAAGCAAAAATATACTCCTGCGAAACCCAAATATAAATGGGTCCCTAAGTCCTCCATAGCCAAGAAGAGACCAAAAGTTAGTCACAAGAATGACTCTCAGTTGTTAATTATTGGTGAAAATAATTACAAGAGTCTTCTTGAAAGGCTATAGAAAGACATTATGTATAAAATCTTTTGTACTAATAAAGGTTGTGATAATGACACTCTTAATCACAAGTCAAAGAAGAAAAACAAGAGTTGGAACTAGAGAAAACAAACCAAGCAAGAGGTCAAGAATGATTCTGTCTTAGAGAGACCAAAAGTTAGTCACAAGAATGACTCTCAGTTGTTAATTATTGGTGAAAATAATTACAAGAGTCTTCTTTAAAGGCTATAGAAAGAAATTATGTATAAAATCTTTTGTACTAATAAAGGTTGTGATAATGACACTCTTCATCACAAGTCAAAGAAGAAAAACAAGAGATGGAACAAGAGAAAACAAACCAAGCAAGAGATCAAGAATGATTCTGTCTTAGTCACTCATGACGAATAAGACAAGATTGAACTTAACACAACCTAGTTGTGTTATAATGTGCATGCTCACCTTGGTGCTCAGTTTTGAAAGTTGAGGAAGCACACGAAACTGAGCACATGATCTCTCGATTATTATATCACTAATTAACATCTTTCGGAGATTTCTTTTCTTCTATACTCATACTTTCTCTTTATATATTTTGGTTTTGAAATAAACGGTAATTATGAGTTTATGATGTTGATATCTACTTATCATATATGTGTATCTCCTGTTTTTACGGTTAAAACGAGCCAAAAATTACTGAATTCGGACATCGTATGTGAAAGTTATGTCGAAAACAGTTTAGTGTTGTGATCTATCACAAGTAACTCTTGGGAACCGATCCTAGTACCCTTTCATGGTGAGGGAACCGATCCTAATACCATTTCATTGTGAGGGAACCGATCCTAGTGATAGGTCCCCTTACGAAGAAGTGTAAAACTGTTTTTCCCATAACTTCTTCGTCCGAACTCGGAATGACCTCATTCTTTTTGCATTGTTTTGATAATTCAATTTCCTACAAGATTGAGGTAATTGAAATACTTGATTTTATGTTAAACATTTATGGCGTATTGCAAAGTGATTTATGGGATGTTTGATTTCGGTTTTATTACCTTGATATTCGATCTCATAATATGTTGTGAACCCTTATGGTTTGGGTGACTTTTTGATTTAGTAGGATTAAGTTCTATCCCATGTTGGTAGGCTTTATCAAAGGATAATGAGGGGTTCCTGTAGAAACAATATGTGAAAAAGTCACAATATATAGAATCGGTTTTGGTTTAACATAAAAGCATATGTGTTTCGACGGTTTTCAACTTTTGCTTGCAATTGTTAAAACCGATTTTAAACCTTTCTCTGGTAAAGGTTGGTTGTTGTTATTCTTTTGTTTTTGGAATGAAAATGACAACATATGGTATTTCGATATCGATTCTCCCGGAAGAAGAAAACGATGCGATCATATTTGGAGAAGTTGGATGCGAAATTGAGGTAACAATCTTGTTAGTTAATTGTTTTCATGTTTTAAGAAAAGCCTATTTTTATTTGATATATATATTGCTTTTGCTTAAACGAAATTGTTGGTACAATTGATGTGTTTACCCCATTATGTATGTGTGGATGTTTGTGTGATTCAATTATTTCCGGTTAAGTAAAAAAATTGTTATCTTGCTTTGTTGTGTGATATCAATCGTTTAGTCTTACGAAATTTGGTGCAATTGTGGTGCTTTAATATCTATGTTAATTAAATTGCTTCCACTTAAGTAAAAAAATTGTTATTTTGCTTTATTGTGTAGTATCAATTGTTTAGGCTCGGTGCAATAGTGAAACCTTGATATATATATATATATATATATGTTGTTTCTATTGTATCCGGTTGAGGTGAATAATTATGCAAATGATTTATTAGTTTGTATGAATTATTTATGGCTTAACGAATAAATATGTTGACGGGACGAGTTGTTTAGTCCAATTCGATTCCGGATAAGATAAACTAAGTTAATTCTGATCTTAGTTATACTTATCAAAGTGGAGGTTTCAGTTATTAAGCCTAAACAAGGAAATTCTAGTTAACTAACCTAGTATTTGGCTTGTTTAAAATCTAAAGGTCTAAGTTATATGGATAATTAGTACCTGATGAGAAAAATGGAGTTTATCTTTGTTTTGGTCTTATCGAATGAAGCGGTTGTATTTATACAATCGGTTTAGCAAAGGAACTAAGTTGCTTAGTTGATTTTTGTTTTGCTAAAGTAGTTGGGAAAATTTCTTCGGGGAATTATTTCCAAGATAACATATCAAAACGTAATTACTTGTAGTTTCGGTTTCGATATTGGTTGTCAAAAATAGTATATGGAACCCTCGTGCTTGACTCAACAGGTTGCAAGTCTATTTTGAGATTCATAAGATCCTTTTCGTGTTGTCAATTATTTTTTCGTTTCTTTGTCATTTTTGTGACAAAAAGGGGGAGAAATATATGGAGTAAACAAGTGATGCTGGTATCAATTTTATGGTTGAATTGTGTCACTAGGGAAGAGGACAATGGTGCTTGAACGTTTATCTAACGAATGAGGGAAATCATAGACTAAGGGGGAGTAACATATCATATGATTGGGATAACAAAGACGTGCGGATTGAAAATGTACCTATCTCACTTTTAGGGGGGGGGGGGGTATGAGCTTTGTTATTATAATGTCAACAACGACATTTTTGAGGATTAAATGAATGCAGGTTATGTGCTGTTGGATTCGGCAATCAAGCGTATGTGTAATGAATTCTTGTAATTTGTTTATCCATATGATTGTAAGAGTTTTGTCACTAAAATTGACAAAGGGGTAGATTGTTAGAGCAATGCTCGGTTGAACCCACCAAGCGTTGGTATGTCAAGTTTGGTTGTCATATTTTAGTGAACCAAAACTCATTTAAGAGTCGCTGGATTTAAATATATTAGAGTCAACTTCGTATAGGTTATCTTGAAAGTATTAGGGTGATACATTACAAGTATTGCGAAGACTTGAAGAAGTGAAGAAGAACGGAGCTACAACCACAACATCATCCCTCCACTTGTGGTTAGTGATATTTGACTTGAACTGTTTCATTTCCTAACATATCTTTCAAGTCGTGCATATTGAAAACATAAAACTCGAAGCATGAACACTTTAGATAGACATAATATTAAGGAATACTATATGAAGTTTCTTGCTTAATCATTAAACTTTGTATATAAGATATCGACATAATCGTATGAATGCTATTGTGATTATGTATGGGTATGAGGTGAGGATTTCATCCTAGGGAACAATGTTTACATGTGTTCTAAGGAAGTAAGTTCATGATATGTGTTGTGAACCGAAAGGGAAATCGCCAGGCGTTATTGGGGCTGTTCTTCATTGTATATTTATGAACGACCAATAGGTGTGATTAGTATAACCGCTCAAGACTTGTTTGTGTTCTTGGTAAAACTATTCACATGAGGTCTGACTTATGTATTGGTATGACTTTTATTAGTGAAACCGATCTTAAGTAATCACCGGGGGTATGATCGGGTTTGTGAGTGTGTGAACTTATTATTGGGAAAAGGGGAACCGATCCTAGTAAGAGGTGCAGTGGATCACAAGGGGAACCGATCCTTGTATGAGGTGCAACAAGGTTTATAGAAGAAAGGGGAACCAATCCTATGAACATGTGCAACACGTTTATGGGAAGGGGGAACCGATCCTATGGACATGTGCAGTGCATAAAGTTAGATACCAAATATATGTGGGGAACCGATCCTAGTACCCAGTCAGCCGAATTATGGAAAACTAGTGTAACTATGCAAAGTACTCACACGGAGGTAAGCCCATGTGATCAGCCGAATTATGGAAAACTTTTTTTGGTAGAACTGTAAGCCCATGAGTTGTGATTGAGTGTAACTTGATCAATCACATAGTTCTTGAAATTCAGATGAACCAATTCTAAACTTGTTTGGAAGTGTGGTTAATCGGTTTCAAGTGAGCAAGTATGAAAAAAGAATTGCAAGAGTAAGATGTCATCATACTTTGAACACAGTGCATTAATGCTTATTCTATATTGTTCAAAGATATTCCTTAACGGCTAAGAAGGAAGTAAATCCCAAGATCGAATTTAAATAAGTTAAGAATCTTTTTAATTAAGGGTTTTTAATTATATATGGAAAATAAGAATTAGTAATGTGCATTTGCTAATTAGAGATTTTCCAAGGAGATTTCGATCATTATTTTTGGACAGTGCATTCACAGGAATTATGAAAACATAATTTGGTGGAGTAACGAAAAATATCTTGTGAATATTTTCAGTTTTGAAAATTTCTTGGTGTCCAAACTTCCTTGTCTATAAATACTTTGAGTTTGCATTTCTAGCAAACTAATCCTGCGTAACATAGACTTCCTATTTTGTCTTTGTTACTGGTGAAGACGCCTATCGGAGAGAAGAGTAATTTAATTAGGTGAAATCTCTTACGGCCGCTCAATATAAAGTCTTCCTCGGGATTGAGAATCTCTAGCGCAACTCGTTGGTGGGAAACTAGATATTGCGGTTTATCTTTAGTTTTCGTATTAATTTGATTGACTAACGGTTGTTGAACTTTGATTGCACCTAGTTTGTTTATGCTTGAGAATCTTCTCTTCTGATATAATATTCACTCAAACTAGTTCAAGGTTTCGACAGGGTTCTTTAGACTTTTGTTATATATAAAGATGATCTTGTGATAATTCATTGTTAACAGACTCCGTTTTGTGTGTGATTGATCACAAGAGATTCAAGTAGTTGTGTGCATGTGTTTATTGAAGATATAAGAAGATTTGTAGACAAAGAAGACATTGAAGATTTCTGACTTGGTTTTTATAATCTTTGGTGTGCATAATACTTATTTGGGAAAAAGAGGATCCAATTAATAATCGGTTTATCCTTGTGGTAGATTGGATTAATTAATTGAGGAAGATCGGCATCAATACGTTTCCTTGTGATTAAAGGTATTGATTGGCTTAATATTAACGATTGCCTTTGGGTGATTGAACATAAGATAGGTCTTGGAACCTGGCAAAGGAGTTTATGTTAAGATAAACAAGGGAACCTTTGCGCAACTCATATCACTTGGTTGAAGAGAGTTGATACCAAACAGATTTGTTGTTCCTTTACTATTTGGAATACGAACAAAAAGAATTGGTCCAAGTACGTGACTTGTTTACAGGTTGGCGGCGTGGGAATACATACGGAACTAGGTGAACTATGGGTTTAGTTGCTTGGTCTCAACTATACGAAGTTGGTTTATTTTGTATAGTTGCTTAATCCTGAGAGTATTCAATTCTAGACTAGTTCCAGGGGTTTTTCTGCATTTGCGGTTTCCTCGTTAACAAAATCTTGTTGTGTCATTTACTTTATATTTCCGCATTATAATTGTTTTATTATAATTAAAGTAAATTCCACAAACGTTAATTCCTATTTACTTGATACGTGAATCCTATAGAGTTTGGTTAAGTCCGAACCTTTGTATCAAGTAAACACACTTTGTTGTTGTATTGTCTCGATCTCGTATCCATAAACGATCACACAAAGTGTGAACCGATTTGTTGTATTGTCTCAACTCAGTCCATAGATAATCACTTTCGGGGAAAGGACTTATAGGAAGGAAAGTAATAGCTTGAGGTATATTTGGGTACCTTTGCCTTTTCAGTTGGTATCAGAGCGGGCAAACACGAAAAGATCTAACAATCTGTGTTTTATGCGATCCATCCTATAAGAATTGAATCCATGTCTGATTCAATTAACGTTAAGCAAGAGTATGACTACTCAAAGGTTGAAGATGTTACTACTTCGTTGACTCATGATCCAGGAGTTGCGAAAACATCTGTGTCTTTTTCTGATGAAATAAGATGTTGATAAAGAGTTGGTAAAACTCCTAAAGCCTATAAAATCTCTATCTTCTAAATTGATGATTTTAAAGTCAGAGTCAAATCTTCTTAAACATGAGATCAGAAATAAAGAAAGTCAACTGGATAATCTGGCTAAAGAGAATATGAATCTCACTGTCAAATTAGAAGCTATTGTTAATTCTCTTGATAAAGAGACAAGTCCAATGACTCTGACAAATGATGATATTGTGTTCGTCACATATGAAACAAATCAAGATGAAATTAGTTTTCCAAATTACATCAAGTCAGAAGAGGATGACAAACCAACTTCTATATCTACTGATGATCAAATAAAATCTTGTCCAAAGGATACTTTGAACCGATTCCATGATAATAATCTTAAGGAATACACTTTTCAGTCACTTGACAGGAAACTTATACTTCTTCAACATAAGGTGGTAAATTTTTTGAAGGAAGTTTCTTGTCTTAAAAAACTGAAAGACCATTTCTCAGTAGAAAGATAGATTGTGCCACAATACTATAAGATCAACTCAAAATCAGAGGAAAGAGTTGACAATAGCTTCTGAAAGAAGATTCCTCCTCATCCATATCGAAACAACACTTGTTTTGATGAAGAACGATTCCAGAAGGAAGGGAAAGAGAGAATCTCTCTGCCAAAAGAAACAATGAGGGATTTCCAATAATTGTTTCAGATAATCTCTCTGATGTGAATCATAAGGAAGTCCTTAGAATGAGAAAATATTATGAAAATCTCATTTAAATAATTAAGAGAGATCTATTAGGCAGAAATTCCATAAAAGAAACATGAACTATGTTTCTGATATTCATATAAGCTTGAGAAATATTATTCCGATACAAATTAGTTGTATCAAAATTGTGCATTATCATCCCCATCTGTGCTCATATTTATGGATGGGAATAGCACAATAAATCTGGAGCACATGTAATTTGTGTAATTAATTATCAGAGAAGTTGTAATTTGTTGGATAGTTGTAAATCCAAGAAATCGTTCATGTTTATCATGATTTTCTAGATAAGTTTTATTTGGAATTTTTGAATAAAACCAAGAAGTTTGGACAAAAGGAAACGAAATATATTCTTTAATATTTTCGGATTCTACTGATATTTTTCGGTCCGAAAGTTGTCTCCTTTTAAAGAGAAACCATTACCTTCAGTATATTGATACCCTGGTCAATCATCTTATATATTGAAAAAGCCGGGGTCTATCAACCATACCCAATATTTTGATTAGCAATCTGTATGGAAAACTCCGAGTTACTTTCTAGAGAATTAACTAGACAGTTAGACTCAATCAATAGAAAATATCTCAATGAGTTATTATCTCAATCTCTCAAATTGATTTACTCAAGCAAATACAATTCGCGAGTCTTAATCAAAGAGATAACTTGGATGGTACCAAAGACCAATATCCAAGTGTCAATCAATTTAAATCAACAACCTATAAGGTCGGATATTCTAATTGATTGAACAACGTACAACCTGTATTATTTCAATTATATAACAAAATATAATGCGGAAAAGAATAACACGTATAACCCGAATTTTGTTAACGAGGAAACCGCAAATGCGAAATACCCCGGACCTAGTCCAGATTAAACATACACTGTATTAAGCCGCTACAGACAATAGCCTACTCCAAATTAACTTCGGTCTGGACTGTAGTTGGACCCCAATTAATCTCACACTGATATAAGGTACAGTTATGCTTCTACGCCTCTGATCCCAGCAGGATATTGTGCACTTGATTCCCTTAGTTGATCTCACCCACAACCAAGAGTTGCTACGACCCAAAGTCGAAGACTTTAATAAACAAATCTGTCTCACACAGAAAAGTCTACAAAATAGATAAATTCATCTCCCACGAATAAACCTATGAGTTTTGTTCCATCTTTTGATAAATCAAGGTGAACAGTAACCAATCAATAAACCAGACTTATATTCCCGAAGAACAACTCTGTTTTATCAATCACCTCACAATAATCTTAATCGACGCAACGAAAAAAGATATTGTGGAATCACAAACGATGAGACTTGTGATTACTTTTATATCTTGCCTATCGGAGATAGAAATATCAAGCCAATTATTACAATTGTACTTGTACGATAAAAACAACAAGATCAGATCACACAACTACTGATAAACACGTATGTGCTACATTTTATACCCATATTTATATTAACTAAGACTCGATTTTTTGGCTAATTTTTATTATTTTAGTGATTTTGTAGAAAGTACGAATGAACTGGATCACCTGGATAATAAACGACTAAGTTGGAGCTTAATTGACGTTTAATGGCCAATTCCACTCAATGCACCAAAGGAGATAGCACTCCATTGATAAGCTTGTGTGGGCTGCCATATTGTGCCACAACACTTCTTCTGAAGATCCACTACAAAAGAAAAGAAACTGATTTCTCATATAATGGCAACATTGGCAAGCACCTGGATTCCACTAGAGGATTGATGACGTGGCCTGCTCCATACCACATATTGATATTGCTAAGCATTCTCTTTGTTTTCATTTAAAGAGAAGAATCTTGAGCAGCACATCCTAGTTATATCAAACCAAAATAAATTTGCATTTCTTCATGGAGTGACACAGGTGGAGCAAAGAAGTTGGGAGATGTTGCTGACTGGTGATGGTTTTGGTGGATGTTGCTCGTCAATTGTAGATGTCAATGGTGAAGGCTGCAACTGGTTATGTTGAATGAATGACATGGATTTTGATTGGATGGTTGGTTTGACTGAAATGGCTGCAGCAGGTGGTTCGATAATTTGCTGGGGATGATTGAAGTGGTCCTGGTCACGAAAGAATGTCAATAAACTCTCCTCGGGGATTAGCAGTGTCGTGCAATCAATGGAGCAAATAATTCTCGGTTACTGGCTCGAGTAAAACGGTTGCAATCATAGGAAATTGTGTCGGCAAAGCAGGTGTTGCTGTATTCAAAGTTTGCTTGTTCGAGTGGCAGGGAAACAAGGAGAAAGTGGTGCTGGTTGCAATTGGTGGATATTTGATTAGAGTTGATCGGCCGTGACCTGCTGGTGCAAACCGTGTTTGCATGGTAAGCTTGGACGTGACTGAGCTAGAGATGGTAGATTCAAGTCATCGATCGTGGTAATGGATGGAGTTGGGTTTTCTGTTAAAAGAAGGGCTCGAGTTGAACGATGAGTTTCATCTGAACTGAATTCACGTAACGGCTGAGTTAATCGCAGTCAGTGGAGTAGATGGTTGCTGGCAGAGATGGGTTTTGTCTACATGTTCTAAGTGAAAATGTAATGGGTATGTGGCTTAGAATGGAAAGAACTGAATGGAGATGGATACTAGGCATTCGGTGGAGTTGGTTGCAACTGGAGATGGAGTGGAGTTTTGTTTCAGCTGAGTGATGATGGTTTTGGCGAAACAGTTGCTGCTGGTGGATTTGGCGTAACTGGAGATCGAATTATTATTCTCATACTTGTGTTGAATGATGGATGGTGATTACTGTCAGATCATGGCTAAGAAGACACGGAAGTTGGTGTTGTAGACAAGATTAGGAAATATAAGTTGATGAGTGTGTTCCTAGCTTTGGGAAGTTCAGGGAATTTCGTAGTGATGGTTGCAATTGGCGAAGGTGTTAGACGGCATCAAAACAAGACGTGTTGGCTGAGAAGTATGGTGGTTGTATTAGTGGTCAGATGGACGGATAGAGACTTGGGTTCTGTAGCCGAGTTGAGGTAATGTGTGTTGGCTGTTGAATCGGCTATGTAAGATGCTCGAATGGTCCGGGAATATAGACGGCTGTTGTGGATGGGGTTCACATGGAATCTGAATTGGTAACTTGCTGATCCCGTGCAACCAGTGGTGATGTTTAGAAAGCTGGGGAAGGAGAATGGATGAGTGAGCCCAATGGAGTTGGTAGTTGGACCGGGCCTTAGCAAATTTTCTAGGTCTTAGTTTTAGACTTTCGCAGAAGACTATACGAGGAACGAAGAGAAAAAGAAGAAAGGGGGACAGACGACGGCCAGAGAAGGCTGGGAGGAGGCCGCGTCAGGGTTTTGCTGGAGGCTGGCTGGATGCCGACTATTGGAGAAGAGAAGAGACGACGCTGAAGTGCTCATAAAGAGGGGAGAAAGACTGATTTTATCATGGTGACGGCGCGATTATTATTGGTTTATCTTTCTTTATCTCTTGATTATTATTTTTTTGGGTTTTAAGAAATCCATTTCGATGTATTGCAAGATTTCATAACTAGGGTTTTTATGGTTTAAAACTACATGGATATTAGGCTATCTTTGAATTGAATAAAATTGAGCAAAAGACTATTATGAATTGAATAGATTGGATCTGGATTTTTGTTTATTGATTTAATGATGATATGTGTTGTTGCTTCACCGGTTTTGTATAACCTATGCGCATAAATAATAGGAACGTAAATATATTTGTCTACTTATTTGATACTCCATGCTTCGGTTAAATCCTTTGATGGGGTATGCTTAGAATAGCCAGGTATTATTTGTGAACCTGTATTTAGTTTCGTATAATTTCCTCGCTAACACAATTTGATGGTGTATGCTTTGGTTTAGTCTTTTGATGTGCCATGCTTAGGGTGTCCAAGCGATATTTGCGACTCTAATACTTATAATAGGTGATTTCGATAGAACGAACAATAGACAAATATTCATGAGTTATGTTTCATTTCAGTAATTGAATATAAATAGTGGTGGATACCATAGAACCCTGGTTACTGAGCTTCTCATTGAATTTATTTTGTTAGTTTAATTTTATTATTTCTTTTTCAATTCTAAAAATTCAAAAACATTATTATTGGTTACTCTTAATTGAGATATTGATTACGGTATTTCCACCGCTCCCTATGGGTTCGACCCGTACTTGCCTCTGTCTACTTGTTAGACACCGTGCGATTGCGGTTATTATATAGGCATCTCCAGAATCCTATCAACTACAAGAAAAGTAGTATCGTTTTGGCTTCACAATCCCAATGATGTCTTTCAAATGGTTAGTCGTTCAACAAAAAACATTCCAGAAAATACAACAAATATTACTATCTCCTGCTGTCATGAAATCTCTAGTACAAGGACGACCGCTGATACTTTACATAGCCTCCAGCGATATCGCAATTAGAGCACTCCTCGCCCAAGAAGATGAATAAGGCATCGAACGTCCAATCTACTACTTCAATTTCACAATGAGAGATGCTCAACTCCGATATCCAAAGGATGAAAGGGCGTGTCTAGCATTAGTTCATGCAATTCAGAGGTTCAGGCATTATTTACTATCAAACAGGGTCGTGATGGTGTCCAAATATGATCTCATAAAGTTCTTACTGTCGAAACCTGCTTTGATCGGGAGACCAGCACAATGGCTACTTCAAATGTCAAAGTTTGACATAGCGTCCCTCCAAGAGCAATTAAAGGTTAGGCAGTTACAGACTTACTTGCTGCTTTTCTTGGAAAAGACATCACAATGCTTTTCTTCATCCGGTGAAGTTTTCTCACATTCATTCAAGCTGGATTTCCACTGCACCAACAATTCAGTAGAATATGAAGCTTTTCTCCTAGGATTATCTTTGGCCAAGAAAGTCGGCGCGAAGCACTTAGAAATCAGAGGAGACTCAAAGTTGTTGGTTAATCAAATGAATAGTGTGTACTCTCTCAAAGAAATAATGCTTACTCCATTCAGGGATGAGGCACAACGACTGTTAACTTATTTTTCTGATGCAACAATTATCCATACCGGCCGCACCAACAATAGACATGGTGATTGTCTATCAACTTTAGCATCCAAACTACAATTCGAAGGGTCCGAGAAATCCATCACCATACAAAGACACTCTGTATCATCCACTTGGCTTACTCAAGTCGAAGACGTTCAATCAAGAGACTGACGGGCGCCTATCATTCATGAATTGAGCAACTCTCTCACGGAGGGGAAAATCAGTCTCAAGGAGTTGAAAAACTTTTTCCTGATGCATGGAGCATTATATTATCGCAATCCTGATGGATCCCTGTCACGATGCCTTGGAGATTAACAAGCCAGTGAATAACTCAAACGCATACATGAACAAATATGTGGGCAAACCCTTGTTATCACGCTCTACAGAAGGCTTCAAAGACTTAGATACTATTGGCCCTCTATGGAGGCTCAGTCAAGGATGCTGCAAGGATCCTGTCCCAATTGTCAAACACCACCTCATCATTCGGATATTCTAACAATCCATCACACTGGGGACTGAAAATAACCTTACATAAAGTATCTCCGCGACAACGATCTTCCATCATAGAAGAAGGGAGCAATCAAAATTATTCAGAGAGCCAAACATTTTGTCTACCTGGAAGGAATTTTGTATCTCAAAATCTTTGGTGGGAACTTCCTGAGATGCTTGTCCGAGCATGAAATTCCTACCATCTTGAAAGAGATACACGCAGGTGAACACCAAGGAAAGAAGATATTATTTCTCCAAATTCATGAGAAATATTATTGGCCAACCATGGAAGACGATGCAGCTTCTTATGTTCAGATGTGCCACCAATGCCAAATTCATGGTAATCTCATTCACACTTCTTGCCTTCTATTACATTATGTGAGCAGTCCATGGCCCTTCTATAGCTGAGGAATGGATATCATTAGGAAGATCAATCCATCATCTTCAAAATAGCATGAGTACATCATCACGGCAACAGAGTACTTTAAAAAATAGGTCGAGGCTATTCCTCTTCGGAGCACCAAGGGAGTCAAAATTGCAGCTTTCATCAAAGAATACATCATATGCAGATTCGGTGTTCCTAAGCATATCATCACGGATAATGGAACTCCTTTTGAAAACAAACATGTTGCCGAGTTGCTCGAGGAATACCGAATCAAATAGATTTTCTCCACACCCTACTATCCCCAAGGAAACGGACAAGCGGAAAGCACCAACAAAACTCTGATCTGGATTCTTAGTCGAATAGTTCACGATAATACACGAATGTGGGATGAAGAATTTCCCATGGATTTGTGGGCTTATCGAACCGCGCCAAGAAGCTCTATTGGGACATCACCATACTCTCTCGTCTATGGCGTTGATGCTATCCTCCTAGCTGAGATCAAGATTCCCTCTGCAAGAATTGCAACAGCCAGTGGAGTGCAATGGGATTAAGCTGAAGTTTCCAATTCGAGGATTGTTGAATTGGAAATGCTCGACTCGGGAAGAGCCAATGTAGAAAAATATGTGGAAACTCACAAACAGAGGGTTTCCAATGCATACAACAAAATGGTAAGACCTCGAACATTTCAAGTAGGAGATTTGGTTTTGAAAACAGCAAAGCATATCCATCAAGACATGTTCTCTCCTAAATTCTCTCATAAATGGGAAGGGCCTTATGTAGTTATCAAGGCAGTATCTAGCGGATACTACAAAATCTTAGTTGTTGACGGAGGAATCGAAGGAAATATCATCAATGGAAAATGGCTCAAGGCGTATTATGCTTGAACAATTATCGAAATATTAAACCTGTAAATATAATTTGTATTTCCTCCAAAAAAATATGCAGTATGCTCGTTCATTCAAAGTATTATATGAATCTCACAAGAACCTTTCAATCATCTACTATATTTAAAACAAAATCTCAAACCTACATAAAAAGTCTTTCTCTCAAACACTCATTCAGAACAAACCATCCAACAGAGGATAATCCCTATAGAAAACCTTATCAAGCTTCTTCTGGAAATTCTTGGTTTTCACCCTCAAGTCCTGGACCACCTTATCAACTCTTGTTGACTCCAAACCAAGTATATTCTTCTCCTAAAATATGGCAGCGGTTGCGAAAATCGCATCAGCAGCATCCGCCGCCTTGTGAACTTTGATTATCTCGAGCCAATGATGAAGCCATCCTACGTTGAACTTTAAAGTCTCTCAATTGGAAATCATCTCATCCCATCTGTGTAGATCATGATTCTTGACATCTCGCAGACGCATCTGGTTCATCTCCTCAACGATCGGTAACAACCCTGCAACATTAGTCAAGAGAGTTGGTAGAAAACCTTTCTATACTTCGGTCATCGCAATATGCCCGTACCTTCTCCAAATTTTGGTATACAGGGGCGTGTGACACTTGGGAATGATGAATCTTCCAGCCACTTCATTATTCGAGAAATTGATGATCATGGGAGCCTCAAACGAGAGTCCGACTTTTGGATACTCAGGAGTTTGAACTTTAACCCTAGCCTCCACGGAATCAGTAGAGTTTTCATCTACACGGTTGCTGCTATTATCAAATACAATCACGGACTTCCCGTTATTCCAATTTCTAGCGTCGGCAACAACATGAACATCAACCTGCGGTGAAATCAAGAAGTGTTTAACCTCATCAATCATTGAGCATGGTGAAACTTCAGTCAAGAAGTTATGGAATTACTTACAGATGCCCCGGTGTCAACATGAGCCGACCTGTATCGGGCAGGAGCTTTAACAGTCCGTTTGGGTCTCAAGATACGAGAATAATGTTGATCCTTCTGATTATCCTATGATAAATTGTTTTCTTTTAATCAATCATCCTGATTGAACGAAGATAAGAGAACACACGTAACTCACCAAGATGGATACTTCTCCAGCATGTTCATCACGAGATTCACTTCTAGAAGAGACACTACTTCTGGGCTTGATGATAAGAGGTAGGATTATGATCAATTGTTTTTCTGATAATACACGAAGGAAGGAGATAGTCGACTGTTTAAATAAAATCCTAAGTATCGCAAGTCAAAATGTGGATGCTTATCCCATAACAGGTAAACGAGTCTATTCCGGTTTCTACTGAAACCCTAAATCTCGAATCAGATGCATGACAATGGAAGAAACGTAAAAATGCTGAGGACTGACAGTTCGGGAGTAGTCAACATTATGACTACAAATTGGTCATCTGGCAGGCCACGTGTCTCCTAGACAGTTCATGTGGTCGCATTCCGTGGGTAGCTATTGTATACGTGGACATTGGTCCATCGACTGGAGATATGAAGAAGATTCAGGAAAGAGATACTACAATAAATTACGGTTCAAAAAAAAATCTCTAAAGAAACACCTCAACGTCCAAATTATTCAAATAACCATAAAATATCTACTTCAATGGAAAATAAAATATTCTCAGGGAGATCCACGAGCAAGATTAATCATCAGATTCATCGGAATCATCAGATTTGTCAGAGTTATCGGATCCGTCATCATCATATTTTGAAAAGTCCTCCTTAGATTATTTATCAGAATTACTATCAAAGCCATTGACGCAATATGGATGAACATCAGGGTCACTGGATTCGCAATATTCTTCCCTCTCACGCTCATCTTCAAGGTTGGCTTTGACAGCTTTCTCAATCTCCCTGGTACACCGATCGGGCTTGATCTTACGATCTCGCGGTACCCACACGGGTTCATCTTCCAAAGAATTAGAATCAGATGGTACACCATCAGCTCAAGATCGAAGTTTCTCCTCAGCAGCTACTATTCTGCATCGAATTCGGTCCCTTATTCATCGACGATCTTCCATCTCGTCATCCTCGGCTTTTATCTTCATGAGCTCAGCATAAGTAACTATGTGGTTGTTGAGAGGCTCTTTCTTCTCAATACCATTCATCTTAGCTCGAGATTTGGCTGCGGAAACTTTAGAATCCTCTTCAGAAGAGCTGGAAGAGCACTTATAATCATAATCACTGCTGCTGGAAGCCACCATTATCTGGAACCAAAAACATGGGATTACAGATATGCTAACGCGGAATTCACAGCAAAAATGGTAATCCTTAACTCTTACTTATTTACGATTTCACGAACTTAGTGATAACAGCGTAAAACCTCAAAAACTTGTTCATTCTTTCAAACCTGCAAAGCCGAGAAAAAACTTATTATTATTTGAAGTCAACATTGGCTTTTCATGAAACCATGAATAATTCACACAACCTTCCATGTGAATATTCACTGATTTTTACGTGTACATGCACTATAAAATCGCCAAACTTGCACATACACTACGAATTTATCAACTCATGGAAACATTGTTTGCTTTCAATAATTTCTCATAAATTAAAATTTGATTTTCTTTAAAAGAAAAAAAAATTGTGAACAGGTCACGTATTTAAAAAAAAAATTAAGTTTAATAACTCACGCAGAAAAAAAAAACCCTTTTTGCTCAAACGAGCATTCGTCTACGAAACCAGGGTATTTTCTACCTTTGTAAAAGTCCACATGTTCCAAACAAAATTTTGAAAGTTTACAAATAAACTTTATCATGAAATCCAGGCCTTTTCAAAATTTCCTTTAACCCTAAGGATTATTATTTACTACTTTTATTGTGAATAATCCTACGTTCTTAAAAGTATTTGCAAAGTCCATGCTTTGAAAACAATCTTGGGTTTTCATGAAACCTAATGAAAAAAACTATTACTACTGCAACAATATCATGTTGTTTGCGGGTAAAAATGGTTTCTGCTGATTTCGGTAATTTCGGGTGTGTGGGTGAAAAACGAATTTAAACCCTAAATAATGTACTGCAAGGGAGTACTTTAGATTTGAGAGATCAATCTGTACAAGTCCGGACTAAATTAAGAAATGGCCATTCTAGACTTGCTTCGGTCACAAAATGGAGGAGAATGGGTTGGTTTTGGGGAGGGAAGCAAGAAAAGTGATGAGACCAGAATAGTTGATTCAGGAAGAGTAGTTGTGTTATGACTTGTATCAGAAAGTGGGAAGCTAACCAAAGGGAAAGCTAGTAAAACATTTTTTGAATGTTGTATTCTCCTGACTGAACTTGTTGTTCGGTGGAAATAGGTAAGACCTATTTATACAAGTCGAAGTGAAACGTACTCTGGTCACATTAAGGAATGGAAAAATGGGTGAGTAAATGGGAGGAGGTGGTAACCGTTAATGCATGGAATTGATGTTCTATAAAGAGAGCGTTTCACCATTAACTCCATGTATTTACTAATCGCCTCATCCTTAGGACACTTCCTTATGACGGGCGTAGTGTACGCTGCATGTTGTAAACCGCCAAACCAATACCCAAAGAGGATCCCCCAGTTTGTGATATGTGTTGATGTCTCGAATGTTTTGTGGAAAATATGTAGTATATTGTTGTTTCTTGGCAATTCGAGTTTGGGAGACTTGCTGGCTTGGTGACCTTCGACGGTCGAGATTTTACATCTTAAGATGAAAGGTAGCCGTTGATCATCGCACGCTTTCGTTTTGGTGGCCGTGTAGGGAAGGACATCATGGTGGCGCTGCAAGGTTAGCATGTCGTTGGCATGGCATGCCTTGGCATGGTTTGGCATGGACAAACTAGGGTTTCGGGTCAAAGGTTACCATGTGTTGTCTGGTAACCTTGGACGGCTAGGATTTTCTCTAGGGATTAAAGGGCGACCGTTGATTGTCGCACGCCTTCGTTTTGGTATCCGCATATGGAAAGCCAGAATGGTGGCGCAGCAAGGTTGGCATGCCTTGGCGTGGTTTGGCGTGGCCGTACTAGGGTTTCGAGTTAAAGGTTGCCATTTGTTGTCTAGTAACCTTGGATGGCTAGGATTTTCTCCTGGGATTAAACGGCGACCGTTGATTGTCGCACGCCTTTGTTTTGGTAGCCGCATAGGGAATTCCAGCATGGTGGCGCGGCTAGGTCATCATGCCATTGGCATGGCATGCCTTGACGCGGTTTGGCGTGGACGGTTTGGCTTGGAAAGGTGTGGCCAAGGGTTTGGCATGCCATGGGCGCATGGTGCGGCTAGCATGGCTAGGGCCAAGGCAAGGTGTGATTTGGCTTGGCATGGTGGGGCCAAGGCTTTGGCGTGGACGGTTTGGCTTGGCATGGTGGGGCCAAGGGTTTGGCATGCCATGGACGCATGGTGCAGCTAGCATGGCTAGGGCCAAGGCAAGGTGCGGTTTGGCTTGGCATGTTGGGGCCAAGGGTTTGGCGTGACCAAGCTATGGTTTTGGGTCAATGGTTACCATGTGTTGTCTGGTAACCTTGGATGGCTAGGATTTGCTCCTGTGATTGAAGAGCGACCGTTGATTGTCGCACGCCTTTGTTTTGGTAGACGCATAGGGAAGGCCAACATAGTGGCGCGGCTAGGTTGGCATGGGGCCGTGGCAAGGTGAGTTAGCATGGTTGGCATGCCTTGGCGCGGTAGATGTGGGTGGCATGGCTTGCCATTGGCACAGGGGTGCGTCTAGAATGGTTGGCATGCCTTGGCGCTGTAGGTGTGGCTGGCACGGCTTTCTATTGGCACAGGGGTGCAGCTAGCATGGTTGGCATGCCTTGGCGCGGTAGGTGTGGCTGGCACGGCTTTCCATTGGCATAGGGGTGCGTCTAGCATGGTTGGCATGCCTTGGTGCGGTATGTGTAGCTGGCACGGCTTGCCATTGGCATATGGGTGTGGATAGTATGGTTGGCATGCCCTGGCGTGGTGGGTGTGGCTGGCATGGTTTGCCATTGGCACATGTGGCGTGGGAATTAGGGTTTGGCCCATCGAAACCCTAATTAGTAATTAATTAAAAAAAGGTACCCTGGTAATTTTCTCGTAGACATATTAAAAGGTTCAATAAATGCGTTTAAGTTCCGTGACATCACTGTCTGACTAGGGTTTTACGATTTTACCCCTAAGTTAAAAACCACCATTAACTTTAAGTCCCTTGCTTAGCTCAGAATAGGGGCGTTATTGCGAGGAAAGCATAAGATGGTGACAGACAAGGACATAATCAAAACGTAAATCATGCAAGATGGTCAGGAAGATCCATCTAACCTTTTTCGAGAGGTAAGGAGAGTTCATGATCCCGCGTTTGGCAGCCTTGCATAGATTCTCTTTGTGGTGTTGATCGTGAAGTGGTGAGACGAGAAATAGTTTTTTCAGTATGGCTACATATCATCTTGACTGGGTCAGGAAACATCATGATGTTGGCGTGGCGAGTTGGTGCCGGCGCGACGAGTCATGGCATGGACGGCTTGGCATGATGGGGTCACGGCAATGGAACAGATGACTTGGCATGGTGCGGCCATAGTAAGATGCAATTTGGTGAGGCGAGGCGTGTACGAACAGCTTGGTGTGGTGGGGCCAAGGCAAGGCGTGAACGGACGGCTTGGCATGGTGGGGCCAAGACATGGTGCAGACGGCTTGGTGATTTGTCTTTACGGGCCCAGTTTCCTCTTTTCTTTACTTGGCTCAAATAGGAAGTCCTTTCCTTATTCAAACTCTCAAGTTATCACGCCTATAAAAGGAGGCCGGCCTCTTCCTTTACTTCACGCCTCAGTTATATATATATATATTTTTGTTTTGTTTGTGTGGAAACGGTGAAGCGGACGAGTGGACTAGGTATGTCTTCCAGCACTTCCTCTTTAACTTGATTCCTTTTTATTTCTTGTGTTGGTGCAAACCCTAGCTATAAGTATGTTTTGCACGATCTTGTAGTAGTATTTAGGTGTGAATACCTTAGCAATGTTGACCGCCTCAAATTACTGTGCAAAGCACGAGATAGTAATTGTCATTCCCTTCCCATGAAAACCTAGTTTCTAGGGTTTACCCCTTGTCTTGATGTGGCCGTGTGCACGGTTCCCATGGTGAGGCGCGCCTCCTTGGTAGGGCGCTAATTTTTTGTTGCAGGGTACGACCTTGGCATGAGGTGGTGATGCAGGGCACGTCTGTCCCCAAAACTTTTATTTCTTTTTCGCGTATACATATTATGATCTCGAAACAAACTGGCTTGCATCTTTGGTGTATCTCTTTTGTCTTGACAAATTAATTTCCATGCACTTTTCGTAATAATTTCTCTTCGTATTGTTCTGTTGTAGTTGTTTGGAAGGTGGAAGTAGCATGAGAGAATCTTTATTATGATGTCACTTGAGAAAAGTTCTGATGTACCGAAAGACATTGGAAATTCCAAGCCAAATGTAGATGATGAATTCTTCACAACATCGGGCATGATTATGAGAAACCATCCCAAGTACGTGTCGATTCTTCTGACTGGTTTGGAAAGTGAGGGAGAAGACCGGTCGGTTCGTCCAGGAGGCATAGTGTGGTTTTGCCTTCAGAGGAAAGAATATCATGCCTCTCCTATCGACTTTAAAATCTCTGTGAGTCCGTTGCGTCCCTTCGAGAAATGGATGCGATTCATGATAAGCCAGGAGCATGTAAAAACCAATTTGACCAAGGCGCAGATCGTTGATGATGTTGTGGCTTACACAGTGCTTCAGATTATGAAATATATTCTAGGCTTGGTTGCTTTTGTTTCCAGATGGTGTCCGGACACCCACATGGTCGTATGCAGGTGGGGTGAAATGACCATCTCCTTGGAGAGCCTGGTTGTATTGCTGAACCTTCTAGTAATTGGAAACCTCGATGTTAGGTTGTCTGCAGATGTGGAAGAAATGCACGCCGACCTGGTTGTGAAATCAAAAGGATTCATTCGGAAATAAAACGAGATGAGGTTTTTTTATGACTGATGGGTGTCTCGGTGGTATCCTGATGAGTTGGAGTCGAGTCAGAAGAATAGTACGCTTCATGTCGCGGCATTCTTGGCTCTTTGGTTATCGAGAGTTATTTTTGATGACGGCTCGGGTAAGAAGGAGATAAGACAGGAACTTATCAAGTTCGCCATAAAATTGGCAAAAGGTGTCATTCTCCCTATTGGTTGTTTGTTTCTTGGTTCTTTGTACGCACACTTGGATTAGATGGTTTTGGATATGTGCGCTTCAAACGGCTACTTGAAAGTGGATTCATATATTCATGGCGCCTTTCTCCAAGCGTGGTTGTGGGATCACTTCGACAAGTATGCCCCGAAACCGTTGGCTGTACTTCCCGAGTCTTAGGGTGGCTCTAGGATACTGCGCTGGTCGAACAGGCGCCCAAAGATTGGTTCGAACCTAGTCGGATTTCTTGACTCGTACACGGTTAATTTTTGTCCATGGGATCTGGTGCATTCGTCCATAACTCAGATCAGTACCTTTGCACATGCTCCAAACATGTCTTTGTCTTCCGATAAAGAGGGTCTGAGTGTTGGAGAAATGGTGTTCATGCGAAGCTGCACGCCCGGCTACGTGCCATCTTTCTTTCGAGGATCTTGCAAAGCAGTCTCTTACAACACCAATAGAAGGGCTCGGCACATGGGTTTTGACCAAGGGGTCCCACTTGTTCATCATCCGGTTGTTCCAGAAGTCCCGTTGTCAACTGTTCTCGATGCTAGTGTTCTTGTGTTGGGTAAAAGTCTGTCGTTTCTGCTTGCGGAACGAAATCCATCAACAACCTCCAAATATAACATATTTTGGCAGGTTGAGTTTCTCGTTATCCATGGATTCGTGAATGATGTGGTAGAAAACCATAGCGGTAAGCCTTCTCCTGCGGTTTTAGTGGAACATCCACTGCTGAGGGATCCCAGGAAAAAATCCGTTAGCCCGAATGCAGATAGTCCCCAAGTAAAGGAGCGAAGATCTAAAAGTCGTGCTGGTGGTGTTCATTCGGGTTCGACAGCTATTCCGACTTTTAGTTCTTCCAATAAGAGAGTACGTATGATTTTCCTCTTGACTTTAGTTAGATCGTGCATATCCTTGTTTCCTTTCTGAGTATCCGCCTTTGCATCTTGGCTAGGGTCTCGGCAGCATGAACGCCTTTACCAAGCTTTCAAGTTATCGGAAAATGTCCATTCCAGAGACGGAGGGTGGTGGTGCTGAGCCTATCCATGGGGATGGGAAACCCGAAAATGATGAAAGCTCGGAGTCTAGAAATAGCGAGATTAGTTATTCCGATAGCAGTGATGAATCTTCCTCTAGTCGGTCTGAAAGTGAATCAGTGAGTCTTCTCCATGCTCTTCTTCTTCTTCCTTTTTTTTTTCCAGAGTGTCTAAGCCGTGACATCACAGAGCGAAGACGGTTCTGAAGATGAACTTGAGATGAAAATTAGTGAAGACACAGCTTCGTCTCCAGCCATGTCAGCCAAGCCTGGTGGCTTTGAAGCAGAGGCCGATCAAGATGAAAGCGTTGTTGTGACTCAGACAACGGAGATTGCTCATGTGAATGTTGGAGCAATTGTTGTTAGGTATCCTTTGCCATTTACTGATGCAGTCGCGGGTGCCACCTTTGTTCCTCCATACCTGGTTCCTTATCCGGATCACGTGTTGATTGGGGGATTTAGCGTGCCAGCTAAACATGCGGCGTTATACACCAACATATGGGAAATCTACGGTCATATTGCCACAACCAAGAATATTACTAGTCGATACACGTTGGCCAAGCGTGTGGAGGAATTCTTGTCATCGATTGACGACATGCGCAACGTGAATGGTCACACGGTTTCTGGGATGTAATCTCAAGCTGGAGGTTCCATCGCGATATGTGCATAAAGTTCGATTTCAATGCTCTTTGGTTCGTTGAAGGCTTCTCTGAGGTTGAAAAGTTGCTGGTCAAAATAGTCGATGGTTTTTCCGCAGACATGGTGAAGAAGCAGGAAGTGGAATTCAAAAAATTATGTAGGCAACTGAAGTTGAAAAGGGTGGCTCTCCAGAGCACGAGGGAGGCCTTCTCTAAGAGGAGCAAGCCGTTGTTGGAAAACATTCCTTGAATATATTTCTGTCTTTTGAACTTTTTATTTTTAGGTTTTTTTTTTTATAAAAGGCAAATAAAATGCCTAGTGCATGGTTTTGATTTTATGGATTTTTTGGGTTGATAGACAAGTGTTACCTATGAGGGTTTTGGATTATTATTTTGGAATGCATCGTTTAGGTATGAATTGTTTTGGAAATGATGTTGTCTTGGTTATGATTGAAAGTGTTGCTGGTATCCAAATAAAACCATGGAACTGTGCGTTTGGTAGATGACATGGGGTGCAACATAACATGGCTATTGGTTTTATCATCCCCGTAAAAATTTGAAAAAGCAAACCACATATCTTGTCTAAGTAGGACTTACTTGGTTTTTTAGGTCTCCTGATGAAAAGGAAACCTTCCGGGTATAAAACCGAGTTTTATAGGAAGCATCGTCGTGGTTGTGGAAAGTCCCCAGTCGGTACTGAGTTACCTGATAACCGAGTTGTTGATTCTCAGGCGGATCATTTGCTTCTACCCTCTGGAAAGTCCCCAGTCGTCCCTTGTCGTGTCATGACTGATAATCGGGTCATCTGGTAACTGAGTCATCGATCCCTGAGTGGATCACCTGATTCTACCATCTTGATGTCGGGGTCGAAGCATGAGATCGGTGGTTGAAAATTGGCATTGTAACCGAAAGATCAATCTCCCACTTTGGTCGCCAATTGTTTGTGGGTGAAAATGGTTTCTGCTGATTTTGGTAATTTCGGGTGTGTGGGTGAGAAACGAATTTAAACCCCAAACAATGTACTGCAAGGGAGTACTTTAGATTCAAGAGATCAATCTATATGAGTCCGGCCTAAGCCAAGGAATGGCCGTTCCAGACTTGCTTCGGTCACAAAGTGGAGGAGAATGGGTTGGTTTTGGGGAGGAAAGCAAGGAAAGTGATGATACCAGAATAGTTTATTCTGGAAGAGTAGTTGTGTTATGACTTGTAAAAGAAAGTGGGAAGCTAACCAAAGGGAAAGCTAGCAAAACGTTTTCTGAATGTTGTATTCTCCTGACTGAACTTGTTGTTCGATGGAAATAGGTAAGACCTATTTATACAAGTTGAAGTGAAACGTACTCTGGTCTCATTAAGGAATGGAAAAATGGGTGAGTAAATGGGAGGAGGTGGTAACCGTTAACACATGGAATTGATGTTCCATAAAACCGTTAACGCATGGAATTGATGTTCCATAAAGAGAGCGTTTCACCATTAACTCCCTGTATTTACTAACAACCATATCCTTATGACACTTCCTTATGATGGACGTAGTGTACGCCGCACGCTGTAAACCGCCAATCCAATACCCAAAGAGGATCCCCCAGTTTATGATATGTGTGGATGTCTCGAATGTTTCATAGAAAACATGTAGTATATTATTGTTACTTGGCAAGTCGAGTTTGGGAGACTTTCTGGCTTGGAGACCTTCGACGATTGAGATTTTGCATCTTAAGACGAAATGTATCCGTTGATCATCACACGCTTTCGTTTTGGTGGACGTGTAGGGAAAGCCAGCATGGTGGCGCGGCAAGGTTGGCATGACATTGGCATGGCATGCCTTGGCGCGGTTTGGCGTGGCCAAACTAGGGTTTCGGGTCAAAGGTTACCATGTGTTGTCTGGTAACCTTGGACGAATAGGAATTTCTCCTGGGATTAAAGGGCGACCATTGATTTTCGCACGCCTTCGTTTTGGTAGCCGCATAGGAAAAGCCCAAATGGTGGCACGGCAAGGTTGGCATGCCGTTTGCATGGCATTCCTTGGCGTGGCCAAACTAGGGTTTCGGGTCAAAGGTTACCATGTGTTGTCTGGTAACCTTAGACGGTTAGGATTTGCTACTGCGATTGAAGGGAGACCGTTGATTATCGCACGCCTTCGTTTTGGTATCTGTATAGGGAAGGCCAACATGGTGGCCCGGCTAGGTTGGCATAACTTAACCACTATCAAGTTATCGTATTGTGCGTTAGCATGGTTGGCATGCCTTGGCGCGGTAGGTGTGGCTGGTACAATTTCCATTGGCACAGGGGTGCGACTAGCATGGTTGGCATGCCTTGGCGCAGTAGGTGTGGCTGGCACGGATTACAATGAGCACAGGGGTGCGGCTAGCATGGTTGCCATGCCTTGGCGCGATAGGGGTGGCTGACACGGCTTGCCATTGGCACAGGGGTGCGGCTAGCATGGTTTGCATGCCTTGGCGCGGTAGGTGTGGCTGTAACGGCTTGTCATTGTCACAAGGGTGCGGATAGCATGGTTGGCATGCCTTGGCGTGGTGGGTGTGGCTGGCCTGGTTTTCCATTGGCGCATGTGGCGTGGGAATTAGGGTTTAGGCCCATCGAAACCCTAATTAGTAATTAATTAAAAAAAAGGCACCCTGGTAATTTTCTCGCAGACATATTAAAGGGTTCAATAAATGCGAATAAGTCCTGTGACGTCACTGTCTGACAAAGGTTTTACGATTTTACCCCTAAGTTAAAAACCACCATCAGCACATGTCTATGCAAAATTTTATATATTAGGGATTTTTGTTCGTTTCCTAAAACTAACGGAAAATGGGCATTCATACATTTTATAAAAATCCTTCATAAATCCTATGCATGCTTGCAACTATGGGACTTTTGTTTTGTGAACGACTCATGAATCATAAAACACACAGCAAAAAAAAAATCGTACATACCTGGTCGGCGCCGGCCGGAATTCTGTCGGCCGGTGATCGGCGGCGGGTGGTCTCCGGTAAATTTCCTTCATCTCCTACTGTTGCTCACGTGAAGATAGTAAAGAGATGAAGGTGCTCAACCGATCAAATAAAAAAAAAAATAGGGTTACTTACCTTTTATATTAATTTTATTTCCAAAACCTAATAAAACACGGGTTTCCCTTTTTGGGCTCGGGCCCTAAAATCCTAAATCGACCAAAACTGGGCTTTTATCTGACAAATCAGTAGCACTTCACCTCTCCGTATCCACAAAATAACACTCTATCACACCATCAGGGTTCTCACCTGAAACTTTTTGGAGAAATTGAAATACAATGAAAATTCTAAATGCCAAGTCTAGACGTCATGGATGCTGAAACGACTGATACCTTAAGATGCCTATCTTTACAAACAAACTCCTTAAGCCATTTCTCCTGAATTACTGGTAGGGCTCTGCCATCTATGTTGACCAGCTTGTAGTATCCTCCGGTTATGGATTTAGCGACCATCAATGGTCCTTCCCAGTTGGAGCTCCTTGTTGAATGAAGATTGCATTGGACAGCTTTGAGAACTAGATATCCTTCATGAAATTTGTTGGGTTTGGTTTCCCGCTCCTTGAATATCTTCTGTTGATTTGGAATCCTTTGTGGGATGTGATTCCATGGTCGTGGTACATATGGACATTCGTGCGGGAGAGGGTATCTCTCGTAATGTTTTGTCATATCTTCCATGATGAACTTCTTGATCGGATGATCGACTTGGAGAAGCTTTGGACTCAACCAATGAGTGAAATATTGTTGTGGAGAGATTATCCACTCATAGCACTTTGCGATTACTAAGTTGTTCGTGGAATGAAGTCCCTTAATCAAGGATACATACTTGAAAACTGATGATATAGGCACGTGAGAGGGGATGAAACTTGCCTGGTCACAGAACTTTTTGACGAATACATTTGGATGTTCCTCAGATTCTTGTGCAAGTTTTGTTAAGGCTTTTACCTCCTCCGGGTATTCAAATGGCGAGATGTCCTCCGCCTCTTCCTCCGAGTCATAAGTTTCTTCACGGGGACGTGTCGTTGCAGGAGTTATCATTGTCTTCCCATCATGAATCCACGCGCATCCAATAATCATATCATACCCCGGATCTTCTCGGATTATAAAGAATTTGGTTTCAGTGAAGGACGAATTTTCTTTAAATTTCAGAATGATGTAGCCATAGGCGTCTCTGGATATCCCTTCGTGGTCTCTGATTGCCATTAGAGCATGGGTATCTTCTTGTCGAGTTATGCCAGCAGCTCTGAGAGTCTTGAGAGGGATGACAGAAGTACCGACATCAACGAATGCTCTTCTGAACTCGTTCCCTTTGACGTGCACTGTGGTTAGCAGTCCCCAGTCGTACATTTCCTTGTCTGTTGTTGAAGGTTCGATGGTAGCCTCCTGGATTAGTAGTCGTTTGCCGGATACGATATGGTTCAAAGCAGCAAACATATCTTTCCTTTGAGCTTTCGAAAGATACAACAGCTCACAGGTATGTTCAATCGAGAGATTGAACTTGCTTCTTTGACAGGAGGTCCGTTGATGGTGGCTCGGACCGGAAGAGGGTTTTTGTGTACTCCCTCGGTCCCAGGTTGAGTTCTCCTGATTCGACCTTTTCTCTGAATATGTGTTTCAGGACTTTGCAATCACTTGTGGGATGGCTGATATACCCGTGGAAGCGAAAATACCGAGGATTTTCCATGGCTTCTTCGGTTGGTTCCTTTTTATTAAAAGGCAACTTGATTGCACCATCTTGAATCCAGGCATCGAGTAATTAGTTGACTTCTTCCATGGAACAGGGAAAATCGGGTGCCTCTGGCTCGTCCGTTCGTTGAGGAGAGGTCTTCGAGTTATCCTTTTTGTGTGTCTTCGAAGGAGTAGAGGCTGTCTGCTTGTGTTGTGGTTCGCCTTTCCGCTTGATTCCTTCAACGACAGCGTTTGTCGAAGATTACAGGGTATACTGTTTGTTAACCAGACGCCTGTTTCCTCGAGGGTCTTTTGACTCCTCGGTTCTTGTAGACTTTGGTCTTTCCAGAAGAGCGGGTGCGGTAGTTGTTGATCTCTTCGCGGCTTCGTGGAGTTCCGAGAAAGTTTGGAATCGAAGGTTCTCCAGTAAATATCTATAGACTGGGAGCATGCCGTTGATGCATAAGTCCACTAGTTGTTGTTCCGTGACATTTGGATCATGGCAGTCCAAGGGTTGGACTCTGAACCTCTTCACGTATTCGTTGGGGTTCTCACCTGTCTTCTAAGACATTCTCCCAAGATCAGAGAGAGTGACTTGTTCCGACACAAAAAAGTATTTCATGTAGAATGCATTGACCATTTCTCCCCAGTTGTTGATGGTCCCTGGTGCGATGTTTTTGTACCAGGTGTATACTCTTCCTTTCAAAGACTTTGAGAATTCTTTAAGACGAACAACATGATTGTGCTCATGTTCTCCCAAGGCTTCGAGGAAACGTGAAACATGTTCTCGAGCGTTGCCAGTTCCATCATATATAGTAAAAGTTGGAGAAATGTAACCTTTGGGAAAATGGATCCTCTGTGTAGCCAAGGGATAAGGAGGTTGGTGACGGTGGATATGTGATGTGTTTCCTTTTCCACGGTTCTCCAGAAGACGCTCCAGGTCTTCACGAGTGATGAAGTTTGATGACTACTTTGTTGATGAATCGCCTGCAGCTTTGATGGTTTCATCATCATCCACTGTATGAATTGGAATCACCTCAGGATCAGCGTCTGAGGACTTTTCCTTTCCTTTCCCTTTTTCTTGGGTCTTCTCCGATAGTTTTTCTGTGATAGTCTTCAGATGATCCAATAATTTCTGTTGTGCCGCAACCATATCCGTCTGATTCTTTGCAAGAGTCTCTTGCGTTTTGATGAGATCAGCCATGGTAGGTGGAGAGTTTCCTCTGATTTCTTCGGGATTTCGACCGAACAAAGGATGACCTTCCGCGTTGGCATGAGGAGGAGTGATGTCACCACCATCAGTGTTGGTGGCCGGAACAGTTTCCGGGATGTCTTCATTGTTGCTAGTGCTAGTGATATTTGCGTTAGGATTTGTGACCGATCCTGACCTAAGACCAACCATCTTGTGAGAATGTGAGATTGCAACCGAGAGAATGATCTCCCATTGTGGTCTCCAATCTGTGGATGGGGAAAAACGATCTGCTGGTTTTTAAGGGATTGAGGAGACTACCATGCGGAGGAGGTTCCTCGAACCAGGCAAAAATCTAATCCTCACACAGATGCACCGCTGCAAAGGGGGTGCTTATATTCGAGAGATCAATATGTAGTACTCCATCCTAAATCGAGATAACGACCGTTCCAGAGTAAATTCGGTCACAAGAGAGGATGGGTTGATCTGTAGGAGGGAAGCTGAGAAATGTGTGGAATCGATGGTGATTCAAGGATTGTGGATGTGTGAATTCTGAATATGATAAGTTCTGAATGATTGAAGTTGAATGATTGTGAAGAAATTGCTCAATTGATGAGTTTGATGATCTCGTGTTGTCGAAGAGACGCGAGATTCTTACTCTGAGTATTCTTTGTATTTGTTCTGTTTTCTGATTCGATGGTTGTTCGATGATCCTCAATCTTGATTCAAGAACTTATTTATATTGCTGGAATTATAGACACCATGATCCCATGAAGTGTGACAGTTGATGGAATCAAGGAGTGGAGAGGTGTAAATCGTGTTCGAAACCAGTTGTCCAACGTGTAAAGACTTGGTCGAATTTCCACCCACTACCTCGTGAATTCCTTCAACTTATTGCACGACTTGCTCACATTCCATCGTGTGTTTGAACACACGTGCCGTAGACCGCCATACCAAAACCCTAAGTGATATCCCCCCAAGTGACACGATTGATCGTCTCGTGGTTTGTTAGTCAATTGATGACTTCGTGGTTTGATGGGACAATGAGTCCACGTGGTTGCTGAGTCGAACAAAATGTTCTGGAACCACCCATAAATTGAACGTGTCATGAGACAGAGGTATAATTCTTATGATTAAGTGAGCAAGTATTGCTCATTCGATGGTTTGTTGAATATTGGTGGATTGTTGAACCGATATTCCTTAACTCGGGCAAATATTGATCATCTGAGCAAGTGTTACTCTCGTGATGACTTGTTGAATATTTGACCGTCTGAGCATGTCTTACTCATGAATGATTGGCGGTGTGCCAATAATATTAATTAAAAATTAATAAGATTCATGACCATGAATCTAGCATAATTAATTAAATTCATGACCATGAGATCGTCGTGGAATTATTAATTCATGACCATGAGGTCGTCGTAGAATTATTAATTCATGACCATGAGGTCATCGTAGAAATATTAATTCATGACCATGAGGTCGTCGTAGAATTATTAATATTAATTCATGACCATGAGGTCGTCGTAGAATTATTAAGGTTAGAGTCTGGAAGCATGATCCTTGAACTCAGAAACCCTAATTTGATCGATTGATGATCAATTCATGGTCAGTAGTTCTAACCATGGGACGAACGAGGAGCGGCTACATGGGACCGTGGATCAACCATCTAGTGTCCATGTGCTCTCACGTGAGCAAATATGATGAATTCACGAAGAGTTCATGAATTATTGGTGAAAGAATGATTAAATGCTGGTTCAATCATTATTCAAAATGCTCGTCTGAGACTTAGGTGTCAAAACCTAATTAATTATGAGAGAGTGATGGACCGACCATAGATTCATGGAGCCGGCCCTGGGTTATCACGTGACCGTCTGATGGTCACTTCATGAAAAATCCAAAGTGTTTGGAAGTTTTGGACCTAGTACGAGCAATTGTGCAAATTAGTTCAAAATCTGTGGCAAACCGATGAGATCGGCTTCCGTGAGCCAAAGAGCTAATCTTGGTCGGTCAAGATAACATGCTCGTGTCCCTAAGGTGTCCGCGTCTCGGTCTTGAGAATTTTGATATTTTCTAAATGCACGTTTGAGCGACCATTTGAGAAAATATGACAAAATTAGGTTTTCTCGATAAAACCGTCAAAACTTCATCAAACGAAGGAAAATAATAAAAGTGAAGGAATTATGAAGTGTGGACCGGTCACATGATCACGTGACCAATCAAGGTCGCTTGAGCAATCTCCAAACCCTAATTAACGTCCTTTACTAGAATTGATGTATAATTCTCATACGGACTCGGATTTTGATGGTCCGACCCTTCATTCCGTACGGAAAAGAATTTCCTATCTCCCAACGCGGGAGTTTTTAGGTTTTGAGCTCGTTCGGGAGGTTAAAACACCCCGAAAGTAAAATTCAGGAAAGATTTAAGGAGCCGGTCCCACGATAAAACGAAGGAGTTTTATTAAAATCAAGAAGTTTCCATGAGACGAAGGAAACACCATGAGACGATGGAAAATATTTATAAAATAAAGAATTGTGAGACTGGGACGCCGGTGGTCAAGTCACGGTCGGCCAGTCATGACCACGGTCCCGTGGTGTCTCTTCCTTAGTTTTATATATTTTGATGATTTTATGAAGGATTCATGATTTTTGAGAAATTTGATAAATTTAGAGAGTTTTTCATGAATTGAAGGAGTTTCCATGAGTTCATGGTCTTTGAAAAATATTAAAAAATAAAATTCGGGCGTGTGGGACCACGGAGGCGTGACCGATCGGTCATGGCCCAATCCCACGAATTTTAATAATTTTTAAATAATTTTTTGGGTATTTTTGATGATTTGATGGAATTTTGAGAAAAATACCATGAAATCAAGGAAAAATAAGATAATTAATAATAAAATAAATAAAACAGGGCGTGTGGGACCGGCTAGGGCATGGCCGGCCGGCCAAGGCCCGGTCCCACAAGTTTTCATAATTCATTTTATTTTATTATTATTTTTGATGATTTAAGGAATTTTTGAGGAAAAATACCACGAAATCAAGGAGTTTTTTCATGAAATTAGAGAAAAATAATAATAAAAAAATAATGAGGAACTGTGAGGTGTGGGCCGGATGAGACCAAGGCATGGCCGGTCAGCCAATGGTCACGCCCCACACACTCTCCTAATTTTATATTATTTTGACGGACTCATGTAAATACCATGAATCCAAGGAATTTTCTCAAGAAGGAGATTCGATCAAACGAGAGAATTTTATCAAATCATGAAAAAATAATAAAAGTGTATTAAAATATAGGATTGGCGTGGAACTGACCACGACACGATGAGTTGATCGTGTGTCAGTGTCCCAAAGACCTTGGTCAAATATTTTAATTATTTATTATTTTCTTCCCTATTTTGCATAGGTTCATCGTTTAGTTGTATTTTGAAATACTCGTTCGTGCGGTGACCGATCGGTGCATCATCGTTGAGTACACTTTCACCATTTAAATCGGTGCTTACTCGAGAGGTAGCTCGACGCCCGATCGTTAATTATTTATTACTAATTCAATGGAGAATAATCCATGAAATGAGTAATAAAACGGATAGATGTTCACTGTTAATTCATAGGATCAACTAAAGATTCGACTACGAACTCAGAACAATGCGATCGTTGCCATTCCATGGGATCGACGTTGATTCGACCACGGAATCGGAGCAATGATATTTCCATTCCGTGGGATCGTCGTTGATTCGACCACGGAATCAGAGCAATGATACAATGATATTTCCATTCCGTGGGATCGTCGTTGATTCGACCACGGAATCAGAGCAATGATATTTCCATTCCATGGGATCGTTGTTGATTCGACCACGGAATCGGAGCAATCTTATTGCCATTCCGTGGGATCGTCATTGATTCGACCACGGAATCGGAGCAATGAAGGGATAATTAACCTCATGGGTCTATGCCTAGCAGAATAAACTGATTACGATAGGAGCATTAATTATCCTGACATGACTTTCCGTTAAGCCGTATCCTTTATATAGTCAGGTTAAACTCGTTGTTTGTTCCTGAAGACGATATTGCCCCGTAGAGCCGTCCATCCCGTGATACTATATAGAAATGACTAAAAGTATTCAAAGATTCATGAGATTATGCCATTGTCTAGACGTTGACTGCACATCTACATGTACTCTGAGAGAAAGCACTCTCCATTGAGAATTCGATGAGAGACCCGTGTCTCAATACTCACATGCGATTGCTGAACCAGCGGTTCATACAATCATGAGTTTACGATTTTAGCCTTTGTTGAAAATCCACCATCTACAAATGCTTACTATGGAACATGATTGTTCCTCATTATGCATGGGACTTAATGTTGATGGTGGATTTTCAACAAAGGTCAAAACCGTAAAATCATGATATTGCATGTTTCTGATACGGCTTCAGGCATGTGACGATTCATATTTTACGAAGCCATGATAAACATGTCTTTCGAAAAGCCTCCACTAGCTGAGCGTTCGATCCCTATCATTTTATTGTGCCCTCTATGTAGAATAATAGAATTAGGCGGTCCTCCTACATAATTGTTTGTTGATAGGGCTTAACGCCTTCAGGACGTCGGTGATAGTCACTATTCCCTGACTACATGAGAGCGACCCCCATCTACATAGAAGAACGATTAGGCGCTTCTCCGTAAGATTGAGAGCAACAACGCTTTCAGGACAGTGATACTCACTGATCCTTACTATGAAGAGCGACCGTGTATAGACTCGAGCATTCTCGTAAGGATTCGAGAGATCCCTCAGGATATTAGCCATCTCCTGACTATGCACATAGATTAATTCTTCCGTGACATTCACCACTGAATTACCAAAATAATCTATTATTGCTCTGATTCCATGGTCGAATCCATGGCCTGATCCCATGGAATGACAATAACAATTGCTCTGATTCCATGGTCGAATCCATGGCCTGATCCCATGGAATGGAAATAACAATTGCTCTGATTCCATGGTCGAATCCACGACCTGATCCCATGGAATGGCAATAACAATTGTTCTGATTCTATGGTCGAATCCACCTCTTGATCTCATAGAATGGCAATGAACAACCGTATTATCTCATTACTCCGATTTCACGAATCTCATGGAATGGTAATAAATAATTTTATTACTCCGATTTTATGGTCGAATCCACGATCCCATGGAATGGTAATGCATGTTTTATTATTCTGAATTCATGGTCGAATACACAGATGATCCTATGAATTGATAATAAATAACTACTCATTCTTATTGTTCAATTTCATGAATTATTCTACACTGAATTTCGTGGATTAGTAATAAATACTCAATAACCGGTCATCTGGATCATCACTGAGTAAGCCCCACAAAAATGGTATAAGTGTACTCGACAATGATGCACGACTGAGCACCCATATGCACGAACGAGCATCCAAAAACATGAATAGATGAGGAATCCTACACAAAACAGGAGAAAACAACAAATATTAATAATAAGGAACGCCCAGGGCCGGCCATGCCCTAGCCGTGGACGGTCCCCATGCTTCCTTCATTATTTTTCCCTATTTTGTTATTTTCATGAACTTATGAAAAACTCCTTGATTTTAGCAACTATCCTTGTTTTTGCAAAATTCATGAATTCTTCATAACTTCATGGATTCATGAAAAATAATAATATTATAAAATAAGAAAAGGTGTGCAGGACCGGGCAACCTAGCCGACCGGTCCCACACCTTACAATCCTTAGTCTTTTTATAATTATTATTCCCCAATTTCATGAAACTCCTCCGTTTCAACAAAGACCCATGGATTCTTCTCCATAACATCACGGATTCATGAAAAATAATATTATAAAATAGGGAAAGGAGTGCGGGACCGTGCAACATGGCCGGCCGGCCATTCCCTAGTCATGGACGGTCCAACGCCCTGCAATCCTTAGTCTTTTATAATTATTATTTTCCTCAAATTCATGAAACTCCTTGGTTTCAGCAAAAATCATGATCTCTTCATAACTTCTCGAATATTGCTCAAATCATGAAAATTCAAAAGCCAACGAGGTCACATGACCAGCTAGCCTCTCACGGAAATTTTGAATATTAAAATACTCTTATTTTAATATTTACAAAATATTGATTAATTGAGCATACATGCTCATTCCAACAAAAATCAAGAATTTAAGTCAAGATGAGACTCTTCTGAAAATTCACAATATTGCTCGAACACCCATCAGAAAATACTAAAACTCTCAGTATGGAGACACGTACACCATGGTAACACATGCATGCCTTAATGACCGACCAGAGTCATTCCTAGAGCTTGCACAGAGCCGGTCCCACATGTTTTCATAATTCTAACCTAATTTGCTCAATTCCTCATATTGGGCCCAAACTCTCTCCAACCAACCTGGGGATTGCTCAAACGGACAACAACTAGTCCCATGACCACCAAGATCCGGTCCCGTGATCTCTTGGTCGGTCCTATCTTTCATACCTAGGTTTTATCACCTAATGTTGAACCCAGCGATATTTCAGTAAGTGATGAAACCGACACTTAATCATCATTTCTTCACCGACTCTCCAACTGAGAACCCTGGTGCATGCTCATTCGAGAAATTGGGCATCACATGGACGTCCATAGTTTCATGTGGTCGGTCCCTCCTTTTCTCATGACCTATTTTCAGCAATTCGTCAACTAATGAGCAATTCATCAAAAATTAAGGTTTTCGAACAAACGCTCAACAAATCATTATTCTGAGAAAGTTCAAACACTAAACAAATTTATGTTGATCCATCAACCAACATGCGGATTAATCATATAATATTTGGTAAACTACCAATATTCTAATATTTTATTAGGTCACATCACCAATAAATATTTCGTCGAATTGAGCAACATTGGCTCAATTGCTCGAATATTGACCCAACTATCAATATTCAGTAACTTATCAGTATTTCGTCGAATCAAGCAATACTTGCTCAGTTGCTCGAATAATCCACATATATTCAGTAACTCATCAATATTCCATAAATCGTCGAATTTACAATATTTGCTCAGACGAGCAACATTAACGTTCATGAGTCGCTGAGCATTTTTCAAACATGGTCTATTCAACAAAACCTAGACTCATTGTCTAATCAGTTAACAACTGACAAACTAAATACACATCTATCATGCAGACTCCACGATTCGTGAGACATCAATCACGTCAAATTGGGGGATAACAACTAGGGTTTTGGTCTGCCGGCCTACATCACGTGGATTCATCCACGATGAGAAATGTGCGTAAGTTGTGTCAACGGTTGAAGGAGTTAGCAAAGTAGTGGGTGCACGATTCGTCAAGTCTCCACACAACATGGAACTGACTTTACCGCGATTTTCTATTTGTCACTCATGAAACCGTCACACTTACAGGGATCAAGGTGTTCACAACTCTGATAATATAAATAAGTTTCTGAATCCATGATTGAGGGGACAACATTTTTAGTCTACGCAGAATTTCTCGAGTAACTACTCTCAAGAATTCATCAATCCATTAGAACTTATTCGAACTCAATAGTTCACCAATTATTGCAGAAACCTTCAACACATCCACAATCCTTGATCATCACTGATCCCACACAATTCTCAACTTCCCTCCTACAAATCAACCCATCTCCCTCTTTGCGACCGAATTGATTTTGGAATGGCCATTGACTTGGTTTAGGCTGGAGTCCTCTCAATCTAAGCACTCCCTTTGCAGTGCATATGTGTGAGGTTAAGCAGTTTGCCTGGTTGAGGAGTCTCGACAACATGCTCGACTCTTCACTTTCCTAAAAAACCAGTGAACTATTTTTCCCCATCTACAAGAGTGTAGCCGGGCATTTTTGTCTTAAGTACAATATGTTGAACATGTGCCTCAATCTACCATTACCGGTTTATTCTTTCGTGGTGTTTAACATGGATCGATTTTTTCAAGACATCAACAGTCCTTTGGGAGATGATACACAAATCAGATAAGTGCCTCTTATTTAGTATTGTTGTTTTGATATATATTATCAATTTTAATTGTTATTCCCCAACAATCTTAAGACAAGATACCATTGAATGGAACATAAGGACCTATTCCTTGTTCAAGCGCTAATTGGTTCCGGTAGTCACTTCTCAGCGCTTTAGCATAAGTATCAAGTCGGAGCGTCGATACCCTCGCATAGGCACTAGACCATATGATAACTTGTTGTTGTCATCTATTTTTCCCAAGTATCAAGTCAAAATGTGTTGGATATTTTCAATAACTTAGAAAATAAAACTGTTTTCGTTTTTGGTTTGTCACTATGATGGGGAAGTGTTCTGTGTTGGATAAACACAATGGATGTTAGTTGGAGATGAAGGGACACCTCTAATAGGTGTGATGGTTCATAAAGGACACAACCATTCCCAACAGACACCTTATGTGTCTTTTGGAAGTGAAGAGGCATCTCCAATAGGCATGAATAACCCTATAAGTAGTGAAGGAATTCTCCCATTCTTGAGAATGAATTCAACCTGTTTTCTCTCCATCTAAAGCATCATCAGAAATCTCTTTCATGTGTTCTTGGTTGGGTCAAGGGGTGCAAACCTTGAATCCAACTTCCTGTTGTAGGGCTTTCATTGTATCCTGAAGGCATTATTTCGCATACCTGTTGCAATCGCCAATTTATATTGGGAGGGTAGAAATAATCGTCTAAAAGAAATCACCAAAGCCTTGAAAGCTTTTGAGTACAACAACAATTTCTTTTAGTGTTATCATCCTCTGTTTTATACCCAAAATTTCCAACAGTTTTAGACGATTAGTTTCACTCGACAACGGAGGATGAAATCTGCTGTAAGGCATGATCGTTGTATCTTGGAAGGCGACATCCGTAGAATCGTGAGCACCGTATGCGGGTGAATTTTATTTAAGGAAAGAGTGATCCTCGCCTCGATCAACCAATACGATAAGTATTCAAACTTTTAATTTTATGTTTGCTGCATTGTAGTGCAAAATGCATATACATGGTAGAATTGTAAGGTACTGTAGTATTCTTTGCTAAGTATGCATTTTGCAAGTAGGACTCATTGGTATCATTTTTTTAAAATCGCATATCAATGATTCCCATTACCATCTCTCTTTCATATTATGATTTCATACATGCATCCATTTCTACTCTTTGGAAGGCATGCGCATAATAACATTCGGTCTTTGTTATTGTTTATTGTGCTTCTCTCATGCATGTTAGATTTCAAATATGCCTCTCGTTGGTTTGTTACTATTATATATACATGCATGCTTCTGGACAGATTAGCCATTATGACATGAATTATTATCATCCAGTTAATAGTTGCAGAAGAAGTGGTAATGTGACCGTTCATTTCATTTTGAACTTGAATTTTATTTTGTTAACTGTTTGTGAGAATTCATTATGAGTCTGTTCCAATGGAAGAGATTTTAGTTGGAATAAGTCATAACTGTCTTTGTGTAGGGAAGTGCTGGTAACATGATTGACTAGACGCCAATCGACTACCCAAGTTAAAGCGTCGCTTCATGATTAGATGTGATGCTTACCCAATGGATGCCAAAGCAAATTTAAAATTCCAACTATTTGGAATTTTGGCGGTTAAATTTTTTTTTTTTTTTTATTGCTTTTATTAACTTTTTCTCTGAATTTTTCTCTTGCTTGACAGAGAAAGAAAAGCAGAATGGAAAAGCAACTTTATAAGCATCCAACTACTGTGGACACCAGGAGATCGCAAAACCAGTTGTTATGCGATGTTTCCGGAGATCGTTTGGTGAGGAGCTACCAAATGGTTACATCCAATCCAATCAGAACCTCATTATCCCTCTGCAATTTTAAGATTTTGCATTGAGTTTTGCTTTCATGACTATTGTTGATAGCCATGAAATGTGGGGGAAGAAGGATATTCTGAACGGTTCTGATATGAAATTAAATCATTTAGTTTCATTGGTTTCTGTGATGATTCATGGTCTCGTTTGCGTCATCCTTTTGTCAAGAAATGAAACCGTCCAGTGTCTTTGTATAAAAGTGTAATTGGGAGAATAATAGTAATCCCAGTTTACAGGCCGGTAAGGGGGAAGTCATTATCCCGGGCTTGTGAGGCCTTCCGTTCGGCACTTTTATGACGTATCTACAATTGGCTGGTGGTATATGAGAAGACACTGGTTGGTTGGTGAAAATGGATACCCCTAGATTGAACCATGATTTCATGACAATTTGGAACCAGAAATAAGAGTCATGAAATATGGAGGAAATGAGTGAGATTTCTTCCTCGACTAGTATCTGATTTGATTTGTGATATACACTTGGCTTATCACATTGTTCTTTCAAACGGATCAGATTGAATTATCCATTGGAGGTGGAATAATCAATTGGACTAGTGATGGGAAATGATACTCCAATTCATTACGGTCAAAGGACTTGACTAACTGATTAATTTTCAATCGTTAGTTGACCTGCATTATCCCAAGATGCAAGTAGATACCAGAATTGTATGGTCGAAAACACAGAACTTAATTCAGTAGAATAAGTTTGAAAGCGAGAAATTGGATATAGATTAATTTCCAGTAGTCAGCAGTGTGCAATCCAAACGGGAAAACTTAGTTCATTGGAATAAGTTTGAAAAAGTGGAATTAATCTAACTAGTGTTTCTGAAGATATCCTTTTTTGGGAATTTTGGATCAGTAGATTTGATGAGGATGGCACCATTTGGTGATCTGGTTGAATATTTCAAGTTTCAACCAATGCTGTAAAATAATGATATTCAAATCTGACTTTGTTGGCCGTATGACATTGGAGAAGTAGTGTCATGAATGCTCTGTGATTAGATGAGCCAATAAAGAGTACCTATAATTGTTGAGACAACAATGGTATGGCATGAACATAATTCTTGCTATAAGAATTATATAGGTTCCAAAATATGGAAATTGGCATGTCTTAAATGACATCGAAAAAGTGGAATACCGGCTAATATGTAACGTATTGGAAGATTGGGCGACCGACCAAATATCCAATGATGAGATGTTACGATATTACCGATGCATAAATTATGAACATTTGCATTACATAATGTAGAATGTTAAATAGACATTCTCTATGTAATTGGGTATAAATTTGTAGAGGATTGGGCATGAGTAAAAGAGTTACTCATCAAGGTATTATATTTGTTGAGATAGCAAATATATAAGTTGCCTACAAATTTTCTATGCCTCTAGTGTATGCAAGTCTATAATGACTTCTTGTGAATTAACCGTAAATGTTAATTAGGATCACTAGAGAAGTTACAATTATTTTGTAAAATCAAAGAGGAACATTTTTAATAATGTTTTCGGAATTGATTGCATGAGTAGATGCAATTAATGAGGAGGAATGGCTTAGAACCTAACTTGTAGAGATCCCATTTTTGGAAGAAGCCATCTCAAGCGGTCTTGATTAATTGTGAATCAGGATATGATCTATAACGTCTTTAACAAGACTTATAATGAAAAGTCAAGACATACAAGTCTTAGACAAGGAACGGTAAGTCAATTACTCAAGAAAGGAGTAATTGCAGTTAACCATTGAAACGGAGAAAAGCTTGGTAGACCTACTTATGAAGAGTCTCCCAAAGGAATTAATTTCAATGAAGTATATAGAAATGGGACTAAGGTATGTGAAGGAAGGTTGATCTCCCATAGCAGAAACCCAACCTATGTTTTGAAAAAGATAAACAAGGTTCAATGTGGTACCAACAAGTTATGGCTGTAGATTATGGAGCACTAACATAAAACTTCCCATTTCAAGTTAGTGCTGGTTTTTCTGCAAGAAAATAGGATGGATGTAAATCCTTAATGAGTCTGTGATTAGTAAAAGGTATCTCGCAGAAACACCTTCGAGACTTACCTATATGAGTATGGAAATGTGGGCCATTTCCTAAGAGAAGAAGACCGTTCTCTAAAGAAGACTCATGAATAAGGATATAAGCACAAGGCCTTTATAGTGCTTGGATACAGAACACATGATTTATGGAATCAATATGTGTGGAGACTCCGGTTTTATCATAAGGGATACTTGGTTCAAGACTGGTTTCACCATAAAATCTCGATAAGGCTTTGAGTTTCTTACACTAAGTGAAGGTTCAAACCCAGAAGGTACCTATCATTTATGTATTGATTTCAGCAATGATGCTTAGTCCCAATTGTGCTTGAACTACGTTGGCTTGATCCCACTCGGGTACGTAGGCGATCACTTGAGTGATGCGGCCACTCCGGTTTTATAAGTTTTATTTTATTTTATGTTTTTTGGTTTTTGAAAATAGGGGAGATTGTTGGATATTTTCAATAACTTAGAAAATAAAATTGTTTTCGTTTTTGGTTTGTCACTATGATGGGGAAGTGTTCTCAATGTTGGATAAACACAATGGATGTTAGTTGGAGATGAAGGGACACCTCTAATAGGTGTGATGGTTCATAAAGGACACAACCATTCCCAACGGACACCTTATGTGTCTTTTGGAAGTGAAGAGCATCTCCAATAGGCATGAATAACCCTATAAGTAGTGAAGGAATTCTCCCATTCTTGAGAATGAATTCAACCTCGTTTTCTCTCCATCTAAAGCATCATCGTAAATCTCTCTCATGTGTTCTTGGTTGGGTCAAGGGGTGCAAACCTTGAATCCAACTTCCTCGTTGTAGGCTTTCATTGTATCCTCCAAGGCATTATTTCGCATACCTGTTGCAATCGCCAATTTATATTGGGATGGTAGAAATAATCGTCTAAAAGAAATCACCCGAGCCTTGAAAGCTTTTGAGTACAACAACAATTTCTTTTAGTGTTATCATCTCTGATTTATACCCAAAATTTCCAACAAAATGTTGATACCCTTGTAAACGTACCATACATGCGATAGCTTTTTGCTGACCGAGAAAACGAACCTTATCTGATAGTGCGTGCAAAAGCTTTTGCATATGGATACCACAACATGTTTTAGATTCATTGGTTGGTAATGTGTTTATCCTCATGCCTATGTTGAGATGTATTTCTTCTAGAGAGAGGGTAACTGCTATTTGAGGTTCAAATGATACGAAAGGGTATCTTTTATGCTGGCTTGATGATTAGAGACACTAATGATGAGTGGTCCATATGCGTTTTAAATTACTTGAGAACGTAAAAGAAAGAGCTTGTTGGAAGAAAAAAAATCTTGGTGATGTTTTGAATCAATTACATAGATGCAACGTTAAGTAAGTTTAAACGTTGGCCTGGGTTGTGGAAGACTAATGAACTTTTACTTCATTATTCAAACTAAGTGTTATGATTTTTTATTTATTTATCTAAGTTCACCTTGAAACTCTGGCATTTATGGGAATGACAAATATGTGATTGCTAATCTTTTGAATGAGTATAAATTAGTCAGGTGAAAATCTGTGTGGAAGGATAATGTGATGGATGCGGAACTGAAACACTAGTTTGTGCCAACGAAAGTGCATCCTCCATCATGAAAAAACACATCATGAGGTATGAGTAAGTTAATTTACAATTCATCTCCTTTAGTAATCATGCGAAGGTATTGTGGAACTCGTGTCAGGTACCAACCCCATCCAGAAAGATGCCCTTACTGGCTGCGTGTTTTATTTTGAGATGTGTAAATCTCATGGAGTAAGAATAGGTAAATTATGGAGATGAGGGTCATTTTGTGATGATTAATTGTTGTACGCGTTGCTGCTTTGCACTAGCTCAAAGCAAGAGGTAAGTCTTTAAATATTATCATGTTAAAGCATGCACTTTAAATGTGGGGGCTTTTGGCCATCATAATATCTTAACTTGTTCAAAGGTTTTTCACCAGATGCATATTTTTGGCCAGATACATGTAGACTTTGCTGGACATTGATGCATAGTTTGAACCTTGAATTTTTGTTAAAAAATAAATAAAAAATTATTGCTTGTGTGTGATTCAAGGATTGTTGAGTTTGTTGAAAAACATTTTTCCGGATCTTGCTTTCGTCAAAGAAATCAAGACAATCCCAAGACTTGTTTCATTCGATACACTATACATAAATGTTAATTAATTTGATTGTGACCAAGCTTGTTTAGAATTCACTATAAATACAAAGGCTGGGATCTGTGATCTGGCAATCCATTAACAATGAGAGGTATATGATGAATGTACTAAACAATTTTGAAGAAGATAAGAAAGACACGTGATTATGGATCATTTTAAGATAGCCATGGTTTGAAGAAAATAAGTACGGAAATTATTTTAGCATATTTGCACATGTCAGTAAAATCAAATTAGGAGGCATTAATTGTGTTTCACAGTGTAATGATACACAAGTGGATTTTGAGTAAGTATCTTTGAAAGGTTAATCAGATGTGGGACAAACTACAAGGTTTAGGGAAAATGAAGTGTACCTGATGCAACCTGATTTTACACATATATTTGTATATGCTTAGATACTAATCTTATTGATTGCCTCTATTATGGCATATGGTATATGTTATGATATGATAAACATGTTTTACATCTACTAATAAATCGGTGTTGTTTAAGATTTGACAGGAAACTAATATGTGTTTGACGTGGTCTAAAGGATTAATAGGTAATCAAAAGAAATTTTGAGGATATAGTTTATATCTGACGTGTTTATGTATTGTAAAACTAATATGCATATCCACATTTACGCTGGGAAATCACAGGGATGCTCTGACTAGAGGACCTGAGATGTAAAGAATGTACTAGTGAATTGTACATGTGTTTTTTATATACTTTACAACCACTTATGAAATATGTGATATTTACAATTTTACTGAAAGACCAAGTTGGTTGATATGATCTAAAGGATCAAACTGAACCAGAAGATATTCTGAAGGAAATGGTCTTTGTCAAACTCGATGAGTTTAATGTGTGTTGTAAATGTGCAGTATATCAGTATACAAATACACTAGTATCTCAAAAGAATTACCGGGATAATCTGATTGGAGATATGAGGTACATCTTAAATTGTGTATGCATATTGCACTGACCTTAAGAGATGTTGTTATTACAGGCTAAAGAAAAATCTAAGCCTATGTGTGTACCCTCTTAAGGAGTGTCTATCTAAGGAAGTCCTTAAAACAAACATGATGAAATTAATTTTTTAAGAAATCAAAGTTCGTGCACTTTAATTCAAGCACAATAGGAAGACGAATGTCTATTAAGTTATGCTTCTTAGAAGATATTCCTATATGACCGAAGCATGTGGCCATCATTGAAGAAAATCAATTGACTATGTGAGTCTAAAGTAAATAAGCAATGACAAAGTCTAGACATACTCAGAGAAGGCTAATTCGGTAAGACAACTCTACTCTCTAATGAAGTAATTTTATAGACTTAATGAAGTCAATAGAAAAATTAGTGATCCTTTGACGAAAGGATTATCTAGAGAGATAGTTTGTAATTATACATTGAAGGGAACGGGACTTAAGCTCATAAAATAAACTTGCCATAAAGGATACTCAACCTTGCTGACTGGAGATCCCAAGATCAAGGTTTTGAATGAGACAACTAATTTGTGGTGGGTAAAAGTAAACACTATCAGAGAATTATATTCCCTGTCCCTTCCCTATGGTGTAGACGTGATAGTGTGATTTCATGTGAAGGATGACTTTTAATAAGTATTAATGAGTTATATAGTTTCAATTTAAGATTGAAATGGGGTGTAGCAGTAAACACTCTTGATGGAACTCACCTATCTGAATGAGGAAGTGGGTCGCTTCTTATGAGAATTAGAGCTGATTCTCTGGAGAATTCTGAGAAACGGGATACGTTCAGGGCCAAAATGGACACAACGACATGAGTTTGGCATCAACCTTGGAGATATCATGCATGGTTATTACCACGGATTACACCAAACACTAGCAGATCAAGACATCGCGTTCACTTTCTAGCAAGTAGTTCCGGTAATCTCTCACTAAGCAAAGGTTCAAGACCTCATGGACACCTCTGCCTATAATGGTATTTCATGTTTTTCATTTTTATTTATTTTTAATTCATTCTGAGAAAATGAATTTTATCTTGTTTTTATGGTCTTGGTATTACTAGTTCTTAGGACCTAAGGGTCACTAAGGGTTCACTGGCTCATTTTCACTTTGGTGAACAGAACCTTTAGTCCCACGTATGGGTAACTAAAGATGAAAGCTCTCCATACTGCTATGATTTTTACAAAACATAATATGACCCTGGGGTCAACATACTTTTGTGTATGTGAGAGGCTTGGAATGTCTAGTATGATTTTGACACACATCCGCCAGTCCATTCAGTCAGTTCGGATGGTGGGGTTGGAAAAGAAAGTTTTTCATTCAGTAAGTTTACCAAGATCTTTTATGTCATGTTTTCATTCATGTGGGGGATTGTTGGAAAAAAAAAGTTTTTTAGTGAATGAAAATTAATAACAAAACATTTTTCAAGATAATAAAAACATCTTCCAAATTTATCTCTCAGCCTCTATGGGATAAACTTACCGTATATATTTTTTATTGAATGAAAAACTTAATTGCCATTGAAGAATTTTCTAGATTTATATTCTTCACCTTCTCTTGCAACAACTAGAGGAGATATATTTCTTCTTTCGTTTTTCTATGCTTTAAGGAAAAAAAAAGAATAGATTTTTATGTAAAATAAAATTGTTGAGCTTTCCGTCGCCAAGCTCTAGTAGAATAAGGTTTGGATGTTCTATTCAAACTTTATTGAGATTGTTGAATCCTGGAGGCATATGTCCAGTAGGGCTATAGCATCATATTTTTCAGAGTATAGCCGGGCATTCTTTTCTTAAGGACAACATGTTGAACATGTGCCTCAATCTACTATTACCGGTTTCTTCTTTCGTGGTGTTTAACAAGGATCGATTTTTTCAAGACATCAACAGTCCTTTGGGAGATGATACACAAATCAGATAAGTGCCTCTTATTTAGTATTGTTGTTTTGATATATATTATCAATTTTAATTGTTATTCCCCAACATCACTCCCCCTTAGTTAATACTCCATCTCACATGGAAACCACTCCCCTTTACCAAGGTAGTCAATATCGGTTGAACATGCCGATATTACAGGTTTTTATCGGATATCGGAAAATACATATACGATATCGAAAATATCGGCGATACAAAGATAGAATGATATTATCGGTTGTACAGGTCGATACAGACCGATATATCGGTTTTCCTTGTACACCGATAATATCGGTTTCATGAATAAATTTTTCATCAACATGCATGTATGTTGTCTTTACATACAAGTAAAATGTCTATTGGAGAAGGTAAAAAGACCTAATATATTTATGATATAAAATCAATGACTATATGGTAGGATATAAGATGGAAACCATATTTCTATTGCAAGGCAGAGAAATATAAAAGATAAATATAAAGGATGATAAAAAAACGATTTACCGGCATAATGGGACAACACTCACAACGTTGGATAATAAACCACCTTGTATTTTGTAAATTTGAGATATGTGTATGATTCTTTTTATTTATTTATTATGGTTTTATAATTATTTTAAATTCTATATTAAATGATGTATCACCGATAAAAACCGAGATTATCTTTTGAATAGGTGAATCAGACCCATCTGATACGAGACCGATACGCGATATTAACTACCCTTACATAATGATCCGAAAACCATATGTATTTGTAATGTGAACTACACATTAATTCTCCCCCTTTTTGTCAATAAAATTGGCAAAGGTACGAAAACTAGTGGGATCCTAATGAAAAATTCCATATAGACATTTCCTAACCAAAAGAAATCACATATCAACTTTTTAGATGAAATCATATAGACGAAACTAAATGCATTCATCAAGGAGTTTATAAAGATACGAGATAACCCCTACAATATTCCACAGCCGCACTCCCCACAAAGATTTGGAAATAAAGCACAAGTTCAAATAAGAATTGTCCCCCATATAATGTCATTCCAGAAAGAACAACAAGAGCGACCTTACTTTCACAAGAAAATAAGGATTTCTTTGGACAACAATAAATCATAAAAGAATGTGAAATTGTATCCAAAATACTCAATTGAATTAACCACAAGTGAACCCATGATTAATTTAACCGGAATACTCAACTAAATTAACCACAAGAGAACTCATGATTAATATAATTGGAAATGCTCAACATAAGAAGACTTATGGAGCCACACAGTATGTACATAAAATATATGGATCAGGGAAGATCAATACTGCGGAACAGACAAATGATTCATTCTATCTTCCATCACTATTTACACAATGACATACAATATATTCAATCTTTATAAACAAAAGCTCATCCTTTCTTCCATCAATATTTGCATAATGACATAAAAGGCTTAACTTCCGTTTTTGTCAAAAGTTCATTGATTCTTTTATCAATACTTGCATATCAACGTACGAAAAACTTAACTTTTGACAACGTATGGGACAATCATAGTTCGCGGATGCAAACACACATATCCAATAACAAATTGCAATATATAAAACCATAAAGATTAATACTGCAAAAATCATCTTCCAAACAAAAATAATTTAGAATTTAAACCAATAAATCTAAAAACATTGAAGATGAAAACGTTGGACATAGCTATGTGTAATCACAATAATGGATATTCCAAACTCTAGTTATTCTTCTTAAAAACACAAGAATAAAATTCTCATAAGAAGATTTCCTAGACATTGTAGAGCTTTCTCAGAGCATCTACTGAGAATTCCTTATCATTATTGAAAAACCCATTGATTATGAGATCGTTCAATTCCTCTAAATCTTCAGAAATATCAGTCAACTCACTAAGTTCTCTTCTTAGCTCACGCAAGATGTTCTTTGATAGAGACAACATTTTTTCATAGTGAGTTATCTTTTCTAAAGAGGAAACAATTTGAGATTTTAAATCATTTCGTTTGTGGATGAAATCTTTCACCATACGTCTAAATTCATTATCAAAATGACAAATTGACAAGAGGCAGTTAGAGGAAGAACCTTCTCCATCATTTGTAGATCTCTCCTTCTTCTTCCTTGAGGAAGTGATTCCTTCACATAGATACACACTAACTTCTTCGATTGCATCCCTTTTTGTGGTACTTCTAGTTAAAGGAGCCATGAAACTGTATCTTTAAAGAAGAAAAGAGATGAAGGATATGATCACAAATGATTATAAATAGACTTATGGACACAAAACCCCTAAAATAACTTTGAAAAAGTCTTTCATGGTTTATTATCCATTATCTAAAAATTAGGAGAATATTTTCTTTAACAAAAATACACAAATACAAAGACTTGAGCCACCTTGATGCACACCTCATTTCCTCAAGATAAAGATGAGGTTACATACGCCACTGGTATTAGGCAGTGATGAAGTGATCTGAATGCTCACATTTTTCAACACTTAGTAGCTTATCAAGGTTTGTTGTATAAACAGACTTTTTACCTCGTCTGAATATGGAATTTCTGGATTTTTTATGAAAATTTTGTTGATCATCCAACGCCAGATTCATCATCTACATGTTCTCCTGAAGTTTGGCAATTCTTTTGTTGTTCCTCTTGAATCTCCTACACATACTTTGAAAATGATTTGCATTTCCACAAAACGAACAAATCGATAAAGATTCTTTATTTTGTTGAATTGTCTTCTGTTTATCACAACCTTCAGCGTTCACTCTTCCATCAAGAGAGTTATTTGTGTTTACCGTTTTGCTTTAAAACCCCAAACCATTTGTGTTTCCAAAGGACTTCTGACCAAACAACATTGCTGAAATTTTACCAGAACTTCCGGATAACCTTTGCAGGTCATTCTTAAGAGTATTGATCTCCTTTTCATTTACTAACATGATTCTGGTGAACTCGTCATTAAGATAATCTATCTCAAGATTTTTCACCTGGAGCGATGATTCAAGTTTCTTCAACGAAGCCTTTAGTTGAAGATTTTCTTGGTGAATTTCTCTACTTTTCTTCAAGAATTCACAAATCTATGTATCAGACTCAAGCTCTGAATCAAAAATTGAGTAGATGGAAATTTCTGATGCAAGAGCTGAAGGTTCATTGTACCTATCAGATGCATCCAAGAAGTTGACACTCAGCAAAGATTTTTCTTATATTGAATCATCTAAAGCATTAACTGGAGAGAAATGTTTATCACATCCTTTACTCATTCTTACATAATCCTTGATATTTTATGTTATCAGTGATTTATCAAAACCAACGTGATTGGAACAACATTCATCAGCCCAACACAAATTAGAAAATTCACTTGTGTTGGTCACATCATTGAATGTAGATGTTCTGAATGTGTTTTGATCAAGAATCTTTAACTTTTCAACTAGAGTATTTTTGGAAAGTTCATCAAGGTTATTTCCCTCAACGATGACATGCTTTTTAGAATCGTATCTAGATGGCAGCGATCTGAGAATTTCATCACAACGTCCTTTTCAGGAATAGTCTTACCCAATGTAAAAGATGCATTAACAATTTTAAACACTTTGTGATTAAACTCATCAAATGAATCTCCATCTGCCATACAAAGTTTTTCCAAACCAGAATTTAGGTTTTGAAGCCTAGATTCCTTTTCACTGGTATTCCCTTCAAATTCGGTTTCTAAGATATCCCAAGCATCTTTAGACCGAGTGCATGTAGTCACATGGTGCTGAAGATCTGGGGTAATGGCATGTATGATGACATTCAAACCGTAGGAATTTCGCTTTGCAACAAGTATCTCAACAGCGTCATTTGCACCAATATCTTTTAGTACAGTTGCATCTCCTACTGCCAAAACGGGAGCATCATAGCCATTAACTACATAAACCCATGATTAAAAATCAAGCGCTTGAAGAAAGGCACGCATATCAATTTTCCACCATAAGTAATTTGAGTCATCGAAGACTGGTGATACATTTATAGAGATAGTACTTCTGTCCATAGAGTCAGATCGCTATAAACACAGACTTATAAGGTCTTAAACATGTTTTCCTGCTCTGATACCAATTGAAAAAGTGGGGGTACAACAACCTCACCCAATAATTCGCTAAGAAATCTGTATGGACTAACTCCAATATACTTTTGAGAAAATCAACTAGACAGTCAGACTCAATCTTAATAAAATGTATATCAAAGAGTTATATCTCAATTTCTCGATTCAATACTTACTCAAGCAAATAGAAATCTGTGAGTCTAATTGAATACCAAATAAATTAACTTGAATGGTACCAAATACCAATGTTCAAGTATCAATTAATTTCAACCAACAACCAAAGGTCAGATTTCCCAATTGATTGATTCAACGCATAACCTGTGATATTTCAATTATATAACAAAATATAATATGGAAAAGAAATAACACAGATACCAGAAGTTTTATTAATGAGGAAACCGCAAATGCAGAAAAACCCCGGGACCTATTCCAGATTGAACACACACGGTATTAAGTCGTTCCAGACACTAGCCTACTACAAACTAACTTCGGTCTGGACTATAGTTGATCCCCAATCAATCTCACACTGATCCGAGGTACAGTTGTTCTCCTTACGTCTCTAGTCCCATTAGGATACTATGCACTTGATTCCCTTAGCTGATCTCACCCACAACTAAGAGTTTCTACGACCCAAAGTCGAAGACTTTAATAAACAAATCTATTTCACACATAAAAGTCTACAAGAATAGATAAATATGTCTCCCACAGAAATACCTACAAGTTTTGTTCTGTCTTTTGATAAATCAAGGTGAACAGGAAACAATCGATAACCCGGAATTATATCCGGAGAACAGCCTAGAATTATCAATCACCACAGAGTAATCTAAATTGTTTGATGGGGAAACTAGATATTGTGGAATCACAAACGATGAGACGAAGATGTTTGTGATTACTTTTATCTTGCATATCGGAGAAATTAATCTCGAGTCAATTATTTTAATTGTACTCAATACGATAGAATCGGGCAAGATCGGAACACGCAACTACATAGAAAATAGTTGGTTCTGGCTTCACAATCCCAATGAAGTCATTAAGTCATTAACCTATAGGGTCTCAGTAAAAACCTAAGGTTAAAGGAGAATTGACTCTAGCCTATACAACTAGTATCTCACACGAGGTGTGGGGATTACTGTAGTTGCAGGAATTCCCATAACACACCCCTTGTAATATCTTGATAATAATTTCTTGATCTAAACTCATTTTATGTGAAAATGATGATTAAAATACTAAAATTATAAATGGACACAAATTTTTAAATGGTTCGATCAATTTGATCTACATCCATGATTCTTCACTATGATTGTTTAAATTTACATTTGATTTACATTGATAATCTCCATTAATGGGTAGAATTCTAGATCTAGTCTTTGGGGAAGAAGATAATAAAGAAAAATACATTCTCTCTCTAAAAAAAATGTCTCTCTGCAAAATATATCTCTCTCTCTTACCAAAATTGTCTCCCCCCCCCCTTCTCTCTCCTGCTCTTCTTTTTATATAGGTGTTTACATAATGGATGACATCTCACATACAACTCATATTCCCCATATTTTAGGATCTCTTGCTACGTTCTCGCAGGATCTGCTACGTTCTAGCGAGCTCCCGCTTCATTCTAGCGAGCTCTCTCTACGGCCACAAAATCTTCACATCTTTCTCATGTTTTATGCTGTCGTTGTCTATTACGTCATTAATTTGCGACATTTGCAGTGTGTTGTTGAAGAGCTCGCAGAAATGTCGTTATAATTTTCACAAGAGTATTGTTGTGGCGATATTCTGATCCTACATATTGCCTCTTTTTTCTTGAGTATTGCTTGAAAAGAAATCTTTAAGAAAAATTTGTTGTTGTAGTAGTCTTTGATTTTTGCTGATGATGGAACGAGCGAAAGAATATTGGACTTGAAAAGTACGTACTTGCCTCTATTCTTTTGTGAAGTTCCAGATCTTTCCTAAGTAAATAAGAAGTATTAACTCTTGAAGTATGCAAAGTATGAAGTATCCTTGAAGAAATATAAGAAGTACTCAATCCTCAAAATATAAGAAGTATCCACCTTGAATGAAAGTCAAAAATATTGCCCCTATTCATGCGAAATTATTATTTCATTTCTGGTGACAATTCTTGTCCATTTTGGAAATGATTCTTGCAGAGTAGATAAATAACATAAAAAAATTTCTTGGTAATCCATAGTTGCCTCTTTTTTTTATCTATGAAGGTAGAATCCTTGAGAAAATGTTAAATGAACGAATTGTTTCTTTATTCTCATCTTGCCTCGGCCTCGTGCGATAATCTCTTTAAGAAAATAATCACATTCTGCGAAATAATCACATTTCCTGCGAGATTCTGAATAATTTGCGAATTTATGAATAACCCTGCGAAATTATGAATAGTGCTGCAACTAGTGTCGCGAATAGTACTGCGAAATTATGAATAGTGTTGCTATCTCTCTTGCGATGAACAAATCTTTCCTGTATTCTTAAAAGAAAATAGTTAATGTTTGAGATTATTCTATTGGTCTTATTTTTCCTACCTAGTTAAAGGTCTTATTTTGCCAATTTTTCTTTTTGCGACAAAATCGCAAGACGTTCTTACATTTATATGCAAAAACCTGTTGATCTTGCCTTATCCTTGTTTTGTCAATTTCTCTGCGACAATATGACAGGCCTAAGTTATCTTGCGAGAACAAACCCCATGACATTGCCGTCTTGCGATGAAATCGCAGGACGTCTTTACACTTTCATGTAAAAACCTATTGATCTCATCTTATCTTTTTTCTCATGGCTTGTTGCCTCTGTATAATTTTTGTCACGCGATAATATGACAGGCCTAAATGTTCTTGCGAACATAAAGCCCCATGACATTGCCTTCTTTAGACACTTATCAGCTCCCTAATGGAGGGTGATGCCCTTATCTTCCCCCTGGTTGCCCCTTCAAGGAGGGCACATCGGCCATACAAGACTAGCTCCTCCATCCGGATTTACCAACAACCAGTTTTTTTCGCAGCTTCTTGTCCTTTATGCCTATATGGCTTATAGTTACAAGACTGCACCCTAAGTGGGGTTTTCTTCGGGCCGAGTGCATCATAGCCAAGACTTACCAAGAATGGCCAGGGTAGTTTCGTACGCCCCGGGCACCCTTGGCTCAACCGTGTACCTCGGCGCCTTGGTCATACTCTGCACTCCTTAGAAGAGACCCTCGGTCGTCCAACCAGGGTATAACCTTATATAGTTGGAAATCCAAGGTACCTCTCCTGGATAGGTTTTCTTTAACCCCAACATCTTCATGACTCAGGTTCCAGCAGCGGTATAACCTTATCCCTGAGCCATGTTATCAGATACCCCCTTATATGACGTAATTTAGGTATTACATTTGCCTCTTGCGAAATTTTATTCGCGAACTAGGGTGTACGCCATAAAGGTTCGTCCCATTCTGAATGTCTCTGCGAAATTTTATTCGCATCTTTGCGAAATTTTCGCGTTTCTTTATTCTTTCATTTGTGTCATTTCTTTCATCCATTCCTTCATTTATGTTACTTCTTTCATTCTCATAATATCATATCATTTGAAGCAAAGTAAATATTCAAGAAAAATTCTAATACATTGTAATTCTGAAATCTTTGTAGTTTTGAAATCTGTATACTTCTGCGAGTGTATCACATTTTGTAAATCAAATCTTAGAAATCTTTGCGATAATTTCGCTTTTCTGAAATCTTTGAAATTTTTGAGATCTTTAAATTTTTGCGATAATTTCACTTTTAAAATCTTTGAAATCTTGTGATTGTATCGCTTTTTGTAAAAAAAAATTATTTGTTATAAGTAAAATGCTCTAGGAAAGTGGTACTTAGCCTTCATGTGATTTTTTGTTGTTGTCGTCTCTTGCGAAGTTTGTGGTTTGCTTGCGAAATTGGCATCCTTGAAATGTATAAATCTCGCAAAAAGAAATGTAATTATCGTAGCTTGCGAACTTAAGCATTGGCTTGTTTACTGTTTGGTGAACTTTAATGGGCTTGGGTAAACTGGGATTTCCTGTTACTCATCTCTTCTTCATGTTGGTATTTGGGAAGAAGTAAACATCTTTATGAAATACACAAATATCTGCGAGATGTTCATCTTTGCTTCAAATGTTCTCAAAGTAAACATCTGCAACGTAAACATTTGCAAAGCAAAAAATTCTTTGCGACGGTGAAGACTCGAACTCGCGACCTTATACTTGTATTCTACCATCCAGACCAACTATGAAAATTCCTAATTTTGTTTGGTGCAGTGAGCTTCACACCACTTATTATCTTGTTATCACCCTTGTTATAGTTTGAGTTGCCGTGACTTCGCTGTTGCTGCGATAAAATACTCTTGCTATGGGTATTTTTATTCAATTTCCTTAATCTTAGTTGTTTCTGTTGGGTAATTCGTTAATTTTGTTACTTCACTAGCAAATTTCTTTCGTTTTTCTAATTTTGTGTTTGCGTTCGCTTTGTGCGTTTTTGAAGTTGCCTCTCCTTTTCCTATATAATTTCTCTCCAAAGATAACTGTCTTCTTCCTTTGTAGGATGGGCTATACTGATGAATGGTGACGAAATAAGAACTTCGCTTCGCCTGGAGTTGCTAATGATGTAAACTCTGACATTTAGTTTCATATTGTAACTGCTACAGGTCTCTCATACTCCCTCATTCCTTGGTTCTCATTGGCTTTCCTTCGTCAGTTTCTTATCTCTGCATTATCTTGTCTCTGCCGAAGTAACTTGGTTGACTAACTTGTTTGTGATTGGAATCTACCGGGTGAAATTGAATTATCTCTATTTTTGTCATTGTAAGCATATGATGGACTGATATTATCGTCACATATCACAATGTTAATAACAAAAATGATTGTGTTGCGAGAATCTGTAATGTTGCGAGAAGCTGTTATGGGGTATTGTACTGACGAGATATTATCTTCGTTGTTTTCCAGTTGATGAATCAAACTTGATCTATGGCATTGTTGTTTCGTCATTTGTTGATGGTACTTGAAGTATTCCTCCTTTGAAAATTTAGGTACCTACTGATGGTCCGAAATTTACTACTCATCAATTCCTTACATTAGTTATACAGGCGAGCTGTTTCTATGAGGTGATGATTTAATTAATCTGAGAAATATTATCTCCTCTTCATGTCCGTTTTGCTTGCCATATTACTGCATCTATACTTCTTACGAAAGCTCATCGCCTTAATTTCAAGTTTCACATGCATGAACTGCATGGGAGAAATTTCTTGTCGGTTTGTGATCCTTTGAGCTTGCATTAATCTGAAAATGGGTTTTTGTTGCTAATACCGCTGAAAATGGGTTTTTGATATCTGCATGGAGATATCACCTCTTGTATCTTGATTGCCAATACCATTGTACCTGACATATTTCTTCTTTTCGTTGTTTTTCCACGAGCTGGTATTATCTTGATAATCCATAAACTCCTCTAACTTCTCCCATTACAGTACGTAGGAGGAGAATCTCATTTTGATAATCCATAATATCTCCACCTTCATGATGCTAATTCGTCATGACGCTTTTCATGTTGATATTTTGTTGATGTTGTTGAGCTGCTTGAACTGATTCACTTCCTAAGTAATTGTCTTGGCTTTTGTGACCAGAGTTTGAGTTACTGATTTGTCTATCCTTTATCTATTTGAGTTTCTACGAGTTTCTTCAGTGAGTTGATTATTGATAGCTTACCGGAGTTGTTTGACAGAGTGATCTTCTTCTATATCCCTTCTTCTCTAACTGATCTTCAATAAATTCTATCCATACTGAGATGTAGTTTCTATTTGTTTGCTTTTTGCTCTTCAATCTTTAATCTTCGCCTGTTATTGCTGCCATATGAGTTTGTCTTCTCCTAAGTTGGTATCGTTAATCAAGTAATGAATTTATTTTCTCCTTTGCGATGATATCGCAAGTTAACATCCTTTCTTTGGTTTTCCTTCTGCTCGTCAATATCTCCATCTCCCTCCTTCGATTTCACTGGACGTTTAATTTTGTTTGTTGGTCTCTTCGCATCTAATCTACAAGAGAAACTCGCAGTTAATCATTTTCATTTTGTTCATGGAATGATGAACGTAGTCTTTGCTTGTGTTTTACGTTATCGCCCGCATACTGCAAAATAAAAATGCATAAAATATAAAAACAGCATCCTAATGCCCCTGTAGCTTTTGTGCTGCCAACTCCTTTGTTTTGTTCTTCTCTGAATGGTTGTATTTATTTCCTTGTGTCTTTCCCTTGTACATAGGGTGAAGTTTGCGATGGTTAGATGAACTCCTGACAATTTCAGTAAACAATTAATAACTGTGTAACGGAGGTAAAGAATACACAATAATATTACCATTTTAATATATAATAATCAACTCTATCAATGTTTAGTTCCATTTTGTGACTATTAAAATCGGTGATAAGAAAGGGTACTTCCCTTTTGTTTGTCTTGCTCAAGATGATTGGTCTTTTAAGATTCTTAGCGAAGCAATATATTGTGAATTAATTTTGTCTGCGAGAATATTAGTATGAAATTATTTCTTGATCTTCTTTTGTCTTCGTTGGAATAATTGGTTGACGAAGTAGCTGATGACCTCCACTACATCTTTATTTCTTTGCATCACCATTTTCGTTGTTTGCCTATCTACATAGTACGTCTTTAAAATGAGATTTTAGAAATCCTGCGAGATTAATTTTGTTTCTGTACGTCTTTCACACTTGTTTCTTTAAGGGAAAATGTTTTCCTCGCAAAATGATGAGTCTCCATATTTTTATCACAAGTACATCCATATTTTGTTTTCCGTACGTCCATATTTTCTTTAGGCATTATTGACATAACTTTGTTTAATGGTCTTCATAATCTTTGTCTCTTCATTTATGTGAGTCACCGATGGTGTTCATTGTCTTCAAATGTAGGAACTCTTTCTGAAAGTTCCAATTTTGTCTTTTATGCTTTTAGATCCAGTGGAATCCATCATCCATAGTAATTACTTTGTTTGATTCTCCTTCAATAACAGCTAATTTTCTGAAAACGTAAAGAAAACTCCCCTGAGATGCAGAATATTTTCCCTTGTATCTCATAGATCCAATTGAATTCATCATCAACAATCGCTAATTTCTTTGTATCTTCTTCAATCCAACAAGCAGGTAGTGTTTCTAGCACCAAAATATAGTTGCAGGAATTCCCACAACACACCCCTTGTAATATCTTGATAATAATTTCTTGATGTAAACTCATTTGATGTGAAAATAATGATTAAAATACTAAAATTGTAATGGACACACAAATTTTTACATGGTTCGATCAATTTGTTCTACATCCTTGATTCTTCACTATGATTGTTTAAATTTACATTTGATTTACATTGATAATCTCCATTAATGGGTAGAATTCTAGATCTAGTCTTTGGGGAAGAAGATAATAAATAAAAATACATTCTCTCTATAAAAAAAATGTCTCTCTGCAAAATATCTCTCTCTCTCTCTCTCTTACCAAAATTGTCTCCCCCTTCTCTCTCCTGCTCTTCTCTTTATATAGGTGTTTACATAATGGATGACAGCTCACATACAACTCATATTCCCCATATTTTAGGATCTCTTGCTATGTTCTCGCAGGATCTGCTACGTTCTAGCGAGCTCCCGCTTCATTCTAGCGAGCTCTCTCTACGGCCACAAAATCTTCACATCTTTCTCGTGTTTTATGCTGTCGTTGTCTATTACGTCATTAATTTTTGACATTTGCAGTGTGTTGTTGAAGAGCTCGCAAAAATGTCGTTATAATTTTCACAAGAGTATTGCTGTGGCGATATTCTGATCCTACAATTACCTTTCCCAGTTGCTAGAGTTCTCCTTTATATAGTGATAGACACATTTTTGTGTCTGAATTGTCCTCAGTATCTCTATTGTTAGTGCTTGATTTTGTACTTATTATGGTGTTTTTATGTTTGTGTAGGTGTTTTTGGAGAAATACACTTGTGTGGAAAAAGTTGCTCAAAAAGTGCTTTTTGGACCCCCGAAGGACAATTGCTATACGGAGCCTTACTTTTGCTAAGGGGCACCCACGGCTATAAATAGCCCATTTATCCATCGCACCCATCTTCCCCATTTGAATATAAACTTTTGGCGGGAAAACTTGGGCAGAATTAGGGTTCGTGATAGGGGTGTGTTTCAAGGAGATTCAATGGCTGAAATTGTTAGGGATGACTTGAACCAGACAAACATGCATGGTATGGTCGATATTTTCGGTTAGAATTGGCTACATCGTGGGATTGAAGCAAACATAGCAACATGTACACATACACGGGTTTGCATGCAGGAGCGTGTAAAAGAAAAATTAAGGAAGGTTGGACAACTACAGATGAATGAATGAATGAAGCAAGAAAGGAAAGAAAATATTCCGAGAATATTTTCTTTACTGTCAGATTTATGAAGATTATCTGGAGTTATTACGCGTGATTCCTTTGTCATGTTGAGTATAAAAGAGGAGTAGGGGATGCGTACAAGGGTTACAGAGAGATTGGGAGAGTTGCAGAGCATCCGAAAGTCGAGATAATCAAGTGGAAGGAAACCACCATTTTTGTTGCTGTGAAAAACACGAAGAATATTCGACCCACAAACAACAGTGTTTGCGACACAGAGTCATGGGTCTCAAAGTTATAGCGACTGCGACAGTTTATATATATTGTTCTCTGTAACAGTGTTTGCAACAATTATAAACGTTGCAAACACCCGTTTTTCATCATTTTCTCCCTTTTCATCATTTGTAAACCATTTTTGAGCAATAATAATGAATTTTGAGCGTGTTTCCAACATGATGATGAGCTAATTCTCCCACAACCAAGGCAATGAGGAAGCTATTTACGCATGAATAATTGGTAATTATTTATTTTCTCTAATTTATAATTTATAATTCACTCAATCACTGCTTTTGCAAAGTTTTTAATTGTTTGCAAAATTTTCTTCATTAGTTGTGATTCAATTAGATAGGTTATGCTTTGTTTAGACAATCTATGCTTAGGGGATACAATTAATTGTTGAGAATTTTCCTGATTAATTGTGAATTAAGAAATAAGGGACTTAAAAGATAATTAGAGTTTTGGATTATTTACTATAATTTATTCATGTGTAATAGTGGAATCAGTGTCTTGGTTATTTTCTAATATCTTGAAATCAATTTTGATCTAAGTTTTCTTTACTTTTAAGTTTTATTAAATCTAAAATCCATTACTTTCACAAGTCTCGAAGAACCTTTTTACTACAACATTATTGAGATCACATCAATTTTTGACGCTGTCGACACGGACTTGTCTTTAGGCTAGAGTTTTTAGATTTTTTTTTTAGGTTTTTTATTTTATTTTATTTGTTCAACTTTACGTTTTTGGGTTTTTGTCTTTACATTACAGATTTTGGAATTTGGAGCAAAAGGAAAATTTGCCAAAGCTTTTGGTGAATACTTAAAAGACTTGGAGTAAAAGGCAAAGAGAAATGAGCGAAAGAAGAAGATTTTTTTTTATATAAAAAAGAGAGAAAAAAAAAAAGAGTTTATTTTTTTAGATTGTATTAGGATTTCTCTATTCTTGTAATTTTATTTTCCTTTTGCACTTTACTTTTTGGACTTTGGACTTTAAACTTTGGGACATTATTTTTAAACCCTACGGAAGGGTAGTTTAAATATTAAACTGTTTGCATAGAAGGACGGTGATTACGATATCACCTCGAACCCTCGGGTTCGTACATGACATAGGAGTCGTCGCCCGAGTCGACTACAACGGTTCATCCCCCGTATGGAACGGGAGGTAAGTTTGTCGAAACACTCGTGAATCCCCTGTCAGCGAGTTACTGTATTCCTTCATTTGAATATATGTCGAGGAACTGAAAACGACTGCTTTAATTTCCTAGTAAAGGGCAAGGACTGGCCATACAAGATAAGGATTCAGATTTCATCACCGTTCTCTTCTTGCTCGCCTTAGGAAAACGATACCAAACGCGAACCTAAGCTTTAAAATTTGGAATAGAACGAGACCGATAGGGTAACGAGCTTTGTAGGAAAGTCGTTCAAAAAATATTGGTTACTCTTTTGAGTATACTTCGAAGTTCATGATGATTTCTGTGAGTTGAATGCGTGACTGCGCCTCCTTGTAATGCGGTGAGTCCTTGGGTATCAAAGCTCCACGCAGCTTCCCTAGCCTCTATTCAACTTACTTAAACTTAGATTGATTCCAGAGGGGTTTTCTCAGATTGTAACGAATTCCCTTTCGAAGGATTAGAAGATAGTATAGAAAACAATCTAAGTAGAGCCATCATGCTTTTTGTTTGCTAGAAATCTCTAGGTTTGCTTTGGTGGAGTCAGCCTCCTTTGTGTTTGCTTAGAACCTCCCTTCCTTTTATGATTTTTTCATTTTGTTTTTCTTTTTCTAGTGTATGCCCGAGGTCATTAGAGAACACACTTGGAAAAGAAACACTTTAGGTCTTTTGATTAGTGACAAACCTAGTAGTTCTTCTTGTGAAGGCGGGGAGCTCGAACTCTTCTTTTGAGAGCCCCGTTTTTGGAAACTTCAGTTTTGAGAATCTATCTCTTTATGAGGAAAGTATCCCTAGTACTTCAGTTATGTCAGCGATGACTACTTTGAAAGATTCCATGTTCCCAACTAGGACCAACCGAGCTTTGTGCATTAAATTGCCAGCCAATACGGCTAATTTCGAGATAAAACCTAGTATTCTTCAGATGATCCCTATATTCTTAGGAAAAGATGATGAGAACCTTTATTTTCATATTAGGGACTTTGAGGAAATTTGTGGGACAATTAGAATAAAAGACCTTACTGATGAAGTCTTGAAACTTAAGATGTTTCCCTTTTCCTTGAGAGATAAAGCCAAGACATGGCTTAACAACCTACCATCTGAATCCACTAAAAGATGGCATGAGCTTATTGCTTCTTTCTATATGAAATTCTACCCTAAGCATAAAACTGCAGCTGTTAAGTAGAAAATTAGTGCTAGTATGCAACAAGAGGGAGAGTCTCTTTATAGGTTTTTAGAGAGATTTAATGATATCCTATCCTAGCGTCCTCACCATGGATTTGATAAGATGAAACTTGTAGAGATTATTTATAATGGTTTAGACTATTCGACCAAATCTATGGTTGAGTCTATGTGCGCTGGTGAGTTCACAAATAAAAATTTTGATGATGCTTTTACCTTCTTAGGAGATATCGCTGAAAAATCCCAACAATGGGAGTCTTGTGTTGAACCCCCTAAAAGACTCTTGGTCAATAGAAGTATCACCAATGTGGTAGATACAAACTTCGGGTCAGATACTAAGTTTGTTGCTTTGTCTAAAAGGTTAGAATCTTTGGAATTGAATCATCCTAAACATAGGTATCTTGTTGAATCTGATGATATAGGATTAGAGCCTCTCAAGTCTCTAGTTGTGGATTAGAACCCAATAACTCATTTTGGGAAGGTCATGGTAGTGAAGAACAAGCCCATGCTTTCTATAACAATGCTAGGTTTGAGAACCGTCAGAAGTTTGAACCATACTCAGAAACCTACAATCTTGGTTGGAGAAACCATCCTAATTTCTCTTGGTCTAAGGGCCAAAATCACGGCCAGTCTAGTAATTCCCAGCCTCCCCCAGGTTTTGGTTATAATAAGAATTCTTCAGGTCAAGCCCAGTTCCAAAACCCTTATGAGAATAGAATAACTAGCTTAGAGGAATCTTTTGGTATATTAAAAAGATCCAAGATATGATATCACAAAGCCAGGAAATGTTACTAAAGAGCCAGGTTAATTTTCAAGAGGAAACCAAGCAGAATTTTGAGAATAATTCCCTGTCTCTTGCTAAATTAGAACTTCAAGTCGGCCAAATAGCTAAGTTTATTAGTGAGAGAGAAGAATGAAGGTTCCCTAGTCATACTGTTCCTAATCACAAAGGAGAGAAATCGTACAATCATGTGAATTCTATTACAAACCTTAGGAGTGGAAAGAAAGTTGACAATCAGGTTGCCATGCCTGAAAGTGAACATACTGTGGTTCACCCTTCTGAGCCAGAAAATGAGGAGACTGATAGAGTCTCTAAAGAGACCGATGAGGGTCATATTGAGCCAGGCTTTGTTCCTAGAGCCCCATTCCCATGGCTGCTAGTTCCAACTAAGAGGGAGTCCAACTTTAATGATATATTGGAGGTTTTTAAGCAGGTTACTATCAACCTCCCATTGTTAAATATGATTAAGCAGATTCCCGCTTATGCCAAGTTTCTTAAGGAACCGTGTACACGAAAGCGTAAGCTTAGTATTTAAAAGAAAGCCTTCCTAGATAGTCATGTGAGTTCTATTATTCATAATACCACTACTCCTAAGTACAAATATCCAAGGTCCCCTACCATTTCTTGCACAATAGGTAAATACCATGTTGAGAAAGCATTGCTTGACTTAGGAGCCAGTGTGAACTTACTTCCATACCATGTGTACCTTAAGTTAGGACTTGGTGAGATGAAATCTACCCATATGACTCTTCAATTAGCTGATAGGTACGTTAAAATTCCTTGTGGTGTGATCGAGGATGTTCTTATAGAGGTCGACAAGTTTATTTATCTAGTGGATTTTGTTATCCTAGATGCCCAACCTGTCCCTGACCCAGAAAACCAGATACCGGTAATTTTAGGTCGCCCGTTTTTAGCTACATCCAATGCGATCATTAACTATCGAACTGGTATTATGAATCTTTCTTTTGGTAATATGACTATTGAGCTGAACGTCTTTCATATTAGTAAGCTACCCTCTGAACTAGATGAGTCGAGCATAGAAGAGGTGAACATGATAGGAACATTAGTTGAGGAGTCATTATCAAACACTTTGTTAAAAGATCCATCAGAGAAATGCCTAGCTCACTTTGGGATTGATTTTGATGATGATGATGTGATTAATGAGGTGAATTCTTTGTTAGATTCAACCCCTTTGATAGACACTAGTAATGGATGGAAACCTAAGTTCGAACCTTTACCCGTTTCTGAGTCAACCCTAGTTCCTTCGTTGGAAAAGCCTCCTAAATTGGACCTTAAACCATTACCAGATACCTTGAAGTATGTGTTTTTAGGCCCATCTGAAACTTTACCTATGATTATAACATCCGACTTGGATAGTGATCAGGAAAGTAGGTTAGTAACAGTCCTTCAGAATAACAAGGAAGCTTTAGGATGGACCATAGAAGACATTAAGGGTATAAGTCCTACTATTTGTATGCATCAAATTTATTTAGAGGAAGACACCAAACCTTATAGGGAGATGCAACGTCGACTGAACCCTAATATGAAAGAAGTAGTTCGAACCGAGGTTCTTAAGTTGTTAGATGCAGACATTATCTACCCAATTTCATACAGTAAGTGGGTCAGCCCCGTTCAGGTTGTTCCCAAGAAATCTGGTATTACTGTAGTCCAGAATGATAACAATGAGTTAATCACAACCCGAATGACCACGGGTTGGCATTTCTGTATTTACTATAGAAAATTTAACAAGGTCACTAGGAAGGACCACTTTCCCCTTCCCTTCATCGACCAAATGCTAGAAAGATTAGCTGGACGTAGCCATTATTGCTTTTTAGATGGATAATGCGGTTATAATCAGGTTCATATTGCCCCAGAAGACCAAGAGAAAATCACTTTTACCTGTCCCTTTGGTACCTTTGCGTATAGACGCATTCCCTTCAGACTATGTAATGCCCATGCGACCTTTCAACGTTGTATGTTGAGAATATTTTCTGACATGGTAGAACGGTTCTTAGAGGTCTTTATGGATGATTTTTCAGTGTTTGGTTCGTCTTTCGATGAGTGCTTGCATCATTTGTCATTAGTTTTGACTAGGTGTAAGGAAAAGAATTTAGTGCTTAATTGGGAGAAATGTCATTTCATGGTTCGTTCAAGAATCGTTCTAGGGCATATCGTATCTTCAAAGGGTATAGAGGTAGATAGAGCCAAAGTTGACCTTATTAAAACTTTACCAGTCCCAAAAACTGTAAGAGATATTAGGTCATTCTTATGGCATGCTAGTTTTTATCGTCAATTCATTAAGGATTTTAGCTTGATTCCTAGACCTCTTTGCAATTTGCTTGCAAAAGATGTTAAGCTTATCTTTGATAATGCTTGTTTAGAGGATTTTGGGAAGCTTAAGACTTTACTCACTACCGCCCCCATAGTCCAGGCACCTAACTGGAACCTACCCTTTGAGATCATGTGCGATGCTTCATATTATGCTATTGGTGTTGTGCTAGGTCAGCGAGAAAAAAAATTACTTCATGTGATTTACTATGCTAGGAAAACTCTGAATGATGCCCAGTTGAACTATACCACTACAGAGAATGAACTGTTGGCCATTGTGTTTGCCTTAGATATGTTTAGACCCTATCTCTAAGGTTCTAAGATCGTAATCTATACTGATCATGCTGCTTTGAAATACCTTTTGTCTAAAAATGATACCAAACCTAGATTGATTAGATGGATCCTTTTATTACAAGAATTTTGTCCATACATTAGAGACAAAAAGGGTGCAGAAAATGTAGTGGAAAACCACTTGTCTAGGCTAGTTGTTAGTTCCCCTAATGATTCCCTTCATATAAGGGATAGCTTTCTTGATGAACAATTGTTCTTTGTTTCCCAATCACCTTGGTATGAAAATATAGTGAATTATCTTGTTACTGGTCGAATGCCCCAACATTGGGGTAAACAAGATCGTTCTAGGTTTTTAGCCGAGGTTAAGCACTTCTTTTGGGATGATCCTTATTTATTTAATTGTTTGTTTTTCATAAACTTCCTTCAAATTGTTGATTTACTGTTATATTTTTTCAAAAGATGAAGATAGATATCGCAAGAGGATTGAAGAACTTGAGAATGAGAAAGCGAAGCTCGCGAAATATTTATCTTCTCGCAATGAGAAATGTTCAAGATTGAAGACTCAAATGAAGATCACTATTGCGAATTTTGGGAATGATGCAATTTCTTTCCGTAATGATACCATCAAGGAGATCTGTGATGACAACAAGATTCCTTACTCCAAGTATCCTTGTCTCTTAGACAAAGTTCCAGAGAATGTTCCTAATTTGGTCATCTCTGATAGTGAAGCTGATGAAGAGACGGAGTCTGAAGAAAATGAAGAGGAGAAGTCTGATGAAGAATCTGATGGAGAAGAAAATTCTGGTGAATAACTTGATGATGATAATGAAGAATCAAGCAAAAAATAGTTTTCGCTTCCTTATGCTTTCTTGTTCAATTTTTTGTAAAACTTGTATATTTTCTCTTGATCTTTCATTCTTGTATACTTGTAATCTATCACTGCCAATTTCTCCAGTCTTCGATACAAGCTCTATTTCTTTTGTTCTTTCCTGCATGTGTTAGAAAATTTTTCTCTCTTGCAATATGACTATCCAAAATACAATTAACTTTGTATGCGTAAATCTATCATGTGAAAACAAATAACATTTAATTTATTCTATGCATTCCCATACTTGCCTCTGTTATTTGTATTTAGATGAGTGATTGAGCAAGTTGCCTCTGTTTAATAAAATAATTTGCGATAAAATTGCAATTATCTCTGCATAATCTCGCAATCATAAATTGTTAGAAAATCACAATTATCTCTGCATAATCTCACAATCATAAATTGTAAAATTGTCTTTCTTGTATTCTGATGCGGTCTTATTTTTCCTTCCTAAGTAAAGGTCTTATTTTTCCATATTTTTTCTTTTGCGACAAAATCGCATGACGTCTCTACACTTTTATGTAGAAACCCATTGATCTTGCTTTAACCTTTTGTTCTTTTTGTATTTTTGTTGCGACAATATGACAGGCCTAAATCTTCTTGCGAAATTAAAGCCTCGTGACATTGCCGTCTTACGACGAAATCGCAGGATATTTCTACACTTTCATGTAGAAACCCATTGATCTCGTCTTAATTTATTTTTGTATTACTGCCTTCAGGAATGTTGTACAAATATGACAAGTCTAAGTATTCTTGCGAAAATATAGCCTCATGACATTTGCGTCTTAAGACACTTATCAGTTCCCTAATGGAGGGTGTCGCCCTTATCTTCCCCCTGGTTTCCCTTCCAAGGAGACGTACTTCTGCCATACAAGACTAGCTCCTCCCATCCAGTCTTAACAACAACTAGTTGTGTTCGCATCCTCTTATCCCTTTTGCCTATATAACTTATGGTTACGAGACTGCACCCTAAGTGGGGTTTCCTTCAGGCCGAGTGCATCATAGCCAAGACTTGCTAAGAATGTCCATGGTAGTTTCATACGCCCCGAGCACTCTTGGCTCAACTGTGTACCTCGGCGCCTTGGTCATACTCTGCACCCCTTAGGAGAGCTCTTATTACCTTAGTCGCCCAAATCAAGTCATATACTCAAGTTGAGAATCCAAGGTTTCTATCTTGGATGGGATTTCATTGACCCCAAATCTCCATGACTCAGGTTACAGCAGTGGTGTAACCTTATCGCTGAGCCATGCAACAGATACCCCCTTCTATGACGTACTTTAGGTCTTACATTTGCCTCTTGCGAAATTTTATTCGCGAACTAGGGTGTACGCCATAAAGGTTCGTCCCATTCTAAGGATTATTCTTTTGCATTTCAGCTCTGTTGTAATTTCTCAATCTCATTTTTATCATTAAGTAAAATATGTTTTTTGAAATTTTCGTAACAAATCAATCATACATCTCTTTTTGTTTTCTCAATATTTCTTTCATTTCACAATTTAAATTTTTTAGCTTTACTGTTTTCTGCCTTTGTTCTTTTGTTGCTTTCTGCTATAGTCATTCCTTCTGCAACATTTTCGTTGCTCGTTATTGCTTCAACCATTAATCTCTCACTTCTTTGTTTTTGTTCGATGTTATTCTTCCAATTCTCCTTCTTAGCAGCTCTTTTTTCGCAGGATTCTACATCGATTTCATAGCAATTCTTTCCTTCAATCCAATCTCCCTTTATGATTCCAATGCCATTGGGATAGGGAAATTTTATGCATTGGTGTAAAGTTGATGATACACCTAAAATCCCATGTAGCCAAGGTCGGCCAATCAAAGCGTTGTAAGGCGATTCTACATCAACTACACAGAATAGGATCTTAGAGGATATCCCCTTTAATGGAATTTCCATAGTGATTTCCCTTTTAGGCTTATTGGCAGTACCATTAAAACCATAGATTTTATAAGTTGAAGGTATTAGATCCTCATCTCTACCTCCCATAGTCTTATAAGTATGATAGAATAAGATATCCATAGAACTTCCCGTGTCAATTAAGACTCTATTAATTTCCCATGTATCTTCAGCTTCATCCTCATCATCATCTTCATCCCCCTCTCCATCTTCTTTTTGTTTTGGATTTATCTCTAATCTTACCACTAATGGGTTGTCATGTGTTTCTCCTCCTGCGGGAATTTCTTATGCGGTAAAAGAGATAGTCTGCTTTTGCCATTCTTTTAGTGGAGAGATTTTTGCAATGTTCATTATCTCTCTTTCATCAACATCTCTTGCGAAGACCCTGCTTAGAATATTTTCATGAAAGTCTCTAATTATTTTGTATGAATGTACAATATAATTACAAAACAGATGCTTCGCCTTTGCTCAACCTTCTATGACAAATGTTTCTCCTCCTTTTGTTGCGTTTACCCTGCAAATTTCTGGCGGTGGTGGTAAGAGTTGAGATTGAGGGTGCCATATTAGAAAATGATTTAACTTTCCCTGGTCTATCATTCTGAGAATGATTCTCTTTATGTTTCTGCAGTCATTTGTAGAATGTCCATGAAAGTGATGGTAAGAGAAAAATTCTTGACTCATGTTATTTGGAAGGGGTTCTTTTCCACACTAGTATTCAAAGGAGGCATCTTGATCTCCTCCCATATCATTTTTTGACTTCCTGATCCTCTCTAATAATTTTGTCTTTGTCCTCCATAACTTTCCTACGGCTGATCAAGTCTTTATATTTAGTTATTTCCACCTCGACTATAGAAGTTTATTTCTTTCTCAAATTCTTCTTGGTCACAACTTCCCATTGCTACTATTTTCTGATGATTATTCTCCATACTCTTTTATTGTTGGACCTGCGAAGTGCTCGCCACTGAATTTATCAACTTTGGTAGCAAACTCGCATTTGTTGCTGATGAGATTGTATTCGCAACAGGATATGATTCCATTTCATTCTATTTTCCTTCAAGGGAAATATACTCCTCCTGCAACTCCCGTAATTCAGTTATTGTGATTGTATTCTTGATTATGAAAATTTGAATGTATAATAGATTAGTTGCGAACATTGCGTTAATGAATGATAAGATGAGATATATCTCATCAACACGTCCAGCCATTTCACTACACATTGTCTTCCATATTATGGTTAGGTGCTTCAAACTTTCACTAATTTTCTGTTTTAATCCAAATACATCTTCAATGCCGGGTCGCGAAGAGTTGTTACTTATGTACGCCCCTAAGAATGTAGTCTGCAAATGGTTGAAAGATGCTATCGCATTCTTGGGCAAACATTCAAACCACTTCAGCGCCTCCCCTGTTAAACTATATGTGAAATACTTGCACAATACAACATCATGATTTTCCCACTGTAGCATACACCTTACATACGCCTTGATGTGTTGAATTGCACATGTTGTTCCGTCGAAAATGATAGTTAATGCAGGCATATTGCACTTTGGGATATTCCTCCTAATTGTACTTCTTGTGTGAATAGAGTTTTCGCAGCTTCTTCTATAGCTTCATCCAATTGTATCCTACCTCCTTCTCTCCTATTATTCAGAATTCCTCTTATTTTTTCCAGTTCTCTTAAGATTTGTTCATTTACCCCAGACGCTGATCCCATTGGTCTCTTTAATTCTGCTTCTCTTCTCCTGCGTTCTTGCCTGTTTTGTGTTACGAAATTTTGATTTTCCTCCCCATCATTTCTTCTTGTCTTTCTCTGCGATCTTCTCTTTTATTTCTATCATGAATTCGCACACCATTATATCTCTCGTTTTCTCTTCTGCGGTTTTGCTCACTCCTTATCAATTCTCTTTGTTGTCTTTTGATTCTCCTTTGTATTCTATCATATTTTTCATTGATATTACCATTGTTGCGGTTTTGCCCGCGTCTTCTTTCTTGATTGTCATGATTGTTCTAACGTATTGCTTCTTGGAGTTCTCTTTCCTCCATTTCTTCTCTCAATCTCTCTCTCTCGCAGGATAAACGTTAGGGATGGCAATTTTCCCCACCCAAACCCATCCCCGTGGGGATCCGCCCCTATGGGTTAGGGTTTTACCCGTATAAACGGGGAACGGGGCAGGGTATGGGGAATCCCCGAAAGCAGTTATGCGGGGATGGGGTGGGGATGGGATTCAAGATCCTCACCACATACCCGCCCCATACGATAACATATTATATCTGATCGAGGAACATTTTTGGAAGATAACGAATAAGATCATGATGAGATGATTAACATGGAGGAAGATGGTTAATAATGAGGAACTAAGAAGTAAAATGAACCATGATACTTAACTATGGATCAATTGTTTCCTTTATTTTTCAGTTTTAGTTAGTTATTATAAACTTAAAATTTTAAAAAGCACTGCTTAGGTTAGTATTATTGTTTGAACCATTATAATTATTTTTAATTTATTATTATTTACAAAAATTTAAATATTTATTATAATGTCATGGTAACCCATGGGAAACCCATCCCCTACGGGGATTCCCCATACCCCTCCCCGCCCCATTCTTATGGGGAACGGGTAGGGGATGGGTTTTGGTTTTTTGAATGAGGTAGGGGATGGGATTCAAGGTCCCCACCCCATACCCGCCCCATTGCCATCCCTAATAAACGTGCTTGTTCAGCATAATGTCTCTTGATTTCTTCTTCAATTACTTGCTCATTTCTGTGATTTTCTCTCCCATGTAATATTCTTCTTCCTTCTTCTTGGTTTTATTCATCACCTTGGTTATTTAGTTCTTGACGCTGCCTGTTTTGAGGAATTTCTCCATGTGGAATGTATCGATCTTCAATCATTAATTTCTCTATTTTCGCAACGTTCTTCATCTGTATTTTGCACCTCCTGCCGAATATTTCCATCAACATTTTCTATAAGTGAGCTTCGTCTTTCTTCCCTTCTGATTGATCTTGAACTTGATCTTGTAGTTCTTCTCGACCTTCTATTTTGTAGTCTCATATTCTCCATTCTCAACTCATGATTTTGCCTTGTCAAATTAGCATGTACTTCTGCTTCTATTCTCCTTTCTTCGTGTATTATTTGTCTCAATGCTTCTAATGCTTCAATCTCTTCATTTCCATGAATTATACCTCCAACTACTTCTTGATCCTCCTCTACTCATCTATCGTTCCTCAATTGTCGTTCTTCCTCCGTTTCATCTGCCGAATTTGAATGCCAGGTGTGTACACTCACTTTATCATAATCCATAACTCTGTTTTGCACTGGTGTATGATGAATTGGTTGTTGAATTTTATTTTCTCCATCATTTCTTGTATTCATTCTTGATGATTCTCCAGTTATGTTTCTTCTTTCTCCAGCAAGTCTCTTACTCCTTCTCACAATTGTTGGTTGTCTTGAAGCATTTCTTCTTCTAGCCATCTCTTTAATCTTAATGAATTGTTGAAAATTATATGAAACTTTTCACCAACTACAGTAAAAAAATTTTAAAATAATACTCGATAATATAATAGTCTCGCTAAAATAATAAAATTTTCGAGTCCCGATTCGGGCCCTTAGTGCTAAAGTAATAAATTCGATAAAATTATAATATAATACATTTCAAAAGTTCCCCTTAAACATTAATAGGTCCCAAATATTAGATAAAATAATAATTCCATTAGAAAATAAAAAATAATTTTTATACACATTTAATTTTTCTCAAAATATGATTTCGTTAATGTTTAAAATCTTTTTTTCATGGAAATTAATAATATTTAACAAATGCATGTCATTCTATAAATATTTTCGTTAATGTTTTTTGATTTTTTTCTATATTTTCCACTTTTAAAAATCTATTTCATTATTTATCCTAAGATTATTATTTTTATTTTTTTAATATGGAAATTCTTGTTTTTTCCAAAGAATTTTTTTAAATTAAGAATTATTCTTTAAATTAATATATTATTATTATATGTATAAAATAATAAATTATTATTTTATCGATTAAGTAATATCTCTTTAAAATAATAGGATTTGGGTGGTCCCATGCCTATTATTTTATAGATGTTTTACTGTACTCCAAATTCTTTCAAATCACAATATTAATCTTCACACTATCAACAAGGAATCCCTGTTTCTAGCGCCAATATGTAGTAGCAGAAAATCCCACACTACACCCCTCACAAGAATTCATACAATCAAATCATTTTTAGAAAACAATCATAATTTTTATTGATTAATCTCACAAATTTTACAAGATGAAAAGGAAATGAAGCTAAAGAATTAACAACCGCTCTGGACTTTATCTCTCCTAATGACTTGCTCAACACTCGAAAAAGATCCCCCTTTCCTTATGCATGTTCAACTCTTTATAAAGGGAATTACATAGTGGATGACAGCTAATCTGTCCTTTATTTTAGGATCTGACTTGCGATATTCTCTCAAGAATTCTATTATAAATCTTCACAAATAGTCTAATCATCGCAGAGTCATCACACTTTTCTCATTTTTCTGTCATCGTCATCTGTTAAGTCATTCTTCAAATCATTCTGCGACGCTCGCAAAGTGTTGTTGATCAAACTTCAAAAATGTGTCCTTCTTACGATATTTTGATCCTACACAAACAAACAAAAAAACTAGTCACAATTATGCCCTAAGCACAAGTTGAGATTGGCATGGACATTTAAGATAAGTTGGGTGAATAAGAAGCTTGAATTGTGAACGGGATTATGAAACAAATCTATTTCCCTGCTTCAAAATAAATAAATATCTCCTTCCCTTTAATACTCTGTTTTCTCAAATGGCAATTCTTACAAACACTACAGTACTAAAACATATTCAGTTTTTTGCAACATTCTAGTTTTCACATTGCAAACCATTTTCCGTTGCTCACAAGCCAAATCCGTTGATGTAGATGGGGGAAAATGATTTGCTGGTTTTTAAGGAATTGAGGAGACGATCGTACGGAGAGGACTCCTTAAACCGAGCGAAAAGTTCAACCTCACACAGATGCACCGTTGCAAAGGGGGCGCTTTGAATTCGAGAGATCAATCTGTAGTACTCCGTCCTAAACCAAGACAATGGTCGTTCCAGAGTAAATTCGGTCACAAGAGAGGATGGGTTGATCTGTAGGAGGGAAGCTAAGAAATGTGTGGAATCAATGGTAATCAAAGATTGTAGGTATGTTGTGAATTATGAATAAGATAAGTTCTGAATGATTGAAATTGCTCAGTTGAGAGTAATTGCTCAATTGATGAGTTGTTGATCTCGTATTATCAGTGAGACGTGAGATTCTTGTTGTTTTAATCATGATTCAAAGACTTATTTATCTTACTGGAATTATAGACACCATGATCCCATAAAGTGTGACAATTGATAGAATCAAGAAGTGGGGAAATGGAAATCGTGTTTGAAACCAGTTGCTCATCGTGCTGAGACTTGGTCGATTTTCCATCCACTACTTTGTTAACTTCTTCAACTGACTGCACGACTTGTTCACATTCCATCGTGTGTTTGAACACACGTGCCGTAGACCGCCAGACCAAAACCCTAGTTGATATCCCCCCAAGTGACACGATTGACGTCTCGTGGTTAATTAGTCAGTTGATGACTTCATGATTTAATGGGACAATGAGTCAATGTATTTGCTGAGTTGAACATGATTTGCAAAAATGTTCTGAAACTCATGAATTGAACGTGTCTGCTGAGACAAAGATAAAATTCTGACATTGAAGTGATCAAGTGTTGCTCAATAGATGCATTGTTGAATATTGGTAGTTGAACCAATATTCCTTGGTTTGAGCAAATATTGCTCGTCTGAGAAAGTGTTGCTCGTCTGATGAATTATTGGTAGCGTGACCAAAATAAAATATTAATTAAAATACTGGTAGTTGAACTGAGCATAATTAATAAGAATACTGATCATGAGATCATCATAAAATTATTAGTGTTTAAATATGGAATAATAAGAATACTCAGAAACCCTAATTTGATCAATTGATGACCAATTAATGGTTTATTTGAAAATTAAACATGGAATGAAGGAGAACCGACTTCATGGGACCGTGGGTCGACCATGCAGCTCCCATATACTCGTGTGAGAAAATACCAAGGCCTCTCGAAGAGTTGGTGATTCGTTGATGAAAGAATGATCAAATGTTGGTTTAATCATTTATTCGAAAATGCTCGTCTGAGCCTTAGGTGATAAAACCTAATTAATTATGAAGAGATGAGTGACCGACCAAGGGGTCATGAAATTGTCCCTAGGTGGTCACGGGATCGAATAACGATCGTTCCATGAAAATCCCAAATTATTTGGAAGAGTTTTGGACCTAATACGTGTAATTGCGCAAATTTTGTAAATATGCGGGACCGGCTCCTTGCGAGCCAAAAAGGCAACCTTGGTCGATCAAGGTAACATGCTCATGTCACCAAAGTGTTCGTATCTCAGTTCTGAGAATTTTGATATTTTCAGATGTGCATTTGAGCAATCATTTGAGAAAATATGAAGAAATCGGGTTTTTTTTGATGAAACCGTCAAAACTTCATTAGATGGAGGAAAAATAATAAAAAAAGTGAAGGAATCATGAAGTGTGGGACCGTCCATGGCCAAGGCATGGCCGGCTGGCCAAAGGGCCCAATCTCACACGTTTTTCCCAATTTTTTATAATATTTTCATGATTTTAGGGAAATATGATAAAACCAAAGAATTTGTTGAAACCAAGGAGTTTTAATTGAAATCAAATACTTTTGTTGAAATCAGGGAGTTTACATGAGATGAGGAAAACATGAAAAATAATAATAATAAAGTAAGGGACGTGTGGGACCGGCTCGAGCATGGTTGGCCGGCTAGGGCCCGGTCCCGTGAGCTTTCCCCAATTTTATGAATTTCATGGGAAACCCGTGGGATCGGGCCCCAGCAGGCCGGCCATGCCCCAGGCGGTCCCACACGTCCCTTTATTTTTTATTATTATTTTTAGGATTTCCTTCATCCCATGAAACTCCTTGATTTCATGATATTTCTCTCAAATTAGGAAAACTCCTTCAAATCATGGAAAAATATATAAAAAATTAGGGAAACTCGTGGGACCGGGCCCTAGCCGGCCGGTCCCACATGCCTATGTTTTTATTATTTTAATATTATTTGCTTCCTTGATCCAATGGGAACTCCTTCACTTCAAGGAAAACTCCTTAATTTCAACAAATTACTTTATTTCATGATATTTTCATAAATTCATAAAAAATAAGGAAAAATAAGGAAAAAACACCATGGGACCGTGGTCACTGGATGGCCGGCCATGCCAGTCCCAGGCTTCATCATTCCTTTATTTCATAATTATTTACCTTCATGTCATGAAGTTTTCCTAGTTGCAGCAAAACCCTAATTTTGTCATATTTTCTCAAATGGTCGCTCAAACGCGCACCAGAAAATATCAAAATTCTCAGGACTGAGACACGGATGTCTCAATGATGAAAGCATGTTACCTTGACCGAACAGGGTTGTCTTTTTGGCTTGTAATGATCCGGTCCCACATATTTTTATGATTTGACCTAATTTGCGCAATTGCACGTATTGGGTCAAAAAACTCTTTGTAAAATTTAAGAATTTGACGGAGTGATCGTCATTGGATCCCATGACCACCCAGGGACGGTTTCATGACCCCTTGGTCGGTCCCTTACCTCTTCATAATTAATTAGGTTTCATCACCTAAGGCTCAGACGAGCATTTTTTGAATAAATGATTAAACCAGCATTTGATCATTCTTTCATCAACAAATCACCAACTCTTCAAGAGGCCTTGGTATTTGCTCACACGAGCATATGGGAGCAACATGATCGACCCACGGTACCATGAAGCTGGTCCCTCCTTCATTCCATGGTTAATTTTTAAATGAACCATCAATTGATCAAATTAGGGTTTCTGAGTCCAAGGATCATAATTACATATTCGAACACTAATAACTTTACGACGATCTCATGATCAGTATTCTTATTAATTATGCTCGGTTCAACTTCCGGTATTTTAATTAATATTATATTTTGGTCACGCTGCCAATAATTCATCAGACGAGCGACACTTGCTCATACGAGCAATATTTTCTCAAACCAAGGAATATTGATTCAACTATTAATATTCAACAATTCATCTAATGAGCAACACTTTCTCACCTCAGCGTAAGAATTACACCACTGTCTTAGCAGACACGTTCAATTTATGGGTTTTAAAATATTTTACAAAATCATGTTCAACTCAGTAAATACATGGACTCATCGTCCCATTAAATCACGAAGTCAGTAATTGACTAATTAACCACGAGACGTCAATCGTGTCATTTGGGGGGATATCAACTAGGGTTTTGGTATGGAGGTCTACGACACGTGTGTTCAAACACACGATGGAATGTGAGAAAGTCGTGCAATCAGTTGAAGGAGTTAACAAAGTAGTGGATGGAAAATCAACCAAGTCTCCGCACGATGAGCAACTGGTTTCAAACACGATTTCTATTTCCCCACTCTTTGATTCCATCAACTGTCACACTTCATGGGATCACAATGTCTATAATTCCATCAATATAAATAAGTCTCTGAATCATGATTGAAACAACAACTATTTCATGTCTCACAGACAACACGAAATCAAAAACTCATCAATTGAGCAATTACTCTCAACATTCAGAACTTATCTTATTCAGAATTCACAACACACCTAGAATCTTTGATTACCATTGATTTCACATATTTCTTAGCTTCCCTCTTATAGATCGACCCATCATCCTCTTTTGTGACCGAATTTACTCTGGAACGGCCATTGTCTTGGTTTAGGCCAGAGTACTACAGATTGATCTCTCGAATTCAAAGCACTCCCTTCTTGCAGTGCATCTGTGTGAAGTTGAACATTTTGCTCGGTTCAAGGAGTCTCCTCCGGACGGTCGTCTTCTCAATTCCTTAAAAACTAGCAAATCATTTTGACCCATCTACAGTGTTGAACCTCTGATCTTGATGACGAGACCTTGGTCGTTTAGGATTCGCGTGCCGGGCCCAAAAAAGAAATCCTTATTTTAGGAATAGACGCTCGTTTGTTTATTAGTTTAAGGAACAAACAAAATAGACCTGAGTCTAATGATATAAAATTTTCTCTAAGAGCTTTCACGAAAACCAAAATTTTATCTTTGTGAGATTTTACAAAATGGAATAAGCTCTCGTTCCAAAGGTGAATGCTCGTACGAGAGAAAAGTTTTTTTTTTTTTAAAAGACGTGCGTGTGTCTGTTAATAAAAAAAATTGTCTATGAGCTTTCATGAATTTTTTTATTTTCGATATGTGAGCGTTCACAAAATTTTGAAAATATACTCTCGCTTCAAAGACAGATGCTCGTGCGAGGGAGCAAAATATATAGATATATTTTTAAATTTACGTGAGTTTCACGTTAAATATATGTATTTTGTAAAATCAATGTTTTGACTTTGAACAACTGTTGAAAGTAGACAATTATAATGGTGAAATAATGTTTGTATGTAAGTTTTCACAATTGTAAGATGGACGTCTGTCTAATTTTTGAAAAACCAGTGGATGTTAAAATTCACGTGGGTTGTTCACGGTTTGATGAAAATCAAGTCATGATTTTGAATAATAAATTTTGCTCGGCTTTGCAGATTTGAAGGGACGAGCAAGTTTCTTGAAATTTTGACATTATAATCACTATAGCTAGTGAAATTGTAAATAGGCAAGAGTTGGATTATTACCGTTTCAGCGTGAGCTTGTTATTGATATATCCATGACTCCCTGTATTTCGCCTCAGATAGTGATGACTTCTGGTTACAACCACCCTTATGGATCTTCCGGAGAACGCTCCTGAAATATCAAGTCAAACATGAAGACTTTTGCAGATGTTCATCCTTGGATGGATCAACCTTTCAGAGACGCTGGAAAGCTGGTACTTTGTATGTCTCTCGATCATCTGTGAGTCGTCCCTTGTCAGCAGAAGTACCGCCAATTTCAAAAAATGAGATTATTGGCTGACGATGAAGGCAGGATTTTCGTTGATGGTGTAGATCCTGATTCATATGTGGATGAACGAAGAATTTCGTCATAATTCGTCATCAGAAAATTCAGAAGTTAGGTCTTCATTGAAATTGTTGTAGAATCTTCGTCCGATGTCGGATTTTCACGGTCTACCCATGTATACTCATGCCTAGGAAATTTCCAAACTTTAGAAAATAAGCTATTTGCGTTCCGAGCATGTTTAGGATCCGAAATTGACGAAACAGTAAACTTCCAGGAGACCTTCAGAAAAGTTTCAGCTGGCATGCGGTCCAATGTTTTAGCCACAACTATTCGCTCGTTTCTCCAATTACTGTGAATTTTTGGTATGTTGTAGAGGACATCCATACGAAGATAACAGTGTATGACCCATCCCCAAATTCTTCACCAATTGCTCCCAGATCGTCGGTTTGTACAGGACAATGTAAAATCATCTCGGACGAGCTTGCTGTAAAACACTCATGTTGTGTCTTTAGACCATTCGCTTGTGTATTAAACGGTTGGTGAAGGATTTTAATTCCATTGATTCATTTGAGATCAGGACCCCTTGATTGATACATGAGCATGGTGCTTGCAGTGCCATCTTGCTTCTGTCAGTCGTAGAAACATCACTTCTGAAACCCTGGTCACGGGGCCATAGCTGAGGCTGCTCTCGAGATGGGATGATGTAATGACCATGGTTTCATGTTCCGGTGGTAGAATTACTTTTATGATAAATAATTAGCACATGAGAGTCTGGTGCCACGAGTCTTGGACTGTGAAATTGATCGTCATGATCAGTGCACCGTCACTCCCCAGTATTTTGTTAAATCTTTCACTTTCGTTTTCTCTTCTTCTGGCAAGACTTAGATAGAGGACCCGGCTGGAAAATTGATGTAAAGACCCAACTGGTAGAAGCTGGAGGTACCTTTATGAAGGACTTAGCGAAAATACCTGGTGGACATCGATCAACTGTATAGGTTATGAATCCCGTCCACGAATTTCTGCTTGCATGTAGTATGCTCTGGAAGCTGTAGGAACCTCACACGACGTCGGAATTCGATGCTTGACCCCAACTTTTGAAGCTAAGAGACTGAGTTATTACATGATAGAAGAATCACTCAATTTGGAGTTGTAGAGGTCCGCCAACAAAGCATGCACATTTGCAATTTGTAATCCCGTATAAATTTTTCATGTTTCATAGGCCTAACGGTAAAGGCCATATCTTTCAGCTTGTATGTCCGATTAATGCGTCCGTTTGGTATGTTGTATAAGAGACATAGACGAACATCTTTCATTGAGGAAGCATTGTCCCATTCCTCACCCATTGGTACGTTTTTGCAAACCCATGACCTGAAGTGTGTTATATCTCATTTGTAGAGGTGATGAGAACATCTTGTAGAAGACTTTGGATTATGCCCACCAATCGTGCCAGCTTTGGGAAGACTTTCATGTGAGCATGTTATCAGGTCTACACATCTTGATATGAATCATTGGTTCTTAGAGAAATCCGCTTCATGTGTAACACTTGAGAGAATGATTAGTTGATAAAGCCCTGAGGATGTTGCTCCTGAGACCATCGTTGGTGATGAGACTATGAATGATCACGCTCCAGAGATCCTTTTCGATGCTGAGATCATGGATGGTGTTCCTCTGGAGATTATTGTTGATGTTGATACCATGGTTGAAGTTTCTCCAAAGACCAAAAAGGCTAGAACCATGATTATAGATATAATCCTTGCTCCTTCATCCAGTGAGCCTTTTACATTCACGAACTAGTTGATGAGTTGAGCGTCCATAAGATGAAGGTGTACTGAGAGTTCAACCTAAATGCTCATGAAAGCATAACTTTAGCATGAACTAGCTTTGTCAGTGAGTCGATATTGTTGCGGTAGATAGCATCAGCAGTTTTCATACTGGATGTGATTGGTGAAGATAGAAAGTTCCTCAATCTTGCAGGGTCTTGTGATGTAGAGAAATCACGTTGATGAAGTTTCATGGAATCACCTCAGGTTTCCAATGTATGTTGAAGGGGTTAGTTCCATCCATGTACGAATGATGTTGCATCTGCTTCAGAAGTCTTATCATGGGATAATGAAGACTTATCGATTGTAGTTTAGTAACACTTTGATCGTATTGGTGTTGAATCAATGTGTCATTGTCGAGATATTTTTGCTGAAGTTGTACTCTTTGATTGGGAGTACAATTTGATGGATTCTTAGATGCTTGAGTGTTGAAGCGTATATTCCTTAAGCATCAAATGCCTTAGGGGTTTGATTACCTCGGCCTTGGAGTTTCTTCTGTTGATTCAGCATCCCTTTCGTTGTGGTAGTGGGATTCAACACTTGTGCAGACATCAGAGCCTTCTGATTTTTTGGAATACATGGACTTGCAGGAGAAACTTCCAAAGTATATTTTGCCATGTTTGTACATCATCTCAGTAATAAATGTTTCAGTGCTTGATACGGAGAAACATCAGATTCAACCACTTGGTAAAATACTAATGCGGTGAAGCTACCATTCATAACATCTTGTAGAGTTGCTAGCATAACTAGGTCCCCATGCTAGGATAGCATGTGAGGAAATAAATGACATAGACATGGAATGAGACTTTCCTGAATGCAAAACCTCTTGATGAATGTCTATGCATATTTTTGAAGGTTCTTGCTTCAACCTCGTCAAAGTTTGAAATTCCTCAAAGTACTCTGATCATGGAATGTCCGTCAAACCTTCTGGATCAAAACTTTCTTCGTTGGGGAGATGTGTAACCAAAGTCACTTTGTAAGTATCCATATTTTCAGCATGGATCAACGCTCGTCTGAAGGACATGTCATATCATGGATCTTCCTAATTATGCAAAACTTGGTTTATGTCCAGGTTGGACTTATGTTCACTTTGAGAGTGATGTAGACATGAGTATTTCCGAGCGCTCTTTCAAGGTTTATTATTAAGATGGGAGGATGAGTATCTTCTTGTTGAGTGATGCCTGCGGCTCTTAGGGTTTTCAGTAAAATGATGTTGATGGAGGTGCCAACATCGATCAACATTCTTCCAAATTTGTTTCTTCTGAGATTGACTGTGGTAGGCAGTCCCCAGTTGTACATATCTTGGTATGTGGATGGAGGCTCAAGAAATATTCCCGAAATGGATTTATTGACACGATGTGGTTCAATTCTATGAACATGTCTCTCCTTTGTGCCTTCGGCAGATAGAGCAATTTTACAGATTTGCTCGAGCAATGATTGAACTGCTTCTTTGAATTCAGAGAGCGCGAGGTTCTGACTGGAGAGGATTCTTGTGTACTCATGGGATTCTCCATTTCTTCTTCTATATGCTCTCTCCTAATGAACGACAATTTCATCACACCATCTTGAACCCAAACTTCCAGTAACTCGATCACTCCTTCATGAAACGAGATAAGTTTAAGTCTGTCTGATTATTTCCCGTTCGATGCCGGGTCGAGGTTTGTGCAAGATTAGTTATCCTTCCGTGATGCTTTTGTAAGATGAAATGTTGGATGTCGCATGTTTGAGCAGAAGTTTTCCTTTTGCCTCCTTGAGCAATAACGTTCATGGAAGGTTGGACATTGTACTGTTTCTTGATCAGGCGTCGGCTTCTTTGAGGTTCCTCGACCTTGTAGACTTTTCTCAGTAAAGCATGTGTAGTAGTCGCTGATCGTTTGGCTACTTCATGAAGTCCTGAGAAAGTGTGAAACCGGAGGTTTTCCAGCGAGGCTCTGTAGACCAGGATCATTATGTTGATGCACAAGTCTACAAGTTGTTTCTATGTGACGTTTGGGACATGGAAGTCCAAGGATTGAACTGTGAACCATTTCACATAATCATCAGGATGTTCGCTGCTCCTTTGAAACATCTTTCCTAGATCAGAGAGAGTGATTTGCTCTTACACGAAGAAGTATTTTCTGTAGAAAATATTAATCATCTCTCTCTAATCGGTGATACTTCCCAGTGTGATGTTGTTGTACCAGGTGTATGCTATGCCTGTCAGAGACTTTGAAAATTTCTTCAGACGGACGACATGTTATGCTCGTTTTTTCCCAATAATTCCAGAAACCGAGAAATATGTTTTTGAGTATTGCATGTTTCATCATAAAGAATGAATGTTGGAGCGGTATAACCTTTGGAAGAGGAATCCTATGTATGGAAGCAAGATATGAAGGTTGGTGAAGATGGACAGATGATTCCTTGTCTTTTCCTCGATCCTCAAAAAGTGTTACAGGTCTTCACGAGCGATGAAACTTGCGGGTTCCATTGCTGGAGAGAAATCTGCAGCTTTGCGCAATTCTTCATCATGTACAACATGGATTGGAGAGATTTCAGGATCAACAGTTGAAGATTTTTCTTTATCTTTTCCTTTCTCGCGTTGAGGCTGAGTTCGTTCAGACACAAGCTTGTCTGTGAGAGATTTGAGATAAGCACACAACTCTTTCTGTGCTGCTGCTACATCAGTCTGAACCTTCATGAGATCAATTATGGTAGGCTGATTTCCTCTGGTTTCTTCAGGAGATCAACCGAATAGTGTATTGTTGATAGCACCAGTTTCGTCACTTACAGGGGTGATCACTGGAGCATCAGTGCTTGAAGGAGTGGCGTTAGCGGTACCACTAAAGCTTGCGATATTAGGATCGTGTTTTGAACCCGGATTGGAAGACCTAAGACCAACCATATTTGTGAGAATTGAGACTGTAACCGAGAGAATGATCTCCCACTGTGGTCGCCAATCTGTAGATGGGGAAAAATTATTTGTAGGTTTTTAAGGAATTGAGGATACGACCGTACGGAGGGGACTCCTTGAACCGAGTGAAATGTTCAACCTCACACAGATGCACCATTGCAAAGGGGGTGCTTTGAATTCGAGATATTAATCTGTAGTACTCCGGCCTAAACAAAGACAATGGCCATTCCAGGGTAAATTCGATCACAAGAGAGGATGGGTTGATCTGTAGGAGGAAAGCTAAGAAATGTGTGGAATCAATGGTAATCAAATATTGTAGGTGTGTTGTGAATTCTGAATAAGATAAGTTCTGAATGACTGGAATTTCTCACTTGAGAGTAATTGCTCAATTGATGAGTTGTTGATCTTGTATTGTCAGTGAGACGTGAGATTCATGTTGTTTTAATCATGATTCAAAGACTTATTTATCTTACTAGAATTATAGACACCATGATCCCATGAAGTGTGACAATTGATAGAATCAAGAAGTGGGGAAATGGAAATCGTGTTTGAAACCAGTTGCTCATCGTGCGGAGACTTGGTCGATTTTCCATCCACTACTTTGTTAACTTCTTCAACTGACTACACGACTTTCTCACATTCCATCATGTGTTTGAACACACGTGCCATAGACCGCCAGACCAAAACCCTAGTTGATATCCCCCCAAGTGACATGATTGACGTCTCGTGGTTAATTAGTCAGTTGCTGACTTCATGATTTAATGGGACAATGACTCCATGTATTTGCTGAGTTGAACATGATTTGCAAAAATGTCCAGAAACTCATGAATTGAACGTGTCTGCTGAGACAAAGATAAAATTCTGACATTGAAGTGAGCAAGTGTTGCTCATTAGATGAATTGTTAATATTGATAGTTGAACCAATATTCCTTGGTTTGAGAAAATATTGCTCGTCTGATGAATTATTGGTAGCGTGACCAAAATAAAATATTAATTAAAATACTAGTAGTTGAACCGAGCATAATTAATAAGAATATTGATCATGAGATCATCATAAAATTATTAGTGTTTGAATCTGGAATTATAATCCTTGGACTCAGAAACCCTAATTTGATCAATTAATGACCAATTGATGGTTTATTTGAAAATTAACCATGGAAAGAAGGAGAAATGACTTCATGGGACCGTGGGTCGACCATGCAGCTCCCATATGCTCGTTTGAGCAAATACCTAGGCCTCTCGAAGAGTTGGTGATTCGTTGATGAAAGAATTATCAAATGCTGGTTTAATCATTTATTCGAAAATGCTCGTCTGAGCCTTAGGTGATAAAACCTAATTAATTATGAAGAGATGAGAGACCGACCAAGGGGTCATGAAACCGGCCCTGGGTGGTCACGGGATCGAATGACGATCGTTCCATGAAAATCCCAAAATTATTTGGAAGAGTTTTGGACCTAATACGTGTAATTGCGCAAATTAGGTCAAATTGTGTAAATACGCGGGACCGGCTCCTTACGAGCCAAAAAGCCAACCTTGGTCGATCAAGGTAACATGCTCATGTTATCAAAGTGTTCGTATCTCAGTTCTGAGAATTTTGATATTTTCAGATGTGCATTTGAGCAATCATTTGAGAAAATATGAAGAAATCAGGGTTTTTTTTTATGAAACCGTCAAAACTTCATGAGATGAAGGAAAAATAATAAAAAAAAGTTAAGGAATCATGAAGTGTGGGACCGGCCATGGCCAAGGCATGGCCGACCATCCAAAGGGCCCAATCCTACACGTTTTTCCCAATTTTTTATAATATTTTCATGATTTTAGGGAAATATGATAAAACCAAGGAATTTGTTAAAACCAAGTAGTTTTTGTTGAAATCAAAGAGTTTTGTTGAAATCAAAGAGTTTCCATGAAATGAGGAAAACATGAAAAATAATATAAAATAAGGGACATGTGGGACCGTCTTGAGCATGGTTGGAAGGCTAGGGCCCGGTCCCGTGAGTTTTCCCTAATTTTATGTATTATTTCATGATTTAAAGGAATTTTCATAATTTGAAAGAAATATCATGAAATCAAGGAATTTCATGGGATTATGGAAACATGAAAAATATAATAATAATAAAATGGAACGTGTGGGGCCAGCAAGGGCTTGACCGGCTGGCTAGGGCCCGGTCACACGGGTTTCCCTAATTTTATAATATTTTTTCATGGGATCAAGGAAATATCATGAGATTAAGGAGTTTTCATGAAATTAGGAAAATAATAATAAAATAATGAGGAACCATGAGGTGTGGGGCCGGCTGGGATCAAGGCATGGCCGGTTGGCCAATAATCATGGCCCACAATGTTTTCCTTAATTTTATATTATTTCTTTGGTGTGAGGGAAACACCATGAAACTGAGGAGTTTCCTCAAAACGAAAGATATTTGTTCAAGTGAAAGGATTTTCATGAACTCGAGGAAAATAATAAAAAATATGATAAAAATATGAAACTAGCGTGGGATTGACCATGGCACGTCCGGACGGTCAGTGGGCCCATGCTCTCAGCGCCTTGGTCAATTTTTAATTATTTATTATTTTCCTTCCTATTTTTCATAGGTTCATCGTCTCGTCATATTTTGAAATACTTGTTCGTACGGTGATTGTTAGTGCATCATCGTCGAGTACACTTGCACCATTTGAGTCGGGGCTTACTCGAAGGTAGCTCATATGCCCGTGTTGTTGAATATTTATTACTTACCCATGGAACTCTGCTGGGAAGAACCATGGATTGAGGTAACAAAATATTACAAAAGTATTTGAATACTTTCAGAAAATATGTTAATATTTTCATAAATTCAGTGGATGAATCCAAGAATTTAAGAGTAATTAATTGATGGCACTATACTAGCAGAGCAAGCTGTCTAGGAGCATTAATTATTCTGATATGAGCTTGCTGGAGCTTCATATCCTTTATATAGTCAGGGAAAACTGTTGTTTGTATCCTGAAGACGTTATCGATCTATACTAGTGTTGATGGTGGATTTTCATTTAAGGCTAAAATTGTAAAAGCCAAAAAATTATGTGCTAACATCTTGTAAAAGATAAAGCCATTAATAAGTGATGAATACTTCTTCACTTTACTAATTCACCTAGAATGGAGCATGTGGCAACAATCTCAGTCTGTGAATTAAATACATCATTATTAATTAATGCATAACCAGCATTGTATTTCCTGTACTCATTATCGGTGCGGCATGACGACTGAGTATTGTTCTCAGCAGAGCAACACGAACCTCCAAGCATTATAATGAAGCATGTACGAAATACCCGTACAGGTTGCAACTCTCGGTGTGCTATACTAGCCCGATTGAGCATCTGGACTGACCATGTCAGTCTCAGAAACGATCACGACCATCCAACTTCACCAGCATGAATTGGATAGCTCAGATCGGATCCATGACCCCAAGAAGGTATTGGAATATTTACTACCAAACCAACGCGGGCCCCGCATGGTCGACCTCCCCAAAATATTGGCATAGATTTCCAAAACGTCCAAGCCAGAGCAGTATGGACGGAAAACCCTAAATTAGGGTTTGCGGCACATTACATGTATCTCAAAACAGTCTCGACCATCCATCTTCACAAGGTATAGATGGAGGGTGTAGATGTAGATTCAAAGGGCCCAGATCATGTAAACACGATCACCATAGGCCCGCCTACATACCTGATTGATCGGTCAGGACCAACTATAGTTGGTCGTTCCATTTCGTACGCCCGAACAGAGCATGACGCGCGGCCGTGAAACCCAAATTAGGGTTTTGAACATCACGAGCGTTCATTTCCTCCGGCATGAATGAAGGGCTCAAGATTAGATTAAGCAGGTCCGGTCATACCAACATGACCACCGTGGGCCCATCTATCCCCTCACCTGATCGGACAAGGCATACCATGCCTGGTTATTCCAAATTGCACGCCCAAACTAGCATGTCACACTTCCCAATTTCAAATTAATCTCCACCACTCAACTTTTCCGGACAAACTGAGTGGCTTAGATCACGTTTTCATGGGACAGTAAAGGTATAAGTGTGAGCACCAGCCTACCACCTACACGCCAGACCAATCGGCCAATACCGACCAAGATTGGTCGTCTTGGAACGCGCACCCGAAGTTGGCACGATGTGCGGCTTTTGCGGCACCAGTTTTCTGTCGCACACTGATCTCGACCACTCAACTTCGCCAGAAGAATTTAGTGGCCCATATCACACTTTCGTGTGGCAATGGGATATGGGCGCCTACACCTTCATGCCATATATACGCATGTACGATCGTCCAGCCAAAATCGTATCCCAAGCTTGGATTCGACCAGGCTGAAGAGGGATGCTTGCGCACCTCTTCTAAAACCCTAATTTCATTAACGGTCGCAGATGAGTGTCTCAAAGATTATCTCGTCCGTCCAACTTCACCGGCTTGGTTATACAGCCCTGGTCAGGAGTTAATTGGTCAGTGCGGTGTAATGGTGATCACCATCCGTTACTCTACCGCACCATGTGGTCGGTCAAGGAAGGACTTGCTTGCTCAACCTCCAAACCATCACATGAAGTAGTCTGGATATGAGGCTACTTTGAGATGCTCAAACAACGATGTTTCATACATGCTGGATACACTCGATCCAGTACATGCATAGAATGCACATGATACTTCACAAGTATCAACTTCCTAAATAACGTAGTTATTTAATCTAGCACTACATGCTACTTTCTGTGGGTCCCATGATCCACACGCTCGAGACATTAATCATGTCACAAACTGGGGGATAAATACTGGGGTATTGGTTTGGCGGTTTACAGCGTGCAGCGCACAACGCGCCATCACAAGAACGTGTCAGGAAGTTATGGACGGTTAGTAATGATGGGAAAAGTGGGCAAGACTGGTCGTGTGACACTAACACATTACTCCACTACTCCATCACTCCATTTTCTCCACTTCCCACGAGATACGAGGGTTAGGCTAAAAGACTTGTATAAATAGGTTCTTTATCCTATTTTTTAAAACAAGAACAAGACAACGGAGGCAAGTGTTGATACAATCGTATTCAAACACCGTAAATGATATCTTACATCATGCAAGCCAGTTCATCTTTCTGATACAAGTCATACATAGCCAACACCTTCACAATCTCAACACCTTCTTCGCTTCCCTCCCTAAGATCAACACCATCTCCTTCACTTTGTGACTGAAACAAGTCTGGAACGACCATTTCGTGTTTTAGGCAGGATTTGCACAGATTGATTTCTCGAATCTACAAGAACTCACCGCGCAGTGCATTTGTTTAGGGTTTAGATTCATTCCTCATCGACACACCCCAAATTACCAAAACCGGCAGGAGTAGTTTTCACCCATAAACAACTACCAGAGCAAGTTGTCTAGGAGCCATCAATCTTGTAATTCTATATAGAAATAATTACTGAAGTGGTCAGTATTCATGAGATATGTCGTTGTCCAGTCGATAGACTACATATCTACATGTACTCGGAAAGACAGTATTTCTCAGTCAGAGGTTCGATGAGAGACCCGTGTCTCAATACTCACGTCTGATTGTTGGATCAGAAGTTCATATAATTATGGGTTTATGATTTTAGCCTTTGTCGAAAATCCACCATCTACAGTTTCTCAAATAGTAGATAGCTGATAAGAAAAAAGAACAAAAGGACGCGTTCGTACATAAATTAAATGAGTGAGGTCATAAATGTCTATAAAAAGTACCTTTTATTATTGACCAGCCTTTTTTTCTTTTATTTACTATTTTCTTATTCGTCTCTCAAAAAAAATATTAAAAAAAAATCTCGTTCTCTACTTTTCGTTTCTTCTATTCATTTTGCTAAACGGAAATAATAAACTTACCTATTTGGATTCCCAACAACAAGTCCCGACTGAAACAAAATGTGGTGGGGCCCAAACACAATCCCTATTTTCTCCAGCTGGGCACATGGGTTGTCTGTGTCAGGAAACTTTTCTGGATATAGTCCCGGTACGTCTAGCATTGCAAAAGCCATATTTCTGAAATTTAACCCAGTTTGTGAGATCTCTTAAACAAATGTGATTGGGTTTTGGTAATACTGATTTTAAGTTGTTCAATTTTTTAGTTTTTCAGATTAGGGTTTTAATTGAATCTGGTTTGTGAAATCTCTTTACCTCATCTCACAAATCAAAACCCATTCTTATGAAACCAATCTCAATCTCCGGTCACCCGAATTTTGTTTCAAACCATAAGGTATGTGATTTTCTCCTTTGTAAACCTAAAAAATTATTCTCTCGATTTCTTTAAATTTGAGTTTTGATTTTGATTTTGATTTTGATTACTACTGTATATTTCAAATCTGGTTTTATTGATTGTAAAGATTTTATTGTGGAATTTGTAAGTAGGCAGAATCATTTAGGTTAATCATTTGGGTGTTGTTGGTTTATCTTGATTGAATTTAGTCGCTTAGATATATGAGATTCGTGGGGCTGTGTTGGGTTAATCTGGTTGTTTTAGTATCTCTTGATGATCCCTTACTAATTCTTAGAAGAATGGTCCTCTGGTTATTCAAAAATGATGGATTTTCACATTGTTGACTACTTAAGAAGATAAATTAGGACTTATACAACAATCATAAGATGAGAAGGAGTAGTATATATTATGTATATTTCAAGTTTATTGTTCATTTATATGTATATTAAAACTTAATTGTTCCCTTATTTATTAAATTTTCATCTAAATGACACCTCCACTGTTTTTATTATAGGTGAAGTTGAATAAAATTGGAAAATGAGTCTTACAGAGTTAGATGTGTGTCCAAGAGAAAGTTTTGCATGGATGGTGAATGAGAGGATTCTTCCTTGAAGGAAGCAGTTAAAACTTAGGCAGGGTTGTGGCAGGGTGTTAAAGTTGGGTACTAATGTTATATTAGAGCTACTAGAACTCAAAATTGTTCTTGGTATAACAACTAAACTCTTAACTCTTTGGTTGTTGTTTGTATTTTAGTCTTGATCAAAAATAAGGTTAGTTTTTGGATTTGTATATGAGAAGGAAGATGAGAATCGTTAGATATCCATGAGAACAATGTTGATCTATATGCTAAGAAAGTTAATAACAGAGGTTTATGTGTTGTTTCTCAACCTTGTTATTGGGCTTGTTGTACATAGGTGTGATTTCAAAACTGTCATTATTTACATGTGTTAGACCACTCATCGGTCAAACTCACAAGCGTTGCTATCTCAAGATTGTTTGTCAAGTTTAGTTGATCAGAACTATATACTTGATTTCTAGTCTACTTATAGCTATGTCTTGGATTAGGATAAAATGTGTAGTTGAGATTTAGACTTCACGGCGTTCACCAATTGAAGACGAAGATCTACTGAGGAGCTTGGAGGAACTTCATCAACAAAAGGTATGTGGATACTAAAACTTATCTATCACTCATAAGTTTATTCTATTTTATCTTCTAATGAGACTCATTCGTGTATCTATATAGACTTTTACATTATACACATTTGATATATCGAACTGAGTTATATCGCTTATCTATTTCTCGAAATATGAGTTGTAAGATTTTAGTTTTAGCTATGTTCATCATATTCTTAATGAGTTTAGTTGGAAGAAATTTATATGTTAGAAACTAAATGTTAAGTCAAAAGATGATCATGTGAAAATTACCTTGAACATCTTACATGATTTGTATGAGACGGTCATTTGATGTTAACTTGGGAAGTTTCATATTGATCATTCAATCACTTGAAAATTACTTGAATCTAATGGTATGTATGAGATTACCATTGTCGTCTTCTAAGGAAGTTTCAATGATTGAAATGAGAGTTTAGAAAAATTACCCATGTTTGGATGCAACATGGTATGCATACCTAGTATGCGAACTGTTTTGTAACGATTCAGGTACAGAACTCTTATTTGCATACCTAGCATGCGAACAGATTCACCTGAGAAGGTTCGGAACTATTGTTTGCATACCTAGTATGCAGGTTTACCTGAGTTGGGTCCAGGACGGTTGTTCGTTAACTGGGTTTGCGGACGGCTTGACTAGGCCAAGGTACGGAGTTTCTGTTCGCATACCTAGTTTGTGAACTCAGTGGTTAAGTTATAAAATCGGTTATGTATAATTCTCATACTCATGAACTAAAATATTTATCATTTAAGGAATGCAAATTAACATTACAAACCATGGCTTAATGTTCATGAATTGATTCTTGTATAAGTACTTTGTACGATTACGAATCAATTCAATTTTGTTTCAATTTGTTCATATATATTTCTATGAGATAGTGAATAATTGAACAAATCTTTCTGAAGCACAATAAAATTTATTTGATTATATCTCTTGATTGATTGATCATCATATTTGATCTAGAAGAGTTAGATGAATGCGGATAAGATGAAAGTGTTTATATGTCTCATTTCGGTTAACAGTTATTGAGCCAACTCGATATATACGTTTAGGTATTGTTACCCATATCTAAATATAAGTATATTTCATTTGTGTGTAACAAGCTAAGACTATCTAACGATGGAGATTAATTGCTTAATTTCTATGAAGACTTAGCTTGAATCTTGAATCATGATTTCATCTAACGGTGAATATTGAATTATGTGTTACTAAGATATCTTAGCTATGATTGTAAGCTTTAAAAGTACACATTTGAAGGGCAGATTCTCCTCCTCCTGCTCGTCAAGCGTCTCAACGCTTACCGTATCCTCCTCATGCCAAAACGGGACCGGGTAAAGGAAGAAAAAAAAAGACTGGTGATACTAAACCTTGGAGAATGCGCCCAAGGACTGTCATAAATCCTCCCCAATGAGAACACTATTCTGGAACCTGCGTGGATTCGGAAATTCTGACACGCAGATGGTATTTAAAAATTACTGTTCTAAACATTCTCCGAATATTATTTTTATTGCGGAACCTTGGATAAAAATAGAGTATGTTCCAATAAATTTCTGGTCTAACCTTGGATTGAAGATAGTGGCGGTGAATGATAGAGGTAATAAGCTTCCTAATTTGTGGTGTTTAACGAGTACTAATATTCATATGGATGTGGTGGAAAATTCTGGTCAGATGATTACTTGTAAAGATTCTTTAGGAAATATGGTGTACTATGTCAAGGGTGTTTATGCGGCTACTTCATATATAGCGCGTAGAAAACTTTGGTTAGACTTGAGTAATTTGATGGCGAAACTGACTGGTGCTTGGGGTGTTATTGGCGATTTCAATGCGGTGCTGGGGGCTCATGAAAAGTTTACAAGCCCTTCTCCTTCTAGTAACTCCTGCGATGACTTTTTGGCATTTATGGAGGCGAATGAACTGCACCATCTGGATACCAAGGGAGATTTTTTCACTTGGTCTAATGGTCGTAGGGGTAGACAGCACACGGAGCTTCGTCTGGACAAAGTTGTCTGTAACGAACAATGGTTAATGTCTTGGGACTCTACGGTTTGTAACACCCTAGCACGTGTTAAATATGATCACTATCCGTTGCTATTGGAATCTCTCAAGGGGGGTAAAACTTTTGCCTCCACTTTTAAATTCCAGCGAACGTGGTTGAATCATCCAGGGTTAAGAGAGGTGGTGGAGAAAGCTTGGATGGAGCAAGTTGTTGGATGCCCAATGTATGTTCTTATTCAGAAGTTAAATAACCTGAAGTTGATTCTCAAGTGTTGGAACAAGGAGGTGTTTGGGGACATATAGCTCAACGTGAATGTGGCTACCAATGCTCTAGAGAATATTCAGTGTCGCATAAGCGAAGAGGGTTACTCAGATGATCTGCACGGGATTGAACTTGAGGCTTCGAACAGGCTTATTGAAGCTCTCAAGATTCAAAAAGTTTTCTGGCAAGACAAATCGCGTTTAAAGTGGGTGAAAGATGGTGATGCTTGCACAAATTTCTTTCACACGTATGTGAAGATTCGAGCGGCAACCAACAAAATAACACATCTGAAGACCAATAATGAGCTATTGTGCTCCCATGAGGAGGTCTCAGAGCATGTTGTTTCCTATTTTAAGAATTTATACAATACTGATGGTGCTATTAGTACAACAGACTTTGTTTCCAGGAATACTAGCAGAATGGTCTCTCAGGACGAAAACAGAAGCCTCGTTGCAATTCCAGACGGGTTGGAGGTTAAGGCGGCGGTTGACAACATGAATGATAATGGTGCTCCGGGTCCAGATGGTTTCGGGGGTGTGTTCTTCACAGCTTTATGGGATATAGTAGGTACGGAGGTGGTTAATTCTGTTCAATTTTTTTTCAAGAATGGTTGGCTTTTCCCAAATGCTAACCCGAGCCATGTGATTATTATACCAAAAGAACCAGGAGCTGATATGATTGAGAAATTTCGCCCTATATCTCTTAGTAACTTCCATTTCAAAATCATTGGTAAGATCCTAGATAACCTCTTGACTCCTATAGTTTCAAAGTTTATATCTCCTCAACAGAGAGCTTTTCTCAAGGGAAGAGACATTTTTGACTACATTGGAATAACTTCGGAAGCGATAAACCTGCTGGACTACAAGTGCTTTGGAGGTAATGTGGCTCTTAAATTTGATATTAAAAAAGCGTTTGATACACTCGATTGGGATTTCCTCATTAAGGCACTGCAAGGTTACGGGTTCTGCGATACGTTTCTGGGTTGGATTATTTCAATTCTGAATTCGGCTAGGCTATCTGTTGTGATTAACGGAAAGGAGATGGGATACTTCAGCTGCAAGCGGGGATTGCGTCAGGGGGATCCGTTATCTCCATTGCTATTCTGCTTGGCGGAAGATGTTTTAAGCAAGGCTCTGGCAAATTCTTTTACTCAGGGAAGAATTAACCACATATCTTCGACATAATGGTCTTCTGCAAAGGAACTAAGAGGAATATTACGGCTTTAATGGAAATCTTTAAGGAGTATGGTCAGAATTCAGGCAAATTCATCAGTCCTGAAAAGTGTACAGTGTACACTAGCAAATTTTATCATAATAGAATGGCAGGGATAGCTGCTTCTTTTAAGTTACCAATGGGGACACTGCCATTTCGATATCTGGGGGTTCCTATCTTCAGGGGTAAGCCAAGAGATATATATTTTAGGGACATAATGGACAGGATAAAGATTAAGTTCTCTGCTTGGAAAGGAGGGTCTCTATCAATGATGGGGAGAGTGGAACTGGTAAACTCGGTGATTGCAAGCTCGGTGATGCACAGCTTCCAAGTCTACAGCTGGCCTGCCGCGCTCATAAATATTTTGGAGAAATGGATAAGAAATTTTGTTTGATCGGGGGATATCAATTCAAGACTGCATCACACTATGGCCTGGGAGAAGGTATGCCTACCAAGAATGAGGGGGTCTCGGGGATCGGGTCAATAGCTAGCTTGAACAAAGTCGCCTCGATGAAGATGACATGGAAACTGATGACCATCAACTCTACTTTTGGTTCCTTCATTAAAAAAAGATTTGCAGGTGCAGCTTATAAAAGTTCATCCATCTGGTATGGATTTAAACAGCAATGGGGCATTATTAATGAAAATGTCTTATGGTTGGTTGGAAATGGTAACAGAATTGACTTAAGAAGGATTCTTTGGAATGCTAATATGGAGATGTTGATCGCGGAGTACTTGGAGTTGGATCATTCAAACCTTCATAACTTGGTAGCAGATTTCATAGTGGAAGATAGATGGTGCATTCCCTCTTATATGTCGGAGTTGTATGGTCAGGTTGAGCAGTGGATAAGAGAAACACCATTTGCTATTCACTCTGAGGATAGACAAATATGGAAGTTAAACTATTTTGGGAACATCAGAATGAAGGAGGCTTATGATTTTCATAGGCACAAAGACCCGGAGTCGAGAGACTTCAAGGATCTTTGGGCTATCAAGATTCAACCTCATCGAGCCTGCACATTCTGGAAAGTGCTACATCATAGGGTGGCTTCTGATGACAATGTTAAGTTTGTTGGGAGGGACACGGTGAACTGCTGCAACCTATGCCCTTCCCCGTGCTGTAGAGAAACACAAAATCACTTATTTTTGGATTGTATGTATGCTTCTTATCTCTGGATCTGGATTATGCAGGTCTTAAATTATAGGTTGAATTGTTATAGTGTTCAGACTATATTTTATGATGTAAGGGGGTTCGCGGGCTGCACACAGACTAAAAATCTACTCTGGGTGGCAGTGGTGAGCTGTATTTGGTTAATTTGGGAGTTCCGAAACAAGCTAAGGTTTGACCATATAGCGACTTCTCCTCAGCAGGCGGTTAAGCATCTGTCTAAGCTGATAATGGAATATGGCACACATAGCGGAGGGTGCTCTTTCAATACTTCAGCGGATAAGCGTATCTTGGAGAGTTTAGGTATCAAGTGCAGAGCGCCTAAAATGCCGAGCGCGGTGATGGTAAAATGGATGCCTCCGCCGAAAGGGTGGATGAAGGCAAACGCTGATGGATGTTCGTTGGGTAACCCGGGTCCTTCCGGATGCGGGGTGGTGTTCCGAGACTCAAAGGGTCTAGTAAGGGGTTGTTTGGTTCAAAATCTGGATTTAAATAATTCATTGTTGGCGGAACTGTGGGGGGAAATTTATGCCTTCAGGATAGCGAGGACTCGGGGGATTAGTCGACTGTGGTTGGAGTGTGATTCTGACTTCGTCTTACAAGCTATCAACAATCCTAGTATGGTCCCATGGTGTCTATCTACGCACTAGAATAATTGAATCAACTTCGCCTCTACAATCATGATTAAATGCACTCATGTATTTCGAGAAGGTAACTCGGTAGCAGATTCTATGGCTAAGCATGGGGCGACGGTGGAGTCTCGATGGTGGACAAACCCACCTAGTTTCACAAGAAGAAATATAGCGATAGACAATTCGGTTTTACCTTTATATAGATTTCGAAATATGTAACCGCGTGGGGTTCTGTTCTGTTCTTTGTTTTTTTTTTTTTTTCCTGGTTTTCTCTGTTCTTTTGGGGGAAAGGCACTGCCCTCCCCTTCTTTTTTATTGGTTTAATAAAAGGCACCAGGGTGCATTTAAAAAAAAAAAATCTATGATTGTAAGCAACGCTGATTTGAAAGAATTTAAAAGGGAGAACTCTAGGAACTCAAAAACCTAATATCAAAACTTTCTTGTGTCCTAGTTGCAAACTAAATTCGGTTCTCCTTTAACCTAGGTTTTTCCAAAACCATATTATGCTAACGACTTGAAGACTTAATTTGGGATTCGTGAAGCCAGATCCAACTATTTTCTCTGTAGTTGTGTATTCTGATCTTACTTGTTCTATCGTATTGAGCTTTATCTTTCTAAGATTCACTCGAGATTTATCTCTGATGAGTAAAAAGATATAAAAAGTAATCACAACAGTTCTTCGTCTCAGACTCTTGTGATTCCGCAATAACTTTTTCTATTAATCAGTTGGGTTATTATGAGGTGATTGATATTTCTAGGCTGCTCTTCTGGAGTATAAGATCGGATTATCAATTGGTACTTGTTCACCTTGATTTCTATCAAAAAAAGGAACACTGACCGAATAAAGAATAGACATATCTGTGGGAGACAGGTTTGTTTATAAGTCTTCAACTTTGGGTCTTAGAAACTCTTAGTTGTGGGTGAGATCAACTAAGGGAATCAAGTGCGCAGAATCCGGCGTAGTTTTATAGGCGTAAGGAACGCGACTGTACCTTAATCGATGTGAGACTTGGTTAGGGATCAACTACATAACAGTCCAAAGTTAACTTGTAGTAGGCTAGTGTCTGTAGCGGCTTAATACAGTGTGGTGTTGGAAAATGGACTAGATCCCGGGGGTTTTCTGCATTTTCAGTTTCCTCGTCAACAAAAATTTTGGTGTCTGTGTTATTTATTTTTTGCATTATATTTGTTTATATAATTGAAATATCACAAATTATGTGTAGTTCAATCTGTTGATAAGTCCGACCTTATTTGTTGGATATAACTTGATTGACAATTGGTCATTAGTCTTTGGTACCATCCAAGTTATTTCTCATATCAATCAGGCTCACAGATTTTATCTGTTTGATTTTCTGATTGTGTTGAGAAATAGAGATAAATCTCTTTGATATATTTCTTGATTGAGTCTCACTTTTAAGTTGGTGCTCTTGGAATTATATTAGAGTTTAGTCCATATAGATTTCCAAACGAATTATTGGGTTTGGTTGTTATACCCCCACTTTTTCAACATGTTTATCTGATTGCAATTGATAGATTTTTTTTAATTGTTTTAATTCTCATGTGTGTGTGTTTGTATGATTAGATCGTAGTTGCATGTTTGTAAATTGTGTGTATCTATGTATAGTTATAGAGGTACACAATTAAGTTGATGCTCCGGGAAAAATAATGAGGTAAGCATACCATTGTGTATAGACATCAATCCTGGTACTAGTGTCTGTTTTATCTATTTTTGCGGGCCAGAAAACGTATTGTAGATGTCTAATTTATGAATTGTAAAATTTCATTGTATGTCGTTAATGGAGTTTCTATGTGTATGGCCTGCTACTGTCAAGTTATCAAACACTTTAAAAAGATTTCTCTCGTCTACACAGAGAATCATCTTTACAGCAATTCAACACATCACATCACATACATATCAATCTCCATTGATCTTCACACAATCTCAGATTTCCTCCCTTCAGACCAACCCTTCTCCTCCTCATATGACCGAATTGAACCTGGAATGACCATTGTCTTGGTTTAGGCCAGGGTCTTGCAGATTAGTCTCTCGAACTCAAAGTACTCCCGTGCAGTACATTTGTTTAAAGGTTCAGACGATTTGCAACTTTGAGCACCTGCTTCAGTGAGCGCTTGCCTCTTCCACCACTTTTTATCAGAAAACTTGAAAGTCATTTTTACCAGCAAACAAATTTGCGACCACAGTGGGAGATTAATCTCTCGGTGGCAAATTCAATTTCTCGAAGATAGTCGGTCTCAGATCCTGTGCAACCACCAACCCAAATCTTGAAGGTTCAACACCCAATCCCAACGTTGTAAGTTCCAGTGGTACTTCTAACACCACTCCCCCATAGGTTATAATTGACTGCTGATGTCACTCCTCCTACCGGAAACGTCACACCAAGTGTCACTTTGACTCTTCACATTGGTACTCCCAGTATTCCAATTATCACTCCTGTAAAAACCGGGAGCATTAGTACCGGTACTGTCAATAACCCCCTAGTCATCACTTATGTCAACATCGAAAGCGCTGGCACCGGTACTGTCAATAATCCCCTCTTCGGTCAAAATCCCAAAGTCAGGAGCAACCTAATTGATCTCATGCAAGCACTGGAAACTCTTTCCAAGACTCGGGAAGGTATGGCTTCCTCAAAAAAAAAATATCTAGAAATTATTTTGGAAGCACTTTAATCGACACAGGTACTCATGTCAATATCATTCATCTCAAGACACTTAAAGCTGTAGAAATAACCCGTCAGGAGGCAACGTTTACTCCTGCAACAATTGGATACCATTAAGGAGAAATCAGAAATTCCTATGGTCACATTACTTTTAAGATGAGGATAAATACTGCTTGGACGGAGGCTCAATTCCACATCATCAAAGAGGATCCAGGGTACGACATGATCCTTGGACAAGAATGGTTATATGTTGAGAAGATCATCGCTGGCAAAGCACCATCCCATTCCCATGACAGAGAAATCCCCAGTCCTTAGAGTTTGATCGGTAATCAATCTTCAAATCACCTAGAGGAATTCCTGAACTTAACATTAATGAAGGAATTCTTGAATCTAATGATGATGAAACAGGAAACCGGAGAGGATGCAACATCCTATGTCAAGAGATTTCGTACTTAGGAAAGTCTCATCCCCACCGAATCTCTTTCATTGAGTTATTTTTATTCCCTAATAGTCGGACTCAATTATGCTAGTAAAAGCACCATTATTATGTGAGGTGTTACGACTGGGTAACTTCTCCCTTACAATACTTCACCAAGTGGGTGACTCCGATCTATCAACAAGCTAAAACTGATGTCGGGGTGTCCATTGCTGATATGATATCCAAGTATGATGAAGAACATCTAGGGTTTCCTCTTCTGATATTGCAAGAATATCCTCATGTACCACAGTAAAATCATGAATAATTTCTTGCTCATGTATGGAATAAATATTTTGGTACAGAGATGAAGGAAAAGATAAATCAACAAAATATATTCAAGGCTAGGCCAATCAAACCTAATTCCTTTCATTTTAGGAACTTGGTACTCAAAGAAAAAAAGCATAACCGTCGCTCTATGACTAATTCGGATTGGGAAGGTCCATTCATGATTGCCAATTCCACTAGTGGTCGATACTACAAGCTGGTTGTCGCAGATGGCAAGGTAGTAGAAGCAGCAATTTATGAGAAATGTCTTAAGGTGTTCAACACTTGAGGCATTCTGAGCTCGTAGTTCAACAAGTTTAATATTTGGAGCATCTAGGATTTTATTATTTCGTTTGTATTTTCAATACCTCAAAAACAGATGCAATACTTGCAACCAGTAATTGAATTTTCCTTTCAGTAAACAATTTTGATTAATTATTTTTATCAAACCATAAGAAAATCCTCATAAATATCAAAATCCAGTCATCACTTATCCCAGAATAATCAGAAAACCAAAACCAAGTATCAAATAAAATCTCACATCTCTCAAGTTCAAAATCAAAGTTCAGCTTCTCTAAATTTTTAGTAGAAATAAGCTCTACAAATCGGTTAACTCAGGTGAAAAATCGGTCCGACTCAGCTTCTCTAAAAAAATTGATTTACACAATTTGCTTCATTAATTCAGGTATTTCAGGTGTTTTTCGATTTATTTCAATAATCGGTGTTAATAATTCTATCTTTACTTATCATTAAATTCAATATATATATATGTATAAATCAAGAGGGAATAAGTCAGGTGAGTATTTTGGATCTAATTCAAAACCAGATGAAAACTTAACACCTGATGATGCTCATCACAAGTCTTAGGATTTTGTTTCTTTTATTCCAGATGAGGATATTGATGAAAGCTTAGAGGAATGGAAATATAGTTTGATTGGGCGATTAGACCTAGTTTAGCTCAAATTTGGAAATGATGAGTCATCGTTGAGAAGGCAATGGAAAACTACAGGTAAATTTCAGTTAATTCCAATTGGAAAAGGGTACTTCATTATTAAGCTTGAGAATGAATTTGATATGAACTTGATATGGAATGGAGATTGGGAGGTTGAATCACAAGTTCTTAAACTCAAAAAATGGGAACCGAATTTCAACCCTGAAACCCAAAAAACTTATATGGCTTATGTTTGAGTGCAACTTCCTGGACTAAGCATAGAATACTGGAAGGAGAAGATTTTTATGAATATTGGAAAAGCTCTGCGTAGACCAGTTAAAGTTGATGAAACAACTCTTAAGAAGGAATCAGGATACTATGCAAATATACTTGTGGAACTGGATTTAGCAAAAGAAATTCCTAGTAAAATTTGAGTAAAATCTAAGTATGGCACTTTTGAACAAACAGTTAATATCCCCAATAGGCCAAAGTTTTGTTATCACTACAAGATTGTTGGTCATAACACGGCAGAATGTAGAAATAAAAAAAGGGAGGATGAGTCTTCATCTGGTGAAGCTGTGAAGCAACCTAAGCAAGTTTGGAGAGTTGTGACAAAAAAGAAGACAATTCCTCAAGTGGGTTTTGATATCTGTAATCCTATGGTGCTAGATGAATCTAGCTTATTATCTGGGGAACAATGTACTCCTAATGTACAAGTGTTGGAATCCTCATAGAATATATCTAATAATTCAAGAAAATATCAAGTTCTACATGACTTAAATGAGGATATTTTTACTTCCAATATTGAGTTTCCAACTTTTTCTGTAGAGAAGCTTTTAAGGGCAGCTTCTTGTGCTCCTGGTATTAACAATACTAGCACAATTATACCTCCTATTGGTAAACAAGCTTTAGGTGACAATGCTCCTAAAGTTAAACAGAAATCAATACATGAGAGCACAGTTACTACAAGAAAACAAGCTGCAAATTTGGTGATTAATGATGTAAAAAGAGAGTTATTGAGAAAAAATCTTTCTCAGGCTCAACCTTCTAAATGAAAGTAGTTTTCTGGAATATCATAGGCCTGAGAAGAATAAGGGTCAGAGATAAACTTAGGAGTTTAGTAAGATCTTTTAATCCCTCTTTAGTTATTCTTGCAGAACCAAAAGTGCACTATTATGTAGATTTCTGCAAAAAGTTGAAGTTATCAGGAATGCATTATGAAGCCATACACAACTCAAGAAATGGTAATAAAGGTAATATTTATATTATGTAGAGTTCTTCAATTCGGAAATCAAAACTAATATTATCATATGAACAATCAATAACAGTGGAAGTAGGGGATTCTTTAATAACTAGTATTCAGGTTGCATCTTTAACAATAAATAGAAAAAGTTTATGGAATGATTTGGTTACAATTAGTACTTTAGATAAGCCTTAGTTGGTAATGGAGGATTTCAATACTATTATGAGAGAAAATAAAAAGAAGGGTGGACTAAAGCCTCTGCCAATATCAATGTTGGAATTTAACAATTGTCTACATAGTTGTGGTCTGATCCAAGCACCAAAAAATGGACTGAAATTTTCATGGTGTAATAATAGAGCTGGTAAAAAGAGAATTGTCTGCAATTTAGATAGAGTTGTGTTTAATAATAAATGTGAAAAATTAGGGGTCTAACAACCACACCCAATATTTCGATTAGAAATCTGTATGGACAAACTCCGAGTTATTTTACTAGAGAATCAACTAGACAATCAGACTCAATCTAGATAAAAATATCTCAAGGAGTTATTATCTCAATCTCTCAATTTGATTTAGTCAAACAAATACAATTTGCGAGTCTTAATCAAAGAGAGATAACTTGGATGGTACCAAAGACCAATATCCAAGTGTCAATCAATTTAAATCAACAACCAATAAGGTCGGATATTCTAATTGATTAAACAACACATAACCTGTGTTAGAGCATTGCTCGATCGAACTCGAATGCGTTGCTATCTCAAGCATGTTTGTCAATGTTAGTGATCAAAACTATAAAGTCTTGATTTCTAGTCTATTATATCTAAGGTCTCGGACTAGGATAGAAAGTATAGTTGAGCTCAAGAACTCCATGGCAATTATCATAAAAGACGAAGGACTACTCAAGGAACCAGTGGATCTTCATCGACTAAAAGTTATGTAGAGACTTGAACTTATCTATCACTCAAAAGTCTATCTACTCTATCTCCTATCTTGAGAAAAAAGTCGTATTACTATATAGACTAAGAATATACACATATGACATTTCGAGATGAGCATATCTCGCTTATCTATTTCTCGAAATATGTGTTGGTAAAGCTTTCGCTTTATCCAAGTTCATCTTTGCCTAGTGACGAAAGTCATGTTATGTTTCAATCACTTTGGAAATTTCTCTGACGAAAACTAGTTTGTGAATAAAAACTATATGACGACCTCTGAGAATGTTTCAAAGGTTGAAATGAGAGTTTAGACAATATAACCACTGGGGATATAAACATTGTTGTGGTAACACATATATGTATAAGTCCTTAGCACTTGAACCGAAGTTTGCGAACTTTGTTGATCAAGTGAAAAACCAGAACTTGAGCAGTCAACCCAGTCCGTGAACTCAGTCCGCGAACGTGCGTAGTTCTCGAACCCGAGAATTTCTACTGGAGTTGTAGCTCGGTTTCAGTCCGCGAACTGACGGAAGTTCTCGAACCCAAAAATTTCTGCTGGAATTTGTGAACTCCTACCGGTTAACTTGAGTCCGCGAACCCAGTCCGCTAACTTGAGTGGTTATGTTTAAAAACGATGTTCGTTAACTTATCTAAGGAATCCTATTGCAAACCGTGGCTTTATAGTTCATGAATTGATTCGAGTAAATCACATCATTTTTGCTTCAATTGTGTCGTGTGTAGTACATAAGATCTCATAGCAATTGAACAACTCTCTAACTAGTTCATTTGAGTCATTTGGACTAGTTATGGTGAAGAAGAATATGGTTGATATGGAAGTTATCTTTGACTAACCATTTGGTTGACTAATATTGAACCAACTATTGTACACGTTTGGGTACGTTTACACAAACCCAAAATCGTCAAGTACATTTGTATGGCAAGCTAAGTTTTCGATCTAACAGTTGAGATATATTAGCTTGTATCTAATCAGGTTTTCATCTAACGGTGAATATTGAATGCTTTGTTACTAAGCTAACACTGATTGCAAACCATGATTTGAAAGACTATATAAGGGAGAACTCTAGCAACTGGAAAAGCTAATCCCCACACATTCTATGTGATACTAGTTTGCTAAGCTAGAGTCGATTCTCCTTTAGCCTTTGGTTTTCTTCTTCTAAAATTAGGTTAACGACTTAAAGAATTCATTGGGATTGTGAAGCCAGACCGATACTATTTTTCTTATAGTTGTGTGTTCTGATCTTGCTATTTCTATCGTCCGAGTACAATTATAATAATTGGCTTGAGATTTCTATCTCCGATAGGCAAGATATAAAATTAATCACAAACATCTTCGTCTCATCATTTGTGATTCCACAATATCTTTTTTCGCTGTGTCGATTAAGATTATTGTGAGGTGATTGATAAAACTGAGTTGTTCTTCGGGAATATAAGTTTGGTTTTATTGATTGGTTCCTGTTCACCTTGATTTATCAAAAGACAGAACAAAACTCATAGATTTATTCGTGGGAGACAGATTTATCTATCTTGTAGACTTTTCTGTGTAAGACAGATTTGTTTGCTAAAGTCTTCGACTTTGGGTCGTAGTAACTCTTGGTTATGGGTGAGATCAGCTAAGGGAATCAAGTGCGCAGTATCTTGCTGGGATCAGAGGCGTAGGAGCATAACTTTACCTTGGATCAGTGTGAGATTGATTGGGGTTTAACTACAGTCCAGACCGAAGTTAATTTGGAGTAGGCTAGTGTCTTTAGCGGCTTAATACAATGTATGTTTAATATGGACTAGGTCCCGTGGTTTTTCTTCATTTGAGGTTTCCTCGTTAACAAAATTCTGGTGTCTGTGTTATTTCTTTTCCGCATTATATTTTGTTATATAATTGAAATAATAAAGGTTGTGCGTTGTTCAATCAATTAGAATATCTGACATTATTGGTTGTTGATTTAAATTGATCGACACTTGGATATTGGTCTTTGGTACCATCCAAGTTATCTCTCTTTGATTAGACTCGCGAATCACATTTGTTTGAGTAAATCAAATTGAGAGATTGAGATAATAACTCCTTGAGTATTTTCTATTGATTGAGTATAGTTGATTCTCTAGAAAAATAACTCAGAGTTGTCCATACAGATTGTTAATCGAAATATTGGGTAAGGTTGTTAGACCCCCGCTTTTTCAATTGGTATCAGAGCAGGAAAACACGTTCAAGACCTCATAAGTCTGTGTTTGTAGCGATCTGACTCTATGGGCGGTAATGTTATCTCAATTAACGTACCACCAGTCTTCGATGGTTCAAATTACCCATGATGGAAAATTGCTATGAGCACGTATCTTCAAGCTCATGATTTTCAAATATGGGTACATGTTGTTAATGGCTATAATCCCACGGTAAATACAAAAGATGGTGTATATATACCAAAGGATGTTGATAATTATAATCCAGAAGAAATCTTGCTGCAAAGCATAATTCTGAAAGTCTATATGCTATCAGACAGGCCATTACCCCAGACTTTCAGCACTAAGTGTCTTGTTGCACTAAGTCTAAAGATGCCTGGGATATCTTAGAAACTTCTTTTGAAATCAACAAACATGTTTCTAAGATATGTACCATCGATGGAGGAAATAACCTCCCCAATCCTTCTGAAAATTCATCTTTCGGAAAGATAAGATTCTCTGATCAAGATACTGTTCAAACCGTTGCATTTAATGGTGTATCAACCACAAGAAAAACCTCTATATTGTCTTGGGGTGATGAATTTTGTACGGATGACGTCTGGTTTAATAAACCATTGATGACATAAAAGATCAAAGAACTCATAAAAATGAGCATTAGGCGTGATGAACGTCCCTTGTCTGTCCTCTCTACCAATTATTTTTTGAAAGAAAAACCTTTAATTGTCAACGGACTGAATAATTTTAAGACATGCAATGAAGTCTCAGCTTTTACAGCAGAAAAATCTACATACTCAAGTTCTGATTCAGAATATGAGACAGACATAGAGGTTTTCAATTTCTTGAATAAGGAAGTCTTTCAAGAAAATCTTCAATTAAAGGCTTCATTGGAGAAACTTGAATCATTAATCCAGGTGAAAAATCTTGAGATAGACTGTCTTAATGATAAACTCACTAGAACCACTATTTTAAAGGAAAAAGAGTTTACTACTCTTAAGGATGATCTACAAAGATTATCTGAAAGTTCTGATAAAATTTCAGCTATGTTATTTGGTCAGAAGCCCTTTAGAAATACTAGTGGTTTAGGATTCAAAAGCAAGAGTGCAGACATTGTGAATCCTATTGCTTCTATTGATCAGGGAAAGATGAAAAGTGGCAGCCACGATAAGCAGAAGATACCTCAACAAAAACAGGAATCTTTGGGTTGTTCGTTTTGTGGAAATGCAAGGCATGTTCAGAGTATGTGTTGGAGATTCAAGAAGAAAATGGAAAGAATTGTCAAACTACGGAAGAACACATAAGAGATGAATCTGGATAATCTGCGCAGTCCTCCTAAAGACAATGCTTCAAGAATCAGAAGAGGTGGGAAACTTGCTTACACAAAAAACCTTGAAAAATCACTATGTGATAAACAGGGAGAGCGTTTGGCTCATAACGTTCCTATCTTACATCAGGAGCGTTCGCATCCTCATTTTAACTTGAGAAAGTGGGGCACTGCGTATTTGTATGGCTCAAGATTGTATCTATTTCTGTAAAGAAAATATTCTCCTAACAATATAGATAATGGATCATTAAACTTCAAAAGACTTTTTCTTCTAATGTTTTTGATGGTCATAAGTCTATTTAAGTTATTGATAGACTTCCTCCTTCCTTTAAAAGATACAATCTTATGGCTCCAGTAACCAGAAGCATCTCAAGCAAGGATGCAGTTGAAGCAGCTAATGTGTATCTGTATAAAGGAATTTCTTCCTCAAGGGTGAAAAAAGTGAAGACTACAATTAATGTAGAAGGTTCTTCCTCTAACTGCCTATTTTATATTTTTCCTTTTGATTCTAATTTTAGAGGCATGGTAAAAGAGTTTATCAATAAGATAAATGGTTTAAAATCTCAAATCATTTCCTCATTGGGAAGGATAACTCACTATGAACAAATATTTTCTTTATCCAAGAATTCTTTACGTGATTTGAGAAGAGGACTCAGTGAGTTAACTGATATTTCTGAAGATTTGGAGGAATTGAACGATCCCATAATCAATGGGTTTTTCAATAATGAGAAGGAATTCTCAGTAGATTCTCTGAGAAAGATCTACGATAACTAGTAAGTCTTCTGATGAGAATTATTTTTTGTTTAGAAGAATAACTAGTGTTTTGGAATAGCCATTATTGTGATTACACATAGATGGGAAATCAAGTGTTGCACTTCTTGGTAAAAATATTGATTTTGATAATTGTAGCAATACACATATCAATTTTGATATTCTTTCAGAAGATAATCCAACCATTCTGGAAGAAAAAGTTGACCCTTTTCTTGGAAACTCTGTTTATAATGTTTCAGGATCCACTATGTGCCTAGATGCTTGCACATTTCAGAAGCCTAATTACTATCCAAGTGTGACGTGCTCGTATTATTCATTAAAAGGTCATGAACTCTCTAAGTGTTACAAGTTCAAACACAAGCAAAGACACGTCAACAAACTTCAACGAAGAGCAAATCATCTAGCAAGAAATCTTAAACTTGCTCAGAAGACCGCAGAGGTATGTAAGATTTTATCTTTGTCTAAGAAGTTAGTTTCTAAGGAAAAACCAAGACCATTTGAAAAGAAAGTATGGTCAACCCGTTTTGATAGACAGAAGTCTGTAGATTTTCCACAAGAGGAAATTGGTGGACAAATTGTAGTTCACCACAACGCAACTTGATTGTGTTGTTCTTAAAATCTTGTTTCATGTTCCTGATCAAAAGAGACAATGATTTTGTACCTCTCAGGCTTTAGGAAAAGTTTTTTTCTCTTTTCTTAGAAGTATTTTTCTTTTGTCTATCAAACAGAATAAAGGGTACTATCGATAATTCTACTCTTTATAGGGATAAGAGTTGATCGTCCACGAACCTGTTTTAGGTTTCGAACCCTACATTCCTTTTCCTTCACTAAAAACCTCTCTTTATCTTTAGCTAATTGTGAATTCCTCTCACAAACTCATACGCTTATGGACGCTCCAAGAATGATGTCTTCTGATGAAAAAGAAGGTAATGTGATTGTCAAGCCATCAATCATGAAGGAAAAAGAAAAATCTCCATTGCCTCCAACCTTGAAAAGAAAAAGAAGGAATATGAGGAAGCCAAGAGCTATACCTTCAAATTCTCAGAACTTTTATGATGTTCTTGAAGTCTTGAAGGAGCTGCGAAAGGGAGATTCAGCAAATAAAGGCTTTTGTGTACAAGACTTATGAGATTCTGGCCGGTTGTCAGCCGACACAATATTATACTTTCTCACTACTCAAAATATAAATATATCTAGGGCAAGAAAGGATCGTTCCCACAGAGAGGACTAGGTTGTCAATATATTTTCGGTTTCCTATAAATACCAATGGGGTTTTTTCTAATTTTTATAAAGTAAAAATATATAAAAGCAAAGAAAGAAATAAGCAAACAAATCAAATAGAAGAGATATTGGTTAAGGATCTCGTTTTCATTCACAAACATGCTTTTTAACAATAACTAGAATTGATATTTAATCTCAACTTTTATCAAAAGCCCTAGAATACCTTGATCGCATGAATATCCCGCTAATTTCCTCTTGTCATCAACAAACACATTAAAAGATGCGAATATGAATTCTATCTAAAAGAACAACCTAACGTGTAAAATCACTAATCAAGTTTAATTCCCTAGATGTATTAAGTTCTATGAAATTAGGCCAATCAAAGCAATCGAACGTGGAAAACGCACTAATACGATTTAACAAAGGTTATGGTTCACATATGATCATAAGGATGCATCACTACAATCTATAACCATATTCATGCTACTTGTAATCAGGAATCTATCACTTTTACGTATAACAAACCCTAATCTAGCAATAGAGATGAAAACAAACTCAATCGATTCTAGACTCGACCAAACAAGCATTCAAATCATATAACAATATAAACGATGAATCATAAACAATAAAGTATGGAGACAAAACTAATTTATCATATCAAAAAGCATATTATGTTAAATCCAATTAATCCATAACCAAAAGAAAACTAGGTAAACATAATGGAGTTCATCACAAGAATAAAGAAAAGAGTTTTCATATTCTAAACCCTAGAAACAAAAGTAGAAGATAAAGATTACTTTTCAAAAGTTGTAGAAATCTTCCTTTTATAGCTCTTCTTGTTCCAAAATTAGGTCTAATCTTCAAAGGTCTAATAGATAGAAGTCTTCAAGCTCGTGTATGAGAAAACCCATGTAAAAAATATGTCCCAAACAGTTCGCCGGAAAATTTGGTTTTTGTCCGGAAGTTGCCCGGAATTCGGTCGCCGGATAACTATCTCAGGCCACTTGAATCATTGGAAGGTGTCACCAGGCAAGTGTATACTTCAGCTCAGGTCTTCTTTAGCTTCAATCCCATAACTGCTCAGCCACCACCTGCAGTTCCAGTTTTCTCATTTCGGTATCACAATTCATTCAAACACAACCAGCACATATCATCTTGCCATGTCCAGTTCATACCCATTTAACTGCCAACTGCAACTGTAACATCAATCTATCTCATAAACTCTTCTAAATGCCACCAAAACCCTTTAATTCTCCATCCCCATTGAACTCAGCCACTAGAAAAACCACGATAATCCTCACTGCTATGGTTGGAAACAACAACAACTCATTAAAATGTCCTTCTCGAGCTCCATTCGATCACCAGCTACTACAGCTTCCTCCATCTCAGTCACTCAACATCAGTACCATTCACTATCAATAGCTCCAACTCTCAATTTCTATAACCACATCATCAGTCTTCTCGTGCACCGCCAAGACCTCCACCTGCAACATCATCATTCCAATTTCACACAATCAAACACGACACCCTTGTCGGTTCAGCTCAACCCATCTGTAGCTTTTGGCAAGCCATTATAACTCCTTTAGTACCTAGCTCTCAGCCAACCTGCAAACTCTTATCCATCTTAAGCCCCCAATTCCATCTCATACCAGTCAGTCACAACCACCACCATTCTCAGGCCTTCTTATCCCCACTTCCATCTTCTCCGCATATCTTCTCAATCTCTGCCAACTCTTCCAGCAAGCCTGCACATTCCCTGGCACCTTTCTTGGCTGCGAACACACCAGCAAAACTGCGGCTGCTCATCGAGCATAGCATACTCGAGCCATTACATTTCTTTGCATTGCCATTTCTTTGTAACCTACTCAACTCAATCCCCTGTATATCCACTTGCAACTGCAAAATCAAACAACCCATATGCTCATCTCAAATTCATATCATTTCCATCACTTATGGCTTCAACATACCTAGCCATTGTTGCAACAACAACACCAGTACCATTTAGCTCTTCTTCATTTCAACTCATAAAACAGAACTTAAATCTGTCGAGAACAACTAATGATCATTGTAACCCCTTGTGTCATGGCTTAACCAGCAGCGGTGAAGCCTGGTGGAACTGAGCTAGTCGCAGCTGAAATTGATGTTGTGAAACCATTTAGGTCTTTCTACAAACACCTGGTGTGCAAGAAACTGATAACACATATTTGAGCTTGATGTTGATGATACTTTGCACATCTACTTCCCTACAAGCAATAATAATTCAATCACACAACGACCCATTCTTCCCATTTCATTTAAGGACTCAAATACTACCTTCAATATACTACATCCATTCATTCTGTATTGCCACTCCAACATGAGACTTCAACTGATTTTCTTGGCACATGACATCACCCAGATTCATTAACTTCTGCTGCCAAAATCGAATTCACATCAAACCCAACTTTCCTTGTTCATTTTAGTACTCAAATCTCTTCTTTCACTACCAAAATCAATGGCAGCAGCAGCAGGTATTCTTTCCTGTGTCTTCGCTAATTTCTATCTGAAATAAAACCTAAAACTCGAGCGAAACCTCCCCGTTCTTCTTAGCTTCTAAAACTCTCATAACCATCGGCAGTCACCCTATGGCATGGAAGACGGTGAACTTGGTTCAGCAGTTTTTTTTCTTCATCGTTGAGTGAAAGAAACTGGACTTGTGTTTTCCCGACCTAGTTTTAGGAGTATAAGCTGTAAATGTGAAAGGGTGCCCTTAACAAACGTCTGCCTGTATTTAGCATCCTGGAATTCCCTGGCCGCCTGTTGCTTCAGTAAACTACTATTTCACTTGGTTTCCCTCTGTAATCCAATGGATCTGAGATGTGTGTCATTGCTACTCTTCAATTGCATCAACACCAATGCCTAAGTAATGAATTGAGACTCCAATTGCCTTATTTATTATCGCATGACTCCAAAATACAAAAGAAGAAGAATATACAAAAATACAAGAGAAATAGTTAAGAAAAACATAAGAAATCGATATTCAAAATGTGTATTTTAGGTTCCTATCAGATTCAGAAGGCCCTGGTTCGACAACAACAACCAAGAAGGTTCATCGATATAAACTCCTTTCTTAATGAACCTTATATTCCCATGGATATTGACGACAAGGAGTTCGGGGACGTTAATGAATTCCTCAAAGATCTTAATGTCTAGTAAATCTTCTATTGTTTCTCTTTTGTTTAGAAGAATAACTAGTGTTTTGGAATAGCCATTATTGTGATTACACATAGCTATATCCAATGTTTTTCATCTTCTTGTTTTTAGATTTATTACTTTAAATCCTAAACTTGTTTGGAAGATGATGGTTGCAGTATTGATCTTTATGGTTTTATATATTGTAATATTTTGATGGGATATGTGTGTTTACGTCTGTGAACTTGATTGTCCCATATTTTGTCAAAAGTAAAGTCGTTCGTGAATTGATATGCAAATATTGATAAAAGAATGAATAGACTTTTGACAAACACAAAAGTTAAGCCTATATTGTCAATTATTGATGTAAGATAAGTTAAAATCTTCTGTGATTCAAGGATTATGTCTATTGTGTGTCATTATGAAAATGGTGATGGAAACATAGAATTAATCCTTGTTTATACCATGGTATAAGGTCGATTCACCGATCCACAAATTTTTGTGTAAATACTGTGTTATTCCATGAAGTGTCTTATGTTGAGCACTAAAACAACAAAAGTTGATTGCTTTGTGATTAGCTTAGTTGTTATTCCGTAAGGTACTTTATGTTGAACATGATTGGACTAAATCAATCATCTATCATGGTTATTTAGTTATCACTCCGTAAGCCTTCTTTAGTCATTGCTTGATATGAATCAATAATGTTGTAGAAAGTGGTAGTAAGGGTTGTCGTTCACTCAGACTTATTGAAATTGATTTTAGGACTTAATAAACTAAAATAATAGAAAAATATATATACAAAAAAATTTCACGGGATGAAGAGACACTAGGACGCAGGATTTCACTACTTTTCATATTCTTGTGGGTCAGTCATTAACTCTATACAATATAGCTCAGACAAAAGAAGTTGTGACTCTAATTCTTTGCCAAAAATAGACTTCATAAAACATTATCTATAAGTCGTAAGCATGACGCATCAAAAGTAATTAAAACCAAGCATGCGACATCAGACAAAATAACAAATAATTAATAGAAATCATAAAGCAATTAAATCTATGCAAAAAGTCATATAAAGAATTAACTCATTTACCACAATCATGAAAAGTTGCTTCCTCCGTTGTCCCAGTGATGGGTTCTAGCTCCGCATGGTGAAAACACGCTCAAAGGAATTTTTCATTGCTCAAAAAGGTGTTTGCAAGAGGAAAGAGTCTAAATCAGTGTGTTTGTAACAGCTATAACTGTTACAGAACCAACCGTTACAGGGAAACACTAACAGACTGTTGCGAACTCGAAATAATTGTTACAGAAATTGTTACAAAGTTATTATATTTGAATGAATAGGCAACGGTTTCTGCGACAGTCTAACTGTGTTGTTTTGTGTTCTTCCTCCTCTTTTTCGCCTGAAAGTGCAGAGCTCGTCTGCAACTTCTTATATGAATCAGAAATTCACCCCTAACTCTCCATAATCCCCTAATCGATTCCTCCCATCGATTTATATACTTACAGCTCTCCAAATCTCGCATTAACTCTGAAAATATCCTCTTTATTTTTCATGCAGATCACGGGAATAATTCCCTTTTCATCACCAATCACGGTATTATCTTGTTTATATTTCTTCTTAACGCGTCAACACCCTTCAAACACTTTGATTTCTTCTCCCAGACAGTGTCAAGCACACGCCAAATTTCCTAAAATAGCATATAACTCGGGATAGAGAATAGCAGAGCCGTGAAGTTCTCGTGTATGGTTGAGGTCGACAAACGCCTTCTTCTTTGATTCCAAGTTAATTACCTTTCCTGTTTTAGCTCAACTGGATATTCTCAATCCAAATGGTCGAAGAAGTTAGAGAAAATCTCGCCCAAAATCCTGCCAGAATACTTCGCACGTCACTGAGTTTTAAACTCGGTTTTCCCACCATTTTTCAATGTTTAAACGATGCAGAAGGGTGCCCCTTATCCAGAGTAGGGGTGCCCTTAGCAGGTAACTCCCTAGGGTGTGAATAGTAAAGGAAGTGCCCCTTAGTAATTGAGTTCCCCTTATCTAAAGTAGGGGTCTGTTTAGCAAGTGTCCTCCAGGGGTGTTCCGAGCAACTTTTCGAGCCGAATTTTCCAACAATCTTTATTTGCAAAAAATACCTACAAACACATAAAACACCATAATAAGGACAAAAACAAGTACTAACAATACGAAACATTGAGGACAAATTAGACACATAAATGCGTCTATCAAATACCCCTAAACTTATTATTTGCTAGTCCCAAGCAAATTTAATCTAGAAAATAAAATGACTACACTTAGCACGTGCAGCAACCGTTAAACCGGTAGGTGGCCCTAGCGGCGAAGTGTTGTCTCCGGAGGGTTTACCAGAGGTGTACCCAGAAAACCTGTACTTCTAATTGGTCACAAATATCCAAAGAGCTATGAGGACATACAAATTCTCAACGTATCTTCAAGTGACTAGAATGCCAGAGAAATTAAAGGTGCCAGCTCTAAAGCTGACGGAAGAAAAGGGGAGAGACATCCGCAACACTGCTAGATAAAGAGATATCCTCTACACAGCTAGATAAAAATTGTTAGATGCGTCCACTGATTAAAAGCTGGATCAGATTAGGAGAGAGAGAAAGATGAGAGGGACATATGCTACACAGCTGGACTAATTACGTATGATGAGTTAAACCAGTGCTAGAAAGATCTTGTGCCAGTTTGAAAGCGGACTAACAAAGCAACCAAATTCATCTCTCTTCGACTCTCTCATAGTGCTCAGTAGAAACAACCTCTTCTTCGGTCTTCAACTGTTGATGATAAATTTTTAAACCTCATAGAACCTTGACAATTAATTCTTCTCTTCGATTTCTCACTTGAAATTTCCTTATAGATTTCTACTTTCCTATGGCCTTATTGAACAAAATTTAAACTTCTTTCTTCCATTTTTTTTTTCATTTTTTCATTTTTTTTTCTTTCAAAAAGAGTAATAACAAGACAAAACTTTACATGGCCATCACAGAAGGACTTTAACACTTGGATCTTCGCAACTTGTAATGTCTTAGTATCATGAACTTCAACAACTTATATAATTTTCTCTTATAAATTCTTGTATCCCTTGATTTGAATTCTGATTTTCTATTGTTGCTTCTAAACCTTAAACGTCTTCAACTTTTCATAGATTTTGATGTCGCTCCGTTTGTTGATGATGATAAGTTTCTACTGAGAGAGAGAGAGAGAGAGAGTCGTAATCCAGTAACTAAGACTAAATTGTGAGGTTGCTTTGTATTTCTGGCATTTCCTGACCTACTTGCCTTCCCATCATGGATGGTTAGGTCCATCACGATTACCCTCTAAAAGGAACAAGTTCTCTCCTGAATTTTAAGGATCTCAATGTCTTTTTCTCTAATATCTCAATAGGTTGTTATCCCTAGCATTCCAATTTCTATCTTTTCAGTGAGAAACAGTATGTAAACTTAGCTAACCAGATACCAAGTGACACTAGAAGTTTCAAAAGTGCAACTAAAAAGTTTCTCCCATACCCCCAAACTTAAATCTAACATTGTCCTCAATGTTCTAAAGATGAAATTAAAAGCATGATCAAGGAGAAACTTGTTACCACTTGAAGAAAAGAGTAAGCAAAGATATTACCATGTTGCACGAATATTGGGTTACCTCCCAAGAAGTGTTAAGTTTAAAGTCTTCAGCCAGACATCGAATGGAATTAGTCACCTCATAGAATCATATAGCAACAGCCGGAATAACTACGGATCCTCTTGATCAAAAAATTTTACCCACAAGAAGAGGATACTATAACAGACCAGGAAGATATCCAACACACCCTTGTATATGTTTTTTCGTTTAAGACAACTATATCTAGTTGTGGTTCGGGTTCAGGCTCTATAAAAGGCTCTAGATAAAAAGTTTTCATCGGATGGATTTCTTCAAAGGCAGGATCCTGAAAATCAGGTTCTAGAGTCTGGAAAAACTCGAATAAGAACTTAGAACCACATAACATTAACCTGAATAGTTGTGGATCCTCTAAGTCAATCATATTTGACTCACACAGCTGACCACAATGAAAGAGGTGGTCTTCCTTAAGCAAATGTGTCGACCCTAATCTCCTAAAGTAATTAGGTTTAGTCTCAAAACTTAATAATTGACACATCTGAAACTTATACGTTCCCACAATTGGTTGAAAAATATTTGGTGGGAAAACAAAGTCAATTTGGGTATTATCGCCTGGGTAAACCACATCAACCAGAGAATGGGTTTCTAACAACTGAACTTCTTCCTGGACATTATTAGGTTCGGGAGAGCTATCATGAAGGTGATCTGGCACAATAGTCGAGGCACATATATCAAGTCCCGAGTGAGGGATCTCTATAATAGCTAAAGGTAAGGCACATGGAGAATGATAATCACCCCCAAACTTAGAATTTTGGGTGTCTCTAGATATACTAGCTACAATTTCCCTAATTTCTAGATCATCAGAATCCTGAAAATGGTCAATTGCTTCTTGTACGTTATACTCAGGTGACATATCCTCACTCATATTTAAAATCTCTACGAGTTCATCTTATTTTTCTAAGTCTAATGTTTCTAAATCGCTAGACTCTAAAACAATATCCTCAGAATAAACTTGTTCCTCAAAACTATAATCGGCTTCGTAAATAGGAAATACCACATCGTCTAAAACGGGGGTATTTCTAGTCAAATCCTCATCCTTTTGAATAGGTGAATAATTATTAAAATTATTTGGATTTAAACCAGAAATATTACTATCATTATAGAGCTCAATTGGAGAAACAAATTCCTGATCACTATGCCTAAAAACTTCAGATTCTTCATCAACACTATCCTCACCATAATAATCATAATAACATGAAAATGGTCGAACCTTATCTAAAGTATTGCTTCCAATTCTAACCTCGTCCTTTTGATTATGTAAATAGAATTTTTCCTCATTTTCAAGGATGATGTTAGAAGCAATGTATTGGCAATTCAAAGAAATTCGAGCAATTCTTTCTTCCGTCTCTAATTCTAACCTACGTGTTGACTCAGGAAACTCACGTGTTAACTCAGTTAACTTACATGTTTACTCAGCTAACTTCCTGAGGTTATCTTCTAAAGAAGTTTCACTCACCGTTATAGTTCTTTCGTCCATAACTAAGTCATCTGTGTCCGCTAACTTATGTGTCGACTCAAGTAACTTACGCGTTGACTCAAGTATCTTACGTGCTTTATCTAGAGAAGAGGAATTATAGGAATTTTGCTCGTATGACCGGTGGGTATGCGAATAGTAATCGGTCTCACTATGGTATGAACCATAACCTTGTAAAGGTGGATGCTCCCAACCACTATTCACACTATGGTCAAAGTAATGTCCATTTTGAAAATCAGACGGATAATCATTGTATTGGCTATTGTAATACCAGTTTGACATCCTAACTGCAAGGGAATTCTACACAAGCATAAACAAGGATGACTCGACCAAAACAAACCTACTGATTTTTAGAAAACAAAAAGCACGATGGCTCCACTTAGATTGTTTTCTAGACCAGCTTCTAATCCTTCGAAAGGGAATTAGTTACAATCTGAGCAAACCCCTCTGGAATCAATCCGAGTTTAATTTAGTTGAATAGAGGCGAGAGAAGCTACGTGGAGCTTTGATACCCAAGGCCTCACCGCATTACAAGGCGGCGCAGTCACGCATTCAACTTTAAGAAACCATCATGAACTTCAAAGCATGCTCAAAAGAGTAACCAATATTTTTCGAACGACTTTCCTATTAAGCTCGTTACCCTATAGGTCTCGTTCTATTCTAAATTTTAAGATTAGGTTCGCGTTTGGTATTGTTTTCCTAAGGCGGGCAAGAAGAGAACGGTGATGAAATCCGAACCCTTATCTTATATGGCCAGGCCTTGCCCTTTACTAGGAATTTAAAATAGCCGTATTCAAGACCTCAACATATATGCATACAAAATTATCCAGTAAACCCGCTGACAGGGGATTCGCGGGTGTTTAGAATTCTTCCCTCCCGTTCCAGATAGGGGATGAACCGTTGAAGTCGACTCGGGCCACGAATCATATGTCATGTACGAACCCGAGAGGCCGAGACGATATTGTAATTGTCGTCCTTCCCTGTGCAATTTATATTTAAATAACCCTTCTTTAGGGTTTAAAAAAAATGTTCAAGAGTCCAAAAATAAAGTCCAAAAGGTGTCCAAAAATAAAAATACAAATTACAAAAATAAATTCCTATTTACAGCCTCTAAATATAAAACAAAATAAAATAATTATATACAAAATCTTCTTCTTCACTCCTTTTGGATTCCTCTTTTCTTTTCTTCTTTTGCTTCGCTTTCCTTTTATAGCACTTTTTCTTTCCTTATAGCTTTGCTCCAAATCTAAAAAGAATCGAAAAATACCAAAGGCGTAAAAGAGAACAAAAAATAATAAAGATAAAAATAAGACCTAAAAACAAATCTATACACAAGTCCGCATCGGCGGCGCCAAAAATTGATACGAATCAATAATGTTGTAGAAAGTGGTAGTAAGGGTTGTCGTTCACTCAGACTTATTGAAATTGATTTTAGGACTTAATAAACTAAAATAATAGAAAAATATATATACAAAAAATTGTCACGGGATGAAGAGACACTAGGACGCAGGATTTCACTACTTTTCATATTCTTGTGGGTCAGTCATTAATTCTATACAATATAGCTCAGACAAAAGAAGTTGTGACTCTAATTCTTTGCCAAAAATAGATTTCATAAAACATTATCTGTAAGTCGTAAGCATGACGCATCAAAAGTAATTAAAACCAAGCATGCGACATCAGACAAAATAACAAATAATTAATAGAAATCATAAAGCAATTAAATCTATGCAAAAAGTCATATAAAGAATTAACTCATTTACCACAATCATGAAAAGTTGCTTCCTCCGTTGTCCCAATGATGGGTTCTAGCTCCACATGGTGAAAACACGCTCAAAGGAATTTTTCATTGCTCAAAAAGGTGTTTGCAAGAGGAAATAGTCTAAATCAGTGTGTTTGTAACAGATATAACTGTTACAGAACCAACCATTACAGGGAAACACTAACAGATTGTTGCGAACTCGAAATAATTGTTACAGAAATTGTTACAAAGTTATTAGCTTTGAATGAATAGGCAACGGTTTCTACGACTGTCTAAATGTGTTGTTTTGTGTTCTTCCTCCTCTTCTTCGCCTGAAAGTGCAGAGCTCGTCTGCAACTTCTTCTATGAATCAGAACTTCACCCCTAACTCTCCATAATCCCCTAATCGATTCCTCCCATCGATTTATATACTTACAGCTCTCCAAATCTCGCATTAACTCTGAAAATATCCTTTTTATTTTTCATGCAGATCACGGGAATAATTCCCCTTTCATCACCAATCACGGTATTATCTTGTTTATATTTCTTTTTAACGTATCAGCACCCTTCAAACACTTTGATTTCTTCTCCCAGACAGTGTCAAGCACACGCCAAATTTCCTAAAATAGCATATAACTCGGGATAGAGAATAGCAGAGCCGTGAAGTTCTCGTGTATAGTTGAGGTCGACAAACGCATTCTTCTTTGATTCCAAGTTAATTACCTTTCCTGTTTTAGCTTAACAGGATATTCTCAATCCAAATGGTCGAAGAAGTTAGAGAAAATCTCGCCCAAAATCCTGTCAGAATACTTCGCACGTCACTGAGTTTTAAACTTTGTTTTCCCGCCATTTTTCAATGTTTAAATGATACAGAAGGGTGCCCCTTATCCAGAGTAGGGGTTCCCTTAGCAGGTAACTCCCTGGGGTGTGAATAGTAAAGGAAGTGCCCCTTAGTAATTGAGTGCCCTTTATCTAAAGTAGTGGTCCGTTTAGCAAGTGTCCTCCAGGGGTGTTCCTGGCAACTTTTCGAGCCGAATTTTCCAACAATCTTTAATTGCAAAAAATACTTACAAACACATAAAACACCATAATAAGGACAAAAATGAGTACTAACAATACGAAACATTGAGGACAAATTAAACACATAAATGCGTCTATCATTTCTCCATAGAAGTTCTTATGTCGAGTGTGGCCAATTAAATTGATTACTCTTGTAATTAGTTTGGTTGAGTATGACAATTAGATTATTTGCGAGTTTTCTTGTGAATTAATCTAATTGATTTTTCAAGTCTCCATAAGTTTACTTGTGTTGAGCATATTTAGTCAAACTAATCTTGGTTCGCTTTGGTTAATTTGATTGAATATTTATTGTTGGATTCCAAATTCATACTTGTATGTAATTTGTTGAGTCTAAAGAAAAATCCTTCTTTTCTTTTTGAAATTAAGGTCGCTCTAGTTGCTCCTTAGGGAATGACATATTATGGGGGAGAGTTCTTTTGAACTTGTGCTTAATTTCCAAATCTTTGTGGGGAGTGCGGCTGTGGAATATTAGAAGGGTTATCTTGCGTCTTTATAAACTCCTTGATGAATTCATTTAGCTTCGGCTTTATGATTGCATCTAAACAAGATGATACACATTTACCTTTGGTCATGAAATGTCTCTTACGGAAATTTATTAGGATCCCGTTCTTGTACCTTTGCCAATTTTATTGACAAAAAGGGGGAGAATTAATATGTAGTTCACACTACAAATACATATGGTTTTTGGATCATTATGTAAGGGGGAGTGGTTTCCATGTGAGATGGAGTATTGACTAAGGGGGAGTGGTTTCCATGTGAGATGGAGTATTAACTAAGGGGGATACAATTGGACTTTGACGATGTGTAATAATACTATGACATTGTATAACAATGATTGAGAACCGATACTTTTCTCATTGATATAGCTACGGATTTTCTACAACGATGATGCTAAACTTACAACCCTTGGGATCATTGGACTACTTGGAAGTGACGAAGATTTCGAGTATTGTTGAAGATTAGACATGTGGAATAGGAGCTACAAAGTTTATTTATACTCCCTCCGTTCCACTTTAGATGATGTTATTGGAGTTTTCACGCAGATTAAGAAATGGAGAGAGATATGAAGATTTTCCACCTATACCTTGAAAAAAGTCTTCAAACATTAATTGCTATTAGTATATTTAAAAATAAACTTATAGTTCCAAGATAAAATATAAGGGCGTTATTGGTAGTATTTTGGAAAAATATGAAAACTTTCAAGTATTGTGGAACAAATAAATAACCCTAAAACATTATCAAAAATGGAACGGAGGGAGTATATTTTTTGTATTCCATATGTATTAATAGTTTTGCCATTAAAATTGAAAAAGGGGGAGATTGTTAGAGCATTGCTCGGTCGAACTCGCATGCGTTGCTATCTCAAGCATGTTTGTCAATGTTAGTGATCAGAACTATAAAGTCTTGATTTCTAGTCTACTATAGCTAAGGTCTCGGACTAGGATATAAAGTGTAGTTGAGCTCAAGAACTCCATGGCAATCATCATACAAGACGAAGGACTACTCAAGGAACCAGCGGATCTTCATCGACTAAAAGGTATGTGGAGACTTGAACTTATCTATCACTCAGAAGTCTATCTACTCTATCTCCTATCTTGAGACAAAAGTCATATTACTATATAGACTAAGAATATACACATGTGACATTTCGAGCTGAGTATATCTCGCTTATCTATTTATCGAAATGTGTGTTGGTAAAGATTTTGCTTTAGCCAAGTTCATCTTTGCCTAGTGATGAAAGTCATGTTATGTTTCAATCACTTTGGAAATTGCTCTGACGAAAACTAGTTTGTGAATAACAACTGTATGACGTCCTCTGAGAATGTTCCAATGGTTGAAATGAGAGTTTAGACAATATAACCACTGGGGGATATAAACATTATTGTGGTAACACATATATGTATAAGTCCTTAGCACTTGAATCGAAGTTTGCGAACTTTATTGATCAAGTGAAAAACTGGAACTTGAGCAGTCAACCCATTCCGCAAACTCAGAAGTTCTCGAACCCGAGAATTTTTGCTGGAGTTGTAGCTCAGTTTCAGTCCGCGAACTGACGGAAGTTCTCGAACCCGAGAATTTCTGCTAGAGTTTGTGAACTCCAACAGGTTAACTTGAGTCCGCGAACCCAGTCCACGAACTTGAGTGGTTATGTCTAAAAAAGATGTTCATGAACTTATCTAAATTATCTAAGGAATGCTATTGCAAACCGTGGCTTTATAGTTCACGAATCGATTCGAGTGAATCACATCGTTTTTGCTTCAATTGTGTCTTGTGTAGTACATAAGATCTCATAGCAATTGAACAACTCTCTAACTAGTTCATTTGAGTCATTTTGACTAGTTATGGTGAAGAAGAATATGGTTGATATGAAAGTTATCATTTGGCTAACCATTTGGTTGACTAATATTGAGCCAACTATTGTACACGTTTGGGTACGGTTACACAAACCCAAAATCGTCAAGTACATGTGTGTATGGCAAGCTAAGTTTTCGATCTAACGATTGAGAGATATTATCTTGTATCTAATCAGGTTTTCATCTAACGGTGAATATTTAATGCTTTGTTACTAAGATAACATTGATTGCAAACCCTGATTTGAAAGACTATATAAGGGATAACTCTAGCAACTGGTAAACCTAATCCCCACACATTCTGTGTGATACTAGTTTGCTAAGCTAGAGTCGATTCTCCTTTAACCTTTGATTTTCTTCTTCTAAAACCAGTTTAACAACTTAAAGACTTCATTGGGATTGTGAAGCCATACCGATACTACTTTTCTTGTAGTTGTATGATCTGATCTTGCTATTTCTATCGTACGAGTAAAATTGTAATAATTGGCTTGAGATTTATATCTCTTATAGGCAAGATATAAAAGTAATCACAAACATCTTCGTCTCATCGTTTGTGATTCCACAGTATCTTTTTTCGCTGCGTCGATTAAGACTATTGTGAGGTGATTGATAAACCTGAGTTTTTCTTCGGGAATATAAGTCTGGTTTTATTGATTGGTTCATGTTCACCTTGATTTATCAAAAGACATAACGAAACTCATAGGTTTATTCATGGGAGACGGATTTATCTATCTTGTAGACTTTTCTGTGTGAGACAGATTTGTTTGCTAAAGTCTTCGACTTTGGGTCGTAGTAACTCTTGGTTGTGGGTGAGATCAGCTAAGGGAATCAAGTGTGCAGTATCCTGCTGGGATCAGAGGCGTAGGAACATAATTGTACCTTGTATCAGTGTGAGATTGATTGGGGTTCAACTACAGTCCAGGCCGAAGTTAATTTGGTGTAGGCTAGTGTCTGTAACGGCTTAATATAGTGTATGTTTAATCTGGACTAGGCCCCGAGGTATTTCTGCATTTGAGATTTCCTTGTTAATAAAATTCTGGTGTCTGTGTTATTTATTTTCCGCATTATATTTTGTTATATATTGAAATAATACAGGTTGTGCGTTGTTCAATCAATTAGAATATCCGACCTTATTGGTTGTTGATTTAAATTGATTAACACTTGGATATTGGTCTTTGGTACCATCCAAGTTATCTCTCTTTGATTAGACTCGTGAATCACATTTGCTTGAGTAAATCAAATTGAGAGATTGAGATAATAACTCCATAAGTATTTTCTATTGATTGAGTCTAGTTGATTCTCTAGAAAAATAACTCGGAGTTATCCATACAGATTGCTAATCGAAATATTGGGTGAGGTTGTTAGGCCCCCGCTTTTTCACCATGTACTACATAAGACACAATTGAAGCAAAAACGATGTGATTCACTCGAATCGATTCATGAACTATAAAGACAAGGTTTGCAATAGCATTCCTTAGTTTATTAATATAAGTTCACAAACATCGTTTTTAGACATAACCTACTCAAGTTCGTGGATAGGTTTTGCGGACTCAAGTTAACCGGTTGGAGTTCACAAACTCCAGTAGAAATTCTCGGGTCGAGAACTTTCGTCAGTTCGCGGACTGAACCTGAGCTGCAACTCCAGCAGAAATTCTCGGGTTCGAGAACTACGCTAGTTCGGGGACTGAGTTGGCTTCTCACATACCAGTTTTACTTGATCAACAAAGTTCGCAAACTTTGGTTCAAGCTCTAAGGACTTATACATATATGTGTTACCACAACAATGTTTATATCCTCCAATGGTTATATTGTATAAACTCTCATTTCAATCGTTGAAACATTCTCAGAGGGCGTTATATAGTTTTTATTCACAAACTATTTTTCGTCAGAGCGATTTCCAAAATGATTGAAACATGACATGAGTTTCGTCACTAGGTAAAGATGAACTTGGCTTAAGTGAAAGCTTTACCAACACATATTTCAAGAAATAGATAAGTGATATATACTCATCTCGAAATACGCATATGTGTATGTTCTTAGTCTATATAGTAATACGACTTTTGTCTCAAGATAGGAGATAGAATATATAGACTTTTGAGTGATAGATAAGCTCAAGTCTCCACATACCTTTTATCCATTTGATCATACGGGGGTAATACATATGTCCATCTCTGGGCGAATTTTTAATATGTGTCTGACATCAAATGGTGTTTTAATTTGGGTCTCACATCTGGCGTTTATTATATGTCCGCCCCAACAAAGCGTTTATTTATATGTCCGCCCAAGTTTCATACTGGATTATATTTTCGCTCAAGGTCAAGCATTTATTATACGTCTGTTTGACCAAAATTATCCCTTCTTCCTCTGTTGTGCTCTCTCACTGAGAAAACCATTTTATTTATTTATTAGTTTTTTAGTTTGGTTTTTGCTGTCTGCTCCATCTCATGATTGTGGATGCTATGAGGCAGGCTCCTATGGGGGGTGGAATTGGCTCGAGCATTAAGTTACTCGTATCTTTTGTAATTAAAACCTTTGTAACTTTCTTATAATCATTAAGTTACTCGTATATTTCTTATAATTATTAAGTTTTCGTTTAGTCTGCGAGCATGATGAGTTTTTGTTTCTTATAAACATGTTTTGTATAAAACTAAATGAGTATGTTACATGATATGCATTGTCTGGTATCCTCGTGAGGAGTGTCTGTGTTACTCCACGACTTTTCACTATATCGATACTGGAATTTGGTGTCAAATTATTAGGGGTGGAATTGGCTCGCAATATTACATATTATGGATGAAATAAGCTCTAAATATTACTATATGGGGGCGTAAAAGCAACCTTTAGATTTTATATAGACCATGTCGGTTGGTGGCAGCTGTAGGTTGAATAATATAATTTTATACTAATTTTTTATGCACATAATAAGGGGGAGGACCCAATACTTTATGGTATATGGGGGCCGTCTAGTCCCCAGTATTATTTTACACATATTTCTACGTGGATAGATTGGTCATAAGCATATTATGATTGATTGTTCAGTCTTAGTAATATGATTGGGTTACCGTGATCTTACTTTTGGAAAAAAATCTAGGTTCATGATGCGGATGGGGCCCTTTGTGAACCTACTATGCGGGGTCGAGTCATAGTAATCAAAACCTTCTTATATTCCAGACTTAGATGGTGGCATCTGAATTCATGAGGTGTACACTATAAATATATCATTTAGTACCCGGATTCATGCTAACATCTGAGACTGGATTTTTGTAATATCATATTCTTCTCAATTAAGTGAGACGAGGTTAGGATAACATATGTTTAGGTTGTTTTAACGTCATTTCCGTAGAACATATTGGTGGTGATCTTACATAGATATTGTTTGGGAAGCAATATATAGGGAAATAATATGGATCAATCTTATGTTGTATGTTGTGTGTATAAGATGTTTAATTGTTTTGTTTAGTGGAAATACAAATTGAAGTTTAATTCTAAATTGAAGTTTCCTGGTTTCATGGGTTTTCAATTTTTGGATAGATTGTATAGGAAAATTGTTCAAAAGATGGTTTATCAATCAGATGGGAATCCTGGTGATTCAATTGCTTGTATTATAGCTAATGATGGTTTTATCACTATTGCTTGGTGTCCAAACTTCCTTGGTCTATAAATACCTAAGTTTGCATTTCAAGAAAACTAATCCTGAGAACCAGCAAAACTACCAAGTTGTGTTGTTACTGGTGGAGCCGTCTATCCGGAGAGGAAAGTAGCCTAATTAGGAGAAATCTCATACGACAACTCGTTTTAAAGACTTCTTTGGGATTGAGAAGCTCTACGAGCACCGTTGGTGGGAAACTAGATAATTGCAGTATTATTAGTTTTAGATTTGATTTGATTGACTAACGGTTGTTGAACTTTGATTGCACCTAGTTTTTTTATGCTTGAGAATCTTCTCTTCTGATATAAGATTCACTCAAACTAGATCGAAGTTTCGACGGGATCTATAGAACTGTTTTTTGATCTAAATATGTCTTGTGATAATACATTGTTAACAGACTCCGTTCTGTACGTGATTGATCACAAGAGATTCAAGTTGTGGTGTGTAGGTGTTTATTAAAGATTTAAGAAGATTTCAAGACAAAGAAGATTTCTTATTGGTTTCATAATCTTTGGTGTGCACAAAACTTGATCGGCAGGGATTCAACTATAATCGGTTTATCTTAATAAACTTGATTGATTAGTTGTGCAGATCGGCATCAATATATAGTATCTTTGTGATTTATATATTTGATTGCAAAATATAAACCCAACTACTTTGGTAGTTGAATATTAGATAGATCTAAGACCCAGCAAAGGAGTTTATTGGTTAAACTGAAGAGCCTTTGTCAAACTCATATCACTGTGGTTGAAAAAAGTTATTACCGAACATATTTGTTGTTCCTTTATTGTTTGGAATACGAACCAAAGGAATTGTTCTAGTGCGTGCACTTATCAAATGTCGGAAGCGCATGAATACTGAAGAAACTAGGTGAACTATAGGTTTAGTTGCTTGGTCTCAATTATACGAAGTTGGTTTGATTTTTTATAACGGCTTAATTCTGAGAGTATTCAATTCTGGACTAGGTCCCGGGATTTTTCTGCATTTGCGGTTTCCTCGTTGACAAAATATTGTTGTGTCTTTTACTTTTCTATTTCCGTAATTATAATTGTTTTTGTTATAATTAAAAGTAAAGTACACACTTTGATTGTTGTATTGTCTCGATCTCGTATCCATAGACGATCCCACAAAGTGTGAATACCGATTCGTTGTATTGTCACGACTCGGTCCATAGACAATCACTTTCGAAAAGAGGACTTATAGGTGGAAAAGTTTTAGATTGAGGTATATTTGGGTACCCTCGTCTTTTCATCTTGAGAATTATAAATAAATTGATTACCACCATAATGTCCTGATCTTGTGCACCATACATGTTATTTTGTAAGGAAACATTCGACTACACTAAAATAAGAATAAGCTAACAAAAATCTAAGAATAAAATAAAAAAAATTCATACATACAACATGTTCATAGAATTCACCCCCGTCTTTTGATGGTCGACAAATACCACAAAAACCCGAAAAGAAACTTGAAAAACATTAAAAGAAAAACGTAAAATAGCATTGTATTTTTCTTAGTTACAATCTCAGTCATAAAGGGTATATGTGTTTTGATCCAATTTCAGGCAATATATATGTATATTTCTAGACATGTTTCTTTCAATGAATCTTCTTTTCCCTATAAACATCTTCTCTCTGAGTGTTCCACAATGCCTCTTGCTTTAGCTGCTGCTGAAATTTCTACAATGCCTTCATCTATCACTTTATCACCTCATGTTGCTTCATCTCCTTCTCTTCCTCATACATCCACTTCTTTAACTACGAATGGTCACAGCATGACTACTAGGGGTAAGATGGGTATATACAAGCCTAAATCTTATTTTGCTACTAACCACCCATTGTTTGTTGCATTTTTATCTCTAATTCCTACTTGTATTACTGCTTCCAGGAAACAAGAAGTTTGAAGGGTAATATTTGTTGCTGAATACAATGCTTTGAAAAATGCTGGTACTTGGTCTCAAGTTATACCAGAAGACAACCAAAATATTGTTGGCTACAAATGGGTGTTTAGGATAAAATACAATCCAGATGGGAGTATCGACAGACACAAGGTCGGACTTGTGGCTAAAGGCTATCATTAACAACATGGACTTGATTTTGAAGCCAAATTTCGCCTTGTAGATAAACCAACTACAATTAGGATTGTTTTATCTATGTTAGTGCAGTTTGATTAGCCTATACATTAACTGGATGTAAGCAATGCCTTTATCCGTAGGGATTTGAATGAGACTGTATACATGGCACAATCCCTTGGTTTTCTGGACCCTGACAGGCCTTACCATGTGTGTCTTTTGCATAAGGCCATCTATGGTCTCCAATAAGCTCTTAGAGCATGGTTTGAGAAACTTAGTACTGCTCTGTTATCCTTGAAGTTTTTTAATTCATTCGCAGATTCATCTTTATTTGTTCACAAGGATGGCTACCAACTCGTTGTTGCTTTTGTATATGTTGATGACATCATGCTTACTTGCTCTTCATCAACTTTTCTTCAACATGTTATCACTCAATTGCAGCTTCAGTTTCTAATCAAGGATTTGAGACCCTTAAATTACTTTTTTAGGTCTTGAGATCCATGGAAACTCTAATTCATTGTTTTTATCTCAGAATAAATATGCAGTGGGTTTGTTAACCAAATTTTATATGGAAGGCTCAAAGTCTTGCAAGACTCCCATTGCTGCTTCAGAAAAGTTATCTAGACAATCCAACATAATACAGATCTTTAGTGGGTGCTCTTTGTTATCTCACTTTGACCAGACCTGAAATTTCATTTGCAGTAAACTGGTCTGTCAGCATATGCAGCATCCAAGAACTACACATCTGATTGCAGCAAAGAGGATATTACGATATGTTAAAGGGACTCTTGGTTTGGTATTCATTATACCAAATGTACTTTATTTTTGTTGGGGTTTTCAGATGCTGATTGGGTTGGCTATGTTGATGACGAGATCTACAGGTGGTTAATTGTGTTTTTCTGGGTTCTAATATTATCTCATGGTCTTATAAGAAACAAACAACAGTAGCTCGTTCTAGTACTGAAGTTTAGTACAGAAGGCTCATAGTGCAACTGAAATTGTTTGGATCTGTTCTGTTTTACAAGACCTTCATCTACAGTTATGTGGTGTACCCAAGCTTGCCCGTGACAACATTAGCTCTCTCTCCTTAGCATCCAATCCTGTGCTGCACTCAAGAATGAAGCATGTTCATCTGGATTATCATTTCATATGGGAAGTTGTACAATACAAACTACTGAATGTCTTTTATGTCAGCACTATTGATCAGATTATATCTTTACAAAGGGTCTTCCTGCTCCCAGATTTACTATGCTCCGGTCCAAGCTCAATGTCATTGCACAACCCTTAAGCTTGAGGGGGAATAATGACGCACATACAGTGGCGAAGGATAACAAAAGCTGTAGTGAAGGTTCAGACAGTTTTGAATTGTATTTTCCCTCTCACGTGTGTCTATCCGTCTCTCAGGTGTGTATATCTGTCAGTTGTCCGTCAGTTAAGAAAACAATAAATACACACTTAATGAGTGTTCTCTGTAACGAAAAATATCTTCTGTAATAAACGTTATATGTTTCTGTGTGATGGATACAATGTCTTAACTAGTTGTGCTCGACGGAGCATTTCCATCACCAGTGGAGAGAAGGCCACTAACAGGCTAAGTAAACAAGGCATTTCAATAGCCATTTACCCTTAAATCCCAAAATACGTATGTTTAAGGACCATTTGCCCTAACTACTGCGAATGCCATGAATCACCAAGCCCCAAAGATGAGATTTGGCACAGGATTTTCCTTCTGTTGAACAAGAATTACTGTTTTAAATTTTGGGCTGTTTTCATATTTTCACATCAGCCCATTGGGCTCAATCATGTCAGAATTAAGATAGAATATGAAAACAAGAACAAACTTTAACTAAGAAACACATGAAGAGGATGAAGCAAAGGCAAATGTGCCACTGCCATCTGCTTCAGCAGAAATGCTAGGCACTGATCTATAAGTTCCATTATTATAAAAGCTACTTCGTAAAATATCCTAGATTCAATGTTTTTGTATTACATTCCTAGGGAGCGCAAAACCATATTAGAACCTAAGTGGTGTGCATCTTGCAGGCGCAGTAGAGAATATGTTTCCCTCATCAGAAGTGCATAAGTCAGTCGAACCATTAAAAGTCAGAGTTTAAATAGTGATGATCTTTAACAAAAGTAACAACAATTACACGACTTACACGAAATAAGTATCAGACTTGCACGACTAATGTTTTCATTCAGTTGAAAAGAATGCTCCAAATTTCACGCATTTTGAGATACAAGTGATGAACTAAATAACGCACCAGGTACCGCATAAGGCACGGACTCGATCTTGAATTAACTTCCTCTGCCAAGATGCTATATCCTCGAAAGCATGTCCTGGAAGGTTCTTAAATGCCCCCTGAGACGTGCAATCAGCTCATCCTGTAAAAGTTTCAAGGTATCAACCGATGAACTCATAAAGATTATAAAGATGTCAGGTTCTCTTGGATTTTCAACGGTGTTGGTAAGTGGCCAAAGTAGTTAAAACAACAGATGACAGGTTTTTGATTGTTACCGTGTTTCCTTTCACCATCAAACCTCTTTCTTTTAGAAGGTCGCGTAGCGTCTTTACGGTCATTGTTTGATAAGTGTCCTTGGATGTGGAGTGAGTCTTAGATCCATCTACAAAAAATTCAAAAATAAAATAAAATGGTTTTTACTTGGAACTGTAATTGGAACATCCTTTGGCATTTGATGTAAACATTCATAAGCAAGAACCATACACCAGAGAAAGTCCTATTGTCATACTACTAGTTTGTCTTATATATCCAAAATCATTCTATCGTGTTTACTAATCTACAAAGACAGGAAGTTTGTAACCATCAACTGACTAAAGTTCCTCCCAGATATATCACAAGAAGTATCCGATTTTTTTTTAATAAAGATCTTGGCAAAAGACAGAAAAGAACAAGATGATGCATGTAAACAAGCAATACTGCAAGAGAGTGTACTATACTATACCAGTAAAACATAAAGGTTGTCTGGCAAGTGGCAGCGACAATGAAAGATACATCTACACTCTGCAGATTTCTTCAATCAATCTGCATATACTGCTATGTAACCAATTCATACCTTTGATTTGGTAAGGCTCCAGCGTACCACCAGTCTGCAACAGAACAAGTTCAGCTTGCTCTTTCTCAGCTCTCTGCTGTACAGTGAGACTCTCATCATCGAAATTTGTGCTTTCTCCCGCCGTTGATGACATGGCTGCAACAGCTTTCGAGGCCCACCTCTATAAACAATTATTTACAAAATTTTAGCTGTTACCAATTTTTTCCAGATTAAAGTCCACAGTGGTTTTCTTCGTGTCCACAAACTCTAATTTAGAGACAAAAATTCAAGCAATTATTTTAGATAGGTAGTTCCAAAATCAATTGACGTTAATTTTGTAGAAAATGAAGGGACACTAGATTTTGAAGAGACCCAATATTCGCGGGTAAGACAAACATAAGACGGAAATGAAACAATGACCGTAAAGACTCGGGCAATTATTTTAAAGTTGACTAATGTAATCAGCTAGAACATTTGTAATTCTAGAAATAGTTGAGTCTGCTGGGGTCAAGTTACCTATAAACTCAAAACTGGAAGAAGGACTTTCTTGTATACCATGATCTTCATCTTTAAGAAAATTCAACAAATTAAAAAGCGAATTGAAATTGGGAAGCAAATACTTCTCTAAAGCAAGAATTAGAAAGGGTATATATAACACGGAAATGCTTGATAATTACCGGACTCGTATGCAGAATAATATTTTCCTTGCAAAATATTATGTCCCAACATTAACAACAGCCATTTGAAAAAAGAATACATAATTGGGAATTAGACAAACTTACGGTATTATACTGATATTCCGCCTTCCTCTTTCGACCGTCTTTCTTAGTCATAGCAATTTCTTCTACATCGTCTTTCTTACTCTCCTCTAGTTCTTTCTGCAGAACCAAAATCGCATAGCAATGAAGAAAACCCGAAAAAAAATTACCACAAAATGAAAACAACAAGCTATAAAAAAAAAAAAAACTTGGATGCCAACATTTCTTTTCTTGTTAATTCGATTTGTAGAAACTCACACAAGTAAAAGATAACACAAACCTGAGCTACTTGAGACTCGTGAAACTTTGTCCGTAGTTCAGCATTACATGCTTCAAGTTCGGTATTCAATAACTGAGTTTCTATGCTTAAGATTCTTAAAGTCACAAACATACACGCACTATAAGTAAAATTGGTACTTCGTAGGAGCAACAAAGATAAACGAGACAATAAGTATTGTAATTTTAATACCTCAAGCTCTGTGTAAGAACTATTTGCCGTTCTTTTGACAACATAGGTACCAGAGTTTAATGAATCTAAACTTTCTGAGTAATTCTCAGCCGAGATATAGTAGATTCTTTGTACAATAGCACTCCCATACTTTGGATCATATAAAACTAGGTCAGGTGCATCTGTGAATAGAATAACACCATCTTTAAAGGACCACATAAACCTCAAATAAGTGCAATGACAAGGAATTCTCCTAGTTATTATCTCATTGGTAATGGTATAACGTTTAGTCCATGATTCTGGATCTCCATAAACCTGCATTGCCCATATATCAATAACATTAATTTCATCCTCAATAAGTACACAAAGGCAATCTTCCAGTACCCCCACAAGAATAAGCTGCAACCCTGCTGACGGTGGTTGAAAATCTCGTTCGTAATACCCAAAGAGACTATGGTATAATGGGTTTGCACGGCGAGCCAATGAAGATCTCCATTAAAAAGTAACCCAGATTTTTTAGGCGAAAGGATCATATAAGGTGTGAGAAAGCTTCTCCATGAATCTGATCCTAATGAATAGAGATGGACTAAAGATTCCATTTCATTATCTTCAGCAATCAAGAACTTGTAGTCGTCAGCCGTGGGATCATAAACAAAATCATACAATGTGATGTCACTGTAACTATATCTTTTTGGCGCTTCACATATTCTCTTGTATCCGTTGGTTGATGGGTTCCAAAGACAAAAGAAGTTATCCTGATCATCCCGATCGTCATCAGGAAACCATTACAGGAACCAAATAAATACACAGTAAGACCGGAATCTTTGAATGTATAATCCATTTGACTAGTATAACCATCAATCCCAGTCAATGTTGATGATGAATTCTCACTTGAGGAAGAATAATCCACTTCAACATCATTACTATCATCTTTAATTTCAGGCGTTTCAACATCATTAATATTATTATTTTCTTCTTCAATTTTAGGCAGTATTAAGGATGCTAATGAGTCATAACCAACTGAATGTACTAGAGTATCATTCATGTCTTCACCAACAATACTACCAAGCATGAGACGAGTAGAGTTTTCTCTATGAAAATCAAGATGCATTTGCACGAAATTTAGATCAGAAATTAGGCAAGAAACTACTTTTAACCAACTCTTACACACACATTTGCATGCTAATACAGATTTTACTGGTAACCTTGAGATGATTAACTTGGAAATATCACTTGGAATATTGCTGAGTGACATCTTGTTCATCCTTAAACAGTCTAGAGATTATGATAAGGACACCACTTGTTTGCTGATATAAAAATCTCTCAAGAATTCCGAAACCTCTTAGAAACTCTTAATGCCTCAAACCATTCACTACCTAAACAATTTCATGTTTCTGATTTGAAGATTCTCAACCAATATACACATACAGAAAAACAATTGGCCATAAAACTCAAATGAAATTATCTCAAGTTTGGTATAAGTAGCCCTATCAAAGCTTAACAATATCCTTCAATATCTCTACCATTCATCTTCACAATAGTTGAAAAACCTAGAAGTAAAAGATGAAAAAAGGAAGTACCTACTGTTTGAGTACAGAAATGGCTGATCCGATCTTCAAGTCCTAAACCCTAAACTCACAAATTGAAGTCTTGTTAACTCTTGGATGATGAGTTCATTTCTCAATATCATCTTTCACAAATTGAAATGAAAACCCCAGAAAACACTAAGCTGATGATGAGTTCCCTTTAGTTATAACTCTAATAAAGCTTGTTAAGTCTTGGACGGATGAATCTTGAGCAGAACTGAAAACCTAATTCCCCAATTTGCAACTCAAAAACCCCAAATGTTAAAGTGCTGGAAAGCGAAAATCATAAACCTAAACCACTGATTCGATTTTGAGCGGAACTGAAAACCGTAGACCCCAAATATGCAGAGGGAAGCAATATTTGTTATTCAAATCCCCGAATGTGAAGAAACAAGTTTTTTTTTTAACCCTTTTTGGGCTTAAAAAGTCATTGTTTTTTGGGCTTCTTAGGGTCACCAAATAGTAATTGGGACACCGCTTATCCAATTTTTTGTTAATACCTAATATATCCTCAATTGAATTAGTGTTAATTAGAGAAATTAACTAAATTAATTATGATTAGTATATATTTTACTAATTTTATGAAAATCAAAAAAAAAATTTGATCAAATTTTTTTTTTCTCTTTTCTCTTTTCTCTTTTCTCTTTTCTCTTTTCTTTTTTTGTTTGATTAAGTAGAGGTTTTTGAGGATTTTTTTTTTACTTTTTTGAAAATCAACCACCTAATATGTTGAAACATATCCTTAAATTACTCGGAATAATCCTATATATGGAGGATTGTGTTGATTCAAATCGGAAAGAATCCATTAAAAATCTGGGTTTTTGGCAGTTTCGGCTGGGAAAACATCAACTCTCAGCCGCAACCATCACATATTCGGCTGGGAAATGATGAACTTCCAGCCGAAATACTGTATACAGCTGGCATAACATTACATCTCAGCCGCAACTCTACAATCTCGGCTAGGACCTATACGTTATATATTTTAATTATCAAAACCATTTACGGCTGGGAAAAAACAGCCGCAAGTCTTAGATACGGCTGGGACGTACGAGTCGTAAGTTCAATTGCGGCTAGGAAAACCAAGACGTTTTTCATCCTCTGTTTTTTTTTTTTTGTGATTATCAGAATAGCTTACGGCTGGGATATCCCAGCCGTGGGTGTACTAACGTTCGGGAAATACTAGTCGTAATTTTTTTCGGCTAAGAAAACCAATCCGTAATCTAAATTAACGGTTGGGAATTCTAAGAACTCCCGACCGTAAACACCTTCAGATTTTATTTTATTTTATTTTACCTGAAATTCATCGAATCGGATTTTTTAACCATCCAAAAGCAAAACCAAATGATGTGTTTTCTTAGTTATTTCTTTTTATGATAAGCGTTTTCATCATGATGAAATTATGATCATTGTCTTTATCATGATCAAAGGAAAATGAGAAGATAATAGTTTTTGGTTTTCTTTATGATCTTCATCTTCATCAAGATGAAATCGTGATCATCTTCATCACGATTTGTCAATGAAAAGAAAAGGAGAAGAGAAGATTATAGATTTATGATTATTATTATTTTGGTGAATAGTGAAATTTGAATAAGGGTATTTTTGACTTTTTCATATTCCTAGAGTCCCCCTATCCACCTTTTGACTACACATAGCATTTTAGCCCTAAAAACTCTTCCCCCAATAGACCCAATAATAGGATTCTTTTTTTATGTAGAAAATTAACATTTAATTCCATTTTTAGTGGGCTTTGGACTCTCTAGTCCACTCACCCAAAGCCCAGGACGGTCTAGTCCAAATGTCACCCGTGTAAGGGGTGAGCATTTTATCCGTAATCCGCGGATTTAACCGGGACCAACCGTATTTTTGCGGATGGATGCCCGGACCGTTCGACGCGGATGAAATTTTTAAAATCCAACGGATTACGGATTGGGCCCGGATGCAACCTTGAAAATCCGTTGAACATCCATATCCGTTAGATTAAGGGTATTTATATAGAGTCTAGAAAATATATAGATAGTTTTGGAATTTTTAAGGTGTTTGCTTGGAGTGTTGTCCATGGCACTTCTATGTTTATCTACATATATAAAATGTATAGATTCTATAAGAAGTCATCTATATTGGTTTTGTTTTTTCATTATAAATTTTAACTAACACAAATCCATTGGGTTATCCGCACCCAATCCGTTCATCCATTGGATATTGGATTGGATGCGGATGCCAAATTTGAAATCCGTAGTGAATTGGATTGGATGCGGATGAGGTAAAAAACCGGCCCATGCTCACCCCTACAGTCTCGTCCAAATCTTGACGAGTTAGTCCAACTTCTTCACGATCCAGCGATTTCCGATTTTTAAATGTTCCAGAATTGACCTTCCATCAATTCGGTATTTAAACACAGCTTTTTGAATTGATTTTTTTTTTGATGAGAGAGAGAGACAAAGATATTTTGGAGGGGATTTATCATATTTCAAGCGTTTCTGCAACAGAATTCATCACCATGTTAGTTTGAAAGTGTTTTGAAATCGATTTTTATGGATCTCAAATTTGAATTCACGGAAGATTGAGAGATAGATCGATCCAAATATAAATTTTGGTTGCGATTTAACAGATTCATAGAGGCAAGGGTGGGTTTGATTGTTTCTGCAACAAAATTCAACTTCAGGTTTGTTTGGAATCTTTAATTATTAGTTTTCTTTTGGTTTGTCGTTCAATTTTTTTTCTTCTGATTTTGAGTTTTTTTGTGTTTATGATATGAATACGATCTGTTACATCTTATTGTTGTATGATGTTGATTTGATTTTGTTATTTCTTAGCTTTTGATTCTCGTGAAACGATTTTTGATTACTTTTTTTTATGATGATTTTTGTTTTATGATGCATGATATGAAATCGAACCGATATCTGGTCATAGGCTTCTGATTTATTCATCTACGTTTTCTAATAAGATTGTGAAGCTTATATCTTCGATTAATCGATGGAGTATTGATTTAGGTTTACTGTTATTTGATGTTTTGGTTTCGATTATATGTGTACTTTCATGTACACTGTTCACATTTTAGGTTACTCAAATCTGAAAATGTGATTTGAAAATGTTTATTATTATTCTTTTATAATATGTATATGTTGGAGAAGGTTATTTTTTGCGATTTTGAATCATGGTGAGCATTCTACAGTTTTTCATGTTAATACTTTGAGCATCGTAGATGAATTGAAGCATTTTTCATGTAAGGAGTGGAGGTCTTTGTCTCCAGAGACTATAAGTTTGAGTTATATGGATAATAATCAAATAGTTTTTGTACAAGGTGATATACAACTTCAAGGTTTAATTTCTCTTACTCTCCTTATTAACAATGAAGATTTCTATTTGAATGTTGATGTGATTCCGAAGCATACTCCTCGTTCTAAATATGGTTGTAGTACTAGTTCTGGTTATAGTACTGCAAATTCTTATGTAACTGAAAATCCTACACTTGTAAGGGTGGTAGATCATAATACAGATAAGGCCAAGCCTCTTATTTGTGATGAATGGATTTATATTTTTTGACAAGATTGGTAGAGAATTTATGGATGGTGTTAAATCTGTTAGAATTGTTGTGGAAAGTACAAGATGGCTACTGGTAACAAGATTAAGATTCTGAAAAATGACAACACTCGTTTTACTGCAAAAGTGCCAAGAAGATGGTTGTTGTTGGAAGATTCACTTTGGGACTGTGAATGGTGACACTTCTCGTTTCGTTCTGAAAGATGCTAACGTTCTTCACAGGTGAGTTGTGTTCATATTAGTCCACATTACTAATTCTTCTTTTTGTGATGAACATTACTTATTTTTATGCTTTTTATGTGTATGTCCATGGTGGTGTACATATTTGTGCACCTTATATATGTAGACTTGTTTATGTGTACATTGTGGTGCACATTACTTGTTGTAGGCTTTTTAGGTGCAAATTGTGGTGTAACTTACATATTTTTGCTTGATCTGTATCTTCTTTTTGCATAAGTGGTGTAGGTTTTTAGATCTTGTTAGGTTTACATTGTGGTGCACATTATTTATTTTTCCTTTTTTTTGTAGGTGTGGTGTTGGTTTGAGGTTGAAAAGTCATGTGGTGACAACCAAGTTAGTCAAGTTTTTGATCGCTGACAATATACAGGGGGATCCTTGTTTAAAACCCAATCAGATCATTTCATTTTATAAGAGGACTTATGGGTCCAATACTAAGCATCAGCATGCCCATAGACGGAAAGAAGCCGTATTTGAATAATAGTTTGGCGATGACGAGAAGTCGTATAGCGATTTAGCTTGGTATGTCAAAGCCGTTGAGGAAACTAATCCTGATAGCTATGTGAAGTTTGAAGTTGATCATGTAACAGGGAGATTTTAGAGGATTTTCATATGTTTTGGTGCTTTCAAGCATAAATATAAGTATCTTAGGCCCATGATTTACTTGGATGCTACTTTCCTTACTAGTAGTTTTAGGGGTGCTTTGATGGCTGCAACATGTGTCAATGGAAACAATAGTTTTTACCCATATGCTTTTTCTTTTGTTTCTGCTGAAAACAAAGAAAATTAGTTTTGTTTTGTGGAGAATCTTAAACAAGTGGTGGATGGTCGTCAGATTGTTTTCTTTAGTGATTGTGGAGAAGGACTTTTGCAGGGCATTCCAAAAGTATTTCCTGATTCATATCATAATTATTGTTTTTACCATATCAAGTGCAATATCCCTATTGGATCAGGTGATGTGAATTCCAAGGCTGTTATCGATTTGTTCTACAAAGCTGTTTACTCTTACATAACAGCTAACTTTCAAGAAGCTTTGCGGGGTATGCATGCTCTTGGTTGTGGACATGTTGCCAATTATATCAGGACTATTCCAAATGATAAATGGGAAAATGTATTTTTTCTTGTATGCAGATATGGAACTCACTCTTCTACTCTTTCTGAGTCATTGAATAAATGGATTGTTGATCTCAAAAAATTCTTGCTTTTGCTCTTCTCGATGCGATACGGTGAGTATGATTTTTAATGTTTCAATTCATTTGTTTTTTAAATATGTAGATTGATATACTTAATTTGTACATTCTTATATACATTTTTTATCTGTGATTCTGCAACTATGTGTTCATTATTGTAGACATGGGTGTCCTTAATGTGTACGTTGTTGTACACATGTTTTATCTGTATACCTTATAGATTATTTTTTTTATTTATGTTCTGTGTTTATTTAAGGCTTTACTAAAGGAAAACATCGACATTGGTCGTACTTGGAGTGCTACTGAGTCCGTGGAAAGATTTATGAAGTCCACTCTCCCAAGTCTCATTTTGTAGATCTTTTCCAGAATACTTATCCATGTCACAGGTGGCGAGTTAATGGGTTCCCTTGTGTACATGCTTGTGCTGCCATTCAACCTATAAGGGAGGATATTTATTCATTTGTTGATCCATACTTCACCACATAATGGTTCAACTTGGGATATCAGGAGATCATCTTCCCCATCCCCAATTTTTTGACAAGCCGCGGGCTTATGATCCTAGTGACATGGTTATTGTTCATATCCCTGTTCCTCCACCTGGTAGACGAAGAACACAGCGTATCAAGAATGCTTGGGATAAGCAAAAGAGGGCTATGATGTGCACAAAATTCTTCACCCTTGGTCATCACAAAAGAGTTACATGCCCCCTTCCTTGATGCTTTTTAATATGTTTGATTTGTTCGAAAGATTCTATGTTTTTGGTTTTTACTTTTGGTAATGTCTTTTCAATTTTCTAGGCGTGGATAATTAGTGTCAGGACATGTGTACCATTATGTACACCTTCCTGTAAACTTCAGCTTTCTTACCTGTCTTTTTACATGTGTACACCTTGTTATGCAATGGATGGTACTAAGTTATTTTTTTTAGAAAGATTTCGTGTTTCAGTTTTTGTGGAATTACTTTTGATAATGCTGAAAAAGCGTGGGTCTAACAACCACCCTCAATATTTCGATTAGCAATCTGTATGGACAACTCCGAGTTACTTACTAGAGAATCAAATAGACTCAATCAATAGAGAATATCTCAAGGAGTTATTATCCCAATCTCTCAATTTGATTTACTCAAGCAAATACAATCTGCGAGTCTTAATCAAAGAGAGATAACTTGGATGGTACCAAAGACCAATATCCAATTGTCAATCAATTTAAATCAACAACCAATAAGGTCGGATATTCTAATTGATTGAATTACGCACAACCTGTATTATTTCAATTATATAACAAAATATAATTCGGAAAAGAAATAACACAGACACCATAATTTTGTTAACGAGGAAACCGCAAATGCAGAAAAACCACAGGACCTAGTCCAGATTAAACATACACTATATTAAGACGCTACAGACACTAGCCTACTCCAAATTAACTTCGGTCTGGACTGTAGTTGAACCCCAATCAATCTCACACTGATCCAAGGTACAGTTATGCTCCTACGCCTCTGATCCCAGCAGGATACTCGTACTTGATTCCCTTAGTTTATTTTACCCACAACCGAGGGTTGCTACAACCCAAAGTCGAAGACTTTAATAAACAAATCTGTCTCAAACAGAAAAGTCTACAAGATAGATAAATTCATCTCCCACGAATAAACCTATGAGTTTTGTTCCATCTTTTGATAAATCAAGGTGAACAGGAACCAATCAATAAAACCAGACTTATATTCCCGAAGAACAGCTCAGTTTTATCAATCACCTCACAATAAACTTAATCGACGCAGCGAAAAAAGATATTGTAAAATCACAAACGATGAGACGAAGATGTTTGTGATTACTTTTATATCTTGCCTATTGGAGATATAAATATCAAGTCAATTATTACAATTGTACTCGTACGATAGAAATAGCAAGATCAGATCATACAACTACAAGAAAAGTAGTATCGGTCTGGCTTCACATTCCCAATGAAGTCTTTAAGTCGTTAACCTGGTTTTAGAAGAAGAAAACCAAATGTTAAAGGAGAATCGACTATATCTTAGCAAACTAGTATCACACAAAATGTGTGGGGATTAGGTTTCCCAGATGCTACAGTTCTCCCTTATATAGTCTTTCAAATCAGGTTTTGCAATCAATGTTAGCTTAGTAACAAAGCATTCAATATTCACCGTTAGATGAAAACCTGATAAGATACAAGCTAATATTTGTCAACCATTAGATCGAAAACTTAGCTTTCCATACACACATGTACTTGAAAAGTTTGGGTTTGTGTAACCGTACCCAAACGTGTACAACTAGTTGGTTCAACATAGTTAACCAAATGGTTAGCCAAATGATAACTTTCATATCAACCATATTCTTCTTCACCATAACTAGTCCAAATGACTCAAATGAACTAGTTAGAGAGTTTTTCAATTTCTATGAGATCCCATGTACTACACATGACACAATTGAAGCACAAACGATGTGATTCACTCGAATCGATTCATGAACTATAAATCCACGGTTTGCAATAGAATTCTTTAGTTTATTAAGATAAGTTTACAAACATCGTTTTTAGACATAACCTACTCAAGTTCGTGGACAGGGTTCGCGGACTCAAGCTAACCGGTTGGAGTTCACAAACTCCAGCAGAAATTCTCGGGCCGAGAACTTCCGTCAGTTCGCGGACTGAACCTGAGCTGTAACTCCAGCAGAAATTCTCGAGTTCGAGAACTACGCTAGTTCACAGACTAAGTTCACTGCTCACGTTCCGGTTTCACTTGATCAACAAAGTTCGCAAATTTCGGTTCAAGCTCTAAGGACTTATACATATATGTGTTACCACAACAATGTTTATATCCTCCAATGGTTATATTGTCTAAACTCTCATTTCAATCATTGAAACATTCTCAGAGGGTGTTATATAGTTGTTATTCACAAACTATTTTTTGTCAGAGCGATTTCTAAAATGATTGAAACATGACATGACTTTCGTCACTAGGTAAAGATGAACTTGGCTAAAGCTAAAGCTTTACCAACACATATTTCAAGAAATAGATAAGCGAGATATACTCAGCTCGAAATACTCATATGTGTATGTTATTAGTCTATATAGTAATACGATTTTGGTCTCAAGATAAGATATAGAATAGATAGATGATAGGTGTCTAAAACACCTTAATTTCATCTATTGTTTATGCTTTCTCTGCTAGTTTTCTTGTAAATTATGTATCTTATGTTTTGTTTTTGAGTATTTATGTACTTTGGAATCATTTGGAACGAAAGAGGAAGAAACAGTGCAAAAGTCTCATCTCATGTGCAACTGCTATTGGAGGCGTATTATTTATCATTATTTGCTTTTATTTCTTCATCTCTGTCTGAAAAGTATGTTGGCTTTAGTGATGCAAGTTTTGTCTGAAAAGCATGACAACTTTAGTGATGAAAAGACATTGAAGGGAAGAAGTGAATATGAGAACTAAGAGACGATATTGTTGGTGGAAGAATTCAAGAGAAGAGAAGAGTGTTCATCTGGACAAAAGAGGGAAGAATCATCGTTGCATAGACAAGTGCCATTGTGGCGGAGCCAAACCAATCCAGTGAGGATAGGAGACAATTACTGCAGCCTAGTCTAGAGAAGCAACGGGTGACATCTTGGTGGCTAATATCTTGTGGGGTGCCTTGGGTGTCCACCCCTTATCTACTTCAACAAAGTGGTTATATCCACTTTTATTTCTTACAACAAACCTAAAAATCAGAGAGAAATAATTATTTTCTCTCTTTCACTCTGCTTGAAACCGAGAAATCCATGGCGGCTGCTGTGGAGTTAGAGGGTGGAGAAATTCAGAGAAAGAAAGATTGATGCAGAAAAGGAATTGAAGTCGGTGATGGAAGAAATTGGATCTGAGAGGGGTTCGTGGGTGGATCTATTGTGGAGGATTCAATAAAAAAGAACTGAGTTTTCTGTTGGGTTTGAGGGTTGATTGAGATGGTGCTGCTGATGCTAAGAGTACAAGTTCAGGTCCTTTGGCTCGAGTCTGGTGGTTCAAGGCAGTGATGGTCTCTCTGAGGTTCTACGACAGCAACATCAGTAATTGAAATGGGTTCAGGTGAAATGCCGCAACTGAGGAACAACACCAACAACAATTGAAATTAGGGTTAATTAATTTGGTCTGAAAATTGGGTTATTGTGGAGTTCAATGTTGGAGGTTGTTGTTACTGGTAGTTGAGGGATGAATGGTTTTTCATTTGATTCAAATTGGAAGATGATTGAAGCTGCAGTTGGTGAGGGTTTATAGCCAACAAGGAGCATGTTGATTTCCATGGGTTTGATGGTTCGAGTATTTGTAGAATAAAATTGCAGGTGGAGTTACTGAATTACAGTTGGTGAGCTACAGAAAATGGGTGTGATAGCTGCTACTGTGTGGTGATTTTCATGGAAGAGCAGTGTGTAGAGATTTGGCATGATGTTGTGGTGCTGAATCAGAGTATGCTGCAGCTTATGATGGTCTGAACTGGAGTGTAATAGCTGAAGGAAGTGTTGCAGTCAATATATGAAGATGGTGGTTGTTCTCAGCACTTGTGAATCTGGTGGCAGTGAGGGAATGAATCTGTAGCAGGTTGATCTACAATGAAAATGAGAAGAATGGGTATTAGTGATGAAGTTGTAGTTGGAATGGATGCTGTTGCATGTGACTTAGAGTAGTGTTCATTGCTACAGGAATGGTTGGAAACCACGTGTGATGAATGTTAGGGTCAAGAAGCTGCAGAAGTGTGTGAGAAAATAACTAGGCCTTTTAATGAGCTGATGTTATTGGAGTTGATGTTGATGTTGTGTAGCTGTGATACTGGCTAAGAGTGAATGAGAATGCAGCATAGAAAGTAAGGGCCAATATGGTGTGATTGTATAAACTACAGGTGGTTTGGTGGTGATTTCAGCTATGGAGTTGTAGTTGTTGTTGCTGAGATACTATATGAGAACTGCAGCTGAGTCAAAGTCAGGGAGAAGAAGAACAGTAAAAAGAAGAAGATTGTACTGAGTTTGGATGGGATTTGAGTTGTTGGTTGAATTACAGGGAGGATTTGGTGTTGTTGATGAATCTTAAGCCAAGGTTGGCCTTGCTCTGGTGTTGGCTGCATTGGTAATGATATAGAATGAGGTGTTGTTGTTTCAGTGAAAAAAATAGATACAACAATGGAGAAGAGCAGATGTTAGGAGTGAAATTGCAGGTGCAAGCTAGTAATGGATATGTTATTTCAGAAATGGTGGACATGAAGATGCTGTAGCAGATAAGAAACCTAATGCAAGGCAGAGAGGTATGGGCTTTGGTGTTGTTGCTATGTTGAATTGCAGTTGCAGTTCTGGAGGTTAGGATGAGCTGCATTTGGATATAGCAATGGTAATGATTTAAGTTGAGACTACATGATGAGCTGATAGTTGCAGCATGGAGCAGTGAGAACAAGCTATGTAGTTGGATTTGAAGCTGGAAGTGCAATCGTTGTGCAACAGTGGGTAGGCCTGGCAAATGGATTATGACATGGCAACTAAACCAAGTCATCCCAGTTAGCTCACTTGAATAGATGACTTGGGTCTGACTCATAATCTGACTAGGTTTGACTTTTTGACTCAGTTGAGTTGACACGAGTTGGTTCGATTGACCGGTCATCTGAGATACCTTTCTGATGCCGGATTCCGGTCAAATTACGGCAAAACCCAGTTTTCCGACGAGCGTTTTTGGGACATATTTTCTACACAGGTTTTTCTCACCTATGGACTTGGTGGATTTTCATCTAATGGACTTGGAAGACTAAACCTAGTTTTGGAAAGAGGAAAGCTACAAAAAGAAAGACTTTTACTTCTTTTCGGGTATCACGTATTATTCTTGGAGCTTTGGAGGAGAGCGGCTATTCTACTAGGATTTGCTTATGTTCATCTTCTTTCATTCAATTAATATTTTTGTGATGAACTCCATTAATATGAGTAACTAAATACAATTATTGGTTATGGGATAAAGTTGATTTCATCAAGCATGTTATTTGATTCTATGAATTAGTTTTATCTCAATTATATCGTTTATGATTCATTATTTTTATTATCATATGATTTGAATGCTAGTTTGGTTGAGTCCGGAATCAATTGGATTTGTTTTCATCTCTATAGCTATATTAGGGTTTTCAATACGTAAAAGTTGTTATCTCTGATTTCTAGTAGCATCTTGTGATTATTACTTGTAGTGATACATCTTTTTAATCGCATATGAATCATAACCTTTGTTAAAACGAATTAGTGCTTTTACACGTTTGTTTGCATTGATTAGTCTTATTTCATAGAACTTATTGCTCTTAGGGAGTTAAACTTAATTGTGCTTTTACACTTTAGGTTGCTTTTTAAGTAGAATTCGCAATAGCATCTTTTAATGTTGTTTGTGATAAAATCAGGAAATAAACGGGATACTCTTGCGATTAAGATATCCTAGGACTTTTGATAATTGCGAGATTAAATTACCAATTCTAGTCATTGATGAAAAATACATGTTTGTGAATGATACTATCCCATGACCAATATCTTGCTCTTATTGATTATTCCAATAATTTGCTTTGCTTTATTTAGTGTTATTACTTTGATAAAAACAAAATCACCCCTTGGTTACCTTGGTTACTTAAGAATGAGAAAATTGCATAAAAACAATCGCCTCTCTGTGGATACAAACTCTTTCTTATCACGTACTTCATTCATATTTAGTAGGGTGAGAAAGTGAATTATTTTTGACGCATACGACTGCGATCAAATTTTGGTGCCGTTGTCGGGGAGGCATTCGACTTGTTATATAGTTTTTAGTTTCTTTTTATTATTTCTTCTTGCATATTTGCTTTATGTTTCTTGTCTTGTTTCTCACTTGTTTGCGAGAATTGTTTTGCAGGTACCTAATCCTTGGCTTCTAAAGATTGGAATTATCCAAGGTGCGGGATAAATACTCAAAAAGGCACAATACTCCAACCAAGGCAAGGCACAACGGAAGAACAAAACTTGGAAGTAGAACACAAGATTCCTTTTGAATAAGAAGAAGAATAAGAAGCAATGGGTGATGCAAATCGTACACTCAAGGACTTGGCTTCGCACAAGATGGATACACATCGAGGTTGTATTCAAACCGACTCTACTTTTGAGATAAAGCCGGGATTTCTTAGAGAATTACCAAAGTTCCATGGCATGGTGAATGAAGATCCAAACAAGCATCTTATGGCCTTCCACACCATTGTCACGGCTATGCTTCCAGTGAATATGGAGGTCGATGGTGCTATGTTGAAAGTTTTTCGATTCTCTTTGGCGGATAGTGCTAAGGATTGGTTATATTATTTTCCTCCTGGAAGTGTCACAACTTGGAATGGGTTGAAGAAACTCTTTTTAGAGAGATATTTTCCTGCATCTAAGGCTACTCAAATTCGCAAGGAGATTTGCGGAATGAAGCAAAATGTGGGAGAATCCTTATATGACTATTGGGAACGATACAAGAGATTGGTGGCAAGCTGCCCTCATCACCAGTTTAGTGACGCTATGATCATCCAATACTTCTATGAAGGACTTCATTCAAGTGATAGGAATCTTCTTGACGCAGCGGGTGGTGGTGCACTAGTGTGCAAGATGGTGGCACAAGCTAGAGAGTTGATTGAGAACATGGCAGCAAACTCCCAACAATTCTTGAGTCGTGGTTCGGATGTGCTTCTTAGGAGAGTAAATGAAGTGAGCGAGGTCGAGGAACTTCGTCAACAAATGGGTAACATGACAACAATGATGCAACAAGTTGCAGTCGTGGTGATACCAAATGCTCATCAAGGATATGAAGAAGCCAATGAACAAGCTAATGTGATCTTTCCAAATCAGCAAAGATGGTATGATCCTTATTCCAACACTTACAATCCGGGATGGAGAGATCACCCCAATTTTAGCTATGCGAACAAGCAAGGAGCGGTTCAACAATCTAATTTCAATAATTCGAGTGGATTTCAACCTCAACAACAACAATTCCAGATGCGACAACAATTTCAACAACAACAACAACCTAAAAATCAGGGGTCAAGTATGGAAGAGTTGATGAAATCGTTTATGCAAAGAACGGAGAGCACGGTTAAAGAGTTGCAAACCCAAGTGGGTTCCATGGCTACTGAGTTGAGCCAAGTGAAGGCACAAATTGGTGAGAAACTCCCTTCTCAACCTATCAACCCAAAGGAGGGTGTCAATGATGTTACGTTGAGAAGTGGTACACAACTTGTGCAACCCGAAGTTACTGATTCGGGCAAGGTGGAAACACCAAAGGAACCTGTTTTGGAGGAGAAGAATGAGGAGTCTCCCCAAAATTCTGAGGTACCTATTCCTAACTCTAAAACTCTGGTTTCTACTTATGTCCCTCCTTTACCTTTTCCTCGCAGATTTTCAAATTCCAAGAAGGAGGCACTAGAAAAGGATATTTTGGACGTTCTCAAGAAGATTCATGTGAACATACCACTCATTGATGTTATAAAGCAAGTTCCAAAGTATGCAAAAGTGTTGAAGGACTTGTGTACCAATAAGCAAAAGCTCAAAGGTAACGAAGTGCTAAGTGTGGGGGAGAATGCCTCGGCAATCTTACAACACAAACTCCCACTGAAATGCAAAGACCCGGGTAGCTTTGACATTCCCGTCAAAATTGGTAACACTACATTTAACAAAGCTATGTTGGATTTAGGTGCATCCGTAAATGTTATGCCTGCATATATGTATAACTCACTTTATTTAGGTCCTCTCAAAAAGGCTAGAATTGTGTTGCAATTATCCGATCGCTCTAATGTATACCCAATGGGTATTGTTGAGTATGTTCTTGTGCAGGTTAATCAACTAGTATTTCTAGCAGATTTTTGTGTCTTAGAGATGGATGAAGGTTCACCGGACTCATCTCTACCATTGCTAATTGGGCCTCCTTTCATGAAAACGGCGAAAACCATTATTGATGTGGATAAGGGAACGCTGACTATGGACTTTGATGGAGAAGTAATACGTTTCAACATTTTCGAGATGATGAGATTTCCTAGTGATGTCCACTCTTGCTTCTCCGTTGATGTGATGGATACATTGGCACAACAAATGTTTGAATTGAATGGTGATGATGCTTTGGAAACCGTTCTAACTACATCCATCGATAATGGTGTAGAGTGTGGTAATGAAGTCAAAGAAGCCCTTGGTGATCTCAACTCACTATAAGGATGCCCGGAAACTCATAATATCTCTTTTATTTCTTTACCATGCAGTGATGAAAAACTTTTATCTTTTATTGTTAAATCTCCAAAGTTAGAATTGAAACCTCTTCCGAGTCACTTAAAGTACTTGTACTTGGGTGACAATGAAGAGTTACCTGTGATTGTTTCTAACGAGCTTAGTGAATTACATGAGCAAAAACTTCTAAGGGTGTTAAGGAAGTACAAGACGTCCATAGGATGGAAAATTGTCGATATCAAGGGTATAAGCCCTGCCGTTTGTATGCACAAGATCCATTTGGAGGACGATGCCAAGCCTACAAGGGAAGCACAACGTCATTTGAACCCCCCCTATGATGGAAGTTGTGAAAAAGGAGATACTCAAGCTTTTGGAAGTGGATGTTATCTACCCCATATCCGACAACAAGTGGGTAAGCCCGGTACAAGTTGTACCAAAGAAATCAGGTGTGACCGTGGTGGAGAATGATAAGAATGAACTTGTCCCAAATCGTGTGCAAACCGGTTGGAGGGTTTGTATTGATTACAGGAAATTGAATGTCACCACTAGGAAGGATCACTTTCCATTTCCTTTTATTGATCAAATGCTTGAACGTTTAGCTAGACACTCTTATTATTGCTTTCTTGATGGCTATTCAGGTTATAATCAGATTGTGATAGCGCCGGAGGATCAAGAGAAAACCACTTTCACTTGTCCTTTTGGTACTTTTGGTTATAGAAGGATGCCTTTTGGCTTGTGCAATGCTCCAGCTACTTTTCAAAGGTGTATGGTAAGTATATTTTCAGAATATGTTGAAAACATAATTGAAGTGTTCATGGACGACTTTAGTGTCTTTGGTGATTCATTTGTCCTTTGTTTGAACAACTTTTCACTAATCCTTGAACGATGTGTAGAAACAAACCTTGTGCTGAATTGGGAGAAGTGCCATTTTATGGTAACTCATGGCATATTTTTAGGCCATATAATATCTTCTAAAGGCTTGGAAGTTGATAAATCTAAGATAGACCTTATTCGTGCTTTAACCCCTCCCACTACGGTGAGGGAGATACGCTCTTTTCTTGTTTATGCAAGTTTTTATCGTAGATTCATCAAGGATTTTTCCAAGATAGCATCACCACTTTGTAACTTATTGCAAAAAGATGTGGTTTTTAACTTTGATGAAAAGCGTATGGCGGCATTCAATAGTTTGAAAGAACTTTTGATTTCAGTCCCTATCATTAAACCACTGGATTGGAGCAAGCCTTTTGATCTCATGTGTGATGCAAGTGACTATGCGGTTGGTGCGGTGCTTGGGCAGCGTGTGGGGAAGATACCTCATGCTATTTATTATGCTTCTAGAACGTTAAATGAAGCCCAACAAAACTACACAACCACTGAAAAAGATTTATTAGCTATTGTTTTTGCTTTGGAAAAGTTTCGCTCTTATCTAATTGGTACAAAAGTTGTTGTCTTTTCAAATCACGCAACACTTAGGTACTTGCTTACAAAGAAAAAGGCGAAACCGAGGCTCATACGATGGATTTTACTCTTGCAAGAATTTGATATAGAGATCAAAGACAAGAAAGGAATTGAGAACACCGTTGCGGATCACTTGAGACGTCTTGCTGTAGAAAAGGAAGCTATCCCATTGCGTGAAAGTTTCCCGGATGAGCAACTATTCTCACTTGCCTTTGTGGAACCATGGTATGCTGATATTGTGAATTACTTGGTAACTAAACAAATCCCAAAGAACTTGTCTCGTGCTGAGAGGGACAAACTTTAAATATTAGGGAACCAATATATATGGGATGATCCATACTTATGGAAACATGGCAGCGACCAAGTAATACGAAGGTGCGTTCCCGAGTCTGAATTTAACTCTATCTTGTCTTTTTGTCACTCCTATGCTTGCAAAGGACATTTTGGGAGTAAAATAACAGCTTACAAGGTACTTGAAAGCGGTTTCTAATGGCCAACATTTTTTAAGGATGTATATATATTTTGCACAACTTGTGATAGGTGCCAAATAACAGGCAATCTAGGTGCTCGAAATCAAATGCCACAAACTTTTATTCAATTTATTGAAGTTTTTGATGTATGGGGTATTTATTTTATGGGTCCTTTTGTCAACTCCCATGGGAATTTTTATATCTTACTTGTTGTTGATTATGTCTCGAAATGGGTGGAAGCTAAGGCCACCCCAACTAATGATTCTAAAGTGGTCTCAGATTTTGTGCAAGCTAACATTTTTGCAAGGTTTGGAATTCCAAGAGCCATAATTAGCGATGGGGGTTCACACTTATAAACAGGTTCTTACAAAGCTTGTTGAAGAAGTACAATGTGTCACATAAGATTGCAACACCTTATCATCCCCAAACAAATGGACAAGCCGAGGTGTCTAACCGATAAGTGAAGTCCATACTAGAGAATACGGTGAATCCAACAAGGAAGGATTGGAGCATGCGACTTAATGATGCTTTGTGGGCTTAAAGAACCGCATACAAGACACTAATTGGGATGTCTCCCTTTAGTATTGTGTACGGTAAACCTTATCACTTACCCGTTGAAATTGAGCATAAGGCATTTTGGGCTATTAAGCAATGCAATATGGAGTTGGATAGTGCTGGAAAACAAAGAAAGTTGCAACTCCAAGAGCTAGAAGAGATTCGCAATGATGCATTTGAAAGCTCACGCATTTACAAGGAGAAAACTAAGGCATTTCATGATACTATGATTTCTAAAAAATAATTTTGTGTTGGGAAAAAAGTGCTTTTGTTTAATTCTTGCTTGCAATTATTTCCGGGTAAATTAAGGTCACGTTGGATCAGACCTTTTATTGTTACTAATGTGTTTTCTCATGGTGCAGTAAAAATTCGTAGCATAGCTACAAGAAAGGAGTTTAAAGTGAATGGACACCGGCTGAAAAGATATTATGAGAAATTTACTTCCGAAGTTGTGGAAGGTGTGAACTTTGTGGAAGTACTCCCTCTGGAGGAGTTTTAGCAAACACGGAACAAGTCGGGCTGACGACTTTAAACCAAGCGCTAAGTGGGAGGCAACCCACCGGTTTTGTATCTTTATCTTTTTATTTTTAAGCATTTTATCTTGATTTTCTTGTTTTTGCATATCATTTGCGGAATTTCCCACCTTGAACTTTCTTTGGACGATTCAATTTTACATTGAGGACAATGTAAAGTTTAAGTGTGGGTGAGCATTTATATGTTTGTATAGTTTGTTTTATGCCTTTTTAAAAAAAATTAGAAAACTAGAAAACTAAGAAAAAAATGTGCTTTATTAACTCCGAAATCTAGAAACTTGTGCCTTTAGGATGACACTACCATTAGTGGATGGAACCATTTTGATTGCAGGAGTTGAGGAACCAATTAACTAAAAGACGGACATAGCTCAGAAATTATAAATAACATGATAGTTGTTACCATATCTCGGAATATCACCATATCACATTCTATTTTTATTTTTCCATATTTATCTATTGTTCTCTAAGTGCTTTGGTGGGTCATTAAACATCGACTTGTTATTACTGCTAGGATGAAATAGAGTGATTGAGTTGCTAAAAAAAGAAAAGAAAAAAAAGACCGACCAATTAGACCAAACGGAATAAAAATGACACTTGGATATCAATATGTGTGTGTTCTCCCTATCTCCGTCGCCTAAACAAGCGTGGAATGCAGGATCCAAGGGAACTATCATGTAATCTACTGACAAGAAGCATGCGCTTGGATCCAAAATATCTAATCATGTTGTCTAAACAAAAAAGTGAAAAGTGAAAAGGAAAAGAAAAGAAAGAAAATATTATTATTGTTGAATAAAGTCGACTCCTGGTTCCCTTGTATATGTCGATTGAGTTGATATAGAATTAAGATTGTTGACCACTTGTTCCCTTGTATATGCCAGTGTGTTGACACTATAATTCATACCAGTAGCTCAATCCAATAGGATGCATAGGTTCATCTTGGAGGTGACCTTCGGACAAATATGGGAAACACCAACCACTTATGAACATTCGCAAACATCTACCTCTATATCCATCTTCTTAATCTTTTCATAATTGTGATTGTGGTTAGTCAGATTCTGAGTATTGTGGTTTGTTTGACTATCTAATTAAAGCTTTATTTACTTATATATGAATTGAATTTGCGCAAGGTACCTCCTCTTGTAGTTATTTTGGATTCGTTCATTGATTTGTCACAAATAGACGGAGTTGGAAATATAGGTTTTGTAGGCACACCTCTTGTAAACCTTCACGAGACTAAAACTCGTCCACTAGGGACACCTAGGGGTTTAAAGGCTTGTTATTTATGCTAAAAGTGACCGTAGCCTCGACGAGACGGAGTTGTATGTATGTTTCATAATTATTTTATTTGATTTGCTCGAGGACTAGCAAAGTCTAAGTGTGGGGGAATTTGATAGGTGTCTAAAACACCTTAGTTTTATCTATTGTTTATGCTTTCTATGCTAGTTTTCTTGTAAATTATGTATCTTATGTTTTGTTTTTGAGTATTTAGGTACTTTGGAATCATTTGGAACGAAAGATGAAGAAATAATGCAAAAGTCTCATCTCATGTGCAACTGCTATTGGAGGCGTATTATTTCTTATTATTTTCTTTATTTCTTCATCTTTGTCTGAAAAGTATGTCGGCTTTAGTGATACAACTTTTGTCTGAAAAGCATGACAACTTTAGTGATGAAAAGACATTGAAGGGAAGAAGTGAATATGAGAAGTAAGAGACGATATTGTTGGTGGAAGAATTCAAGAGAAGAGCATTCATCTGGAGAAGGGAGGGAAGAATCATCGTTGCACAGACAAGTGCCATTGGGGCGGAGCCAAACCAAGCCAGCGAGGATAGGAGACAACTACTGCAGCCTAGTCTAGAGAAGCAACAGATTAACATCTTGGTGGCTAATATCTTGTGGGGTGCCTTGGGTGTACACCCCTTATCTACTTCAACAAAGTGGTTATATCCACTTTCATTTCTTACAACAAACCTAAAAATCAGAGAGAAACAATCATTTTCTCTCTTTCACTCTGCTTGAAACCGAGAAAGCCATGGCGGCTGCTGTGGAGTTAGAGGGTGGAGAAATTCAGAGAAAGAAAGATTGATGCAGAAAAGGAATTGAAGTCGGTGATGAAAGAAATTGGATCTGAACGGGGTTCGTGGGTGGATCTGCTGTGGATGATTCAATAAAGAAAAATTGAGTCTGTTGTTGGGTTCGAGGGTTGATTGAGATGGTGCTGCTGATGCTAAGAGTACAAGTTCAGGTCATTTGGATCGAGTCTGGTGGTTCAAGGCAGTGATGGTCTCTCTGAGGTTCTACGACAGCAACATCAGTAATGGAAATGGGTTCAAGTGAAATATCGCAACTGAGGAACAACACCAAAAACAATTGAAATTAGGGTTTATTTATTTGGTCTGAAAATTGGGTTATTGTGGAGTTCAATGTTGGAGGTTGTTGTTGCTGGTAGTTGAGGGATGAATGGTTTTTCATTTGATTCAAATTGGCAGATGATTGAAGCTGCAGTTGGTGAGGGTTTATATCCAACAAGGAGTATGTTGATTGCCATGGGTTTGATGGTTCGAGTATTTTTAGAATGAAATTGAAGGTGGAGTTACTGAATTACAGTTGGTGAGCTACATAAAATTGGTGTGATAGCTGCTACTATGTGGTGATTGTCATGGAAGATAAGTGTGTAGAGATTTGGTATAATGCTGTGGTGCTGAATCAGAGTATGCTGCAGCTTATGATGGTCTGAACTGGAGTGTAATAGCTTAAGGAAATGTTGCAGTCAAGATATAAAGATGGTGGTTGTTCTCAGCACTTGTGAATCTGGTGGCAGTGAGGTCATGAATCTGCAGCAGGTTGAGATACAATGAAAAGGAGAAGAATGGGTATTAGTGATGAAGTTGTAGTTGGAATGGATGTTGTTGCAGGTGACTTAGAGTGGTGTTGATTGCTACAGGAATGGTTGGAAACCACAGGTGATGAATGTTAGGTTCAAGAAGCTGCAGAAGTGTGTGAGAAAAGAACTAGGCCTTTTAATGAGCTGCTGTTATTGGAGTTGATATTGTGTAGCTGTGATACTGGCTAAGAGTGAATGAGAATGCGGCACAGAAAGTAAGGGCCAATATGGTGTGATTGTATAAACTGCAGGTGGTTTGTGGTGATTTCAGCTATGGAGTTGTAGTTGTTGTTGCTGAGATACTATATGAGAACTGCAGCTGAGTCAAAGTCAGGGAGAAGAAGAATAGTAAAAAGAAGAATATTGGATGGGATTTGAGCTGTTGGTTGAATTACAGGGAGGAGTTGGTGTTGTTGATGAATCTGAAGCCAAGGTTGGTGTTGCTCTGGTGTTGGCTGCATTGGCAATGATATAGAATGAGGTGTTGCTGTTTCAGTAAAAAAAATAGATACATCAATGGAGAAGAGCAAATGTTAGGAGTGAAATTGCAGGTGCAAGCTAGTAATGGATATGTTATTTCATAAATGATGGATATGAAGATGTTGTAGCAGAGAAGAAAACTAATGCAAGGCAGAGAGGTATGGGCTTAGGTGTTACTGGTGTGTTGAATTGTAGATGCAGTTCTGGAGGTTAGGATGAGATGCATTTGGAGATAGCAATGGTAATGATTTGAGTTGAGACTACATGATGAGTTGATGGTTGCAGCATGGAGAAGTGAGAACAAGCTATGTAGTTGGATTTGAGGATGAAAGTGCAATCGTTGTGCAATAGTGGGTAGGCCTGGCAAATGGCTTATGACATGGCAACTAAACCAAGTCAGCCCAGTTAGCTCACTTGAATAGATGACTTGGGTCTGACTCATAATCTGACTAGGTTTGACTCTTCTTTAACTCAGTTGAGTTGACACGAGTTGGTTCGATTGACCGGTCACCTGAGATACCTTTCTGATGCCGGATTCCGGCCAAATTTCGGCAAAAACCCAGTTTTCCGGCGAGCGTTTTTGGGACAGATTTTCTACACTGGCTTTTCTCACCTATGGGCTTGGTGGATTTTCATCTAATGGACTTTGAAGACTAAACCTAGTTTTGGAAAGAGGAAAGCTACAAAAACAAAGACTTTTACTTCTTTTCGGGTATCACGTATTATTCTTGGAGCTTTGGAGGAGAGCGGCTATTCTACTAGGATTTGCTAATGTTCATCTTCTTTCATTCAATTAATATTTTTGTGATGCACTCCATTAATATGAGTAGGTAAATACAATTATTGGTTATGGGATAAAGTTGATTTCATCAATCATGTTATTTGATTCTATGAATTAGTTTTGTCTCAATTATATCGTTTATGATTCATTATTTTTATTATCATATGATTTGAATGCTAGTTTGGTTGAGTTCGGAATAAATTGGATTTGTTTTCATCTCTATAGCTATATTAAGGTTTTCAATACGTAAAAGTTGTTATCTCTGATTTCTAGTTGCATCTTGTGATTATTACTTGTAGTGATACATCTTTTTAATTGCATATGAATCATAACCTTTGTTAAAACGAATTAGTGCTTTTACACGTTTGTTTGCATTGATTAGTCTTATTTCGTAGAACTTATTGCTCTTAGGGAGTTAAACTTAATTGTGCTTTTACACTTTAGGTTGCTTTTTAAGTATAATTCACAATAACATCTTTTAATGTTGTTTGTGATAAAATCAGGAAATAAACGGGATACTCTTGCGATCAAGATATCCTAGGACTTTTGATAATTGCGAGATTAAATTACCTATTCTAGTCATTGATGAAAAATACATGTTTGTGAATGATACTATCCCGTGACCAATATCTTCCTCTTATTGATTATTCCAATAATTTGCTTTGCTTTATTTAGTGTTATTACTTTGATAAAAACAAAATCACCCCTTGGTTACCTTGGTTACTTAAGAATCTGAAAATTGCATAACAACAATCGCCTCTCTGTGGATACGAACTCTTTCTTATCACGTACTTCATTCATATTTAGTAGGGTGAGAAAGTGAATTATTTTTGACGCATACGACTGCGATCAATAGACTTTTGAGTGATAGATAAGTTCAAGTCTCCACATACCTTTTAGTCGATGAAGATCCACTGGTTCCTTGAGTAGTCCTTCGTCTTGTATGATAATCGCCATGGAGTTCTTGAGCTCAACTACACTTTCTATCCTAGTCTGAGACCTTAGCTATAGTAGACTAGAAATCAAGACTTTATAGTTTTGATCACTAACATTGACAAACATGCTTGAGATAGCAACGCATGCGAGGTCGACCGAGCAATGCTCTAAAAAATAACAATTTCCCTAGTAGCTCTGTCAAAGTTGTATTCTTCCACGAGGTATTCTTGTTGCATGAAAGACACAAGATGACCACGAGTACAACTCAACATAAATGTTTTCTCACCATCAGTGAGATCGGTACCGAATTGCAGCATTACGTCTTCTTCTACGGCGAAATTGGTTAACTGAGACATAAGAAGGAATTGGTAACCATGGGCGGAAATCGAACTCAGCTTTATTATCCAACAAACCGACAAGGATTACCCTAGAATGTGGCATCTTGTTGGACCAACGCATTATCCTTGCGTTATTATCTTCAGAAAAGGCATGACGGGAATCCACACCTTTCTTTTGCAAAACATTGCGAGGAGTAGGCGCATAATTTCTCAGGTGCTCCCACAACCACGCTTGAATGAACATCGTGCTAACATATGATTCCACTTTCATATAACCATTGGAGATGCGGTTGTCAATGACTAAGGAGTCTAAATGGGAATGCAATGAACCAATAAACATACTACCACTGGGAAGTTTTTTACCTTGATCCATCTTAACCGCAAGAGGAATCAAGAATGCTTTCAACTTGGAGCTATCGTCCTCGAACACGTCTCTAGACAGCCACAACGACAAGAATGCAGGAATGGTGAATGTATTGGCATCAGGTCTGGCTGGGTCTTTTTCCCATGAAAACCAGTGCTTCAACCACTGAGAATAAAAATTCCCTACGCCATTGATCTTAATCATTTCAGCCCTTAAATTTGTAAATATCTTAGTTTCTTCCGCTGAAAACACAATGGGAAGATTACTAGTAACTGGAAAATAAAGCAAAGCATCAATATCTTCCAAGAGGATCGTATGATCTCCCCACATACATATGAGCGTGTGCATAGGAACACACCACCGAGCAAGCAAATCCACGATACCAGGCATATCATGGTATATGAAGACTTCTCCAGACACTCTAATAGCTTCGGTGAATTGTGCGTTGTCCAACATCTTTCTGACATGATCATAACCAAGCATATGTCTTGTCCATCCAGAAAAATCAGGCAACGACTTTCTAGCAATCCTAAACTCTATGATTGAAGCACCATAATGGCCTCCTTATAGACATAATCGAATGATAGCTTTCAGAGAAATCATCTTCATCTTATCACTTTCTCTGGGTTTACAAGAAGATGGAAGTTATGGCCCTGAGGATACTTTGCTGGTTTATATTGAACCACAAAAAATTCATCATCCATGTTAGGAGTGGTCTTAATCATGCTCCCATCTCCATCATTGGAAGCACAATCATAATTATCCTCTGACATCTCTACAGATCGTCTAGGCATGTCTACTTTAATACATCATACAAGAGAGTGAAAACTCAAAAAATCAGCAAGGTGCGCAAATTAAACAGTGTTGATTTCGAAAGATGATTACATCGCAAAGTTGCATATATCGATTAAAAAGACGAAAACAAAGGAAATGTGATGAAACCCTAATTATTACGTGTTTGTGATCAACCAATGGCCTGTGGTGATGGCATAAGAGTTTCTGCTACAAGGATCTCCTCTTTGCTGTACCAAAATTGATTAAAGCACCTACGAAGATGTTTGAAGCATCGAAAGTCAAAAATACAGTATTTTGACCTGGAACTTCATTAGTTCGTAAAAAATAGTAAAATAAAATTTCTTTCCATGGATGAAGCATCATGTTACAAAAAAAAAAAAAAAACTAACCGAAGCTTGGTCGGTGTTGGCGCCGGAAGTTGGCCGACCGACGAGGAGTTCCGGCAGTTTTGATGCTTCCGGTAGACTGGCATGAAAATAAGAAGGAGGTGATGCTGGTCGGTCGGTGGTGATGGGAGAAGGTGGAAAAAATTAAAGGACTTCACTCCCTTTTATACATATTATTAGTTTTTCCTAGTTTCGGTCAAAATATGACTCCTCTTTCAAGCAACGCCCGTGCTATACACGGGTCAACATGGACTTCTACTACCAAAATCAGCGTACCACATCAATTCATGCTCTTTGGACGATGCTCGGTCACCATGAAAGATCTCTTACTGACTATTACTCCTTCAACGACCATTCGACATGATTGGAGCATTATTGGATCGGAAATCCTGGTAACATCTGACAAATGAGCCTATTTATTCATTTTACTTATGTCAGTGAAAATCACCATCTATATGCATATTGAGGAACATGACTGTCCCACACTAAGCGGGGGACTTAATGTTGATGGTGGATTTTTGACGAAGGTCATATTCGTAAAATCATATCGAAAAATTATGTATCTCTGATCGGTATCGGAATCATAAAAAATTTGTATCTTCACAAAGTGAATCGCAGTTTGGTAATACCATGGTGGTAATAATGTATGATAGCGTTATTAGGGTTTATGAGGCATAACTTTTAATATTCCATGTATTTCATGATTAAAGCTGAAAGACTCAACACATTTTTGTTTGAATTCGGAATTCATCTCTGGTGTCTGATTTAACCCAGAACAATATATGATGCAGATCACATCATCTCTAAATTCTCATAGACATATTGCATGCTAGTATAGAGTAACGAATTAATTAAATCTAGTCGCAGTATTTGTCGGATTGAATTCCTAGAAATTATACACTAATTAAACCTTAAATATTCACCTACTCAGGATCCATGACTTTTCTCGGTCGAATTCCATGGAATTCGACCAAGAAAAGGACTCCCTTCTTTGATCAGGGGGGAAGAACTAGGAATGAAAGTCTGGTCAAAGAAGGAAAATGAAGAGAGATAAATAATAATAAAAGAAACCGTATGGGTGGGTCCACCATCCGGTTTGGTCGGTCCCTTCCCCCCTTTCCTTAATACTCCCTCCGTCCCACTATTAAGTGACCTAGTTTAAGTTTGCACAATTTTTAAGGCAAACAAGGAAAAGAATAATTTTAAGCATTTTTTTTTACAATTATACCCTTATGGATAATAACTAGTGAAATTTAGAAATGATTTATCTCTCAAACTACTCCACGGATGTTTGCAAACTTCATACCATTGAAAAGCATTTTAAAACACCTACGTAACGAATATAAACATGGCTATCAAATTATGCATATTTCTTATATTTTTAATAATTAGCTAAAAGGATAATTTTAGAAATATCTCCTTGTTTAGTGATATAGGTCACTTATTAGTGGGACAAAATTTAAAATCAAATAGGTCACTTAATAGTGTGACGAAGGGAGTATTTTATTATTAAAACTCTTATTTTATTTTATTATTTTAGTGTTTCCTCTTTCAATAAAAACTCATTAAACTTCCATATTTTTCCATGAACCATATGGTTAAAAAGTAAGTGGTCTTGCAACCACCATGACTTGTCTTTCTAGCATCATGAGAAATATTATTGTAATATTTTTAATAGTGGTCCTTCCATCACTATTAAGAGTTTCAGTCAAACTCAAATTCTTCATACAAGGATGAAACAATGCTCGATAGGCCATCAGAAATTACCAAAATTCTCAGGATTGGTCCGCGGAGAGCATAGAAACACGGGCACACCACCATGACCGGTCATGGTCGGCCCTTTGGCTTGCAGAAGCCGTTCCCACCACTCTTGATGACTTTTGACCTAATTAATCATCCAGAGTCCATATTTGGTTCAAACTCCTTCCTGCAACTTGGAATGATGATCCACTCACCATCAGATGGTCCCAAGACCACCAAGAGACGGTTTTACACCTCTTAGTCGGTCCCTACTCTCTCCATGATTAGGTTCTACTACCTATTATTCAGTCAAGCACAATTTAATGATAAAACAACAATTAATCATCTTTTAACCAACTGCTCTGCAAAGGAGTTTTGTAAAAGCTCAATCTAGCACCCAAATACTACATGGTTGGTCCATCACTAATATAGGCGATCCCTCTCTCATCCATTGGTTGACTCTCAGTCGATCATCCATTGATCATCCTTTAATCATAATTAGGGTTTTGAACTGAATGCTTTGTCTAGCATAATTCTGAACATGTTCAAACATCAATATTTTAATATTGATCCAACAATCAATGTTTTAATTAATTAATTAAATAATATTTGGTTAATATTTTTAATTAATATTTTATTTAGTCTTGCTAGCAATAATTCATGGATCTAGCAATATTTGACCTGACTAGCAATACTTGCTCTAATCATCAATGTTCCATCTGGCAATACCTAATTGCTTCAAATATCAATGGGTCACGGCCAATAAGGTTCAGAACCGCCATTTCTTGCAATATTGATTTAACTATCAATATTTAACTACTCAGAGCAATATTTCTCATGTTGATTCAGCTATCAATATTCGAGTTGCAATATTTCTCATGTTGATTCATCTATCAATGTTTGAGAATTTAACACTGGTCCAGCTATCAATATTTTATTGGTTCATCAACCAACATATGGTTCGTATGTCAATCATTATTTTAATATTATAATATCTCCTCATCATTCGATTGACTCATGACACATGGATCGAGAAAGGTCTTTTATGATCATTCATCAATGATTATTTTCACGAGTGCTCTGCGCACCAACATAATGGTTTATGATATATCCAGCAATCTTATAAAACCATCATTAAGTCATTTGACTATCATTACTGCTTCAACTAGCATAATGATGTCATGGTCATCAGTGGCCTAATTCAACATTCATGGTCTGTAGAGCATGTTTCTGTTTCAACATTCCATGCTTCATCCATCGTAATCTTGAACTTCGTATGTTCAGTTCATAAGACTCATAGTCTTAGGTCAAATATTGATCACTCACACATAAGACGTCAGTTTATGTCACATGGGGGGGATATCACTAGGGTTTTTGTCCGGCGGCCTACATCACGTGTGATGTGAGGTACATCCACGATGAGAGTTATGGTAAGTCGTGCTGGCATTTAAAATAGAAAATGGAAAGTGGATGATCAATCAACCAAGTCATCCATGCAACGTGGAAGTGGTTTCGACACGATCTCTCACTTGTCCATCTTTCCACTTTCTTCAATTGTCACCACTTATAAGATATTGATGTGGTGCTATAAATAGGTTTTTGAACCTATGATTTGATAACAACAAGTAAGACTAATCATTGTCAAGTTATCAAACACTTTTAGAAGATTTCTCTCGTCTACACATAGAATCATCTTCATAGCTGTTCAACACATCACATCACCTACAGATAAATCTCCACTGATCTCCACACAATCTCAGCTTCCCTCCCTACAGACCAACCATTCTCCTTCTCTTGTGACCATATTAAACCCGGAATGACCATTATCTTGGTTTATGCCAGGGTCTTACAGATTATTCTCTCGAACTCAAAGTACTCCCTGCAGTACATTTGTTTAAAGGTTCATACGATTTGCAACTTCGAGTACCTGCTTCAGCGAGGACTTGCCTCCTCCACCACTTTTTTACCAGAAAACCTGTGAGTCGTTTTTACCCGAAAACAATAATGACTAAGCTTAATGAACATTTGTTCATACTTGATCAAATTTCTGTGAAGAATAATTTACTGTTCGGAAACAAATCATGATTCGATTTTATCATTCGAAAATATCCTAACAGTGATACGTGTCATTGATGTTATTTAGGAATGTTTCGAATTGATTTAGAGAAATATAGAACTACTATATTCGAAATACAAGACAGTGTTATCAGTCTTACAAACTGAGAAAATTGTTATATGTCTGAAGCCGTATTACATGTACTTGTACACGTAATGGAGTATCTATATATCGACTTTCATATTTGTGTGATATGCATATCCGTATGTATATCATGGGAAAATCTGTTTGTTTCGTGATCTGGATAGGTATGCATATTCGTATGCAAACCATTTTGGAACTGTGGTAAGCGAACCGGGTTAAACTAATTAAACCGGTATGCAATCCAATACAGTTCTATGTTCTAAAACCAGTTGAGTACCCAAACCGGTACGTGAACTGAATTTTTTTTGTGAACTCAGGAACCGGTAAAAGTCTTAAGTTTGCAAACCAGTACGTGAACTGAAAAAGTTCTGTCAACTCCGGAACTTTGATTCAGGGACGGACCTGAGGCAAGGGAGTTGAAGCCTTTCTTTGGGGCAGCACATCCAAGGGGCAGCAAAATTTCTTTTTTATCTGGGTGGTTTTATGTTATAGCAGAAAATAAAAGGTCTAAATGATAATTAGAGATACAAAATAAGACGCATTTATTAAAGAATAAGGGGCATAATATAAAGAAGGAGTAATAAGAGGGGTTTAATACTAAATATCAGAGGAGTGAATACTAAATTTCTTACAAGTACAAACGTGTTTCACTTCATAAACAATTTTTTTTCTCTATGTGGCTTTGTATATCTACGTGGAGGCGAATCAATTGAATATCTAGCACTTTCTTCATCTGATGATTCATATCTGAACTATCATCCGCATCTACAAAACATGGTAACGGAATTACTCCGGATAAAAAATGCCCATGGTGAAATTTACCCGTTGGTGGTAACCCGAAACCTCTACCTACTCTACCTATATTTCTGGTTAGTGGATCCACCCATGGTATCTATCCATCCGTCGTTCCAGAAAATTGCCTTTTATTTGTACCAGTAGTGCCCTAATTTTCATGCAAACCACCATAACACTAAGTAAAAACACAGAACAAGAACAAGATTCAATAAAATTTACGAAAATTGATTCTCATGCTAGTACAACTTATGCACCATCTTATGTAGTTATGCTCCTAATTACCTTTCTTTATGTGGAAGGAGGCAACATTTTTTGGTTTGCTTTGGGGCAGCAAAATGTCAAGGCCGGCCCTGCTTTGATTTGTGCCTAAGTTTGCAAATCGGTACATGAAATGTAAAAGTTTTATTAACTCCGAAACTCGGTTATTGCTTATAAGTTTGCAAATAGGTCCGCGTATTATGACTCAGCCGACCCACGAATGTTTCAAGTAATTGTACCTTGTACATTTACCAACTATGTCGATTATGTTTCAATTGCAATCAAATTATTTCTATGAAATGATTTGCATTTGATCAATTTTCTAATTAACACTAGACTCATTTGATCACATAATTGTGACTCAAGATTAATATCTTAGTGAACATGAAAATGAGAGTTAAGCTTTTAAAGTTCAAATCGGCTAGTTTTAGCTAACCATGTTAAACATAGTCTTTATACACAGTTCAGTTACAGTTTACCTGACCAAAGTGTATATCTTGTATATGTGATTAAGATTCAAAGATTTCGTCTAATAGTGAATATCGTTTGCTTGGTTCCAAAGATATCTTAGCTTAAACCTAAAGCAACCTAGGATTTTAAGTCTATATAAGGGGAACTCTTGGAAATTGGGATCTTTGAATCCTGACACTACTTTTTGGTGTGTCTTAGTTGTATCTAGAGTTATTCTCTCCGGTAACCCTTTTAGGGTTTAGCGACTACAAAAAATTCATTGGGATTTATGAATCCAGGTCCAGTTATCTTTTATCTTTATAACTCGAGCATCATGATCTTGATTGTTTGTAGAGCTTGTTCTAACGATCAAGATAGATATTAATCATCAAGGTTCTCTTTGTCTCAGACTTTGTTGATTACACAAGTTTTATACTTGTGAGGTGAATAATAATATAGGATGCACTTCGGGTTGCATAAGTCCGGATTTTGAGGATAGCCAAACTTTTGTCAAGTTGATATCGATTTCCATCACCTGGATCTATCGTTTGATCTGATCATCTATTTAGATCGTAAATCAGGAAATCAATCATAGGCTTAATCTGTGGGAGGCAAATTTGGTTTAAAGTATTCAATTGAGTTGCAACTCTTAGTTGGTGTGAGACCGTCTAAGGGAATCAATTGCGCAGAGTCCTTCTGGTATTCAAGAGGCGTAAGGAGCACAAATGTACCTTAATCAGTGGGAGTCTAAGTTAGGGATCAACTACATTTTAGACTGAAGTTAATTGGTATTAGGTAAGTATTTTTAGCGGCTTAATACAGTTTGGTGTTCAATCTGTACAAGGTCCCGAGGTTTTTCTGCATTTGTGATTTCCTCGTTAACAAAATTTCTAGTGTCTGTGTTATTCTTTTTTCCCGCATTATATTGTTTATCTTTATAATTGAAATATCGTAGGTTGTGCGTTGATCAATCACAGTAGACATGTATGACTTTGTTTGTTGGATAAGACTTGATTAATCCTTGGATATTGGTCTTTGGTACCGTCCAAGAACTCTCTTTGTAGTTATGTTCACAGATTCAATTCAGTAAATGTTCTAATAACAAGAGAGAGAGATATAACTCTGGACACTTTCCTTGATTGAGTTTTAACTCTTGGAGTTGTGTTTAGTTAGTCCATATAGATTGCTTATGAAAAAGTTGGTGGTGTATTTTGGTACCCCCAGTGTTTTCACTACGGTTAAACTGGGGGTCGAATATGCATTACTGATTCTCTTGCGGGATACAAGTTGTAGATACAAATCCTTAATTCTGATGCCAGGTCAGGGACTCCCATATTACACTTCTTCAACCAACACAGATAAATTTTACAATATATGTCCATGTCAAAAACTCACCATCAACATTAGTACCATGGTTAGCGCGTAACAAATAATTTATTTCGTTGTAAGCACTAGATGGTGACAATGACGCTAAGCAAAATTAAAATTCATAAGTAGAAGGATAGTTACTTAGTTGTACTATCGCGGTATAGCAGGAGACATATCACGTATAGCTGTGATGTATCCATGTCTGTTGCCAGCTTCTGTGGACATATGTAATTTCATGAGAGATTCCAAAAATGGAAAGAAAAAAATTTAAGTAATAAAAATAAGATTTGAAGTTAATAAAAATAGTTTTGAAGTCAGACTTAGCTGTGAGATGAAAGACCCAACAAAACTTTGAAAAGTCATCAATGATGTTCACATAAAATTTGAAACCAGTTACATAAATGACAGGAGCAGGGCCCCAAACATCCATATGAAGAAGCTATAAAGTTAAAGTGGACATACTCAATGGTAATTTGTGACTCTTGCCTAGTTGACAAGCAGTATAGAGTAATGACATTGATTGAACAATGTCAAGCATTATTGACTTACAGACTTTATTGAAGGACTCAAAAGAAGAATGGGACAATCTCCTATGCCACACTTCAGATGAAGCTTTAACACAAAAAAGGGTTGAAGCTGATGTGAGTGTTGTGGTGAATTTCTAGGAAAAGGATAAATGTCACTATCATTGGGTCCCTGGAAAAGGATCCTCCATGAGTTGAGATCCTTTACACATAAATGAGTTAAGGTAAAGGTTAAAGAACAATTGTTGTTTTTAGCAAACTTATGGACAGAAATAAAGTTATGATAGGCTTTAGGAACATGTAAAATACTATGAAGATAAAATTTGTGATTTGCATGTGAAATAATAAAGAGTCATGACTAAGAATAGACATACCTTCTTCCTCAGCAGTGGTTATGTGATCAGTACCATCATAAGGAGTAGATGTAGTATCATCAATATGAGTAACATCGGCAGTTAAGTGTTCATTAGCACCAGAATCCATATACCATGGATTTTCTGCAAAAATATTGGCAGAAGCAAGAATTGCTTGAAGGTTTCTTGGTGGTTCGCTACCTTGATAAGAAAAGTTCATATGATTCCAGCACTCATCTGCATAGTGACCAAACTTTTGACATATCTGACAAAGTGGTCGATCATTAGAAAACAAGTGAGTAGGAGGTCGAGTAGATGTTGGTGATGGTAAAATGCCTGAAGTATTTCCAGAACCTCTACCAAACTGTTGAAAGTAAGTAAAACCTCTACTGGATTGTGAATATCCAAAGTATCCTCTGCCTCTTTGAAAATAATTACCAAAACCCCTGCCAAAATTGAAGCTACCACTAAAATGACCACCACCTCTAGAGTAATTGAAATTTATACCACCTCCTCTAACATTAGATCTGAAGTTATTTATCTGTGCAGCAAAGGCTCGATTATTAGATTCAGTAAGGAGAGCTTGATTTCTCTCTTTGATAAAAGTTTCTGCACTAATTAACAAATTATGTAACTCAATAATTGATACCGTATGATTTCTTTTTCCCATAGATGAAGAAAATAGAATGTAATCAGAGTTTAACGCAGAAAGAGCAACAACAATAAGTTCATTATCTGAAATAATTTTACCAACAACGGCTAATTGATCAGTTAGAGACTTGATTTCATTAATCAAAGAGGGAATGTACCTAAAACCTTGTTTAATTGATAACAACTTAGTACATAATTGAATTGAATGAGTAGAAGAAGATCAAGCAAACCTTTCATTAATACTTGGCCAAAGATGATGAGAAGTAGAAGATCTAGTGAAGTAAGGAATTACCGAAGAAGAAATTGTTGACTGTATCCACATTATAATTGTTGATTCTTCATCAATCCAATCAGTGTACTCTGTATTTTCTATTTCATTAGCTTGATTTAGAAAATTGGTGTAATGAACTGGACATGAATAAGATCCATCCAAATACTTCATCAATTAATACTTGGAATAATAATAACTATTAAATATTTCCAGATGAGAAAATTGTCTTCTATTAATTTGATTGAAACAAAATTTGATAGATGATGAAGAGGAATATTAAAAATAGAATGTGAGGTAGGATTTTTCATTGAAGTAGATTAAGATGTAAAAGTATGAATTCATAAAGAAAGAGAATTTAGGGTTTATGGATCAGATTGCTCTGATACCATTAAAGAATGGTTTGTGCAAGAGAAATTATTTTTCATTAGAAAGAAGATAAGATACAAATTCACATTTTATACTCTGTCGAGTTTATAATAAAAAAAGAAAGGTAAAGATACTCTCACAGCAGGTGTGACCAATCAAAGGACAACACTTGGAAATTAACAGTTGTAACAGAACGACTTTTAAAAGCTTAAACAAATAAGGGCATCTTTTGTTACTACAGTCAATAAATTCTAATTGAGAAGAGATAGAGATATAAACTCTACATACATATTGTCAGGGATCATTAAGTTGGTCTGCTTGTAATTGTATTCGGTTTATTCCATATAGGTTGCAAAACGAAAAAGTTAGTGGTATACTTTGTACCCTCTCATTTTCAGCTATTATAACTCTTCTTGTCTTGACGAACGAGAGTTAATGAAAGCTATAAGATTAAAACCATTGTTTTCAAGATCCCTGATAAAAATAAAATCAATCATACCCTTTAAAAGACGGTCGAACTGACTGCTCGGCGATACTGGTCTAGCTTCTCAAAGGTTTTCCCCGAAATAATTAAATTATTGAGACCTAAGAATCAATCAAAATAGTGAATAAAAAAAGAGTTAAAAAGTAAAATTACTTATACGATTTTATGATAACCAGAGGAATACTTACAAGAAACATGAGTAGGATTAAGAGATTTACTCAAAAGTGATTTATCTGAGGAAACTCTGATTAAAAATTCCCAGTTTCCAGAAATAAGTAAAGTACGGAAATTGTCTTAAATAGTATAATAAGAAGCAATTGCTTTTATCTTCCCTGACGATGATCTCGATTCCAAGAGAGTGACTAGTTGACCTCCATGCGATATATTTAAGCTCTGATGGAACTTCTTATTTTGCAGCTTGTTCAAGAGAATATATATGAAAGAAATCAATAGTATTATTTCTTTTGGTTTTAATATTTGCTTTGTCATTGTGGTCTGTTGTGACCTTCATAAAAGCATAAAATCTGTTGTTTAGCTGACCAGGAGCACAGTCAACAAGAAGTAAATAATCATGAATGAGGCTACAGAGAGGAAAAGTGATATCACGGAGATGAACTTCAGAAATCAATAATTCGCCGTCTCTGATATATTTTACATCAGCAACTAAATTTGTATATGGATCTGGAAGACGAATTAATATACCTATCTCTCACAAAAGTGGATATCTTAAGTAAACCTCGTCAAGACCTGGAGCGATAACCTCTTCTTGAAGAATCTCTGGAATTTCCTGGTGATATCCTTTTATTAGATTCTGGATAATGCTCGAAGAACTCTGAAAAAGTTTAAAATACTAATCTCTGAACTACTGGAGAAGAAGATTGTAAAATAAATTTACAAATCTTAAAATATTTTATAAAAGGAATAGGAAAAAAGAAGATAACCGCCTCAGCTGGTTCACCTATCCCACTGACTTTAAATATCTTTGTGACATGCCCACCACCTCTAGTCATAAAAATCATGATCTACAATGGTGAAGAAAATACCCTTTTTGCTTCAAGAAAGGACGAAGAAAACAAACTTTAACTATTCGAATTCCGAGAAGGAGCGGTACTTGTATAAAACATTAAAAATTATGCCCAATAATGATGCTACAATAATAATTTATCTTCCCAAAGATTAGCCACTAATATTTTTAAAAGAATAATACAACCTAGAAATCGACATGTGTTAGCTGATAAAAACAGGTGGAATAAATGCCACCTAGATCACGAACTGACAATCCAATATCTTTACCTAAAGATACTACTCTTCTTTGGGAAGAGAGAGATATACCCGATCAATAAGAGATCTCAAAGATCTAAGACCTAGGTAATATCACATGTTTAATCGATATTTTATTTCTGAAAAGCCACCTCTCCTATCTGAGCTAAGAAAAAACCGAGTTGTAAACACAATGTTTACCCCCCGATAAAGTCATATATCTCATCTGAGCTAGCTGTAAAAGGCACATCTGAACTGCTCAGAGGAGAGAGAAAAAATCGAAGTTTAAATAAAGCACAATCTAAAGATTAAACTTTAAATATATAAATTGGGGGAACTATGTAGATGCAAAAATATAGCATCTACCGAATACTAACAAATGTAAGGTTATAAAGCTGAGTGCTAAGACACAACCTGGGTCGAGATCTGGTACACGAGTCTCTGGTACGTGCAAGACCCGAAGGTTACTATGTTAATCACGTGTCCGACCTACAAACAAAGACAAATCTACGTGCACGACCTGAGTTTTATATCCCACAGTGAATACTAGACCACGTAGTTAGGAGGTAAGACCAAGAGTTTGAGACTAGAGTAAAGATTATGATAAGAAAGGAGGGTGAAATCCAGGCATAGAAGTGAAGTCTGAGTGGTTCACGATGATATGTCCAGGTGGATTAAGGCGGTTCCTCTTTAGAGCAAGGGCTATGGAGTGAGTGTTCTCATTCAATATGAATGAGTATCATTGGATTTGCTCAAATTAGGTGCTACTATGGAGTGAGAATACTCATTCATTCACCAACAATCACTCATACACTCATTGGAATGAGTGAGTGGGAGAAAGGGGAGACTAAGCGGCTGATGTTTAGCCTCTTGGGAAAAAGTTTCTCCAAGCGGCACATGTTTAGCCTCTCAAATATATTTTTTAGTTTTTTAATTTAATTTAAACTCTTTTACTGGGTCCCGCAGAGATTTTATAAATAAAAAAAATTGAATATATACCCGGGAGGCACATCTTGTGCCGCTTGGAGAGAAAAAATTCTCTCCAAGCGGCTGAAAATCAGACGCTTAGTTTGTTTTTTTTGGTTTCCCATGGTTAGAAAACTCCTCATTCACCCAGTATCTCATTCATTATGGCAGCGAATGAGTATTTTTCACACTCATTCCATATCCCTTGCTCTTAGACATGCTTCTCACTTGATACCTACGTTAGTATAAAAAGACAGGGAGGCTAATCTTGTAAGAAAAGTGCAATGTATACAGACAATTCTGATCAATAAAGTTACACTTTCAGTGATTCCATCTCTCTTCAAATATTGCTCTGTGTTGTTAATCATAGCTGACTTAGAACCTAATCAACAAATCCTAACGAGATAACACCAATTGAGGACTGTAATTGATCACCATCTGTGATCCAACATCTAAATCACCAAACAACATATTTGTATAGGTAAGTATTTGATTATAACTGCCTAAACGCGAATTACACATCTTCAAAAAGTTTTAAAGGCTAACCACCAACCCAAACATTATTCTAGAAGTACCCAGAAACACTACTTCACAACTGTAAGCTTAGTATTAGTTTGCACATAATCTTTAGATCTCAGAAACTCCTGTTCATAGACAATGATAAACTAAGGCTAGGTTTGGTAATGCTTTTATTTTTCCAAAAACACTTTCAAAACCTATATATGTCAATAATTTTTGAAATTGGTGTTTGGTAAAAAAAATCAAAGTGTTTTTTACCCAAAGCACTTCCCGGATTACTCAATTTTCAAAAGCTGGGGAGGAGGAGTTTTTAAAAGCTACAAAAGCATAAGCTTTGGTCCCACCAAAATTTAAAGCTTGATTTATCTTTTTTATCCCTATTTTATTTTGTAAATGACAAAAAATACCCTTAAATATATATACAATCAATTTTTATTTTTTATTCTTTAAATATTATTATATTTTATTTTCAAACTATTGTATGATACCATTTCATTCAATTTGTCAAAAATAAAAATTAAAACAATTTTTAAATAATTACTTAATTTTAGTTTGATTTTTTGTTTGAAAGTTATATATATTAAAAAGTGGTTAAGTAAAAATAAATAAATTTAACAATCATAATAATAGTAATAATTATTAAAGCTAATCTTTAATATATTTATTTATTTATTTTACCCTTTGCAATTCGCTTTTTCAAAGGGTTGGAGTAGCTATTCAAAAAGGTGTTGGGGCGCAATTTCTTGCTAGGCTCCCAACCCTACTCTCCACCAATATTGTATCTAATTTCGATTATGATTAATAATTGTCTTTGCGGCGCCTTTTTTTAATTAATATATATAATAAATATAGTAAAATATAATAATATTTTTAACCCCAATAAAATTGGATAAAACTATTTTTAGAGATATGTCTGTTTTTGTTATTTTCACAACAACAATTGTGTATCTGGTATTTTACCAAACACACTTTGATTGCTTTTTTAATCAGCTTTAACTTTAATTAATATTTTACCAAACGTCTAACTATTTCTTTCTCACAGCACATCAACACACAGCAGAAAAGTGCTTTTACAAAAGCTGCAACAATACCAAACTAAGCTCTTAGAGCTAGCACTATGGGAGGGGATTTCCCTTCCCTATCCCTCCATTTCCCTCAAAATCCTAAAAATGCAACCACTATGGTCTCCCATATCCCTACACGAGTAGGGATACACACCACCATCCCTACATGGGTGAACAGATCTGTTCAGCCATGTAGGGAAGGGAAATCACACGGGTACTCAGTACCCGTATGCTTTTTCACTTTACGGGTACTGAGTACGCGTAAAGCCGTTGATACGCGTAGATTTTTGTACGCGTACTCAGTTCCCGTTTCGGTAAATAATATTTGTTTGACCTTTTTCGTTAACACCTCTCTCACACCCGATCCTAACCATCCATCACTAATAACGGCTCTATTTTGTACGCCGTCGGATCCCAACGGCCATTTTTTCAAAATCCCCTATAAATACCAATCTAATCCTCTACTCAAACCACACCAAATCAATTGATTTTTTATATTCTCCCTCTTTCTCTTACATTAATTGATTTCTTCTTTCTCTGCATCTTATTACAATACGTTTTTTGTATTTAGATTTAGATTTATTGTACGAGTTATTTATTTATTTATCTTAGTTTCATTAAAAATGGTACTTAATTTTGTGACACAAGAAGAGGTTGATCTTACCACTGCTTTTATTTATGTGAGTATGGACGAAATTGTGGGTTCGGGGCAAAAAAACTGCTTTGTTTTGGAAACGCATTCACGAAATTTTTGTACAACAAAATGGCAATCCATACGAAAGAGATTGGGATGCTTTAAAGAGCAAGATGAGAGCTATTAAAAAGGATGTCAAAGAATTCGTGTCCATTCTGAACATTATATATCGCTAAACCAAAAGCGGTGCAAGCCACGAAGATTTAGTAAGTTTATTAAATTTGTAAGTTTTTCCATATAGCTTGTGATAATAGTAATAAACCTAATATTTCTTATATAATTTTTAAGACAAAAGATGGTCGCCTTCAACATCAGGAACAAAGAGGACAACCTTTCAAGTATGATGCATGTTATGAATTGTTTAGAGAAAAGGTCCCTGGATATAATTATGAATTGACTGTGAGCCAAAACAATGAGTTGTTTGAATCTCATCGTAACTTTTTATCGGTCGAAGATGGTAATGAAGTTCTTCCCAATGGAGAAACTCGTTGGAAATACAAGGAAAATGCACGTCCTATAGGAACAAAGAAAGCCAAAAAATTAGCTAGACAGAAGAAGGATCGTGAGCAAGGTATATATAGAGAAGATGATGGTGAGACATCTTCGGTTAAGATGGAATAAGATAAGATAGTTGAACAAAGTTCAAGTATTTTGGAGTATCTTAAGGAAACCCGATCAAGGAAGGAAAAAATGAGAATGGAACAAGAATGCCAATACCAAACTTTTAGGGGTTATACTCAACAACCGAGTTATCAAATGGAAGATCAAATGAATTTTCAAATTGTTTGTGGGAGAAAACTACTTCTGCCAGTTTAGGTAATTTTGGGTGTGTGTGGATGAGAAGTGAGTTTAAACCTTCAACAAATGTGCTTCACGATGAGCACTTTGATTCGAGAGATAATCTATACAATTCTGGCCTAAACCGAAGATGCGGCCGTTCCAGATTTGTTTCGGTCACAGGTGAAGGATGTGAGGTTGATCTTAGGGAGGGAAGCGAAGAAGGTGTTGAGAGTATGAAGGTGAAGGATATTTGATGACTTGCTAACAGAAGGTTGAGCAGGCTAGCAAATGTTGCAGGCAGGCTCTGGGTGTTGAATACGATTAACACTTGGTTTTCTGTGTTGTTCCAACTTCTGTTTTTGGAAATAGGGAGGAGAACCTATTTATACAAGTCATTAAGCCTTCTTCACATCTCTCATGGGAAGTGGAGGAAGTGGAGTGAGGGAAGAGTGGAGTTGTGTGTGAGTGTCACACGATCAGAACTGCCCACTTCTCCCATCTTGACTTAACCTCCCATGTCTTCCTAACACGTTCTTGTGATGGCGCGTTGCACGCTGCACGCTGTAAACCGCCAGACCAATACCCCAGTTTGTATCCCCCAGTTGTGACGTGATTAATGTCTCGAGTGTGTGGATCGCGGGACCCACAGAAAATAGTGCAGGGTGAACCGTGAACTTGGTATAACATCGCATGCAGCCATCTTCAGGTGACCGTTTGGAGGCTGTATATACAAGCCATTCCTTGGTCGGTTACCCTGTGAAGAAGAGTGACGGATGGTGGTCATAGTGATACCTTGTTTGCTGGTTGATTCGCACCCTAAGCCATTCTTCCAAGCTTGCAAAGGTGGACGGACGAGATGACTCGTAGCCTTGCTTGCGACCGTTGGATGGGAGGCGTGCATGCTGCCTCTTTCGGCCCAAACGTTTGCATGCTTAGAGAGTTCCAATGGAGGAACCGATCAGCCTTGCATGGAGGTAGTTCAATGGTGTTCACGCCCATGCATGCTTGACTCGCAAAGATTTAATCTAAGCCACTCGACTCAGGTGGCAAAGACGAGTGGTCGAGATTAGAATTTATGGAGGGGCCGTGACATGTCACCTTTGGGTGCGCGTACCGAGGAGCTTGACCACTTTCGGTCTTGGACGATTAGCTAGGCGTGAAGCCGGGCCCACGGTGGTCATGCTATCATGCTCGGTCCCTTATAAGTCTCCATCTTGGCCTTCCGTCCAAGCCTGCGAAGATGGACGCTCGAGATGTTTCTGCGCCGCAAACCCTAATTAGGGTTTTGGACTGGCCACTTTGGGCGATCGGTTTTGGAGTGCGTGTGCCTCTTTTGGGGAGACCGACTATGTATGCAACATCTTGGGTCGACAGTAAGCATGTACATGCTTGCTTTATGACCCTGGGCACAATCTAAGCCATCCAACTATGCCAGCGAAGTCGGATGGTCGTGATCGTTTTTGATCTTCTCAACCTGCATAAGGCGTTAATCTAGCCTTGTTTGGGCAATCATTTCTTGTACCACGGCTTGCCTATGAGGGATTCAGTCATGTAGGTAGAAAGTGGGCCCGCCAATGGTGTACCATCACTTCACTACTTGTTTTAGGGTATAATCTAAGCCGTCCAACTATGCCGGCGAAGTTGGACGCTCACGATTAAAAGGAACCCTAGCCGTGCGTCATGCTCACTTTGAGCGCACGTTTTGGAAGGACCAACTATAGTTGGCCTTGACCGTTTGGTCATGTATGAAGGTGGGTCCGTGGTGATCATGGTAGCATGCTCAGGACCCCCTGAATCTATATATACACCCTCCATCTATGCATGCGAAGTTGGACGGATGAGATATATTTCTGAGTTTGTTTTCAGCAAGTGAGACTAACATGGGTAGTCTTGCATGCGTTCGACGGGCTAGTATAACTTTGCCGTCGTGTAGTCTACGGGTGTTTGCATGTCGAACACAAGGCTTTAATTAAAGTATTAATAGTAATGTTGTATACCTACAGAAAACCGGGATGGTTGCCACATGCTCCGTCGGGATGGTTTCCACATGCTCCGTTCTGGGTAGGTTTTAATTCTCAGGGATGGTTGCACATGCTCCAATGAATTAATATGGCGAGAAGTATTCATCGCCTGAAGGCTTTATCTTTTACAGGACGTCAGCTTACAAAAATTGGCTTTTTACAATTTTAGCCTTTAAATAGAAATCCACCATCAACATTAAGTCCCCTGCCTAGCATGCAATGGTTACACTATTGTAGGGTAGGCATGAGATGGTGACAGTTTAAAGACAAAACTTATGAGACAAAGTTAGATGTTACCAGGAGAGACGGGTTATCATGTAGAGAACGTTGAAACAGCTTCTTAAGCGAGCGTGGAGACGGCTCCCTGTGAGAGCGTTGAAGCAGGCTTCTGAATCGAACATGGAGGAGTCTCCTGGTGAGAGCGTTGAAGCAGGCTTCTGAAGCGAACATGCTGGAGGCTCCTGAAAAGCGTTGAAGCAGACTTCTGAAGCGAACATGGAGGAGGCTCCTAGTGAGCGTTGAAGAAGGCTTCTGAAGCGAACATGTTGGAGGCTCCCGAAGAGCGTTGAAGCAGGCTTCTGAAGCGAACATGCTGGAGGCTCCTGGTGAGAGCGTTGAAGCAGGATTCTGAAGCAAACATGGAGGAGGCTCCTGGTGAGCGTTGAAGCAGGCTTCTGAAGCGAACATGATGGAGGCTCCTGAAGAGTGTTGAAACAGGATTCTGAAGCGAGCATGGAGGAGGCTCCTGGTGAGCGTTGAAGAAGTCTTCTGAAGCGAACATGCTGGAGGCTCCTGGAGAGTGTTGAATCAGGCTTCTGAAGTGAACATGCTGGAGGCTCCTAAAAAGTGTTGAAGCAGGCTTCTGAAGCGAACATGCTGGAGGCTCCCAAAGAGTGTTGAAGCAGGCTTCTGAAGCGAACATGCTGGAGGCTCCTTAAGAGTGTTGAAGAGGCTTCTTCTTCGATTCGGTTTTCCTTTTACATGCTTCTTGATTGACCATCTATTGGAGAAGTCCTTGACTGATGGCGAAGGAATCTCATGCTGAGCCTCAGTCCCCAAGCGTGATCTATGTGTCTCCATCTTACATTCCCGGTTATTAGTAGCAACAATGATTAGAAACTGGCAGGGATAGGTGTGGTGGAAACATGCACGAACTTGGCACTCTTCGGTAAAGATTGTCTCGTTTAGAAAGATAAGCTGGAACCAATGGCTTTCTTGATGTTTTTTCATGAAATAGAGAAGGGGAAGACAGTCCCCTGCCCACGAGTATCTAGAGATTTCGACTTGATAGGTATTTCCACGCTAGGTTCATGAGGATGTCTTCGAGATGGGCGGTGCTAAGCATTCTCAGTCATACTCCTTTGGTAAAGCAACTACTTCTTCTACTGGAGACAAATTCTGAAAGCTATCTCACTGATGTAGTTACCATCGATCCAGATATGGAATATCTTGGATGTTGTTTCACCATTGCAGCAGTTGTGCATAGGGTGCTGGAGTTGGATTTGGTGATGTTGGACGCGTAGGACGTTGTATCTCGGTGTCTTTCCTCTTGCTTCTTCAACTAAACTGCTTATGGAAGGATGAAGATTTTATTTCCTGTTGGTGGGATGTATGCTTCCACGAACATCATGAGGCTATTCATTACTGTCAGGCCTGGTGCTTTCCAGCAGGGTGGATGCTGTCGTTGATGAGTGTTCAATAACTTCACGAATTCCATAGGATGACCAAAAGTGCAGATTCTCCAACATATCATGGTAGACATGCACCATTGTTTGATAGAGTGACTCGATTTTTTTCGACATGACGCGTGGAAATCATTATCCTCTTGAGGCTTCTCCCTTGAGGTATCAACTCCCGTGGAATATTTCCGCCATAGAGCGTTGATATGTTGTACCAGAATTCTTTTAACCCAATGGCAGTACAATATACTAAAAATTTCCGAGAGAAGTTCGAAAAGCTATCTTACTTGCGTCATGATCGTACATCCTTATCTGGTTGTAGCCGCTGTAACCATCTATGAAGGAGAACATTCCATGTCCGCTGGTGGCGCCTACTATCATGTTGATGTTAGGAAGAGGAGAGTCATCCCTACACAAGGTAGAGCTGATGGAGATAGGCCTAGGAGATTCCTCATCTTCGAGCTCATCAGTTGTGGGGTTGGTGTCATCTTGCAGATGATGTAGAGCATCTAGCACTTGTTCTTGTGGTTCGTTGTTGTTGTAGCATTCCACTGGTAGGGGAGAACGTGCATCAGTCTCCCTCTTTGTGTGAACATGGTTCGCTGCTTCACTAGATGAAGAAAAACGCCTTGTCAGCGAATATGCATTAGGAGGAATAACCCTTAATGATGCAATTCGGTCCTCCTCCCGGATTGACATCCACACAGGGAGTGGGATGCAATGAACTTTGTATGGTTCTTCCTGCGGAGCTTCCCTTGGTTCGAATAATTCCACTTCATACATCAATACGTAATGAGACAATGATGCAGGAATACATACAACTTCTTTATCCAGCATGGTATTCAGGCACTGATGATATGTTGAAGGGAAAGCCCCATATGTGCTGGTCTGGTTTCCTTTGAAGTCCGTCATTGTGGTAGGATTCCGTATTATCTTGTAGGGGCGAATCTTGGATGTCCTGAGAGACTTGAGGGTAATCACATTCTAAGACGCTCTTGTGTCTATGAGGGCCTTCCTGAACTCTGAGCCCTTGATGCGTGCAGCAACATGTAGGGGCCGGTTGTCACCTTCCTCCGTCATCATGTCATACACTGTAAATGTAACATCATTTACATATGCTTCCGATGCGGTTAAGACTCCTAGACGTGAAGGAGTCAGGTGCACATTCAGATCTATCTGATTAATTGTAGCAAACGTCTCCGCCTGCTGATTCATCGAGAAATGTAATAGTTTACACAAGCTTTCCACTAGAGATGCCACTTCCTTCTCCATTGGTCTCTAGTTCGTAGTAAAGTTGTCTAAATGAGGATGATCGTTGTGAGGACCAGTCCCCAGTGTAGGAGTCTCCATGATAAGACCGCCCATATCTGATGTTGCTTCTTTTATCAGGTCCATGTAGGCCTAAGTCGTTGAAGTACCTTCTCTGGGTACGTTGAACGCGCTCCCTATTGGCTCCAGGGGATGTCGAGGCTCTTCTGGCAATCGATCAGTTAATATATTAAGAAAAGTGAGTACCTATTTCTGAGTTGCATCCATATCCGTTTGATTCTTAGCAAGGACTTCCTTCCTCTCCATCAAATCTGCGATGGTAATGGGAGATGGTCCTCCCCTTGATCCTCCAGTTCCTCGTCCTGATGAAGGGGTGGAAGTTGTCTCTCTGGTGACTCTTGGAGGCATTACACTTGAGAATATACTGGGATTTGCGGCTGCTCTGGCTCTTGTAATGGGAGGTGTCACGCCTGCTGGAATGTCTTCTCCTGCTCCACTGGTACTGATGATAGAAGACGCGATTCTACGAGACACATTGGTTGCACTGGCAGGTTGCACTGTAACACCAGTAATTGGGATATCAGCGCCACCAGAAGTGTTGTCGGTGCTAACTCCATCGTTGGTTGCTGATCCAGACCTAAGATCCACCATTCTTGAAATCAGAGAAATTGAATTGGTACTAAATAAATCGACTTCACAACCGAGAGATTAACCTCCCACTATGGTCGCCAATTGTTTGTGGGAGAAAACTACTTCTGCTGGTTTAGGTAATTTTGGGTGTGTGTGGATGAGAAGTGAGTTTAAACCTTCAACAAATGTGATGCACGATGAGCACTTTGATTCGAGAGATAATCTATAAAATTCTGGCCTAAACCGAAGACACGGCCGTTCCAGATTTATTTCGGTCACAGGTGAAGGATGTGAGGTTGATCTTAGGGAGGGAAGCGAAGAAGGTGTTGAGAGTATGAAGGTGAAGTCTATTTGATGACTTTCTAACAGAAGGTTGAGCGGGCTAGCAAATGTTGCAGGCAGGCTCTGGGTGTTGAATACGATGAACACTTGGTTTTCTGTGTTGTTCCAACTTCTGTTTTTGGAAATAGGGAGGAGAACCTATTTATACAAGTCATTAAGCCTTATTCACGTCTCTCGTGGGAAGTGGAGGAAGTGGAGTAAGGTAAGAGTGGAGTTGTGTGTGAGTGTCACAGGATCAGAACTGCCCACTTCTCCCATCTTGACTTAACCGCCCATGTCTTCCTAACACGTTCTTGTGATGGCGCGTTGCACGCTGCACGTTGTAAACCGCCAGACCAATACCCCAGTTTGTATCCCCCAGTTGTGACGTGATTAATGTCTTGAGTGTGTGGATCGCGGGACCCACAGAAAATAGTGCAGGGTGAACCGTGAACTTGGTATAACATCGCATGCAGCCATCTTCAAGTGACCGTTTGGAGGCTGTATAGACAAGCCATGCCTTGGTCGGTTACCCTGTGAAGAAGAGTGACGGATGGTGGTCATAGTGATACCTTGTTTGCTGGTTGATTCGCACCCTAAGCCATTCGTCCAAGCTTGCAAAGGTGGACGGACGAGATGACTCGTAGTCTTGCTTGCGACCGTTGGATGGGAGGCGCGCATGCTGCCTCTTTCGGCCCAAACATTTGCATGCTTAGAGAGTTCCAATGGAGGAACCGATCAGCTCTGCATGGAGGTAGTTCAATGGTGTTCACGCCCATGCCTGCTTGACTCGCAAAGATTTAATCTAAGCCACTCGACTCAGGTGGCAAAGACGAGTGGTCGATGGAGGGGCCGTGACATGTCACCTTTGGGCGCGCGTACCGAAGAGCTTGACCACTTCCGGTCTTGGCCGATCAGCTAGGCGTGAATCTGGGCCCACGGTGGTCATGCTAGCATGCTCGGTTCCTTCTAAGTCTCCATCTTGGCCTTTCGTCCAAGCCTGCGAAGATGGACGCTCGAGATGTTTCTGCGCCGCAAACCCTAATTAGGGTTTTGGACCGGCCACTTTGGGCGATCGGTTTTGGAGTGCGTGTGCCTCTTTTGGGGAGACCGACCATGTATGCAACATCTTGGGTCGACAGTGAGCATGTACATGCTTGCTTTATGACCCTGGGCGCAATCTAAGCCATCCAACTATGCCAGCGAAGTCGGATGGTCGTGATCGTTTTGGATCTTCTCAACCTGCATAAGGCGTTAATCTAGCCTTGTTTGGGCAATCATTTCTTGCACCACGGCTTGCCTATGAGGGAGTCAGTCATGTAGGTAGAAAGTGGTCCCGCCAATGGTGTACCATCACTTCACTACTTGTTTTAGGGTATAATCTAAGCCGTCCAACTATGCCGGCGAAGTTGGACGCTCACGATTAAAAGGAACCCTATCCGTGCGTCATGCTCACTTTGAGCGCACGTTTTGGAAGGACCAACTGTAGTTGGCCTTGACCGTTCGGTCATGTATGAAGGTGGGTCCGCGGTGATCATGGTATCATGCTCAGGACCCACTGAATCTATATCTACACCCTCCATCTATGCATGCGAAGTTGGACGGATGAGATATATTTCTGAGTTTGTTTTCAGCAAGTGAGACTAACATGGGTAGTCTTGCATGCGTTCGACGGGGCTAGTATAACCTGCCATCAGGTAGCCTACGGGTGTTTGCATGTCGAACACAAGGCTTTAATTAAAGCATTAATAGTAATGTTGTATACCTACACAAAACCGGGATGGTTTCCACATGCTCCGTCGGGATGGTTGCCACATGCTCCGTTCTGGGTAGGTTTTAATTCTCAGGGATGGTTGCACATGCTCCAATGAATTAATATGGCGAGAAGTATTCATCTCCTGAAGGCTTTATCCTTTGCAGGACGTCATCTTACAAAAATTGGCTTTTTACAATTTTAGCCTTTAAATAGAAATCCACCATCAACACAAACGCTTCAACAACAGACTAATCAAATGCATGGACAACAAATGCATTTTAATCAAGACAATGCAATAATGTTGATGGACCTTAGTCTCTTAGCTCCCAACGAAAAAAAATATTATCAACGCAAGCAAAAGGAGATTTTGAAGGGGAAGGGTATAATCAGCGTTGAAGAGTTAGAAGATGAAGATGTAATCCAACTCTAATTTTTTTAATCTTTCATTGTGTTTAGTTTTTAAATTTGTAGTACATGTTTAAATTAAAAGTGTTGTCTTAAATTTTTAGTTGGTAATGTTGTTAACTAATTTTAAATGTGTTGTCTATATTTATTGAAATTGTTGTTTGAATTAATTAAATTTTCAATTTGTTGTAACCACTCAATTTTGAAATCTAAATTCAAATAAATAACTTTATTTTTTCACTTCATTAAACTAATGTTCATAAATAACTTTAAAAGATAGCTCTAATAAATCATTCGATAGGTCTGAAGACATTACATGTTGTTATTTTCGTTGTTGTAAGATTCAACAATCAATGCCGCTTCGAAATGAAAAAACGGTTCTTTTCTCCATGCTGTGTATGCATCTTGTGCAGCGAAACGGTCACCTCTATACCTATTGAGAAACTCATTGTACCGGATGCATAATTTCCTAACATGATATTTCCTTGAACAAATGTAGTATGGTAGATAATTATGTCGTGGTTTCTTGCCCGTCTCTTTAACGAAAGAACCCCAACCAACATTAGTCCAGAATATTGTTTGATCTTTAGGATCTTCTGGAAAATCATCCTTGATAAGGTAATATTTTCTAATCCATTCAGTCTCTTCTTCGACATCCTTTAACCTTTCTCTCAGTTGGAATTGTTGTTGACCGCGTTCTTTTGCCTTGCAATTTTCTTCGTGTTCCTTGAGTTTGTCTTGGTATTCAGTCGAACACCCAGATGAATATTTGGTATGTTTTGTGGACTTTCCTTTGCTTAACACTTTATCCAACAACTTTGTTAATTTGGTAGGTGATGAAGACGTCGTTGCGTTCGCAGCATCTTGATGACCTCTTTTGCATATCTCCTTTTCCATTGCAGCAATTGATGTAGTGGGTCGCTTGCATCTTCTAATTATGTCTTCGACTGAGTTGGTAGTTGCTGATTTATTTTCCATTGAATAGATGTTTAGCTTTGATGTTGCAAAGAAAAATAGGTAGATTGATGTTGAAAAGAAGAATGGGTTATCTTTCTTATATATAGGATTCCTTCCCAACGGCTCTATTTTTAACAACTCGTGCCCAACGGATCTTTTTCCCAACAGATATTTTTCTAACAACTCGTGCCCAACGGATCTTTTTCCAACGACTATGTTTCCTAACGGGTCTATATCCCAACGAATCAATTTCGTTATATAAATACTATCAACATTTTTTGGTTCTTACCACCAACAATCTCAATACATTTTTACATACAAACAACCAAAATTATGTATTCTAACAGTTCGAGTAGAAATGGAAAACAAAGAGTATGTGTGGAAGCAAAAGAGGTTTGTCCATGTTGTTTCATGGATACACACAATTTCCTTCAATGCCCATGGCTATATACAAAATGTCCACAACCAGGATGCAACAGCACTAGGAAGGTAAAAGAGTCGATACCAGAGAAGATAAGGTATTTGGAATGTGAGTATGCTAAATGTCCGGGGGAAGCACAATGTTTGGAGGATGCAATGAAAGATGCAATCAAACAACAAAAAGTTGAAGAACTCGGCAACAACTTCAAACTAAAAGGTAAGGTGGAGTTTGAATGTACCAAGGGGATTCCATGTGAAACTGAGGGTTGTTATTTCTTTATGGAAATGCATCGTTCAGTTGCCAAATAAACATATGGAAAGCGTTACTGGAGATGCCTTGAATGTGGAACGGTGGCATGGGCTGAATAAGTGTTGTTTTAGTTGAATCGAATAGCAATTGATGTAATGTGAAATTTTATAATTAGTATGTGTGAGTTTTTGTATGTCATGAACATTTAGATATATGCGTCTAAAATAAATAATAATAGTAATTTTCTTATTCAGATTAACAATTACATTAAGCACGTTCAACCAGCATTTAAACCAATAGGCGACCCTATTGGACGAGTTGTGTCCCGTGAGGGTTTACAGAGAGATATACCCACAAAACCTATCTTCATTTTAATTCTTTACTCTTCATCTGATGATTCAGATGATGAATCTTCAAAGGGGGAAGGGTCATTATCTGAGAAGTTATTTCTCAAAATGACATAGCAGTTAAAAAATCTAAATGGTTCCCCCTTATTTTTTTCGTAACTTTCCAAAGCACGTTGCTCCTACAACAAAATAAAACAATGTCAATTTACTATAAAATAATTAAACAATTCAGTAAACATACTCAAAATATCGTCTACAATATGTAACCACTTAATTTCTTATGATTTCCAAAGGTACTCCAGCCCTCCATAAATATAAAGATCTTTGTGTCGTTATATATACTTTCACGTCTGAAGTTATAATGTTTAACCTTGTTTTCAGATACTTAACCGTGCGTTGATTCGGATTCCCGTTATGTATAGTCAACCTTTGTAGCAACTGCTCCAAAAGGTTGGTGTTATTGAGTTGTTCATCTTCTACTTCATTATCTAGATGAACTTCGACCCATAAACTAACTATCATTTCGTCTTCCTCCGGATTATAACCCACCATAATTAAGAAATAACAGTGGTGTGGATAATAAGTTTTTTTTTTCGTAAGATGGAGAACATATTTGTTCGAACTAATGTGTTCATTTCTAAAAAGAGGTTGTCAATCCTTTATACATGAACTGTATACATATCCATATATTGTTGAATGAGATTTCTCGGATAAGTATACTAATCCATATATTGTACTGGTAGATTGCGCGGATAAGTATACATATCCATATACTGTTGAATGAGATTTACCGGATAAGTATACTAATCCATATACTGTACTGGTAGATTGCGTGGATTTGTATACATATCCATATACTGTGTAAATGATTTTGCAGATTATCGTAATTGTAAACCATATGCCACCAAATAAAAACTTCATACTTTGCAAACATAAGTGAATCCCAAAAATTGTCTAAAATTTGTTATTACAAGTGCGTTTAACATTCAAAAACTTAAAAGAGAACTGTGAAATACATCATATGCATCATCATCATCATCATCATCATCATCATCATCAGTATCATCATCATCAGCATCAGCATCATCATCATGCATACTAGCATGATCGTCATCGTCCTCCTCATCCTCATCGTCATACTCAGAATCCTCCTCATCTCCAGAATCCTCATCGTCATATCCATCATGTTGATATTCGTATCCCACTTGTCCATGTGCATCTCCATGATGACATAAATACACGACCATTAACAGTAGGTTCCGGAAGTGGAACAGGAACAACCCTTCCCCAATCTGAATCCCGACGCTCATGCTCGATAATGATGTTGTGTAAAATAATACAACATTTCATAATTAGATTCAAGTCTGATTCGTGCCAATACTTACAGGGAGATCCGAAAATTCTGAATTTACCCTGAAGCACTCCAAAAGCACGCTCGACATCCTTTCTTTTAGCCATTTGATACTTTTTGAACCTAACATAGTCGGGAATGTCCAATGTCTGAGAAAAAGCTTGTACAACTGTAGTCAACTTTGGATAGATACCATCGGCTAAGAAATAACCCATATTGTATTGGTGATCGTTGATGACATAATTGCATGGAGGTGCTACTCCCTTTAGCATGTTATCAAAAAGGGGTGAGTGTGCCAACACATTCAAATCGTTGTTTGATCCAGGCATTCCAAAAAAGGCATGTCAAAACCACAAATCATATGATACCACCGCCTATAATACCAAACTACTCTCTTTATCTTTACCCCGGTAAGTACCTTGCCAAGATAACGGAAAATTCTTCCATGGCCATTGCATACAATCAACACTACCAAGCATTCCTGGAAAACCTCGGTCTGCATTCTCAGCTAGCAACCTCTGAACATCTTCAGGAGTGGGTTCACGCAAATATCTGGCTCCAAAGGTCATGCAAATGGTGTGGCAAAATCTTTTTAAATACATGTATATTGTAGTAGCACCCATACGAGTATAATCATCAACACTATCAGCTGGCGTACTTTTGCATAAACATTTCACCACGGCAACTAATTTCATTTGCGGAGAATGCCCTATAGTACCAGTTGCATCCGGACGTTGATGCCATTCAAGATCCACTTCAATCAATTTTCCTAACAATTTTTCAAATAACTCTTCCCTCATGCCTAGACGTTGTTTGAATTGTCTAGAGGTATAACCGATTCCAGGCATAAAATAATCATTCATCATTTTGGAATCATGCCACACACGATCACGCGTAATTACACTACATGTTTGTACCTCCCTTGGTACAGGTTGTCTAATAATACACAACCGTTCATCCAAATATAGTTGTGTAAACATAAGAAAGGCTTTCTCTTCTTCATCACTATCACTAGAAGTATCCAAATAGACTCCATATTTGTATCTCACATAAGAATGCATTAGATTCATTGTGCACCTTAGCAAACCAAAAATACAATATCAATTTATGTATAGCATACATAAACTCAAGTATATCAAGGTTCTACATTAATATGCATTTACATGAAACATTGCATTCTACATAAATCAAGACAAACAACAAATAATCATGCATTTTTCACTAAATACATGTTTTAATAACGTTATTTCATTGCATACTACATATCCAACCAACCTAGTATCAACAATTTCATCAAAACAAGAATCAAATTAATTTGAAAACCCTAACATTAGAATCACTCACCTTTGATGTTTTTTTTGATGAAATTCGAAATTGATTGAGGGATTACATTTACCTTGAAGTAACCATCAAACCCATTTAATCTTATCAATGGAATCGCCCTGCGTAAACAACCAAATCGAAGGGGGGGTTAGAGGGGTTATGAGGGGAAGAGTTTAAGTGAAGAAGATGAAATGGGAGTAAGAACTGAGTTCCGTGAACTTAACCCTATCAAACGGGTACTGAGTACGCGTATTTAGTCAAGTCAACGAGTTGAAAAATACGCGTATGGAGTACCCGTTTGGCACTATTTATACGCGGACTGAGTACGCGTATAGTGTAGGGAAGGGATAACAAAGCACCATAGCAGGATTGCCTTTCGTGTGCCATCCCTTCCCTTTATTTGAGGGATAGGAAAGGGATAGGTGCTAGCTTTTAGTGTGATTTGGTAAGAAAACAACATCAAACTTCTGAAAAATAATTTTCTCCAAAAAACCTGTTATTCTGTCCCATACCTCCAATCCATTTAGCATGAAATGCTTTATTAACCGTATGCAACTTTTTATATCTGCATTATCCCTGGATTTGTGTGACTCTGGACCAAAACCAATTTGGCACAAATGTAATTCGATCAGTTTTGTTATTCTCAATCGCACTTGATCATTTCTTCGACACTCTAAATGTAACTAGATTTTGTACCCGTGCTACGCATCGGGCGGACCCAAAAACCATCTACCATCATTTGGGGTTTGGTGTGATGTGGCACCGCCTCACCCGGTCATGCATTTTCATTTTTAACGTATTCTTGGTAAAATTCCTAATTTTGTAGTTTGCATTTGCATTTTACTCTTGCTTTAAACGTTATATCAGGTCAACTTTCCTTTGTCTACATTAATTGGTTTTGCCTATTAATATATCTGGGATTGGTTATTAGTTTGAAAAGATAAAAAACTAATAAAAAAACATAATAAAAAAACTAATATATCTGGGAGCCCCACATACTGAATGACTTGATAAAAAAACATGTTTTTTCTTATGCATTATAATGTTAAGTTCTACCCTTACTGGTTGCTCCAACATACATAGAGATCCCTGGGAGAGTAACAATAAGAGTATACACAAAAGCTTCCTCCAAAACACAAAGGTTCCTAGGGGTAACGATAAAAGTAAACGGTGCAAAAGGGTAAAACAGGGTTTAAAGAAGACCCTTCTGTCGATTTGTGTGTATATTTTAACCACGATAATCCGTGATATTCCTAATGTTTCGGGCTTCTTTTGCACTTCCGGAGTCTTCCACAGTTGTTCCTTCTGCGATTGGAAATAACATAGATATTTGTAGTAGAACCATTTGCCTCTACTGATTCCTTAACTGCATCCTCATTAGCATCCTTGTCTCATGTTCGTTTGAATACACCTATTATTCGGTGGAGATTCAATTGTGTGTAATATTAGAATAAAAGAAAGAAAAAGTCAAAATATTACACCAAAGTGTATCCACCAGAAAAAGGGGATCAGCCTACCCTGAATCATGAAGCACGTTGAACTCTAAAGCACAAACCCAGCATCTCCGGAATTCTGCCAAGAGGGACTAACATGCGGGTGCCTAAATGACAGTGGTAAAAGAAATAAGTTAATTGACAACAAATTAGCGAATAAATTATGAAAAGTAGCTATCAGAAAGGGTCGACAAATAAATAGATGTTTGACAACTATTTTTGTCATTGATTTGAGCATGACGGGTTATACTTATTGTAGATGCATTTTAGTACAAACTACATCCAAAGGATAGAAACACAATGCTCATCTCAAATAAAAGTAAACACTCCACAATGAACACAAGATTTACGTGGTTCGGTATGATTACCTACGTCCACGGGGTGAAAGGATGAATCTTATTACTTTGAAGTGTTACAAAGGTGTTGCTCTCCGTGGGATTTCCTTACAAGATGCACTTACTACTCACTTTTCTTCTTCTTCGTGCTTACTCGAGTTTTTCTCCTTTTCTCTCCCTCAAAATACCACCCGCCTCTCTTGAATACAAGTCCCTCTATTTATAGGAGAAGTTCTATACAACGAAATTAAGGTGTTGGTCATGTTACATCTATTTATCAGTTCTGTGATCGGGCCGGTTCACGTCGTCTCATATGGCCGATGTATCCTGATTCCTCGCCTATCCTCCGTTCGGGCCGATCTTTTTAGGTGCATTATTAACGCGATGTCGCCTATCTTTTCTGTCGTATTTATGTTATCCGATGTGACCCGTTATTCTTTATTCGTTTGACCATAGTTCCTCGTTTGACCCGCCACGCCTTATCCTGTCAGCTTTATCAGAAGTCTGGGTCAAGTATTGTCCGACATTATTACGCCCGATCCACGTGGCTCCTTAAATCTCGCGCCCAATAATCTTCGCTCTATACTTCGCGTCTCTTCGTATTTGGGTACACCGGTTCTAGGATGCTGCCACCTGGATCTGTAGATAATTTACACCTACATTTATGCCCCTTCTTTCGCTCGTGTAGCAGACACGAGTGGAAGAAAGTCGTTTCAACCGCCACGTCCTCGTCCATGCCGCAGATCTCGCCATGCAGCGCCCCACTATCCCCACTTTATTACCTGTAACCGTTGCCATCGGTTACAACTTGTTCTCTTTAAATAGCCCGCTCCTTTTTTCTTTTCCTTCTTCTTCTCCACTTCTTACTTCCGCCATTGCAACCTCTTCTTCAGGATTTCTTCGTTACTTTGCGCTTAAAAACCCTAGCTTTCTTATTTTTCTTCCTTCATCTCCTCTTCCCCAATCGTTACAGTAGCTGTTGTCGCCTCAGCTTTTTTTGTTGGAAACCGAGCTTTGCATTATCTCCATTAATGGCTTCTTCTCCTTCCATGACCGAGAAAAGGTCTGTTGACGACGTTTTTTCCGAGTTTGATGCTCCACCCCTTGCTTCTATGTTTTTGCTTGAAAGTCCTTCTAGGTATGATGATCGCGCGATAAAATCTATTTTTGCTAATAGCTCTTCTTCTATTTCGTGCAGGTCCGAGAAAAGGGTGAAGGATCTCTCTGATGAAGAGTTCATTGAGCAGCTGAAGGAGAAGTACGATCTTCAAAATTACGAAGTGACCCTTCTCTCGGGCCGAAACGGTATCTTGAAGAAAACCGATATGAAGAAGCACGAGCAATCGGCTGATTGTGTGGTCATCACCTTGGGTCAACTGGAGCTGGGCCTTCGTCTTCCCTTATACAACCCTGATAGCCTATTTTATTACGAGATTTTGTCCCAGATTCGGCCTTCTCGTGCTTTAGCTCAATGGACTAGTAATACTTTTCGAATTATGAGCGAGTGGAGGGATCGCCGCGATGGTCATGGTTCTACTGCCGAGTGGTCAACCTACAAGCCCGATGACGCTCCTGAGTATACCGTTGCCAATTTCCTTGTCAACTATCGAGATGGTACTTCAACCTTAGGAGATCTTGCCGGTTTTGTTGCTAGTCCTCATCGGGTCAAAACTATGCCCGAGGGTGTTGAAAGGATGATGCTGGATGCCGATCCCATCGGTCAGGGTTCCAACAAGCGAGCCCGCCATTCTAATGACCCGATTTATCCCCGAGTTCCGCTTCTAGTCCGAGGTCCGATCCTTCATGGTGACTTACCGTCGAGCCCTATTCTTTATGGGTGGTAAATGATGACAAGGCTGATAAGGTATGCGCTTTTCTTGATTTTCATCTTGTTAGCTTCGGGCGTCAGTTAGTCATTTGTTGTTGTTTAAAAATATCAGGTCGGCTCCACCAAGACTATCGGATCTAGGAAAAGAGGGGCTGGAACAAGGGTTGAGGAAGACCAGGGGAAGGTAACAAACATAATGATTTTCTTATAAGTACATGTACTTGCCCCTTTTTTTTGCCTTCACATGTTCTGACGAGACACTTGTGCAGAAACACCCAAGGCACGATGATGATGACGCGGGCGATGTTGACCCCACTCCGCTGAGGCGTAATCCTGGTAGAGGTAAGCAAATTTCTAAGCCACCGCCGAAGACGGGCCCCATCATTTATCTTTCCAATGAGGATGAGCTATTTGGAGAGAATGTGTCGGGTGACAAAGGCGATGAACAAGGTATGGGCGACCAACAGGATCCCTCGGAGACGCCCGTCGTAGAGAAGGTCGTTACTGATGTACCAGTAGAGCTTCCTTGTGTGCCCCGGATTACTGAGGGATCGTCTTCTAGTGCTGAAACTTCCTTTACTGTCTCTGGCCCGATCATGAACTATTTGGGTGCGCTTACTTCCTCTAACTTTGGGAAGTACACTGATGAGGAAATGTTGAATGTTGTGCCACGTTATGGCGACATCGCCCTGAAGCTTGACACTGTGGTGAGCGACTCATTTCTGTATGGTAATGCCCCGCTTCTGATTTCTTTTTCTTAGTGTCGCTTATGATGCAAAACATTTTGTTTGTGTTAGATTATGAACCGCGTACGCTTGGATGCCGCCAATCGCCTTCGAGATAAGCAGTTGATAGAGTCTCTCCAACTTCAACTTCAGAATGAGAAGGGTCGCGCGAACGAGCTCGAGATCAAACTTGCCGATGCTCAAGGTATGTGATCATTCTTAACTTGTGTTGATTGAGTTTATCGTGCCAGTATCCTAAGTCGGGTGTCCTTCTTCCTAGCCGAGGTATCTAGTATAAGTATATACGCTACTTTGGAGTTTAGAATTATGAAGAGAAAATGGGATATTGAGAAGGATCTAGTGGAAAATCTTCACCAACGAATGGCAAACAAAGACGACAAAATAGACCGTCAAACTGAGGAAATTGCAAGACTTGAAGACGAGTTAGAACGTCGTCGCCGGTTTGATTATGATCCTGCTGAGATGGATAATTTACGGGCTCACTTGGGATCTTTTCAGCGCCTTGCTGCTGAAAAAGCTTCTTTAGCCACAAGTTTGGAGCAAAGGGTGGACGCTCTACAATTACAGAATCGAGACCTTCACGAGGACCGTCGTCGAATACTGAGAGATAAAGATGTGGTGGAGCGAGCTAATAGCGATTTACTGGGCCGAGTGAGTGAATTTGATAAAGTTGTGGGCGATTTAGAGTGGAGTAGATCGCAGCTTGCAGTGCTCCAAGCGTCGCGTAATCGGTTAATGGACGATTGGACCGAGCATAAGAAGTATTGCCCCAGTAACGAGTTCAATGAGCAACACTATAACGAATTAACCCTGAATTTGTCCAAGGCCGAGGATGAGTTGTCCAAGTCGGTAGAGTCGCTTCAGTCGGCGTTACCCGCCCTGTCAGGTCTCTTAGATGATGTGTTGAGGCCGTTCTTTTAGATCTATATTGCGATTTATTCTTGCAAAAATGTACCCGATGAATAACATTCTGTCTTTGTGATTTTGTAGCCGAGAAAAAACGCTCTCGGGAGCTAGATTTGGAGGTTCTCCGATTGAAACAAGCCGAGGTCGATTTGAGCTCCAAGTTAGCTAAAGCTGAGGAAAACGCTTCCCAGATTACCCAACAACTCGAGGATGAACGCGTCGCTCATGTGGAAGAGTTAGACCAAAAGGTTCAGGCGGGCATTATGGACTTGGTGGAGAAGAAGCGGCTCGAGGTCGCGCAGAGGAAGGCCGGCGCGGCTCCTCCCAAGGCTTAAACTTTCTTTTTGTGGTGCTGCGTCACTATGTTTCCCCTTCCATCGGGTTGTAAATCGCTCTGAACACTTATCCCCTTTTTTATTTCCGCTACCTCGCTTGTTTGTTTTAATGGGGGTGCTGCGTCACCGATGGTGTTTGTTTTATTTCATTAGACGCTTCATTTCGCTTGGTCACATGACGCTTTTCGTATTTTCTTAATAGTCGCATGACGCAATCGATTTCTTCTTTGTTTCATATGTTATTACTGCAATCATTGTTCAAGTAAGTCAGTATTCTAACCATTTCTGTCGAACACACCCAACAAGGAGGGTCATCGGGCCCTATGCCATGTCCTGATTGGGGTATCTCATCACTATCTCTTTGGATTCAGTGGAAGGGTACCAGTCATCCTAGTTCTAGGCCCGACAATCCCGAGTGGTTATCGACCAACCGATCTCGGGCAAGTGGGCACGCCCACTTGCGATGGTGGTGACCTTTCAGATGTAAGTAGGCCACCTAGCTGAGTAGACCTCGCGCCTAAACAACCTTTGGAATTGGTTTCCAACCACCAGAACCCTTAGGCTACCTCGGCACTTGCACACTGCCACTGCCCCGAGTTCGAATAGCCAGGCGACTGTAAGGCACCTCGGCACTTCCAAACTAGCGTTGCCCCGAGTACGAATGCCCATTCGAGTGTAAGTCACCTCGGCACTTCCACACTGGCTTTGCCCCGAGTACGAATGACCATTCGAGTGTAAGTCACCTCGGCACTTCCACACTAGCATTGCCCCGAGCACGAATGACCATTAGTCGCTCATGCCCTATCCCATACCCCTCACGGTTTCACAGAGATAGAAGACACGTTTGCTTACCGTTTTTACGCATCGCTTGTCAAGGATGGTAGAGTTTCAGGAATCGGATGTTCCATGGTTTGAGCTCTCTTGTTCCGTCGAGTCGCATTAGTCGATATGATCCCTCGCCCGCCTTAGATTCGATTATATATGGCCCACCCCACTTTGGTGCTAGTTTTCCGCCTTTTTTGTAGCGCTCCCATTCAGCCAGAAATTTCAATACCTGCTGCCCGGGATGAAATTCTCTTGGTCGAACGCGCTTGTTGTATTCCCGTTGTAACCTCCTTTGATAATTTCCATTTTTTGTAACGCCATTTCTCTTGTTTCTTCCAAGTCATCGAGTTTAGCCAAGATCAGATCGGATGACACGTTTCGCCTCCAAGCTTCGGTTCTTGTGGTAGGAATCATCCCTTCTGTTGGTAGAATCGCCTCGGTTCCGTAGGTAAGCATGAATGGAGAGAATCCCGTGGCTTCCCTTCGTGTGGTCATGTATGCCCATAGGACATTATATATCTCCTCGCACCAGTTTCCATATTCCCCGTCCAGTTTTTTCTTCATGTTATCGGCGATTGTCTTATTAGTGATCTCGGCCTGCCCATTGCACTGGGGGTAAATTGGGGTAGCTTTGCTCTTCCTGATGTTGTAAGTGTTGAATAAAAGATCGATGTTCTCGCCCTGTAGTTGTTTTCCATTATCAGAGACGATTGCAGCCGGGACCACGAAGCGACAAATGATATGTTCCAAAATAAACTTAAAGACGTCTTTGTCCCGAATATGCCTTAGTGGTGCCGCCTCTACCCACTTGGTAAATTAATCAGTGGCCACGATCAAATACTTCCTTTTCCCCGTTCCTACATGTAATGGCCCGAAAATGTCCACCCCCCATTTAGCAAAGGGCCACGGACTTATGATTGAGTTCAACGGTACGCCGGGAGCATGGATTTTCTTCCCAAAACGCTGACATTCTTCGCAAGCTCTTGCCATTTGCTTTGCGTCCTCGTTCATATACATCCAAAAGTAGCCCATTGTTTTTGCCTTAATCGACAAACTTCTTCCCGAGCTGTGATTTCCAGCCGCCCCATAGTGTAGCTCGTGTAGGATTATATGGCCCTCTTCCCTGCTTAAGCATCGTAGGAGTGGTCCTAGGTAAGATTTTCGATATAAGATCCCTTCCCTTAACTCGTAGGCGCCCGATTTGATTTTGATCTTGTTCATCTCGGGCCGACTCTTAGATAGCTCACCCGTCTCTAAGTATTGATATATCGGATTTCTCCAGTCGCCTTCTTTGTATCTCTCGACTGTGCTAACGGCGACCTCAATCCGTACGTCTGGTGTTTCTGGGATAGACGGGTTAAGAAGCCTCATAACGCGTATCCCTTCGATGCTCGGGTCTACTAGTTGTGAGGTGATGTACGATAGAGCATCCGAGTGTCTGTTATCCTTTCGGCAGATATGGCGGAACTTAATATCTGGTATTTTCTCGATGTAAAATTGGGCGAGCTCCCAATATTTTTGCAGCACCGGATTGTGTGTAGCGTATTGGCCCATAATTTTCTGGATCACTAGTTGTGAGTCACTAGTCAATCGAACCTCATGCAGCCCCATTTCCACAATTATTCGTAAGGCATGGATCACCGCCTCATACTCGGTGACATTGTTTGTCGCCTTGAATTCTAACCTGAACGAATGCACGATTTTCCTCCCCTTTGGCGTGGTAAACACCAACCCGAGTACCTATTTGTCTTTGTTTGATGCCCCATCGACAAATACTTCCCATTGTGTTGAACTACTGGCGGCTAGTAGGTCCGCTGGATCCTATTTTTCTTCTGACATTCCCAGTATATCTTCTACCTCGTCCTCATCACTGAGGGGGAAATCTGCCAAGAAATCGGCCACTACTTGACCTTTGATCGCGGTTCTTGTCTCGTATATCACGTCATATTGTTTAATTATGGCTCCCCACTTGGAGATTATCCCCGATCGCCCAGCACTATCCAAGACCGCTTCGATAGGAGATTTGGTGATCACCCGTATTCAATGAGCTTGAAAATATGTTCGTAATTTAGAGGAAGCAAAGGCTAGTGCGAGCACCATTTGCTCCATTCTGGTGTAGTTCTTCTCGGCCGGACTTGAGGTTTTGCTAGCGAAGTATACCGGCTTCTCCACGCCTATCTCTGTTTTGACCAATACCTCACTGATGGCATAGGGTGTCGCGCCTAAGTATAGAGTGAGAATTTCTGACGGCTCGGGCCTTTGAAGAACCGGGAGGCTATCTAGATGTAGCTTGATATTTTGAAAAGCCTCTTCGCTGGTATCCGTCCATTGGAATTTTTCTCCTTTCTTCAAGATGTCGTAAAAGGCCTTGCATTTGTCCGATGACCGTGATACGAATCGTCCCAATGCGGCTATACAACCGTTTAGTTTCTGCACGTCTTTTACCGTTGCGGGGGATGTAATTTCAAGGACGTCTCGTACCTTCTCGGGATCTGCTTATATTCCACTGGGGGTGATGATGTAGCCTAGGAATTTCCCCTACGTGACCCAGAAGTCGCACTTGGAAGGGTTAATTTTTATTTTGTGTTTCCTCATTGTCTGAAAAATATCTCGAAGGTCTCGGACGTGGTTTTTTGATTTCCGACTCTTAACTAACATGTCGTCCACGTAAACTTCTATGGTATCGTGAATCTTGTCTTCAAACATGTCGCCTACCAATCTCTGGTACGTAGCCCCGGCATTCCTAAGTCCGAATGGAATCTTGGTGTAACAATATAATCCTCTTGGTGTGAAGAAGGAATTGTGTTCCTGGTCCTCGGGCGCCAATGGTATTTGGTTGTAGCCCATGTATCCGTCCATTAAGGTCATCGCTTCGTATCCTACTATTGATTCTACTAGTTGATCTATGATGGGAAGGGGGAAACTTTCCTTCGGGCAGGCCTTGTTCAAGTCGCTGAAATTAATACATATTCTGACTCCCCCTTTCTTTTTCGGTACCACGACCATGTTAGATATCCACTGTGGGTAGTGGGACTTCCTTATTATTCCTAATTCTTGTAACTTCTTCAGCTCGATCTCGACCGCCGCTTGTAACTCTGCCGCGATACGCCTCATTTTTTGTCTAACCGGTTTGAACCTCGGATCAATTTTTAAGTGGTGACAGCAGACCTTCGGGTCAATACCCTCCAAATCATGCACTTCCCAAGCGAATGCATCCAGGTTTTCTTTTAATAGCATCGTGAGTTTACTTGCTTGTTCGTCCGATAGTAATGCCCCGATCCTCACTATCTTGGGTTCTTCTATCGTTCCCAAGTTTACTTCTCTAGTCGGCTCGATCAAGTCAGAAGTTTGATTTGGTCTCCCCGATCAAGGTCGCTTCCTTTAATTGCTATAAAGGGTCTTGTTCTCGAGTCTCGTGTGCCAGGACCGCTTGTGAAATCACCTCCTCCAATTATTTTGATGCCTTCACTTCCTTTGCTTTGTTCTTTTCTTGCTTTTTCCGGGCTCGCCGTTCTTCATTTATTTCTATATCAACTTTCATGCATTGTCGTGCCGCCTGGGAGTCGCCCACAACTTTCGCTATTCCCTTGCAAGTTGGGAATCTTAACCTTTGATGGTATGCCGATGCTACTCCCTTAATCCCAGCAATCCATGGGCGCCCGATAATGGCCTCATAAGGTGAGGCGACGTCGACCACACAAAAGGTGGTTAGTGTGTCGAGGTAGCCACCACCATATGAAACCCTCAAAGTTACTTCGCCCTTTGGGATGGTTAATGTGCCGTTAAAGCCGTAGATGTGATATGTTGATGGGACGAGCATGTCGTCTGAGAGTTTCATTCTTCTGAACGTGTCGTAGAATAGCACCTCGACTGAACTTCCGCTATCCACGAGAATCCTTCTTACTCCCCACTTCTCAATCAATAGCGTGATGACCAGTGGATCACTGTGTGCCTGTCCGTTTGCTGGGACATCCTTATCCGAGAACGAAATGGGCAGCGTCATCCAAGGTTCCATTGGAAGGGACTTGGCTACGCTAAATATCTCTTTACCTTCACGATCCCTTTTATGGATCCTGGTGGTGATTACTGGGCCAAGGGTGTAGTTTTGCATAGACGAATGTGAAATGGTGCTTACGAACTGACTCGCCCTATCGATGCGGACTTGATGAACTGGTGCGTCGGGTGTTGCTTCCGTCCGAGGGGGATGTCGAACATATTGCCTCAAATATCCATCGCGGATGAGGTGTTGAACGATATCTTTCACTTCTCGATAGTTGTTGGTGGAATGGCCCCTATACTGATGGTAGTGACAGTATTCAGGATGGTCTCGGGTATCTTGGAACTGTACCCCCATCGATACTGGGTAGTTGATGTCGTTTCTCTTCTCAACTTCATTGAATACCTCTTCCAAAGAAGCGTTTAGATGGGTATACGATCAGGCTTCCTGCTTTGGCTTCTTCCCTTTGGCCATCCATTCCCTCTTCTCACTGCTCCTCGGGGGCGGGTCCGATCTCTTTTCTGATTGCCTGATATGGTCGTCCATGACCGTTTTAGTTTCGGTACCAACTTCAGCACTGGCTTCTTGTACTCCTCTATCTCTTGATTCGGCCTGAATTTATTTCAAGGCGATGTAGTGTTCTTGCATTCTACTCATCTCCTTTAAGGTTTTAGGTTTTTCAGAAAACATGGCAATCCAGATGGGGTCCGATCTCCCAACGCGTTTTCAAACCCAAAGATGGCTTGGTCCACCGGTACCTTCCCAATTTCAGATACGCTTCCTCCACCTGTCGGTCAGGGTTCTCAATGGCTCTCTGAATCTTCGGGCGAGAGTAAACAGCTTGTTCATTCTTGGCCGAGTTCGACTGTTATGCATGTAGGTCTCAAGGAAGGCCTCGACTAGCGCATCGTACCCGTTAATCGAACCAGGTGTGAGCGAATAAAACCAATCTCGCGCCTCGCCCTCTAAACTAGCTGGAAAGAATTTTCACATAACTAACGGGTTGCTTCTCCATTGGATTAGTGACATGGTATACATCTTAAGATGCTCGATCGCATCGCCTGTTCCATCAAATCTAGAGGGGAATAAATGTAAAGTACACTTAGGTGGGAACGGAATTTGTTCCAGTTCTTGAGATAAAGGCATCTTCTCGGCTTCACTCATAATCTCGGCCAACTTATTTTCTTCGCTTCCGCCCGAGAGTTCCTTGATTTTTGCTTCCAACTCCTTAAGCTTGGCTTTAGTTTTCTGATCTTGTCGCTTGTCCCTTCCTCGCATTTCTTCGTCGGTGGATAAGTCCTCGGGTGGTCCATATCTCTGCGTGGGGGGTACCGGAGGTAATGATGGCTGACCCGACTGATTGGGCTGATTAAGGTTACTTGGCCCCATCGTGGGTGGTGAGTGTTCGGATCGGCCACGATAACCCGATGTCTCTCGGCTAGACGACCCTCTTGATTTGGTCCGTTGGTTTCTCAGCTGGTAGTTCTCATACTCCAAGGCTAAATTCCGCTGCTGGAGTTCCCTTAGTGCCGCTTCTTGTCTCCTCTGACTCTCCAAAATGGCCAACAACGTCGGGTCCGTACTTTCATGACTGGAATGTCCATTGGGTTGGTGTGTCCGAGGCTGTAATGGTGCAGATGTGGGTGGTGGGGGTAGTATCGGGTTGGTTACACGATCGACCGCGTGAACAGTTGTCGGGCCGATGTTACTTGGTCGCCGTCTTTCGCCCCTTGTTGAATCTGCCTAAGACGCTCTTGTTCCCTTCCCAAGGCTTTCGGGTACTCGACTTGTTGCCTCATCCTTTGCCTCTCGAGCTTGTTCTCAGCAAGTGCTTACTCATCATCATCGGTGTCCGAAGTCGTAAGTCCATCGATTTGGTCAATTCTTCTCTGAGTCGGTATAACCTGGTCCGAGGTAAGGTGTTATCGTCTCGCCCCAAATCTACTTCCTCGTCTACAACAGGCATTCCTCGCGCAGTTTGCATGAGATTCCTCGGGCGGTGGTTGGCGATCTTCTTCTTTCTCTCGCCCCGTTATCCCCGCCTCATGCCGCGCTAGTGATCGTGTACGATTCCTTAACATCCTAATCGTCCCTGAAGTGCTAGCCATCGGTCACGTCGCGTGACAAGCCGAGTATCGCCCGTCCCTACGTCAGCAAATACGAAAAGAACCCCTTACTTTGACTTACTTTTCAAAATAAAAAATTCAGACATAAGGGCAAAAAGTTCGACTGTACGACTGTTGTCACTGTGTAAGATCTACTTCATTTGTTAGGTGGGTACTGTCCTTCTACCCTATTTTGTCCCTATGCTGAATCTGTGGATGACCTCACTTTCCCGTCGCTATCACTCCGTACGACGTCGCTCTCTGTACTCGACCTATGCATTTAAGTTAGTTTTGTCCTTTATTCTACATGTTCCAAATCATTGATCTTATGCACATAATTCTTAGAAAAAAGTACGGCAAGCAACCCCTAGAATCAAATCATACTTGTACCAGCTCCACTTTCTCGAGATCTAATTATGAACTCTCCGACGACTTATGCTACACCGCCGGTTAAAAAATTCTATACGGTTTGACAGTTTATCTCACGATGAAAACAACTACAAACATAAACTTTTGGTTACTCCAAGCACCCGACTTCATGCCGTATCTAAAAACAACTCGTTTAACGCTATCAATTATATAACTATCAAGAACAAACAGTCGTCCTTTCAACAGATTCTCCACATAGCTTCTAACCCGAACTGTTAGTCGATGGTGAGCTCGTGAAGTCTCCATGTTGATCAAACTGTTGAGGATGTTAAAAAGACGCTACTACTGTTCTGGCTTTGAAGTAAATGACTCAAAACAACCATTATTTCGGCCAACAGAGTTCATCATAGCTTCAACTTCAACACGTTAATCGTGTATTGAGGAGCTGTTGATCGTCTCTGAAGGTTTTTACGGCAAGGTATCCGGAGATCTTAGTCGTGTCCCCTTAGTCGGCGCCAGAATGTATATGCATTTTACTACAAACTACATCCAAAGGATAGAAACGCAATGCTCATCTCAAATGAAAGTAAACACTCCACAATGAACACAAGATTTACGTGGTTCGGTATGATTACCTACGTCCACGGGGGTGAAAGGATGAATCTTATTACTTTGAAGTGTTACAAAGGTGTTGCTCTCCGTGGGATTTCCTTACAAGATGCACTTACTGCTCACTTTTCTTCTTCTTCGTGCTTACTCGAGTTTTTCTCCTTTTATCTCCATCAAAATACCACCCGCCTCTCTTGAATACAAGTCCCTCTATTTATAGGAGAAGTTCTATACAACGAAATTAAGGTGTTGGTCATGTTGCATCTATTTATCAGTTCTGTGATCGGGCCAGTTCACGTCGTCTCATGTGGCCGATGTATCCTGATTCCTCGCCTATCCTCCGTTCGGGCCGATCTTTTTAGGTGCATTATTAACACGATGTCGCCTATCTTTTCTGTCGTCTTTATGGTTATCCGATGTGACCCGTTCTTCTTTATTCGTTTGACCATAGTTCCTCGGACGCTACTACTGTTCTGTCTTTGAAGTAAATGACTCAAAATAACCGTTATTTCGGCCAACAGAGTTCATCATAGCTTCAACTTCAACACGTTAATCGTGTATTGAGGAGCTGTTGATCGTCTCTGAAGGTTTTTACGGCAAGGTATCCGGAGATCTTAGTCGTGTCCCCTTAGTCGGCGCCAGAATGTATATGCATTTTACTACAAACTACATCCAAAGGATAGAAACGCAATGCTCATCTCAAATGAAAGTAAACACTCCACAATGAACACAAGATTTACGTGGTTCGGTATGATTACCTACGTCCACGGGGTGAAAGGATGAATCTTATTACTTTGAAGTGTTACAAAGGTGTTGCTCTCCGTGGGATTTCCTTACAAGATGCACTTACTTCTCACTTTTCTTCTTCTTCGTTCTTACTCGATTTTTTCTCCTTTTCTCTCCATCAAAATACCACCCGCCTCTCTTGAATACAAGTCCCTCTATTTATAGAAGAAGTTATATACAACGAAATTCAGGTGTTGGTCATGTTACATCTATTTATCAGTTCTGTGATCGGGCCGGTTCACGTCGTCTCATGTGGCCGATGTATCCTGATTCCTCGCCTATCCTCCGTTCGGGCCGATCTTTTTAGGTGCATTATTAACACGATGTCGCCTATCTTTTCTGTCGTCTTTATGGTTATCCGATGTGACCCGTTCTTCTTTATTCGTTTGACCATAGTTCCTCGTTTGACCCGCCACGCCTTATCCTGTCAGCTTTATCAGAAGTCTGGGTCAAGTCTTGTCCGATATTATTACGCCCGATCCACGTGGCTCCTTAAATCTCGCGCCCGATAATCTTCGCTCTATACTTCGCGTCTCTTCGTATTTGGGTACACCGGTTCTAGGATGTTGCCACCTGGATCTGTAAATAATTTACACCTACACTAATGATGAGGAGAAAATTTACAACCTATACCAGTAAATAATTGCTCATGAATGCCTACATATGCTTATTCTCCTTCCTACCAATTAATATGACAATCATAATCAATATAACCAAAAAAAATCAACAAAAATAATTGTTTCATCCACTTACCATAACATCCTCAACTGGTTGATCCTCCTACCGTTAATAGAAGTTCATTCCACAAGTCAGTTCAAAAGCACAAAATTACAACATTTTGAAAAGTATGCCAAGGATTTCTGTGTACGTGCCATTTATATGCAAGAGTGAGGAGGAATCTAAGCTTCATTGATCAACATAACTCATCAAGTGTTTTTAGTGCAAAAATAAAAATTGCTTACTTGTTCACTGACTGCAGAACAAATAGAAATCTCCATCTAGCGCATGAAGTGGCATCATAAGAGTAATACTTACTATGGTCAAGAGAACAACATAATATTTTTTTCAAGCGATCGAAGCTCAAATAGTTAATGAGGCAAGGATAAGCCAATTCGAAGATGGTTTAAAAATCATACCACAGAATTCTTGTAAATTCTCAAAAGCATTATGGTCCTCAAGTGGATGAATATTCTCTGTTGATGTTTTAAAGGTTCAGCAAGGAAGCTGAGTAACATATGCGCTTACCCTGGGGATTTTAAGAACTTTTCACATAAAAATCAGAGCAAACTCCCTAAACAGTATGTAAATCCAAGACTTAAGCATATACTTTGATTTCAAAATTTTATGAGAATTTGAAGCACCTAAAAATAAAATCAAAACAAAATTTGAAGCACCAAAAATAAATAATCAAAAGATAGAAAGAAAAAGTTTCGGACTTATCGAACTAACTGCTAGAAAACCTATAAATTTGCTAAACATTGTCCCAATTCATCCATTATGATTTGCCTAAAATTGAGAGATGGCCAAAACATTGGCTAATACGAAAAGTTTATACAGTGGAACTAAGAAATGGAAAACCTTCAAGGGTAGGATATTTTTTTTACCCGCACGCACAAATAATCCAAAAGAAGTGTATGTTAATAAAGGAAAACAGTTACGACAAAATAAATCAACCATTTTGTTCCGATTATAATTTAAAGCCACAAAAAAAGAACTCTGGACTGTATTACACCTTTACTCACCCTTCAGCTTAACATAGTTTGCATATTATTAAGCCTGCCAGGTAAATCAATCTTCATCGTCATATGATATGCAAACTACTTTTATATATACATGAAGCAAAAGTGATGATTCCCACCACTACCCAACCATATTTTAAATAAGCTAATATTGAAGTCGTAAATGTGAATTTTAATGTTTATTTCCCTATGCTAATTATATGAAATGACTAAAATTAACATTCAATTAAAAAAAATTGCACTTACCTTTTGTGGTTCTACATAACTGGAAACTTGTCTCCCCGAAAGTAATACTCGAATCTGATCACTACCCCTTTGAATCCCATTGCCATTTCCCACTTTCAGCTGCGACATCTCTAATCCACAAAATCAACATAATTGTGATTAGATCATAACCCCCAAGATAATCTATTGTCTTAAGATTATTGTGTACAGTAGTAATAGAAACGATTAATAGGTATAAGTAACCATGAAATCAGAATACAAAAGATATATACCCGATTTCAGATTCTTTTTGCTGCTGCTCCCTTTGCCTTTTCTGCGGACGATCCTCATCTCTTCTTCAATTTCTTCCTCATATATTTTGCAATCAATAAGAGATAAAATCCCTTTGGACACAATTTTTTGGCATCTCCAATTAAATAACTCATCTGCCTATCAAATCAGGATAAACCCAATGAAAATCTTTAAAAATTGTGAAAAATGCTAATATGTATAAGAAAACAGATTAGTTTTGCTCCGAATCTCAACACCCGTGATTTGTATCAATATAATCGATACAATGACATTTGTATAACAAAGAATTAAAGAGTTGAGTTAAGAAAGTCTAGAAGATGAACCCGTTTATGATTACATATATGTGTTTATCCACTGTAAATTACTCCAATAAACAACAATCATCAAACCATATCTAACCGCCAATGGAATATACATCAGCGTATCATTCAAATTACTAAAACAAATCACCATATCTATAACTCTAATAGTGAAACATCAAAAAGAAGTTTCAGCAGTTCAAGAAGCAGCAATGTTTGTCTTCTTGAAAAATCAAGTTTATTGTTACATGCCAGTTAATGTATTAGTATGGATAAAATATGACACACTCTGTGAGGTTTTTCATATTGTTGTTTCATAAACATAACACTCATAAATACTCAACTGGCAGACAATAACATTAAACTTTCAGGTCCTACAATTAGAAAAAGTTAACCCAGTAAATAAAGACTCTTAGTTCAGCTTTGTAAAGAAAAATCCACAGATTTAGCTCACCTTTGTAAAGTCAGTTTGATCTTGCGGATCAATTTAAAATATTTTACCTAACTGAAAATTGAACTAAATTCTCTACAACAATAAATAATGAGAACTAAATTCTCTAGAACAATAAATAATAAAATAGAGACTTAGTACCTGCGATTGACTGAATCAACAAACTCAATGTAGGGCGCCATCAGCAGACTCCATATGTAGGACATCGTGATTGAAAATCATACTCAACTAAACACTTTTTTTCTAGAGAGAGTTTCAGGGTTTTAGCCTTCACTTCCTCCTCCATTTTCACAGAAATTAATCAAATCCCTAGAATCAATAAATCAACCACCCCCAAGTGGACAGATCTTGGAACATCAATGAATTTCCGGTTTCAGAATCACCTAGGTGCTTCATACAGAGGGGGAAACGTGATAATCTTTGGAAACTCTCAACTTATTTCACCAGTTGGTAATCGAATCTCAGTATGTGATTGAACAATATAAAGACGGTCATGAAAACGGTCGATGTTTGTTTATTAACCTCAGCTGCCGTGTGATTGAACATCAGAAAGACGGAGAAAACAACAGAGAGAAGGAGAACCGAGAGAGAAGAAGATAATCGGAGAAAACAACACTTTTAGATTTTAGGTTTAGTTGTTTTAACGGAGGTAGTGTACACCTAACTGGCGTTAGTAACGTCCAGTTAAGTTTTCGGTGTAAATCAAGTGTAACAAATTTATTAGCTTTAAATCCTCACATAAGTGTTGTATACCCATGTTTTCGCTAACGATGTTACAAACGGTCAATTAAATACGGGGTGTAAACGGAGTGTAATCCAAATTTTAATGCTCCAACCAATAGAATCCCATCACTTGTCCTCTCAAGAATTTCTCTAGTTGAAAACTTTTATCTAATTTAATTTGAGTAGGATATCACACTCACCGTGCGACGTGGGAGCTTATATGACTTAGCCTTTTAAAGGAGATTTATTTTATTTATTTATTTATTTTGGCAAGATGGGTTCACCGAATATTGTTCACAAAACGAATATCCGCCCATACATCAGTGAGACTCTTGGACCATCATAAACAGTGGACATCTACATTTTGGTACAGTATCTATATATAAAGATAGGTGCTAGGCTGCTATTGCTAGTATGTACGTCAATATATATTTTAATTTGAACGATCATTATCAAATTGATCTGTTTGCTCTTGTTTTCCTTTGCTTAGAATAAAAGCTGTCCAAATTCTTTTGCGTTGGTGCAGCATTTTTTGATATTAATTAATTAAGAAAAGCAAAGATATTTATGTACTAGCAATACTGTATACTGTAGTTTAATCTCCACCAGTAGTACCCTTGATTAGCTAGCTACGACCCCATGTATAATGCACGTACTAGCTAAAGGTTAACACTAATAGCAGTTGTATATAAATGAGAAAGACCCACGCCCAGAGCCTCACTCATTTTCTACTAATTGTAGGCTTTGTAGCAGCAGTGTGGTACTTGTTGTCTTGTCTTCAGCTGCATAAATTTCTCATCATATTTCAATTGAACTGCTTTGGCTTGAGCTACTCCAAGACGACAAGCAGAAATTGAGGATCTAGCGGCTAAGTAGGTTCGGTGCTAGCACGCAGTCACTAACGGATCAGATCAGCAGGACATATTGAGGCGACGACATTCATGGCAACCAACGTTGACGACCTAAAGGTATGTACTTTCATTTTTGTTTGTTTTTTCTCCTTTGCTCTTTCCCTTTCTTATCCGGACTTGGTACCATATAGCTAGCCTAGCTAGGGTCTGAGAGAAGTTGCACTGTTGGCTATTTTCCAGAGGATTGAACTGAAGGTTTCTGTGAATTGTTGCGATGGTTGCAAGCGCAAGGTGAAGAAATTACTACAAACCATTGAGGGTATGTACCTAGATACTTATAAGCTGCCTTTTCTAAAAAGTTGGTTTTGGTCATGCTTTATGTTAATGTTGCACTACCATGCATAATTGATTATTCTAGCTTTGAAAATTTTCAGGTGTTTTAAAAATTGAAATCGACAGTACAGAGCCGAAGATGAGGGTCATTGGGAATGTTGATCCAAGAATTCTCATCAAGAAATTGATGAGAGCAGGAAAGCATGCTGAATTGTTAGCATGTACTAATAATAGCAGTAGTAATGGCAAGTCCGAGCCTAACAAAGATGAAGAAAAAGTTAAGAATCCCACTACAAAACCGCTAGCAGACAACTGTGAAAACAAAGGAGAAGAAAAATGTCATCCAAACTCATCGTGTACAAGTACTGCTGCTCGGGATGAAGAGAAGAGTAGTAGCAAGGATAATAGAGAGAATCCAAAAACAGCGGATGGGAGTAGGAAAAAAAGAGGATCTTCTAAGCACAACCATAAGAAGGCTGATTGCTGCGAGGGCCATCCTGGTGATATAACTAGTAATACGCTTCCTGCTCTGGTTCTAGTACCGGAAACAATAAAAATGCCAGTCGAGACTCCTTCACTTGTTAAAGTAGTAAAGCAGCAGGATGACTTCGGTGCCGTGCAGCCAGAGATGGTACATCAAGTAGTTGAACCCTTGTCTAAATTACATGGTCCATCTGATTATAGTACTACTACAACAACTACGGATTCATATGCTGTGGCGCCTCGGTCTTTTCCATCAATGTTTTATTACGGGGGAGACGACCCTAACAATTACGGATACCGGATGTATGAAGGCAGCAGAGCGTATGCTCATGACCAGCAAGCTGCGCCTATCATATTTTTGCCAGAGCTTCAACCACCAGTCCCAAGGGTCGGAGACTATTTCAGTGTTGAGAATACCGTTGGATGTCAGATCATGTGAGTTGGGGATACAGCATCATCGACATTTATATGACTAAATCGCTATGGCATTCATTTTAATTCAGTTCAACTTGGCTCAACTTTAATTTGGCTAGCTAGATTACATGGGGATGGGAATTCATATTAATTTTTTATTTCAATTCTTGATAATGTTTCTTGTTTTTGAATTTATTAGTACGAATTATTTTTTTGTAATTCGAAAATTCTTTGAAAACTAAAGTTTAGTGACATCCAGATTAACCTTGCTGCGAGTAGCTAGGGACAATTTCCTAGCTTATAGTGCAAGTATCAAATAGTGATAACAAGGTGGGTACCAGGTTAAAGACGAGGTTGCATTTGCATCACCACTCCTTGCCAAAGCAAAATCCGCCTTGTTGCCTATTTACAGCAATTTAGCAAAATAACATACTCGTTTTGCTCCCTCGGAGCATTAATCTATTCTCACCTTCAACTCTGGAAATAGCTTTCCAATAAGGATTACAATGTTCTCCTTCAACTGCCTCAAAAAGTCTGGCACATCTCCCTTCCACCTGATAGTCGGTATAGGTAATCATACGAATCCATTGGAGTACTTTTAATATTGCTCGCCTCCACTGCATCTATTGTCTATGCTCTGCATCCCAGCCATCTAGCTTCCCAGCATATGAATCCACTGGAGTACTTCTAACAATGAAGCCATCAGAACTAGGTACGAGTGGGATATGTTTGTCCAGGATGCTTTAGTTGATTTGAATCTGAGATGTGGCCAAACTGATGAAGGCTGCAGGCTGTTCCACGGTTCCACTTCCACCAGATGCAGGAGGAAGGCATGCTTGTGGCAGATATAGCTGCAGTTGTCAATCTTTTACCTGCAGCGACTCAATTTGCAGGTGAAGGACTCGACGCCTCAACAGCATCAGCAAATGTTTGATTGGGTTATGATCTGTTAGAGCCTTCTTATGGAATTGGTTTAACAAAAATGAATGAGCTAATGAATCTCAGTAAATTTTCAATCAAATGCAAGCTATGTAGTGAAACGCGGCGCCCAGGCAGCCGACTAGGCGGCGATTTTGTGCCGACTTTTCACATTAGGCGGAAACCCGACTAGGCGGCGATTTTGTGCCGACTTTATAAAACTCGGCTTGGGCCTGGGTGCCGGCTTGGATCTGGGAGTGAAAAACAGTTTGTTTTTTTTAGTAAAAATGGTAAGAAGAAAGAGAATATTGCAAAGAAATCCTTCACTCCGGTGAAAATCCGTCAAGCCTTGATTATTCTTCTTTCTTCTTCTTCGGTGCTGTTGTTTTGGTAGTGAGGAAAAGCATGTTTTTTTAGTAAAAATGGTAAGAAGAAAGAGAATATTGCAAAGAAATTCTTCACTCCGGTGAAAATCCGTCAAGTCTTGATTCTTCTTCTTCTTCGGTGCTGTTGTTTTGGTAGTGAGAGGAAAAGTATGTTTAAGAGAGAGGAGGCGTGAAAATATAAAGGATATGCTATGATGACTCTAGGGTTTAGTTAAAATAAAAAAGAAATATCTTGAAAAGACGAATACGACCTTATACAATTGGATTTTTACATAAGTAAAGCTAATTATAAATATCATATATATATAGTAATATATATTTATATATATCCGCCTACTCCTGCCTAGTCCCCGAGTAATCCCTCTAGGCGCCAGGCCCTACCCAGCCCCCTGAAACCCGCCTAACGACTTTCACTATACATAGAATGCAAGTTTCAGGATTAAAATCCAACCCAGTTGCCACATTGACATCTATTCCCATTTGTGCCTACTTGGGATCCAATTCATATGGGAAAGAAAATATACATAAATGGGTCTGTCTTTGATTTTCAAATAGGAAAATACAATACCGTGTATGAAAATTGCAGAGATTTAGTGGCGCCTGTTCAGATGTCCACTAACAGCCTCCCAAGTATGCGGAATGTTAGTTCAAGGAATGTAATGATACCAAGGTATGGCATGCGCAGTCATGGCCAAAAAGCACTTCAACATAAGAAGCAAGTGTTAAGCCGGACCACAACACATTCACATCCCACTAAGCTGCCTGTCCCACAGAACTTGCTGACAAATGCATCAAACCATTGAAGTGCTTTACAGGCATGGAAAAAAAAAATGTGGTACCTGAGATGAAGCACTACACCTGCGTAGTTGATATGCTTGGATAAGCTAGATTGCTAGAAGAAGCTTTTGAAGTCATCGAGAAAATGCCATCAGATGCCAACAACAGCATATTGGTAGCTTTTCTTTGGTTTGTAGAATCCATGATGGCAAAAAATTAGGAGACATTGCAACTACGAATCTTTTTCACCTTGACCCACAATACCCCGGATACTATATATTGATGTCACACATGTACACTTATTCAAGCCAACCCCAAGAGACTGAGCAAATTAAAGAAGGCATAAAGAGCAAGGGGCTTAAGAAACCAGAAGAGTGTAACTGAGTTTGGCAAAGAGGTTCATGGATTCCATTCTGCAGACAAGGGTATACACAGTGTAGGGATGTTTAGAGAAAGGTCAAAGCATTGAGATGAACTGATGAAGTTGGCAGGATAAGTACCCGATCAATTGTGTGTGTTTCAGGTGTGGAAGAACAAGACAAGGAACACGTACTCAATATTCACAATGACGAACTGGCTAGTGCCATACAGATAACCAAGGGCCTTAGGGTCTGCAATGACTGCATTCAGCCTTGAAGTTCATCTCTTATTCATGACAGACAAGATAATTATGAAAGTTGCATACCAGTTTCATCATTTGGAAGGTGGGCTTTTGCTCATGGAAGGATTACTGGCAAACCATTGCAAAGCGGTGCTTACTAGATGAAAACCAGCATTGGGAATCAAATTGGTACGCTACAGAAATTAAGACACAGTGGACCTATAAACTATCTATATACTTACCTTAGCAAGGTATTCTTTCAAAGCTTCAGCTACCCCAACAGCACAATTCACTTGTGATGAAACCAAAGACAATTTCCATTATATCAACAAAACATTCATAAGAAGAAGACTGAATAAACCAATGCCACAATTAACATCAATCATATTCATAGAACTATTTTGTCGCTAATGATTAATACTCAACTACTAGCATATATAAAGTAGTTTTGTGAAACTAAGAATTATGATCTAAGAATTCTACAATCATTATACTAATTCATCATATGCATGCGTGAATCACTGTCATCTAATATCTAAAATTTCAAATGTCAAACCCTAAGTATCTGAAGCTTCGAGGAAAAAGCAATGGCAACCCAATCAGGCTGTGAAGAAGACCATTGAAGCTGCTCAATTTCAGCTCCGGCCGTATATGCTAAGATAGGATCAAGGCCACCTTCCACCGGCTGCCCCATTGACGACAGGTCCCAAATTAATGCCTGAGAATCATCTCCAGCAGTACATATGTGACAAGAACTATGTGGTGCCCAAGCAATAGCATTGACACTAGCTTGATGCCTCTGCAGTTCAACCACAGGCAATGTAGGAAACCGGATATCAAGAACCACGACCTTAGCACTATCCATAATGATGGTAGCCATGTACCTAGGATCCTGCTTATTCCATCCCAATCTAACCAATGGTGTATCAGGTTCTGAGCTCTCATAGATAATCGTTGAATGCTCTTTATCACGTAAATCAAAAACCCTGACAGAACCATCAGCTGAAACCGAAGCAAAAACACCAACACCACCCCAAGCGATATCATAAACCTCCTTATCATGAGCAATCAACTGCGTATCCACCGTCTCCCTCTCGATATCCCAAATCGTACACGTAGTATCGATACTCGATGTACCAATCCGTTTCGGTTCTGCTTCGTTCCAGTCGAACGAAGTCAAGGGTCCACAGAACTCACTGTTCTTGTTTCCATTCAACAAGCACTTGAGCTCAACACTCCCGCCGCGGTGGTTGGTGCTGTTCTCATCTTCGTTGACGTCGCCTGTGTCGTCATCGGACTTGATACGCCAGATACGGAGGAAATCGCCAGAAGTAGCTAAGAGATCTGGTTTCTGACATTCTTTGTCAGGGATGAAGATGGTTTTGGTAGGTGGATATGGATGCTCAAAAGAGAGATTAGGATCGGATCTAATCTCACCATTTGAATCGTCGAGTTGAACAATTTCGACCCGATTAGGATATTGTTCTAGTAGACTAGCTATGGCGAGTCTGTACTTTTTATCCCGACGGACGGACCAGTTCATGGCGTAGATGTGCCATGGTGCTTCGTATGTGTAGATCTCCGATCTCTGTTGTTGTTTAAGTTGTTGTTCTTCTGATCCGTCGTGATTTTGATCTATGTTGTTATTATTCATCATGTTCGTCCCCATTAATTCGACCAGATTTCTTCCTGCTGTCTAGAGAAAGGGACGAAATGAAGAAGTGAGAGAGAAAGAGGTGAGAGAAAGAGAGATGGACGGGTTTGTCTCTTTGTTTTCTTGGCCCTATTTGTTTCCGATTGGACAGTAAAGTAAGTAAAGGGCATGGACGGGAGGATAAGGATGGATAAGATATTAACAGCCTGGCGTATTTAGGGGTGATCCCAATATAATTAGTGGCAAAACAAAAGATAAAATAGGTTGAAAATACTTATATGCCTCTTCATAATCGGGAGGTTAATCCATAATCGGTAGTTTGGGGCAACTCTATATTCGGTAGTTATATGAAATATTTTTGTTAACGATTATAGGCTTAACCAAATTAGAAAAATAGAGGATTTTTGAAAAATCTCATTTTGGGGCAACTCTATATTCGGCAGTTATATGTGTTGGATATTTTCAAGATTGTTTGACGCTATCCGGGGGGGGTCCTGGGGGCGTAGACCCTCCCGGCTGTGTTCGACCTATTCGGTTAATGAATTTGAAAGCCTATTCGGTTTTCCAGAAATTTTCACAAAACGTGTTTGTTCCCATAGGATTTCTTCATTATCGGAAGACGTGATAACTCTGATTTTGGGGCTACTCTATATTCGGTAGTTATACGAAGTATCTTGACCACCGATTATGGTAGGATATTTGCACAGACAGCCACTGTATAATCGGAAGTCGTGATAACTCTTTAGTTCTTACCGATTATAGGCTCAACCAAAATTCAAAAAAAAAAAAAGGATTTTTTGCAAAATTTCATTTTGGGGCTACTCTATATTCGTGAGTTAAATAACCTAAATTCCCTACCGATTATGGTAGCATTTTTGTCAAAGGTCTACTGTATAATCGGGAGTCAAGATAACTTTATTTACTACCGATTATAGGATAATCAAAATTCAAAAGATATAGGATTTTATTTTGGGGATACTTTATATTCGGAAGTTATACAAACTAAATTTACTCCCGATTGTTGACTAACTACCGATTGTGAAATAACCTACCGATTGTAAAGGGTAGTTTGGACATTAAAAAATATTCCCCGGAAATAACTTATCGATTGTGAAATAACCTACCGATTATGACTTATTTTGTCGTTTTGTGTCACCCCTAATTATGTTGGGGTCGCCCCTAAATACCCCAGGATTAACAGGGCATTGGCAAAAAAAAAAAATATTATTATTTTGATGTAAAAAGGATTTATATTAGAATACTATTACTGGGGATGTAAGGGTGAGTTTTTGGGGCTAAAATGCTATGTGTAGCCAAAAAATGGATAGGGGGACTCAAGGTATATGAAAAATTCAAAAATACTCTTACCTAAATTTCACTATTCATTACCAAAAATAATAATCTATAATCTTCTTCTTCTCATTTACAAATCATGATGATCATGATTTCATCGTGATAAAGATCATTAAAAAACACTAAATCTATTATCTTCTCCGCATCCTTCTCTTCTCATTCATAAATTGTGATAAAGATGATGATCATAGTTTTATGAATAGTGGAATTTAGGTAAGGGTATAATAGACATTAGGAATATGATGTGATAAGGGATAACCTCATTTACTATTTCATGATCATATAAAGCCCCAAATTTCCCACCCCTTTTACAGCCCCAATAATAGGATTCTTATATTAATCAAGAAATATGGTACAAAATACTTATGAGCTCATTTTTATCAAAATCATTGGAAATAACACTAGATTTTAAAATCATGTGCTGAATGTGGGAGAACATGTGTCGAAGATTCTTTACTCGAGCTTCTTTAGCAATGTAGTCCGCCGCAGAGTTATGTTTCCTGTTTATATACTTTACATGGGCTTGCGGCAGTTTTCCCAGTATTGAGTTCATTTCTTGTGGTGTTATCCACGCTCCAAGGACAATCTTTGCAAGACTTATTGATTGTCTCCGCCAGAGTTTTGCAGTCTGTAACTATTGAGACAATGGATAATATATTTTTACTTAACCAATCAGACGCCTTTAGCAAGGCTTTTGATTCTGCATGAAAGGCTGAGGAAGCCCACTCTGAACCAGCTTCAATATACATAAATGTTACGATGTCCACATAATACAGTAAAAAGGTGTATCATATGGTCGAATCCTCTTTTTTGAACCAGAATACTCAGGTAAGGATGTTAATATTCATTGGGGAATTGGCAATTAACAAATCTTGGGTTTGTTCATGTTGCTCACAATACGGGATGAACAAATATCAAAATCAATGGCCAAACCAATAAATTTGAGGATGCTTCAGAAAGAAAAAGAATTTTTTTTGAGGGTTTATACATGGAGACGGAAGATGTGTCGCGCGATACAGTCTAGGTTTCCAAGCACAAACTCAATACGCCGTATAGCCTTATTAATATCGCACAAACTCAAATATTTTCCACTTAATGCTATTAATGGTTTCCGACAACAGAGCAACACCTTTTAGCTAAACAAAGTTGAAATTTTTTGTAAATGAAAAAGCGGGGGTCTAACAACCACACCCAATATTTCGAATTAGCAATCTTTATGGACAAACTCCGAGTTTCTTTCTAGAGAATCAACTAGACAGTCAGACTCAATCTAGATAGAAATATCCCAAGGAGTTATTATCTCTCTCTTGTTTTGATTTACTCAAGCTAATAGAAATCAACGAGTCTTTAATCAAATACAAGGAATAACTTGGATGGTACCAAAGACCAATATCCAAGTGTCAATGAATGTAAATCAACAACCAAAGGTTGGATATTCTAATTGATTGATCTTCAACGCACAACCTATATTATTTTAATTATAATGATAAACAATATAATGCGAAAAATGAAATAACACAGACACCAGAATTTTGTTAATGAGGAAACCGCAAATGCAGAAAATCCCCGGGACCTAGTCCAGATTAAATATACACTGTATTAAGCCACAACATACACTAGCCTACTCCAAGCTAACTTCGGTATGGACTTTAGTTGAACCCCAATCAATCACATACTGATCCAAGGTACAATTATGCTCTTACGCCTCTGATCCCAACAGGATACTACGTACTTGATTCCCTTAGCTGATCTCACCCACAACTAAGAGTTGCTACGACCCAAAGTCAAAGACTTTAATAAACCAATCTGTATCACACATAAAAGTCTACGGTAATAGATAAATCCGTCTCCCACGAATATACCTACGAGTTTTGTTTTGTCTTTTGATAAATCAAGGTGAACAGGAGCCAATTGATAAAACCAGACTTATATTCCCGAAGAACAGCTCAGCTTTATCAATCACCTCACAATAGTCTTAATCGACGCAACGAGAAAGATATTGTGGAATCACAAACGATGAGACGAAGATGTTTGTGACTACTTTTATATCTTGACTATCGGAGATAGAAATCTCAAGCCAATTATTACAATTTTACTCGTACGATAGAAACAACAAGATCAGATCACATAACTACGATAAAAGTAGTATTGGCCTGGCTTCACAATCCCAATAAAGTCTTTGAGTCGTTAACCTAGTTTAGAAGAAGAAAGCAAAAGTTAAAGGAGAATCGACTCTAGCTATGCAACTAGTATCACACATAAGGTGTGGGGATTAGGTTTCCTAGTTACCAGAGTTCTCCTTATATAGTCTTTCAAATCAGGGTTTGCAATCAATGTTAGCTTAGTAACAAAGCATTCAATATTCACCGTTAGATGAAAACCTGATTAGATTCAAGCTAATATTTATCAACTGTTAGATCGAAAACATAGCTTGTTATACACACATGAAATGCACGTTTGTAGGCTTGTGAAAACCGTACCCAAACTTGTACATTAGTTGGTTCAACAATAGTTAACCAAATGGTTAGGCATATGATAACTTTCATATCAACCATATTCTTATTCACCATAACTAGTTCAAATTACTCAAATGAACTAGTTAGAAAGTTGTTCAATTGCTTAGATCTTTATGTACAACACAAGACACAATTGAAGCAAAAACGATGTGATTCACTCGAATCGGTTCATGAATTATATAGCCATGGTTTGAAATTGCATTCCTTAGTTTATAGAGATGAGTTCACAAACATCGTTTTTAGACATAACCTACTCAAGTTCGCGGATTGGTTTCGCAGACTTAAGTTCCCGGATGGAGTTTGTTAGAGCATTGCTCGGTTGAACCCACCAAGCGTTGGTATGTCAAGTTTCGTTGTCATATTTTAGTGAACCAAAAATCATTTAAGAGTCACTTGATTTAAATGTACTAGAGTCAACTTCGTATAGGTTAGGTTGAAATTATTAGGGTGAGACATTACAAGTATTGCAAAAACTTGAAGAAGTGAAGAAGAACGGAGCTACAACCACAACATCATCCTTCCACTTGAGGTTAGTGATATTTGACTTGAACTGTTTCATTCCCTAACGTATCTTTCAAGTCGTGCATATTTAAAATATAAACTGTGAAGCATGAACACTCTAGGTAGACATAGTATTAAGGAATACAATATGAAGTTTATTCCTTAACCATTAAACTTTGTATATAAGACATCAACATAATCATATGAATGTTATTATGATTATGTATGGGTATGAGGTGAGGATTTCATCCTAGGGAACAATGTTTACATATGTTCTAAGGAAGTAAGTTCATGATATGTGTTGTGAACCGAAAAGGAAATCGCCAGGCGTTATTGGGGTTGTTCTTCATTGCAAATCTTATGAACGACCAATATGTGTGATTAGTATAACCTCTCATGACTTGTTTATGTTCTTGGTAAAACTATTCATATGAGGCCTGACTTATGTATTGGTATGACTTTTATTAGTGAAACCGATCTTAAGTAATCACCTGGGGTATGATCCGGTTTGTGAGTGTCTGAAAAATATTGGGAAAGGGGAACTGATCCGAGTAAGAGGTGAATTACATCACAAGGGGAACCGATCCATGTATGAGGTGCGGCAAGGTTTATATAAGAAAGGGGGACCGATCCTATGAACATGTGCAACACGTTTTTGGGCAAGGGGAACCGATCCTATGGACATGTGCAGTGCATATAAGTTAGATACCAAATATATGTGGGGAACCGATCCTAGTACCTAGTCAGTCGTATTTATGGTAAGCTAGTGTGACTATGCACAATACTCATATGGAGGTAGAATCGAAACTTGTTTTGGTAGAACCTTTACACCTATGGTTTGTGATTGAGTGGTACTTGATCAATCACATAGTTCTTGAAAGTCAGATGAACCAATTCTAAACTTGTTTGGAAGTGTGGTAAATCGGTTTCAAGTGAGTAAGTATGAAAAAGGACTTGCAATAGTAAGATGTTGACACACTTTGAACATGTGCATTAATGTGTATTCTTTTATTGTTCAAAGATATTTCTTAACAAATAAGAAGGAAGTAAATCCCAAGATCGAATTTAAATAAGTTAAGAATCTTTTAATATGGAAAATAAGAATTAGTAATGTGCATTTGCTAGTTAAAGATTTTCCAAGGAGATTTCGATCATTATATTTGGACACTGCATTTACAGGAATTATGAAAACCGAATTTGGGTTAATATGGAAAAATTTCTTAAGAATATTTTATGTGTTGGAAATTCCTTGGTGTCCAAACTTCCTTGTCTATAAATACTTTGAGTTTGCATTTCTAGCAAACTAATCCTTCGTGATAGTAAACTTCCTCCGTTGTACTGTTACTGGTGAAGCCGTCTATCGGAGAGGAGAGTATTCTAATTAGGTGAAATCTCTTACGGCCGCTCAATTTAAAGTCTTCTTTGGGATTGAGAAGCTCTGGCGCGACCCTTTGGTGGGAAACTAGATATTGCGGTTTATCTTTAGTTTTCATATTGATTTGATTGACTAGCGGTGGTTGAAATTTGATTGCACCTAGTTTGTTTATGCTTGAGAATCTTCTCTTCTGATATAAGATTCACTCAAACTAATTCAAGGTTTCGACAAGGATCTTTAGACTGTTGTTAGATCTAAAGACGATCTTGTGATAATCCGTTGTTAACAGACTCCATTCTGTGTGTGATTGATCACAAGAGATTCAAGTAGTTGTGTGCAGGTGTTTATCGAAGATCTAAGAAGATTTGTAGAGATAGAAGATTTCTGACTTGGTTTTATAATCTTTGGTGCGCACAATACTTGTTTTGGTAAAAGAATATCCAACTATAATTGATTTATCCTTTGGGTATTTTGATAGAATAGTTGAGATGATCGGCATCAATACATTTCCTTGGGATTAGAGGTATTGATTGGCTTAATCTTACCGATTTCCCTTTGGGTGATTGAACATAAGATATATCTTGGAACCTGGCAAAGGAGCTTATGTTAAGATAAACAAGGGAACATTTGCACAACTCATATCACTTGGTTGAAGAGAGTTGATACCAAACAAATTTGTTTTTCCTTTACTGTTTGGAATACGAACCAAAGGAATTGGTCCAAGTATGTGACTTGTTTACATGTTGGAGGCGTGGGAATACTGATGGAACTAGGTGAGCTATAGGTTTAGTTGCTTGGTCTCAACTATACGAAGTTGGTTTATTTTATATAGCGGCTTATTCCTGAGAGTATTCAATTCTGGACAAGGTCCCGGGTTTTTTATGCATTTGCGGTTTCCTCGTTAACAAAATCTTGCTATGTCGTTTACTTTATATTTCCGCATTATAATTGTTTTTATTATAATTAAAGTAAATTGCACAAACGTTAATTCCTATTTACTTAATATGTGAATCCTATTGAGTTTGGTTAAGTCCGAACCTTTGTATCAAGTAAACATACTTCGTTGTTGTATTGTCTCGATCTCGTATCCATAGAAGATCACACGAAGTGTGAACCGATTAGTTGTATTGTCTCGACTCAGTCTATAGACAATCACTTTCGGAGTAAGGACGTATAAGAAGGAAAAGTAATAGCTATAGGTATATTTGGGTACCCTCCCCTTTTCAATTGGTATCAGAGCAGGCAAACACGAAAAGATCTAACAATCTGTATTTGGTGTGATCTATCCTATAAGAATTGAATCCATGTCTGATTCAGTTAGCATTAAGCAAGAGTATAACTACTCAAAGGTTGAAGATGTTACTACTTTGTTGACTCATGATCCAGGAGTTGCGAAAACATCTGTGTCTTTTTCTAATGAAAAAGAAGATGATGATAAACAGTTGGTAAAACTCCTAAAGCCTATAAATTCTGTCTTCTAAAATGGTGATTTTAAATACAGAGATAAATCTTCTTAAACAGGAGATCATAAATAAAGACAGTCAACTGGATAGTCTGGATAAAGAGAATATAAATCTCACTGTCAAATTAGAAGCTCTTGTTAATTCTCTTAATAAAGAGACAAGTCCAATGACTCTGAAAAATGATGCTATTCTATTAGTCACATCTGAAACAGATCAAGATGAAGGTAGTTTTCCAAACTACTTCAAGTCAGAAGAGGATGAGAAACCATCTTTTATATCTAATAAAATCTTGTCCATAGGAAACTTTGAACCGATTCCATGATAATTATCTTAAGGAATACACTTTTCAGTCACTTGACAGGAAACTTATACTTCTTCAACATACGGTGTTAAAAAAATTGAAGAAAGTTTCTTGTCTTAAAAAACTGAAAGACCATTCCTCAGTAGAAAGAAATATTATACCACAACCCTATAAGATCAACTCAAAATCATAGGAAAGAGTTGACAATAGCTTTTGGAAGAATATTCCTCCTCATCCATATCGAAACAATTCTTGTTTTGATGAAGAACGATTCCAAAAGGAAGGAAAATAGAGAATATCTGCCAAAATAAACAATGAAGGAGTTCCAATAATTGTTTCAGACAAGCACAGTGATGTGAATCATAAGGAAGTCCTTAGAATGATAAAATCTTATGAAAATCTCATTGAAAGAATTAAGATATATCTATCAGTCTCTGAGAATTCTCACGTCGGTTAGATTTATCCACATGATCATATCTCTAGAGTTAGAAAAGATCATCGTCTTGGGAGAAAATATATTGGGCAGAAATTCCCTAAGAGAAACATGAACTATGTTTCTGATAGTCAATATAATCTTGAAAAAGCTTATTCTGATGCAACTTAGTTGTATCAAAATTTTTGCACTCTCATCCTTATATGTGCTCGTATTTATGGATGGGAATGGCACACTAAATCTGGAGCACATGTGTTTGTGGAATTGATTATCAGAAAAGTTGTAGGTTTTTATGGATAGTTGTAAATCCAAAAATGTTAATTTTTATCATGATTTTCTAGATAAGTTTTATTTGGAACTTTTGAATAAAACTAAAGAAGTTCGGACAAAAGGAAACGAAATATATTCCTTAATATTTTCGGATTCTACTGATATTTTTCGGTCCGAAGGTTGTCTCCTTTTAAAGGGAAATTATTTCTTCCAGTGTATTGATACCTTGATCAATCATCTTATATATATAACCAAACATGCCTCCAATAACTCACAGTATCTCAAAGACTAATAAGGAGGAAGCTCAAAGGGTCAGAGATTGTCAAGGAATCAATACCAAGAGGAAGAAAAGAAGCAGATCAAAAATCATGTCTGATTATGATTCATGAAGGTTCGGTTGGATCACAAGATGAGTCATGTTTGTTGGCCTGCAATCAACAGGATCCAACCAAAGTCAAGTGGATTCTTTCAAACAGTATGAATCAATACATCCAAAGTTTTGAAAAACTGTAAACTGATCTAGTTATGACTGTCCGACATCAGGATTGGTTAAAAAAACGAATCGAAGGAACAAAAGAAGCTCTTGATGAACTCAAGGTTCTTGTTAAAGATCTAGAAAAACAGGAAGTAGTTGCAGACAAGTCTCTTGAGACATGCTTTAACAGTTTAAACACCGAAGAAACATCAGTGAACGACAAGAGCACCACTAGAGATTAAGTTATATGATGTAATACTTAATCTAGAAAGATAGACATCAATTTTTGATCTCTTTCATTGATTGTATAAGTCTATTGAATAAAAACTATTATGAATAAAGTTATTTGATTTATAATTTTTCTTGTGATAGTTTTTAATTTACATAGTAGGTGCTTTAATGCTTTATTTATTTACAATGTATGTTTATGGGATGTTTGATTTCGTTTTATTACCTTGATATTCGATCTGATAATATGTTGTTAACCCTTATGGTTTGGGTGACTTATTGATTTAGCAGGATTAAGTTCTAGCCCATGTTTGTAGGCTTTATCAAAGGATCATGAGGGGTTCCTGTAGAAACAATATGTGAAAAATTCACAATATGTTGAATCGGTTTTGGTTTAGCATAAAAGCATATGTGTTTCTACGGTTTTCAACTTTTGCTTGCAATTGTTAAAACCGATTTTTAACCTTTCTCTGGTAAAGGTTGGTTGTTGTTATTCTTTTGTTTTTGGCATGAGAATGACAACATAGTGGTATTTCGATACCAATTCTCCCGGAAGAAGAAAACGATGCAATCATATTTGGAGAAGTTGGATGCGAAATTGAAGTAACAATCTTGTTAGTTAATTGTTTTCCTGTTTTAAGAAAAGCCTATTTTTATTTGATATATATATATATATATATTGCTTTTGCTTAAACAAAATTGTTGGTACAATTGATGTGTTTATTCCATTATATATGTGTGGATGTATGTGTGATTCAATTGGTTCCGGTTAAGTAAAACTATTATTATCTTGCTTTGTTGTGTGATATCAATCGTTTAGGCTTACGAAAGTTTGGTGCAATTGCGGCGCTTTAATGTTTATGTTAATTCAACTGCTTCCGGTTAAGTAAAACAATTGTTATTTTGCTTTATTGTATGGTATCAACTGTTTAGGCTTACAAAATTTCGGTGCAATAGTGAAAATTTGATATATTTGTTGTTTCAATTTCTTCCGGTTGAGGTGAATAATTATGCAAGTTGATTTATTGGTTTGTATGAATTATTTATGGATTAACGAATGAATATGTTGACGGGATGAGTTTTTTAGTCTAATTCGATTCTGGATAAGATAAACTAAGTTAATTTTGATCTTAGTTAGACTTATCAAAGTGGAGGTTTCGGTTATTCATGTCTAGCCGAAAGCCTAAACAAGGAAATGTTAGTTAACTAACCTAGTATTTGGCTTGTTTAAAATGTAAAGGTCTAAGTTATATGGATAATTAGAACCTAATGAGAAAAATGGAGTTTATCTTTGTTTTGGTCTTATCGAATGAAGTGGTTGTATTAATACAATCGGTTTAGCAAAGGAAATAAGTTGCTTAGTTGATTTTTGGTTTGCTAAACTAGTTGGGAAAATTGCTTCGGGCAATTATTTCCATGATAACATATCAAAACGTAATTACTTGTAGTTTCGGTTTTGATATTGGTTATCAAAAATGGTATGTGGAACCCTCGTTCTTGACTCTACAGGTTGCAAGTCTATTTTGAGATTTGTAAGATCCTTTTCGTGTTGTTCTTTATTTTTTCGTTTCTTTGTCATTTTTGTGACAAAAAGGGGGAGAAATATATGGAGTAAACAGGTGATGCTGGTATCAATTTTATGTTTATTGGTGTTACTAGGGAAGAGAACAATGGTGCTTGAAACGTTTATCTAACAAATGAGGAAAAGCACAAAATAAGGGGGAGTAACATATCATATGATTGGGATAACAAAGACGTGCGGATTGAAAATCTACTTATCTCACCTTTAGGGGGAGTATAAGCTTTGTTATTATAGTGCAGCTTCTGCATTTTGAGGATTGAATGTATGCAGGTTATGTGCTATGGAATTCGGGAATCAAGCCTATGTATAATTAATTCTTGTAATTTGTTTATCCATACGATTGTAAGAGTTTTGTCACTAAAATTGACAAAGGGGGAGATTGTTAGATCATTGATCGGTTGAACTCACCAAGAGTTGGTATGCCAAGTTTGGTTATCATATTTTAGTGAACCAAAACTCATTTAAGAGTCACTTGATTTAAATGTACTAAAGTCAACTTCGTATAGGTTAGCTTGAAAGTATTAGAGTGAGACATTACAAGTATTACGAAGATTTGAAGAAGTGAAGAAGAACGGAGCTACAACCACAACATCATCCTTCCACTTGAGGTTAGTGATATTTGACTTGAACTGTTTCATTCCCTAACGTATCTTTCAAGTCGTGCATATTGAAAACATAAAACTGCGAAGCATGAACACTCTAGATAGACATAGTATTAAGGAATACAATATGAAGTTTCTTGCTTAACCATTAAACTTTGTATATAAGACATCGACAAAATCGTATGAATTCTATTATGATTATGTATGGGTATGAGATGAGGATTTCATCCTAGGGAACAATATTTACATGTGTTTTAAGGAAGTAAGTTCATGATATGTGTTGTGAACCGAAAAGGAAATCGCCAAGCGTTATTGGGGTTGTTCTTCATTGCAAATTTTATGAACGACCGATATGTGTGATTAATATAATCACCCATGACTTGTTTGTGTTCTTGGTAAAATTATTCAAATGAGGTCTGACTTATGTATTGGTATGACTTTTATTAGTGAAACTGATCTTAAGTAATCACCTGGGGTATGATCGGGTTTGTGAGTGTCTGAAAAATATTGGGAAAGGGGAACCGATCCTAGTAAGAGGTGCAGTACATAACAAGGGGAACCGATCCTTGTATGAGTAGGAGCAAGGTTTATAGAATAAAGGGGAACCCATCATATGAACATGTGCTACACGTTCTTGGGAAAGGGGAACCAATCCTATGGAAATGTGCAGTACATACAAGTTAGATACCAAATATATGTGGGGAACCGATCCTAGTACCTAGTCAGTCGTATCTATGGTAAGCTAGTGTGACTATGCACAATACTCACATGGAGGTAGAACCGAAACTTGCTTTGGTAGAACCGTTACACCCATGGTTTGTGATTGAGTGGTACTTGATCAATCACATAGTTCTTGAAAGTCAGATGAACCAATTTTAAACTTGCTTGGAAGTGTGGTAAATTGGTTTCAAGTGAGTAAGTATGAAAAAGGACTTGCAAGAGTAAGATATCGACACACTTTGAACACGCGCATTAATGTGTATTCTTTTATTGTTCAAAGATATTCCTTAACAGCTGAGAAGGAAGTAAATCCCATGATCGAATTTAAATAAGTTAAGAATATTTTAATATGGAAAATAAGAATTAGTAATGTGCATTTTCTAGTTAAAGATTTTCCAAGGAGATTTCGATCATTATATTTGGACAGTGCATTTATAGGAATTATAAAAACCGAATTTGGATTAATATGGAAAAATATCTTAAGAATATTTTCGGTGTTGGAAATTCCTTGGTGTCCAAACTTCCTTGTCTATAGATACTTTGAATTTTCATTTCTAGCAAACTCATTCTTCGTGACAGTAAACTTCCTATGTTGTACTATTACTGGTGAAGCCGTCTATCGGAGAGGAGAGTAATCTAATTAGGTGAAATCTATTACGGCCTCTCAATTTAAAATCTTCTTTGGGATTGAGAAGCTCTAGCGCGACCCGTTGGTGGTAAACTAGATATTACGGTTTATCTTTAGTTTTCATATTGATTTGATTGACTAACGGTGGTTGAACTTTGATTGCACCTAGTTTGTTTATGCTTGAGAATCTTCTCTTCTGATATAAGATTCACTCAAACTAGTTCAAGGTTTCGATAGGGATCTTTAGACTGTTGTTATATCTAAAGATGATCTTGTGATAATCCATTGTTAACAGACTTCGTTCTGTGTGTGATTGATCACAAGAGATTCAAGTAGTTGTGTGCAGGTGTTTATTGAAGATATAAGAAGATTTGAAGGCAAAGAAGAGATAGAAGATTTATGACTTGGTTTTATGATCTTTGGTGTGCACAATACTTGTTTTGATAAAAGAAGATTCAACTGTAATTGATTTATCCTTCGGGTACTTTGATATAATAGTTGAGAAGATCGGCATCAATATATTTCCTTGGGATTAGAGGTTTTGATTGGCTTAATCTTATTGATTTCCCTTTGGGTGATTGAACATAAGATATATCTTGGAACCTGGAAAAGGAGTTTATGTTAAGATAAACAAGGGAACCTTTGTGCAACTCATATCACTTGGTTGAAGAGAGTATACCAAAAAGATTTGTTGTTACTTTACTGTTTGGAATACGAACCAAAGGAATTGGTCCAAGTAGGCGTGGGAATACAGATGGAACTAGGTGAACTATATGTTTAGTTGCTTGATTTCAACTGTACGAAGTTGGTTTATTTTGTATAGCGGATTAATCCTGTGAGTATCCAATTCTGGACAAGGTCTCGGGGTTTTTCTGCATTTGCGGTGTCATTTAATTTATATTTCCGCATTATAAATTGTTTTTATTATAATTAAAGTAAATTGCACAAACGTTAATTCCTATTTACTTGATACGTGAATCCTATTGAGTTTGGTTAAGTCCGAACCTTTGTATCAAGTAAACATACTTCGTTGTTGTATTGTCTCGATCTCGTATCCATAGACGATCACATGAAGTGTGAACCGATTAGTTGCATTGTCTCGACTCAGTCCGTAGACAATCACTTTCGGAGAAAGGACTTATAAGAAGGAAAAGTAATAGCTTGAGGTATATTTGGGTACCCTCACCTTTTCAAAGTTCACAAACTCCAGCATAAATTTTCGGGTTTGAGAACTTTGCCAGTTCACGGACTGGGTTCGCGGACTGAGTTCACGGACTAAAGCTCACGCACTTCTCCGATTCTCTTGATCAACAAAGTTCACAAACTTTGGTTCAAGGAATAAGGACTTATACACATATGTGTTTCCACAACAATGCTTATATCCTCTATTGGTTGCATTGTCTAAACTCTCATTTCAATGATTGAAACATTCTCAGAGGACGTTATATAGTTATTCACAAACCATTTTTCGTCAGAGAAATTTTCAAAGTGATTGAAACTTAACATGACTTTGGTCACTAGGTAAAGATGAACTTGGCTAAACCGAAAGCTTTACCAACACATATTTTGAGAAATAGATAGGCGAGGTACACTCGGCTCGAAATACCACATGTGTATAATCTTAGTCTATATAGTAAAACGACTTTTTTCTCAAGATAGGAGATAGAGTAGATAGAATTTTGAGTTACAAATAAGTTCAAGTCTCCACATACCTTTTAGTCGATGAAGATACACCAGTTCCTTGAGTAGTCCTTCGTCTTGTATGATGATTTCCATGGAGTTCTTTAGCTCAACTACATTTTCTATCCTAGTCCGAGACCTTAGCTATAGTAGACTAGAAATCAAGACTTATAGTTTTGATCACTAACATTGAAAAACATCTTGAGATAGCAACGCATGCGAGTTCGACCGAGCAATGCTCTAACAATCTCCCCTTTTGTCAATTTTAGTGACAAAACTATCAATACATACGGAATACAAAAAATATATAAATAAACTTTGTAGCTCCTATTCCACATGTCTAATCTTCAACATTACTCAAAATCTTTGTCACTTCCAAGTACTCCAATGATCCCAAAGATTGTAAGTTTAGCATCATCGTTGTTGAAAATCCATAGCTATAACAACGAGAAAACAAGAGTTCCCAATCATTGTTATACAGTGTCATAATATCACTACACAACGTCAAAGTCCAATTGCATCACAACTTCAACAATAATAATATGGTGATATGTCACTCCCCCTTAGTCAATACTCCATCTCTCATGGAAACCATTCCCCCTTACATAATGATCCGAAAACCATATGTATTTGTAATGTGAACTACGTATTAATTCTCCCCTTTTTTGTCAATAAAATTGGCAAAGGTACAAGAACGGGATCCTAATAAAATTTCCGCAAGAGACATTTCATGACCAAAAGTAAATGTATATAGCATCTTATTTAGATGCAATCATAAAGCCGAAGCTAAATGCATTCATCAAGGAGTCTATGAAGATACAAGATGACCCCTATAGTATTCCATAGCCGCACTCCCCACAAAGATTTGGCAATTAAGCACAAGTTCAGTTAAGAACTCTCCCCCATAATATGTTATTCCCTAAGGAACAACAAGAGCGACCTTAATTTCAAAAGAAAAGAAGGATTTCTTTGGACAACAAATCACATACAAGTATGAATTTGAATCCAAAAATATTCAATTTCAAATGTAACCGAATATGCTCAACACAAGTAAACTTATGGAGACTTAAAAACTCAATTAGATTAATCACAAGAGAACTCATAATTAATCTAACCGGAATACACAATTAAACTAATCACAAAAGTAATCAATTTAATCGTTTATACTCATATAAGAAAATCTATGGAGCAATGACTAAGTTAATCATGAAAATAATCAACCCAGTCAAAAACGCTCAAACATAAGAAAAACTTATGGAGTCATAACTAAATAACCACACAAGATGATTAATTTAGTTCAATATGCTCGACATAAAGTACCTCACGGAACACAACTAAGCTAATCACAATAATCAAGTTGGTTGTCTAGTGCTCGACATAAGACACAATACAGAGCCTCACAGTAATACACAAAAAATGGATCAGGGAAGATCAATTACTGCGGAATACACAAGGATTCATTCTATGTTTCCATCACCATTTGCACAATGATATAAAATAGATATAATCCTTGAATTACAAAAGATTTTAACCTATCTTCCATCAAAAATTGACATAATAGGCTTAACTTTTGTGTTTGTCAAAAGTCCATTCATTCTTTCATCAATGCTTGCATATCAACTCATGAACGACTTTACTTTTGACAAAGTATGGGACAATCAAGTTCACGGATGTAAACACACATATCCCATAACAATATTGCAATATATAAAATCATAAAGATTAATACTGCAAAAATAATCTTCCAAACAAGTTTAGAATTTAAACCAATAAATCTAAAAACATGAAGATGAAGACGTTGGACACAGCTATGTGTAATCACAATAATGGCTATTCCAAACTCTAGTTATTCTTCTTCTAAACAAAACAAGAAAAAATAGAAGATTTACTAGGCAAATAATCTGAGTTCATTGAGAACCTCATATCTTTCAATGAATCCATCAAAGAAGGTATCACTGATTTCCTTTACTCTCTTGACTGTAGACACACCATGTTCATGAGTTAGAACATAAACTTTTCGATCAACAACCCGAGCAAGATATCTAGATTTGACACAGTCCATGATGAGCTTCTTTTGATTCCGTATTAGAAGATTATGATTAGCAAGAATTTTGGCCTGACCATCTAGAAGTTGATTTATTTGCAATTGAAAATTTGCAAACTCGACCTTTGAATCGTTATAAAAACGAGTCAAATCCTTGACAGAATCATCAATCCAGGAGTTGTGATCCTTTCTTTCAAGCATCTTCTTTAGAACCAGATCCTGAAATGACTTACGCTCCTGATTGTCTTCCTCCATATCAAGATGCACAATCTCTTGAGATCTTGCAGAGTTCTCCATAATATTTTAGGAAAGGAAAAAAATTACAATATATAATAAGTATATATGCGTTTGTAAACAAGAGTAAGAGACTCCAGTTTTGAAAACCCTAAAAGCTCATGAGAGGAGGACAAGAACGTTCGTGGACCTTTAACACAAAAACTCAAATAAAATAAAATATACAATATACTTGAGTATTTCTCAATTAATTTCCTTTCACCTCTCAAGTTAGAAGCAATGAAACAAATACCTGGATTCGGGTAGTAGAATGGAAATTAATCCCACTATGATCATCGAGAAAGGAGTTGTATATATCATATGACTGTTTGATCTTTGTGTTCTTCGCCTTTCTTCGGTTGACTTTCATCCCTGAAGGGTAAGACATGGCGTATTTAACATATCCGTCATATGGCTTTCTCTGAGGACTAAATCTAGGACCTCTTGCAATTGGTTCAAGAGTATCATAATATATAGGAATCCATTTTCTAGACTTAGATTTACCAGAAACATTCTTATAAGTACATGGAATGCTTTCATTAACAACACAATAATTTATGCCAGAATGCACTTGAGCCCTGTGATGATTTCTAGAATAGAGATCATTTTTATAAGGTTTCTGATTTTCTGTGGGCATGTGATTCACTGTAGTAGTCGACTGACTATTTGTTCCATTGATAGTGAAGAGAAGCAAATTATGAAGTTTAGAAATTTGTTTCCTTATTGCAAATCAATGGATAGCATAGTGATTCCTTTTCCCATAAAAAGTAAAGGTGTCGTGGAGGATAAGCAATGATTGGCACCTGTTTTAACTTCATATCCATCTTAGAAGATTGCAAGTTATGGAAACCTTTCTTGACACAACCTTCTACTGGAGGATACTTCTTCATGTGTTGTAATTCATGAGAATTAGTTTGTACAGAAGATTCTCCTTAAGACATAGCTTTCCTTTTCCAAAGATTTGCACTGTTCATAGGTTAGTGTAAGAAATGCACTTAGTTTCTATTTTTCGACACGAAGTCTGTTAAGATATGATGAATGAGTCTCGATCAAACATTTTTCTCTACTTGAGCCTTCCTTAACAATATCCTCAAGAGCACTTATCTTTTCACGTTGGAGAGTAGTTTCTTGGAGGAGTTTCTCAATATTCTTAGAGAATGACTCAATGATGTGATAGAGATAACATTCTCGATCAAGAGACTTTTCAAATTCATCAATAAGCTAATCATAATCCTAAAATCAATGATCTCAGCGGAATTTTTTTAAATTATGGTGAGCTCCTTTTCAGCTTTTGCCAGGGTGTCACATGCCTCATGAGAGGAAGATATGTCAATATCAGATTGAAAAATATTTCTACCTCGGGATTCGGAAGAATAAACTAAGGAGCAATCCTTTGAGGTTCTTTCAAGACACTTGGCATAATTAAAAGCTTTAGGAGACATTTTGGTAGGCGTATACGAGATCTCGTCCACAGAATCAGATTGCCACAAACACAAACTTGTAAGGTCTTAAACGTGTTTTCCTGCTCTGATACCAATTGAAAAAGCAGGGGTCTAACAACCACACCTAATATTTCGAATTAGCAATCTTTATGGACAAACTCCGAGTTTCTTTATAGAGAATCAACTAGACAGTCAGACTTAATCTAGATAGAAATATCCCAAGGAGTTATTATCTCTCTCTTGTTTTTATTTACTCAAGCTAATAGAAATCAGCGAGTCTTTAATCAAATACAAGGAATAACTTGGATGGTACCAAAGACCAATATCCAAGTGTCAATCAATGTAAATCAACAACCAAAGCTTGGATATTCTAATTGATTGATCTTCAATGCACAACCTGTATTATTTCAATTATAAAGATAAACAATATAATGCGGAAAATGAAATAACACAGACACCATAATTTTGTTAACGAGGAAACCACAAATGCAGAAAAACCCCGGGACCTAATCCAGATTAAACATACACTATATTAAGCCGCTACAAACACTAGCCTACTCCAAGTTAACTTCGGTCTGGACTGTAGTTGAACCCCAATCAATCTCACAATGATCCAAGGCACAATTATGCTTCTACGCCTCTGATCCCAGCAGGATACTACGTACTTGATTCCCTTAGCTGATCTCACCCACAACTAAGAGTTGCTACGACCCAAAGTCGAAGACTTTAATAAACCAATTTGTATCACACAGAAAAGTCTACGGTAATAGATAAATCCGTCTCCCACGAATATACCTACGAGTTTTGTTCCATCTTTTGATAAATCAAGGTGAATAAGAACCAATTGATAAAACCAGACTTATATTCCCGAAGAACAGCTCAGCTTTATCAATCACCTCACAATAGTCTTAATCGACGCAACGAAAAAAGATATTGTGGAATCAAAAACGATGAGACGAAGATGTTTTTGATTACTTTTATATCTTGCCTATCAGAGATAGAAATCTCAAGCCAATTATTACAATTGTACTCATACGATAGAAACAACAAGATCAGATCACACACCTACAATAAAAGTAGTATCGGTTTGGCTTCACAATCCCAATAAAGTCTTTGAGTCGTTAACCTAGTTTAAAAGAATAAACCCAAGGTTAAAGGAGAATCGGCTCTAGCTATGCAACTAGTATCACATATAAGGTGTGGGGATTAGGTTTCCCAGTTGCTAGAGTTCTCCCTTGTATAGTCTTTCAAATCAGGGTTTGCAATCAATGTTATCTTAGTAACAAAGCATTCAATATTCACCATTAGATGAAAACCTGATTAGATTCAAGCTAATATTTATCAACTGTTAGATTGAAAACATAGCTTGTTATACACACATGAAATGAACGTTTGTAGGCTTGTGAGAACCGTACCCAAACTTGTAGATTAGTTGGTTCAACAATAGTTAACCAAATGGTTAGCCATATGATAATTTTCATATCAACCATATTCTTCTTCACCATAACTAGTTCAAATGACTCAAATAAACTAGATAGAGAGTTTTTCAATTGCTTAGATCTTTATGTACTACACAAGACACAATTGAAGCAAAAACAATTTGATTCACTCGAATCGGTTCATGAACTATATATCCACGATTTGAAATTGCATTCCTGAGTTTATAGAGATGATTTCACAAACATTGTTTTTAGACATAACCTACTCAAGTTCGCGGACTTAAGTTCCCGGATGGAGTTCACACACTCCAGCAGAAATTCTCGGGTTTGAGAACTTCACCAGTTTGCGGACTGGGTTTGAGGACTGAGTTCACGGACTGAAGCTCACGCACTTCTCTGGTTCTCTTGATCAACAAAGTTTGAAAACTTTGGTTCAAGGAATAAGGACTTATACACATGTGTGTTTCCACAACAATGCTTATGTCCTCCATTGGTTATATTATCTAATTAAACTCGCATTTCAATCATTGAAACATTATCAGAGGACGTTATATAGTTGTTATTCACAAACCATTTTTCGTCAGAGAAATTTTCAAAGTGATTGAAACTTAACATGACTCTCGTCACTAGGTAAAGATGAACTTGGCTAAAGCGAAAGCTTTACCAACACATATTTCGAGAAATAGATAGGCGAGGTATACTCGGATCGAAATACCACATGTGTATAATCTTAGTCTATATAGTAAAACAAATTCTGTCTCAAGATAAGAGATAGATTAGATAGACTTTTGAGTGATAGATAAGTTCAAGTCTCCACATACCTTTTAGTCGATGAAGATACACCAGTTCCTTGAGTAGTCATTCGTCTTGTATGATGATTGCCATGGAGTTCTTGAGCTCAACTACACTTTTTATCTTAGTCTGAGACCTTAGCTATAGTAGACTAGAAATCAAGACTTATAGTTTTGATCACTAACATTGACAAACATGCTTGAGATAGCAATGCATGCGAGTTCGACCGAGCAATGCTCTAACAATAAAGATACTAGTAACACCAATTATCGTGATAGAGATTGATTATCGCATCGTTTATGTATTATCATCAAAGAAGTTGATGAATATGTAGCTCTAGTTAGGCAAATTATGAAGAAAAAAAAAACAAGGTAAAGAAGAACTAACTGCGGTTATATAATTCTAAACAAGTGTGAGCTTTAAATACCTTTTTCCTAATTTTCGAACAAAGATGTGGAAAATATTGACGAAGATTGCACATAACCGGTTTCCAATAAAAATTATTGATAGATTTAACCCATACTTGTTGGAGGTAATCAAGTACTCATAAAATAATTAGACTTTGATACTCAGTTTTTGTCCAAGTTTAGGCTTTGGTCTAGCATTTGTCCAATGTTAGGGCTTGGTACTTGGACTAAACGTTGACCCGAATTGACAAGGTTAAGTCCTAATTTATGTTTAGTAATTATTAAAAATATTATATAAAATATAATTATTAAACAGATTACTATCATAACTTCAGTTTTCTTAATACTTACAAAAAATTCTCAACTTGTTCTGAGCAATTCCATCACTAAGAGCTAGCACTATGGGAAGGGTCATCCCTTCCCTATCCCTCAAAAATCCAAAAAAGCAACTACTATGGTCTCCCATATCCCTACACGAGTAGGGATATATACCCTTCCATCCCTACATGGCTGAACAGATCTGATCACTCGTGTAGGGAAGGTAAATCACATGGGTACTCAGTACCCGTATTATTTTACGCGAGTACGCGTAGATTTCTGTACGCGTATGGAGTACCCGTTTTGGGAAATAATATTTGTTTGATATTTTTTGGTTAACACCTCTCTTACACCCGATCTTAACCATCCATCACTAATAACGGCTCTATTTTCTACGCCGTCGGATCCCAACGACCATTTTTTCAAAATCCCCTATAAATACCACTCTAATTCTCTACTCAAACCACACCAAATCAATTGATTTTTTATATTCTCCCTCTTACATCAATTGATTTATTCTTTCTCTCCATCTTACTATATGTTTTTGGTATTTAGATTTAGATTTATTCTACCACTTATTTATTTTTTATCTTAGTTTCATTCAAAATGGTACTTAATTTTGTCACACAAGAAGAGGTTGATCTTACTACTGCTTTTATTTATGTGAGTATGGACGAAATTGTGGGTGCGGCTCAAAAAACCGCTCTATTTTGGATACGTATTCATGAAATTTTTGTAGAACGCAATGGCAATCCATATGGAAGAGATTGGGATGCTTTAAAAAGCAAGATGAGACATATTAAAAAAGATGTCAAAGAATTCGTGTCCATTCTTAACGCTATATATCGACAAACCAAAAGCGGTGCGAACCACGAAGATTTGGTAAGTTTTATTAAATTTTTAAGTTTTACCATATAGTTTGTGATAATAGAAATAAACCTAATTTTTGTTATATAATTTTTCAGACAAAAGATGGTCGCCTTCAATTTCAGGAACAAAGAGGACAACCATTCAAGTTTGATGCATATTATTAATTGTTTAGAGAAAAGGTCTCGTGATATAATTATGAACTGAGTGTCAGCCAAAATAGTGAGTTGTTTGAATCTCATCGTAACTTTGTATCACTCGAAGATGGTAATGAAGTTCTTCCCAATGGATAAACTCGTTGGAAATACAAGGAAAATGCACGTCTGATAGGAACAAAGAAAGCCTAAAAACTAGCAAGACAGAAGAAGGATCGTGAGCAAGGTATATATAGAGAAGATGACGAGGGGACATCTTTGGTTAATATGGAAGAAGATAAGGTCTATCAACAAAGTTCTAGTATTTTGGATTATCTTAAGGAAACACGAACAAGGAATGAAAAAATGAGAATGGAACAAGCATGCCAATACCAAAATTTTTGGGGGTGTACTCAACAACTGAGTTATCAAATGGAAGATGTAATCAATCCACAAACGCTTCAACAACAGACTAATCAAATGTATGGACAACAAATGCATTTGGATCAAGACAATGCAATAATATTGATGGACCTTAGTTGTTTAGCTCCTAACGAAAAAAAATATTATCAACGCAAGCAAAAGGAGATTTTGAAGGGGAAGGGTATAATCAGCGTTGAAGATCCAGAAGATAAAGATGTAATCCAACTCTATTTGTTTTATCTTTCATTGTGTTTAGTTTTTTAATTTATAGTAAAAGTTTAAATTAAAATTGTTGTCTTAAATTTGTAGTTGGTATTGTTGTTAACTTAATTTTAAATGTGTTGTAACCACTCGATATTCGAATCCAAATTTAAATAAATAACTTCGTTTTATCACTTCATTAAACTAATGTTGACAATAAAACTTTAAATAAATAGTAGAATAGATGATTTGATAGGTTTGAACACACTAATTTTCCCTAGTGTCAGATTCAACAATCAAGGCCGCTTCGAAAAGATAAAATGGTTCTTTTCTCCAAGCTGTATATGGATCTTGTGAATCAAACCGGTCACCTCTGTACCTATTAAGAAATTCATTGTACTTGATGCATAATTTCCTAACATGATTTGTCCTTGAACAAATGTAGGATGGTTCATAACTAAAGCGTGGTTTCTTTCCCGTCTCTTTAACGAAAGAACCCCAACCAATATTAGTCCAGAAGATTGTATGATCTTTAGGATCTTATGGAAAATTATCCTTCAAAAGGTAAAAGTTTCTAATCCATTCAGTCTCTTCTTCAACATCCTTTAACATTTCCCTGAGTTTGGATTGTTGTTGACCTCGTTCTTTTGCCATGCATTTTTCTTCGTATTCCTTGCGTTTATGTTGGTCTTCAGTCAAACAACCAGATGAAATTTTGGTTTGTTTTGTGGACTTTTCTTTGCTTAACACTTCATCCAACAACTGTGTTAATTTGGTAGGTGATGAAGACGTCATTGCGTTCGCAGTAGCTTGATGACCTCTTTTGCATATCTCCTTTTCCATTGCAGCAATTGATGTAGTGGGTCGCTTGCATCTTCTAATTATGTCTTCTACTGAGTTGGTAGTTTCTGATTGATTTTCCATTGAATAGATGTTTAGCTTTGTTTTCCTCCTCCAAGATGAATATTGCAAAGAATATATGTAGATTGATGTTGCTAAGAAGAATGGGTTATGTTTCTTATATATAGGATTCCTTCCCAACGACCCTATTTATAACAACTCGTGCCCAAGGGCTCTTTTTCCCAACGACTCTATTTTGCAACGGCCATATTTCCCAACGACTCAATTTGTTCATATAAATACTGAACATTTATTTGTTCTTACCATCAACAATCTCAATACATTCTTACATATAAACAACCTAAATAATGTATTCCAACAGTTCTAGTAGAAATGGAAAACATATAATATGTGTGGAATCAAAAGAGGTTTGTCCATGTTGTTTCATGGATACACATAGTTTTCTTCAATGCCCATGTATATATACAAAATGTCCACAATCAGGTTGCACCGGCACTAGGAAGGTAAAAGAGTCGATACCAGAGAAGATAAGGTATTTGGAATGTGAGTATGATAAATGTCCGGGAGAAACACAATGTTTGGATGATGCAATGAAAGATGCAATCAAACAAGAAAAAGTTTAAGACTTTGCAACAACTTAAAACTAAAAGGTAAGGTGGAGTTTGAATGCACCAATGGGATTCCGTGTGAAACTGATGGTTGTTATTTCTTTATGGAAATGCACCGTTCAATTGCAAAAAAGACATATGGAAAACGTTACTGGAGATGCCTTGAGTGTGGAACGGTGGCATTGGATGAATAAGTGTTGTTTTAGTTGAATCAAATATCAATTGATGTAATGTGAAATTTTATAATTAGTATGTGTGAGTTTTTTAATGTCCTGAACATTTAGAAATATGCGTCTACAATAAATAATAATAGTAACTTTTTTATTCAGATTAGCGATTACATTAAGCTCGTTCAACCAGCATTTAAACCAATAGGCGACCCAATTGGACGAGTTATGTCTCGTGAGGGTTTACAGAGAGATATACCCACAAAACCTATCTTCATTTTAATTCTTTACTCTTTATCTGATGATTCAGCTGATGAATCTGCAAAGGGGGAAGGGTCATACTCTTAGAAGCTATTTTTCAAAATGACATAGGAGTTAAAAAATCTAAAAGGTTTCCCCTTCTTTGTTTGCACTACAAAAAACTGACCAAAGGCTACTAAAAAATTTCAACAACAGGAAAAATTTAGTTGCTTAACAGTTTTATCCACTAGGAAAGGCAACTAGGGGTGTGTATTGATTTAAGCCACTAAACGGTAAGCAACTATAGTTTCTAAAACGCATAAGCAACAAATGTACACCAACTAAACAAATGCACTAGTAGCTTGAGACATTCAACCACTTGGATAAAACCAACCACAAGATACTAGCTGCCTAATCCTACATTTATCCACCAGAGTAACGCCACTACTTTAAAGCGTAGTTGATTAAATCTTTGGGAACTAACCATGCCAACTAAAGTAGGCATATATACAATGAGCTACTTTTGGGAGCCAACTTAAGCAGAGTAACTAATTTATTGAGGGAGTGATTGAACTGTTGGTATATCTAAGCCTTGATGCTGAGTCTAGATATGTTATTGTGATCACTGTTTAATTTTGTACACATGAGGTTGTTGCAGAGTAATTTAGTAATTAAGTTGTGTTAAAAAGTGTATCGAATACATATAGAACACTCCGCATCAAAGGAAAATCTATTTGTTAACATTTACCAAGCCAATTGTAAGAAAACTCTGTTTGTTTTAAGATGTTAACACTTACCAAGCCAATTGTAAGAAAACTATGTTTGTTTTAAGAATAGTGAAGGCTAAGGCCAGAACTTCCATCATCAAATTTAAAAAACACGATGCTCCTTTGTAACTATAGGTTAATAAACAAAATAAGCAGTAATTTCATTCTGAAGTAGTAAAAATTTACTTAAAAATAAAAGAAAAGTATCCACACTTCATAAGTCTTGGCATACTTTCAGTTTCCATAGTTCAAAAGTTCCATACAACCAAAACAAGACAGAAAAGAGTTAAATTCCTCGTACACAAAAACAAAAACTTGACTATTGTATACATATGAACAACGTACATAAACTGCACCTTCCCCAAATGAAGGCTATTAGAATCCCATATCGCCAAGTTTAAAGTCATCGTCTTCGTCAGTGGTGTAAACTGCGTCACTATCAGCTTCCTCCTCATCTTGTCTTTGGATGGTTGCTATTACTTCTTCACAGCTGATGGTTTTTGGTTGAACGTTAGTCCTACCCCAAATCAGTGTATACTGAAGTCACCAAAATAAAGTATACTGCAGGAACGAAACACAATTGTAACCTTTTGATCCACAAAAGACAATAAATGAGTCAGAAACCATTGGAATACGGATATTGTAATTAGAAAAAAAATTGAAACACAAGCATACACATTCCAGTTAAAAAATTGTGAACAAACCTAAAGTGAAACATGTGATACTTTCTGATTCCGATTTTCAATATTTCCACTGTTGCACTTCCATCTAAATCACATTGAAGCTAGAAACAACAATAAAGTCCCTGTCTATTTCTTATAAAATAATTGCAACCAAGACAACGAACCGAACTTTATTGTGTACATAAATAGGAAGACAAATTAAGCACACACATTTGACGTATGCATATTAGAACGAGTAGCACTAGCTAGATAGGTAGTCAACTCCTCGTTTAAATGTGACCCATCCAAATTAGATGCCTGCAAAAATACACGTCCTAGGCCTACTTAAGTTTAAATTCTATAATGCATTTCCAGTTATTCTCTCGTCGTTATCAGTACCTTCCAAACACGATTTAAACAATGGCCACCTCGTATCAGTCTCCAAGGAATGCTAGAATAATCAAAGTTTGATTTTTATACAACTGCATTGCTTAAATCCATCTTACAAGTACTACTTTTTTTCTACAAGACCCCTTATCTATAAGTTTGTTTGTGAAGTATATCAAACAGTACACAGGGAATGTCTACTAGCATCTAAAGTAACCATTACCCCAAATTAAAGATGTACACAAGAAACACGTATAAGACCACTGCTTCAATACTCCAACTCAACTTGAAATTACTCACTCGAGCCAGACGTAATACTCGCCTTCCCTTGTTAGGTTCTCCTTTGTAGCAGTTTCACATGGCACTAAAAAGGACTTAAACATGAGTACAACCCGATGGAAATTTACATAACAATGCTACCAATTACAGAAGTGGCATGGTAGATATCACCTACTACTTATAGTTACTGACCTCATCAAAAAAACATGAAAACATAAAAACATTTTAAAGAAAGCAAAGTATGACTGGTATAAAAGAAACACATAATAATCTTGCAACATACCAACAAAGAAAATCCATTCCCATGAAGTTCCCACCCAATCCATGAGTCTAGAATTATAGCAAAACGATAACACAAAGTGTAGTATGCGTACGATTAAATTTCCCCGAAATAAGATAACATTTATAATATCTAAACGGAGTAACACCGTCCTACTAAATGATATTCAAACAACATAGCGCTACTCTACTATCTTAAAACATGAAGTTATGGGAACTCACAGACACTCCTTGCGAGGATGTTAAACAATGCATACAACACCATATATACCCATCAAGCACACAATGTACACAAGTTACAATATTCTCATCTATCAGTTCATAATAAAAAACAGACTAGTAAAACAGATTAATAGCTACAATAAAATCTTCATAAATTCCCACCTCATTTATGTGTGCAATCTTCCGCCCTTTAGTCCTCTTCTTGAATCCCCAGACCCCATAATTCCATATGGAAGATATAATAAAAAGAACAATAAGTTGTCAAAATTGATCGTCTTGGTACAAACATTTCTATTTCAACATCCTCATTTAAAATTTTACATCTTTTCTAATTCAATCCAAAACTAATGCCCCGCTAAACATATTCTTCTTTACAATAAAAAGTGACCAGTACGTACCACTTTTTGTCTCTAGTGTCACTTTTTTTTTCTCGGCAAAGAAGTGAAATATATTGAAAGAATGAAAGGATACAAAACCCGTTAGCCAACAAGGCCAAAGAAACAGACTGAAACCCAAAAGAAGAGAAAAGAACAACCCTCAACAACTTAAAGGCAAACTAACTTAGTATGGGTTTAAGAAGAATTGAGCCCATCCAACAATTACATTTGCAGTATTAATACCCTTGAAGCATTCTAGACTTTTAGACCAGTTGAAAGCGTCTATTTTAATGTCCCTAATAACATCTTGAAGCTTGAAAGTTTTTCCTGAAAAAGCAATAGAATTTATGGCCTTCCATAATCCCCACGGAATACCAGCCGGGAGGCGTTTCCAAAGCTGGTTCCCTTGAGCAGAAAGAGAAAAGTGCTTCCATCCCCCAATCACATCATTGATAGTATGAAGCAAAGTGCTGCCATCAATAAGATCAGTAAAATATTTCCAAACAGTTAAGGCCATGGGACAAAGTAATAACAGGTGGTCTTCGGTTTCTTCAGCACTTCCACAGAGATAACATAAATTAGGAGAATTGAGAAGACTGTTTCTATGATGCATATTACTCAAGGTTGGTAATCTATTCAGGCATGCTTGCCATAGAAAGAATCCTACACGATGTGGCCAGGCCCGCGACCAAACTTTTGAACCAGGAAACGAAATGACCGGACTTGTATCTTGACAGAGGTTGTTGTAAGCCGACTTGACAGAGAAAATGCCCTTCTTATCCCCTAGCAAAACAAGCTGATCATCCGTGTCAGGAGAAAGAACAATAGACTCTAGTAGAGGTAAAACAACAACGAGTTCGGAAATTTCAGTGTCATACAAACGTCTTCGGTGATTCAAACCCAAATTCCAATGAAAACCATCCGTTTCAATTTGGTGAGCTTCCAAAATAGAGATATTCTTTGAGCTGGTAAGACTATAAAGACTCTGGCAAAGTGAAGAAAGTGTCTCTAGTGTCAATAATTTAATCTAATCAATTCCTAGGCATAACTATAAACTTATAAATCTCCAGTACTTTGAAATCACAGTTAGATATGCTACAAGATTCAACATTTTTCAGACTCACCTTAGATAAGATTGACTTTTCACCTCCCCCTTTATCTTTCTTTCACTTTTATCAATTAAGCTCAGCAATATAAATTCCTAACTTCTAAGGTGACGGTTCACCTTAAGGAAGCAAATGTAATTTTTAATTGATTTATTTGATCTAGTCTAGCTTTATGGAACCAAAATTACAATCCCATTCTTATCTCTACGTTTTCCCCTCTCTTTTGTTTCTTTTTTTTACCCTGGTGTTTCTACAGAAATTGAAGAGTAAGTCATACCCTCTCTCACATCACTAAAACAGATTTAGATTAAACAAATAAGGCTCAACCAAGCACCTCGAATATCGATCTTTACCCCAGCAGTTTTGAGCTTTATCATTTATCAAATACCAGTATGCACTTCAAAATTATTAATTTTTAGTTTCGTTTCCCTGTTAAATTTATTCGTTGCCCATTCAAAATTATTCAGCGTTTTCTCTCCCCGTGCATGTTGGTTACTGAACTCATATTATTTGATTCAGGTATGTAGTAGAGAGACGCAGTAAAGCAAGTCATAATTAACTTCATGGAAGCATGGTTTGTCTTAAAAGTTTTTGACGCTAGATTAAGAGGATTCATCCCTTTTTCATTCCCATTCATGGGTCATAAAGAAGGTTCTATCAGAGTTTTGTAGCATGGGCATCATCTTGGGCCACAGTTTAGTAGTTATTCTGAGTGAGTTATAGCAGTAGTTAGTCTGAGGGAGTTATAGCAGTCACATTCTTTTTATGTTTCTTATAATTTCTCGACTTTGCACATGGCTTGCTCATGCACCATGCTCCTTAGGATGGTAAAGAATGATGGTCGGATTTTTATGATGTCAACTTGACTATTTGGTAATGTGTCTTTGCACGGTCGGCTAATAAATGATTGTTGTAACTTACTAACTTCAATGCAGTGTATCGACTTTGAACTTCCAGTTATTGTTAAGATGAAAATGATTCAAACTAATCTTGGCCTTTAGGTGACACTGCATAAGGTGGACCAAAGGCAACAGCTGTTGATACCGGGGCTACTGTGAGTGCTCCTTCGGTTGTTAACAATTGCGACAATATATTGGTTGGTGGACACTAGAATAGTTTTGAAACTTCTATTTTTTTACTAAGGACAACTATTTTTGTTGCTTTTATTGAACTTCACATTTTGTGGATTTGTGCTTGAGAAACTTGATCGGGACACTTGCTGCAAAGTGTAAGTATACAAGAACTCGGTACTTTGTAAAAAGATATTTTCAAGAAATTAGTGAACACGGTGAATGGCATTTTGATGTCCCTAGAAGAGGTGTTTCGTTTTTCTTCGGTCGGCCCTCCCCACCGTGGCAACGGTGTTCTAGTATAAATTAACAAAAAGGATAAATTGAGTATGCAATATTCAACATATTGTTGTTGAAGCTTGATTTTTTGATGTACCGTGCGACTTTCTTTGAAAGTTTTTTTGTTTTATTTTTTAATGTATTGTACAGGTGAACCAGAGGCACAACATTCTCATTGTGTTTCAACTTAACTGGGAAGAGATGAAGATGTTTTCCGTATACCAATATTTTTGAACTTTACGGAGATAGCAATGCCCTGGTTTGTTACCCCGTGTTTTTTCTATTTTCAGTGTTTTTTTTCTTCCAATTATTTAATCTTTTCAATCAATTTAACAAGGAAATTCGGTAAGTGTCATGGATTGGATCTAATGCGTTCCACCATGAACAATGTGGTTAATATCTCATTTTGTGGTTTATTGCTACGATTAATATACATAGGGATATTTCGTGCGCATAAAATATATTTCTTGTGATCACACATCTGGATTTCAAGTTAAATACGACCAGTTGTTTTGATTTTTAGTTCTTTTGTAGGCAAGAGAGTGTTGTCCGATACATGGCTTTGGATACATCTCAAATAGGTGGCTCAAACTTAACCAAAGGCGATAAACCTTGTGCCAAAATGTAAGGTAACAATTTGTTCATTGTTTCTTCATAAGTCCATTACTGCCTTTATCTGCTTACAAGTTAAGTTTGTATGCTGGTTTCCGAGAGTCCTATAAGAACCTCAGGCTAACTAGTTACTGGGAATCAGATTACGTTCTTGTAATTGCGTAATGCTCTCATTTTTCAATTAGACATGTCATGGTTTTGCATTTGATTGTGTTTATTTTCCACATAGTTTCTAGGTATGTGATGGATAGTGCCTGCTCTGATGGCATTTGCTTTGTAGTGGAAGAGACACCATGGGCACTGTAGGATGATTTGTTATCCCTGAACTAGATATAGCCGATTAGTACCATTTTACATTATGTGTTCCCAATGGTTCACAGCTACTTGTGTTATGTTTCCCGTTGTGGCCTTTCTGTTTTTGCGAGTGGAAGTTATTGCATAGAGATACATTGATACACCTCACTGCTTATACCTTTTGTTTATATAGACAATGACCAGTAGTTCTGCTTGAGTCTGGGAGGAAGCTCGACCATAACCTAATGTTTTTTTCATTTTTGTAGGATATGCTTATATAGGGTTAAGCACAAAGCTGTTCATGGATGATGTGAACTTGAAGAATTTTATCAGGAGTTTGAAGTTACCTGAAGGGGGTTACTCTACCATTTCAATTGGGAAACTTGCAAGTTGTATGGAATTCGATGAACCTACTTTAAGATTGGTGATTACTGCTTCTGCCACTAAATATGTTTCCCTTTTCCATGTCTCAATTATCGGCGTTGTTTGATGGTTTGCATGTCGACTGGCTAGATGACTTACAAGCACAATATTCATGTTGTTGTTAACAAAGAGATTATCTCCTATGCAGATGTGGGTTTCCACATTGAAGATGTGGTAAATGATATTTTACAGATTTTGCTTTGTGGAGAGCTATAGCAATTGCTCATTTCTCATTTGGTGCAGGATATAATACACTATGTCGAAACCAAATCAGTTAAGCGGTATGGTGACAATTTTATGCATCAGATCTTTAAGGTACAACAGTCTTAGTACGATTTCTACCATCCCTCATTCATTTTATCTATTGACGAGACGATGTTGTTCATGACACAGTTCCTCCTGCTTTTTAAAGACCTACCTACAATTGAAGAAGGTTTCTGTCACGTGTGTTTGTCATCCTGCCACATAATGTATTGCCTTCTTCTTTTTTTGAGTTTTTTTTTTTTTTTTTTGATGTAAGCATTGTAGCATATTACAAATTTATAAAGATTTTTTTTCTTTTCCATTTTTGTGTAATCATTGCATGGCTCAATATAATGATTTTTGTTTTCTTGAAATATATCATTATTTTAAATGTTTACTCTTCTGTATTTTGGATGTATAGAACATCTAGGATTTGACCAAAATCCTCCGAAACTTCCTTATTTCATGGATGCATATTAATAAATTTCCCTTTTAATTGAAAATTTCATTTATTTGGATCAATCAAATTGGAAGCAAAATATTATTAACTGCATAAATTACGGCCAAAAATAAGGAAATTAGTAAAGATAATAACGGCATTTCATCTATTTGAAACAATCAAATTGGAAACAAATATTATTAACCGCATAAATTAGGGCAAAAACAGGGCAATTAGCTAAGATAATAAAGGCACATATTTATCAAACTGGAAACAAGATATTCAAAATCGCAAAAATTACGGCAAAAAATATGGCAATTAATTAAATAAATGATGTTAGCATGGGAATTAATTGGGGGATTTAATTATTTAGCTACCAAAATAAAAAAAAAACTTAAAATACTAGATAAAGAAGAATTAATTAAAAATTAAAAATTAAAATCATATCCCTCATTTCCATCTCCACTTCTTATTAATCTTATTTAGGGATATGGGGATTAATTGGGATGATATGAATTACTTCCCCTTTAAAAAGCTTGGTACTGGCAACCCATGGTGTGTGTATTTTTTCCCAAGATAGTTTTCATATTTATTTCCTATGCAAAAACAATGCCCGATAATTTCCTATCAAATGCCCATGTAGTCATGAAGTGAAAAAAATCAACATTCAACATTCGATACTTTTCATTACTCCTCCGATAGGTATTTAAGCAAAATACTATGCCGGAACAGGTACCAGACGCTCGAAAAAACTATTACCATGCCGGTACTGCTTCAAAACCAAAAAAAATCAACATTCTAAGATCAAAACCAGAAAAAAACCCTGGATAGTGGCAAACAATTTATGAACATTTCCAACAATTGCCCGCATGAGTTTTTGGTTGAATACCATACCGCACCAAGCTTTTTCAAATTTAACAATGGTGGATTCAAAGAAAAAAATCAATTTTTCAACCTCTTATTATCATTAATTCTCTCATCACAATCATCTTCCCATTTTCAAAAAAAAGAAATTCCTCTCAAATATTTTTTTCCCTCCTTCTACTCTCACCCAAACACAAATAAAAATACACACTAATTTATCCCCCAAATACTTAACATTTTACTAATTATACTTAATCACTAATCCTAATTAGTGGGGGTTAGATTAGGAATTAAAAAAAAAAATACATAGGGGGTCACCCAGAATTGCTATTGGGACACCTATTTTGTCCCGTAGCTATATACCCAAATTAATTCCCATATCCCCCAATTAATTCTTCTAGATAAACTAGTGGCTCTAAAATTCGAGCCACTAAAACATTAGTTGTGTACGTATTAGTCCAATGTCTGTAACCTCTATTGAACAACTAGACAAGAACTAGTGTCTTAAACTATTAGGCATATGAAACAACTACTACAAAAGCCAGTGGTTTTATGTTGTTTGCCACTAGATCAATCTCTAAATGCAAAATCTATTAAACAATTAAAAGATAATTGTTTCCTTAATGTTTTCGCTAATAACCTGACGACTACACAAATTAGTGGCTTTACCTATTAGGTGACAACTGTTGGTCAACTAGCCAAACTAGTAGCTTTAGACATGGCGTCCAACTAACCATTGCGAACTTGTTGCTTTAAACATAAAAAAACACCCTCTTACGCCACTATGGTTGGGCAACTAACATTAACTGCATAAAGTGATAGGCAACTAAAGATTTGAATAGGCCACTACCATTGGTCAAGTAGCTTTTGGTCAGTTTTTTTTGTAGTGTTGGTAACTTTCCAAAGCATGTTGCTCCTACAACAAAATAAAAGAATATCAATTTATAGTTAAATAATTCAACAATTCAGTATATATACTCAAAAGATTATTTGATAGGTAACCGGTAAGTTTCTTATGATTTCCGAAGGTACTGCAGCCCTCCATAAATATAACGATCTTTGTGTCGTTATATATACTTTCACGTCTGAAGTTATAACGTTTAACCTTGTTTTCAAATACTTCACCGTGCGTTCATTCGTATTCCCATTATGTATAGTCAACCTTTGCAGCAACTGCTCCAAAAGGTGGGTGTTATTTAGTTGTTCATCATTCACTTCATTCTCTATATGAACTTCAACCCATAAACTAACTATGAATTCGTCTTCCTCCGGATTATAACCCACCATAATTAAGAAATAACAGTGGTGTGGATAATAACTGGGGCTAAAACTATTTTTTTTTTTAGAAAAGAAGATGGAGAACAGAGGTGGTCAAACTAAAGTGTTCATTGCTAAAGAGATTTTAAATCCTTTATACATGCACCGTATACACATCCATTAACTGTTGAACGAGATTTCACGGATAAGTATGCTAATCCATATACTTTACATATAGATTTTACGTATATGTATACATATCCATATACTGTGTAAATGATTTCGCGGATTATCGTAATTGTAAACCATATGACACCAAATCTAAACTTCATAATTTGAAAACATAAGTGAATCCCAAAAATTATCTAAAATTTGTTATTACAAGTGCGTGTAACATTAGAAAACTTAAAACAGAACAATGAAATACATCATATGCCTTAGAATCATCATCATCATCATCAAAATACCCGCATCCTCATCATCGTCAACCTCAACATCGTCCTCCTCATCTTGATCATCATCCTCAGAATCCTCCTCTTCATTGTCATAATCCTCCCCATCACCAGACTCCTCATCGTCACCTCCATCAGGTTCATATTCGTATCCCACGTGTCTGTGTGCATGAACATGTTCATCTCCATAAGGAAAGTCATATGAGATTTGATTATTGTAATCTCCGTAATACTGAAATGCCCCATCCACGTTTTGGCCTGGGACAACTTCTTATTCTAAGTCTGTATCATCATAATCTCCTTCTGACGATGGAAGTACCACGTATTCTATATCTGAACCCTCCAGACTAAACAAGTCCCATGCCACGGCTCCTCTACCAGGACGCGCAACAATGTGCTTGACAAGATCATTTATTAGTTATAGGTGCAATTATAGGTTTTTCAGAGATGACATAAATACACGACCATTAACTGTAGGTTCCGGAAGTGGAACAGGAACAACCCGGCCCCAATCCGTATCCCGACGCTCATGCTCGATAATGATGTTGTGCAAAAAAAGACAATATTTCATAATTAGATTCAAGTCATATTGGTGCCAATACTTACAGGGAGATCCGACAATTCTGAATTTACCTTGAAGCACTCCAAAAGCACGCTCGACATCCTTTATTTTAGCCATTTGATACTTGTTGAGCCTAATATAGTCGGGAATGTCCAATGTATGAGAAAAAGCTTGTACAATTGTAGTCAACTTTGGATAGATACCATCGGCTAAGAAATAACCCTTAGTGTATTGGAGACCGTTGATGACATAATTACATGGAGGTGCTACACCCTTTAGCATGTAATCAAAAATGGGTGAGTTTGCCAACACATTCAAATTGTTGTTTGATCCAGGCATTCCAAAAAAGGCATGCCAAAACCACAAATCGTATGATGCAACAGCCTCTAATACCATACTACTCTATTTATCTTTACCCCGGTAAGTTCCTTTCCAAGATACCGGACAATTCTTCCATGTCCATTGCATACAATCAACACTACCAAGCATTCCTGGAAAACCTCGGTCGACATTCACAGCTAGCAACCTCTGAACATCTTCAGGAGTGGGTTCACGCAAATATCTGGCTCAAAAAGTCATGCAAATGGTGTGGCAAAATCTTTCTAAATACATGTATATTATAGTAGCACCCATACGAGTATAATCATCAACACTATCAGCTGGCGTACTTTTGCATAAACATTTCATCACGGCAACTAATTTCATATGCGAAGAATGCCCCATAGTACCAATTGCATCCGGATGTTGATGCCATTCAGGATCCACTTCAAGAAATTTTCCTAATAATTTATCGAATAAGTCTTCCCTCATGCATAGACGTTGTTTGAATTATCTAGAGGTATAACCGGTTCCAGGCGTAAAATAATCATTCATCATTTTGGCATCATGCCACACACGATCACGCGTTATTACACTACATGTATGTACCTCCTTTGGTATAGGTTGTCTAATAATTCGCAACCGTTCATCCAAACATAGTTGTGTAAACATAATCAAGGCTTTCTCTTCTTCATCACTATCACTAGAAGTGTCCAAATAGATTCCATGTTTATATCTCACATAAGAACGCATTAGACTCATTGTGCACCTTAGCAAACCAAAAATGCAGTATCAATTTATGTATAGCATACATAAACACAATTATATCAAGGTTTTACATTGATATGCATTTACATGAAACATTTCATTCTACATAAATCAAGACACACAACAAATAATCATGCATTTTTCACTAAATATATGATTTAATAACGTTATTGAATTGCATACTACATATCCAACCAACCTAGTATCAACAATTTCATCAAAACAGGAATCAAATTAATTTAAAAACCCTAACATTAGAATCACTCACCTTTGATGTTTTTTTGATGAAATTCGAAATTCATTGAGGGATTACTTTCACCTTGAAGTAACCATCAAACCCATTTAATCTTAGCAATGGAATCGCCCTAAATAAACAACAAAATCGAAGGTGGGTTAGAGGGGTTTTTAGAGAAAAAAATTTAGTGAAAAAGAAGAAATGGCCGAGTGAAAGGAGTTCTGTAAACTTAAACCTATGAAACGGGTACTCAGTACGCGTATTTAGTCAAGTCAACGAGTTGACTAATACGCATACTGAGTACCCCATTTGGCACTATTCATACACGTACTGAGTACTCGTATGATGTAGGAAAGGGATAGCAGAGCATCACATCAATCTTTACTTTCATGTGCCATCCCTTCCCTTTATTTGAGGAATAAGGAAGGGATAGCTAGCACCATAGTGCAAGCTCTAACAACAATTTAAGATCCGTATTCTCGATTACAAAATCAAACCAAACTCTTCACTAAATCAAACCCATCTTTTATGTTTCAACAGTGACCACAATTCTATCTTCTTGCTGACATTCATATCTCTATATATTTTTGAGCATCACAAAACCAAAAGCATCAACCTTCAAAGCAACAATATCTTTAACTTCTTCTCGATCACCATTATCAAATCGAACAAAACCAACTTCTTTTAATTCTTCTCACTGTTCACACCAACAACAACACCAGAATTAATTAAACCCCTAATACATCAAAACCCATCTATAATATCTGCAAACAGTAAAAACCAAACCAAAAAACTTTCACCCATGATAATCAATACTTGAAACTAGCAAAATCTGAGCATTTGATATCAAAGGGTCATGAACTCAAATTGAAATATCAACTGAGACCTTTATTGAACAACAATGAAACCCATGTTGAATTTATTGTGTCATCAACTAAAATTAAATTGATTCTGTCATGAATCTCAACTGAAACCCCTATTGAATCTCAATTGAAACCCCAATTGAATTGATTATTTCATGAGCTCAAACTGAAACCCAAAGAAGAATCGAAACCCTAATTTTAGTTTTCATTTGAAACCCCAATTCTTCAAGACATCAAAACCCTAACTGAAACCTAATCATTTATGCAACAACAATAATTAATCAAATAACCTCCATTTGCCTTCTTCTTTCATCAAAATCAAACCATAGATTCTAAATCTCCGCAACAATAGTTTTCTTCATCATTTGATCCAATCAAATCAAATCCTCATACATTTATGTGATGGGTTTCAACGAAAAATAATATATATATACAACGGAGATTAAAAAGGAAACAACAATAGCAGGGAAATTTAGAGAAGAGAGAAAGAAAAATAGAGAAGAAAAATCTGGCGTGAATAATACATCGGTAGATACGAAAAACAAAATGGATTAATGAATACCGTAGACTGAAGTATTTAGATTGTAACCATCAGATCCTATACCCAATTCAAGGGTAAACTTGTAACTCATAATTTTATATTATTTTTATTTTATAAAATAAGTAAAGTTTGGTCATAAACAGTCAATACAGGTCAACATCCAGTCCAGGTACCATGCCCTACAAATTACACACTTTCTACACCTTATCTAAAAAAACTAGTCGGAATTTAAAATATTTTTTCTAAAGATGGTGTCAAGTTAGCAACGAAAGTCATATCAAAGTTTACTGTAGAGTTTATGCTCTGAAGTATTGAATGAGTAAACATGAAATAATAAAATACAAATATGTTATACTTGATGCTATTAATGGTTTCCGACAATAGAGCAACACCTTTTAGCTAAACAAGTTTGAATTTTTTTGTAAAGATACTGGTAACATTAATTTTCGTGATAGAGATTGATTGTCGTATCGTTTATGTACTATCATCAAATAAGTTGATGAATATGTAGCTCTAGTTACACAAAAGTATGGAAAAAAAAGTGAAAAAGAACTAGATGCGGTAATATAATTCTGAAATTTTGAAGCGAAACAGGTGTGAGCTTTTAAATACCTTTTTCCTAATTTTGGAACGAAGATGTAGAAAATATTGTCGAAGATTGCACATAACCGGTTTTCAGTACAGATATAGATAGACTTAACCCATACTTGTTGGAGGATAATCAAGTACCAACTTAATCTTCACATTTTCATATGTCAAGAGTATTTTAAAAATCCCAAGATACCGATATTGGAAATCAGAATCAATCAAATTTCAATCTTAGAGCTGATAACGCTATCGAAAAGTGTGGAGATAAGGGCAAAAACACACAAAAACAAGCGAGAAAACTAGCCTAAAATGGTTCATCTTCATCGACTAACTTTAACACGGACGAGTAGATAGCTTCGAAAAAATCTTTCCTCATGTGCCAAACATTGCTATAACAAGAACAAAATTCTTTCCATGAACACTAATAATATGAATCTTTAACAACTAGCATTGAGGGAAAGAGAAATTTATAAGGTGCAACAAGCATTAAATGAACAACTAATGCCAAAACCTATCTATAATGAGAATGATGATGCCTCTGAAGATGATGAAAAAGATGCATAAGATCCCTACAACCTTGATTGAATAGTTTTAATTCTATTAATTGTTAGGTTAAGTTAGTTTTTAATTAAATATAATAGTTATAATCTATTATAGTATTTAGTTCTAATGCAGTTTAGTATATAGTTCGGGTGAAGATTAAGTTAGTTTCTAATTAAATGTAATACTTATGTTCATTTATAGTTAATGTAGTACGCATCGGCCGAGTCAGCCGAGTTACTTGCGGCCGAGCATAGTATTCTCCATTTACTCGCTGAGTCAAAAGTTTTACCGAGTCACGAGTAACTCGGTGTTTATGGGTAAAAACTACTTCTGCTGGTTTTGGTAATTTGGGGTGTGTGGATGAGAACTGAATCTAAACCCTAAATAAATGTACTGCACGGAAGTTCTTTTGATTTGACAGATCAATCTATACAATTATGGCCTAAACTAAGAAATGGCCTTTCCAGACTTGTTCCGGTCACAAAGTGAAGGAGATGTGGTTGATCTTAGGGAGGGAAGCGAAGAAGGTGTTGAGATTGTGAAGGTGTAGGCTTGTTTATGACTTGTAACAGAAAGGTGAGCAGGCTTCCAATTAACGCAAGCAGGCTCTGGGTGTTTGAATACGTTTTGTATTAACACTTGGTTTCTGTGTTGTGTTCTATTTTTGGAAATAGGGAGGAGAACCTATTTATACAAGTCATTTGAGACTTATTCATGTATCTCATGGAAAGTGGAGAAAGTGGAGTGATGGAGTAGTGAAGTTGTGTGTTAGTGTCACACGATAAGTCTTGCCCACTTCTCCCATCATCACTAACCGTCCATGTCTTCCTGACACGTTCTTGTGATGGCGCATTGCACGCTGCATGTTGTAAACCGCCATACCAATACCCCAGTATGTATCCCCCAGTTTGTGACATGATTGATGTCTCGAGTGTGTGGATCGTGGGACCCACAGAAGGTAGCATGTAATGCTAGATTAAATAACTAAGTTATTTAGGAAGTCGATACTTGTGAAGTATCGTGTGTATTCTATGCATGTACTGCATCGAATGTATTCAGCATGTATGAAGCATCGCTGTTGAGTATCCATCCTACTTCATGTGATGGTTTGGAGGCTGTGCTAGTAAGCCCTCCCTTGGCCGACCACATTGTGTGGTAGAGTGGCAGATGGTAATCATCATGACGCCTCATTGACCAATTAACTCCTGACTAGGGTTGTATAACCAAACAGGTGAAGTTGAACGGACGAGATGATCTTTGAGACACGCATCTACGACCGTTAGTGGAATTAAGGTTTATGAAGAGGTGCGCAAGCATCACTCTTCAGCTTGGTCGAATCCAAGCTTGGGACACGATTTTGTCCAGGCCGATTGTGCATGCGTGTAGACGGCATGATGATGTAGGTGCTCATACCTCATTATCTCATGAAAGTGTGATCTGGACCACTCAATTCGTCCGGCAAAGTTGAGTGGTCGAGATCAATTTGCGACAGAAAACTGGTGTCGCAAAAGCCGCGCATCGTGCAAACTTCGGGGCGCGTTCCAAGACGACCAATCTTGGTCGGTCTTGGCCGATTGGTTCGGCGTGTAGGTGGTAGCTGATGTTCACGCCTATACCTGACTGTCCCATGAAAACATGATCTAATCCACTCAATATGTCTGGCGAAGTTGAGTGGTCGGGATCAGTTTGTGATTTGGAAGCGTGACCAAGCTAGTTTGGGCGTGCGATTTGGAGAAACTAGGCATGGTATGCCTTGGTCGGTTAGGTGAGGAGATAGATGGGTCCATGGTGATCATGTTGATTCTCACTGGACCTGTTCAGTTATCTTCTAAGCCCTTCATTCTATCAGGATAAATCGGACGCTCGTGATCGTTACAAACCCTAATTAGGGTTTTGGCCGGCCGTGCGTCATACTTGGTTTTGTGCACACAAATTGGGACAACCAACCATGGTTGGTCCTGACCGACTGGTCATGTATGTAGACGGGCCTACGGTGATTGTGTTGACATGCTTCAGGCCCTTTGAATCTACATCCACAACCTCCATCTATGCCTGCGAAGATGGATGGTTGAGATCGTTTTGCGACACATGTAATGTGCCGCAAACCCTAATTTAGGGTTTCTTGTCCATTCCACTTGGTTTGGACGATTTGGAAAGCTTTGCCACCCCTTTTGGGGAGGCCGACCATGCGGGGCCCGCATTGGGTCGGCAGTGAATATTCCAATACCTGCTTGGGGGTATTGGATTCGATCTGGGCCATCCAATCACGCTGGTGAAGTTGGATGATCGTGATCGTTTCTAGATTGCTATGGACAGTCTATATGCTCAATCGGGCTAGTATAACACACCGAGAGTTATATGCTCAATCGGGCTAGTATAACACACCGAGAGTTACATGCATGTACAGTCATTTCGTGCATGCCTCACTGTTGGTACTTGGATATTCATGCTACTCTGCTGTGAGTAACAATCAGTCATCATGCCGCACTAACAATGAGAGTCCTGCTAGGAACAACACAGGAAATACAAGGCGTTTTTATGCATTAATCAATAATGCTAAAATTCACAGAATATTCGGGGGATTGTTGCTACATGCTCCATTCTAGGTGAATTAGTAAAGTAAATAAGTATTCATCACTTATAAAATAGTCTCATCCTCTGCAATATGGTTACGCAAAAATTGGTTTTACAACTTTAGCCCTAAACTAAAATCCACCATCAACATTAAGTCCCTTGCCTAGCACATAATGGTTACACTATTATGGGGTAGGCATTAGATAGTGACAAATAAAGATAAAACTTTTGAGACAAAGTTTAAATATTACCAGGAGAGACGGGTCATCCTGTTCTTGGAGCATGTCACGTTCAAGAGGCATCCAGGCGAGCGTTTCCCTAGCATGATATCGTCTTGCCTGCTTCGATCGACCTTGCTATGCCTGCTTCGGTCGAGAGAATGCTTCGTGCTTGTTCCGCTCAAATGTCGGTCTTTCCTGCTTCGATCGACCTTGCTATGCCTACTTCTATAGAGCGTGGGACCTGATGTGAGCATGCTTGCTTCGAACATGGGCAATTATGCATGCTTCGATCAAACACGGGTCCACCGTGTACATGTTTCAGACGTCAGCCCTGTCATGTGCCTGCTTTTCCCATACGGTTGATGTGCTTGCTCGAGCGTCATCCTTAAAACACCAACCCTGATATCTTGATCAAACACCGGCCTTGATGTCTTGACCTTGCCGCCTTCTTCGCTCAAACGTGGGACCTACTGCCTGCTTGCTTTGCTCAAAAATGAACCTTATGTGCTCAAATGTGGATATGGGTCCTGCAGAGAGCGTTGAAGCAGCTTCTGGAGCGAGCAGGTCCCGGAGAGTGTTGAAGCAGCTTCAGGAGCGAACAAGTCCCGGAGAGTGTTGAAGCAGCTTCTGCTGGAGGGAGCGTTGAAGCGGCCTCTTCTTCAGTTTGGTTTCCCCTTGCAAATTACATGCTTCTTGATTGACCATCTATCTTGTGTTAAAGAAGTCCTTGATTGACGGCGAAGGAATTTCATGTTGAGCCTCAGCCCCCCAAACGTGATTTATATGGTTATATCTTGTATGGTCGGTGAGTATACCATAATAAAGATATCGCTATCTCTTCTCCGTGACTCTATTACTTCTCCATGGTAAAATAAAATATGCAGAAGTTCGGATTACCTCTGCCCGTAGTGGTTGTTTCTATCATGAAGCTCGGACACTGGTATCAACAAATGAACAACGGTTCTTAGTTACAGGTGTGATTAGAAGATACTAGCAGGAAGAGGCATGATAGCAACTTGTGATAGGTGTGATAAACACCTAATTTTATATCTAGTATTTATGCTTTCTTTGCGAGTTTTTCGTGGAAATTATGTATCTTATGTTCGCTTTTGAGTTATTAGGTTCTTTGGAGTCGCACGAAGGAAAAGAAGGAGAAACTACTCATTTAGAGCGAAAAGGACAAAATCGTCATTTCAGGGGCGAACACTACCCGGAGTCGAGCCGAGTTTAAGGAGCAGCTCTATGGAGGAATACTAAACAAAGCCCAGTTAAGGTAAAGGGGTATCCATCTGGGTGTCCCTTATCATCCATGAGTAAGTGTAGATATCTTGGGAGTTGCATATGTGGGGCGCAAATAACCATCTTTTGATCTAACCCTAAATCAAGTCTAGTTTTCAATCATTTCTTCAATTATTAATCACTAAAATTGAGAGGAAAGAGATTGGGAAAGTGAGGGTGTTAGTGTCCCTGAGATTCAACGGAGAATGGTGGTTGTTATGGGTTCGATGTCGATCTCAGGGAGTTGGATTTGGCTCTGTCAAAGAAGGTGGGGGTTAGAGACTGTGGTTGTTATTATCAACGGTGGATCTTTAGTTCATGACCTGATGCTGTGTGATTCGAAGAATTAAAAGAATGGGTTTGATGGCGCTGTTGAGAGGCAGATGGTGGTGTTTGCTACTACTGAAATTGAGAGCCACAGTTAGAGAGATATGATGCTGTTGACTCTGAGATAGAAGGGGTTAACCTTATGAGTTCAGTTGGTATTCATGGGTATGAATCAGATGAGGAATTAGGTCAAGAAGGAATGGATAGTAGGGTTTGTGCTCAGTTCAAGAATTGCAGGACTGATTAGACTCAGCTTAAGTGGAGTACTAGAGATGCAGTTGTAGCTTGGTGGCAGATGGAATGGAAACATGGAAGGGCTGGTGATGCTGCTATGGTTCCAACAATGTTGTGATTGCGACTGGGCTGTGCAGTGTGCCAGGGAATGTGTAGATGAGTTGCAAAGGAAGGTAGTATGTGGTACAAAGGGTTTTGGTGGATGTTGTTGATTGAGCTCAAGGGTCTGAGAAACTGTTTTTAATGTTGTTTCAGTGGAATATTGTTCTAGTGAAATTGCTGGTGCAGGACTGATGGTTTGAATGGTTGCAGTTAAGGATTATTTGTGGCAGCTGAGAGTGGTTGGATTTCTGTGTATGTCTTGGTATTGCAGGGAAAGATTTATGGAGGTAGAGCATTGTTTATGCTATGGCTTGAGTGAGGCATTGGTGGTGTTTTGAATTGTAGGTGTTAGCTTCAGAGGACATGGGTATGAAAGTGCAGTGTTGGTACCATTGCCTTGAACTGAGAATGGTGTTACAGGCTAGACGCATGGAAGGATTGCTGTTACAGTTAAGCTGTGTGCAAGAAGTTGCAGTGAGGATTGCAGGCTGAGTTAAGGCTATAGTGCAGTGCAAGGAGGAGTAGCTGTTGCAGTGGTTGGTGGTCTATCATGGAGCTCTTGGAGGCACTGGAGATGCTGCTATGGATTTGGTGGAGTACTTGAGCTATGTAGCAGGGAGAATCTGGTGCAACTGTTGCTATCAGTGGAGCACTGGTTGGTGGTAGTTATGCTATGTTGCAGTCAGGGAAGGTGGTGCCTTGCACTGAAAATGCAGGTGGAAAAGCAGGGAACTGTCATGGCTAGGATGGAATGGTGAATTCGAGGGGAGGCTTGAACTGAGAATGAAAGGTTGTGAGTTTGCAGTGAACAGCTGGTGGTGTTCTGAATCTGGTGGAGTTGTTCTGGAGGTATGGCAGTGAAGATGGTGTACAGCTACAGAATTGGTATGAACTGGCAGAGATTGTAGGGACTTAGGAGTTGATATGGGTGCAAAGAAAAAGGTGAACAGACATCATGGCTGGGTATGCAAGGGAGGCACAACCTTTATGGCTGGAAGTGATTGCAACTGAGTTAGCTTGGCAACTCAGCCTAGTCAGGCGAGTTTGACCCGAGCTGACTCAGTAATTTAACTCGGTGACTAACGGAGGACTGTTAAGTCAATGGTTGACTTTAACGGAGTTATGACGGAATATTCCGTCGAATATTCTCCGACGACAGATTTTTCAGGTAATCGGCGGAGACTTTCCGGTAACGGATTCCGGCAAAGTTCCGGCCAAAAACCCGTTTTTCCGGCGACCACTTTTAGGACAGATTTTCTACATGGGTTTCTCTTGCTCGTGGGCCGGATGAATTTTCAACTAACGGATTTTGAAGACTTTGACCTATTTTTGGAAAGCAAAGGGCTATAAAAAGAGAGTTTCTACAACAAGGACACAACGTGTATTATTCTATTCTTGGAGCTTTTGCAGAGAACAACTTCTAGGGTTTGCTTTCTTTTATGTTTCATAGTCTTCCTTTGAATATTTTGATGATGAACTCCATGAATATGAGTAGCTAAATACATTAATTGGTTATGGGATAAAAGTTGATTTCTTCAAGCATGATTATTTGATTCTATGAATTAGTTTCGTCTCAATTTTATCGTTTATGATTCATTGTTTTATTATCATATGATTTGAATGCTAGTTTGGTTGAGTCCGGAATCAATTGGATTTGTTTTCATCTCTATAGCTATATTAGGGTTTTCAATACGTAAAAGTTGTTATCTCTTATTTTTAGTAGCATCTTGTGGTTAATACTTGTAGTGATACATCTTTTTAATCGCATATGAATCATAACCTTTGTTAAAACAAATTAGTGCTTTTACACGTTTGTTTGCATCGATTAGTCTTATTTCATAGAACTTATTGCTCTTAGGGAGTTAAATCTAATTGTGCTTTTACACTTTAGGTTGCTTTTTAAGAAGATTTCACGATAGCATCTTTTAATGTTGTTTGTGATAAAATCAGGAAATAAACGAGATACTCTTGCAATCAAGATATCTTAGGGATTTTGATAATTGAGAGATTAAATACCAATTCTAATCATAGATGAAAAATACATGTTTATGAATGATACTATCCCTTAACCAATATCTTCTCCTTATTGATTATTCGAACTATTTACTTTGCTTATTTAACTTTATTACTTAGATAGAAACAAAAACACAACTTGGGTTATTTGGTTACTTAAGAATCTTAAAATTGCATAACAACAATCGCCTCTCTGTGGATACGAACTCTTTCTTATCGAATACTATATTCATATTAGTTAAGTGAGGAAGTGAAATTATTTTTGATGCATACGACAAGCGATCAACTTGCACGAACTTGGCACTCTTCATACAACGGTATATATCGTCTCGTTATTAGAGGGATACGCTAGAACTGATAGCTTTCTTGATGTTTCTTCATGGAATAGAGAAGAGGGAGACAGTCCCCTGCCCGCGAGTATCTAGAGCTCTCGACTTGATAGATGTTACCACGCTAGGTTCACGAGGCCGTCTTTACATCTGCTCTCTAGAGTACATCCTCATCTTTGGACATCTTGGAATCATAATGATAGCGTTCTTATATCTCTCTAAATTCACCATCTTTGAGATGGGCAATGGTAAGAAGTCCCCAGTCATACTCCTTTGGTAACACAACTACTTCTTCTACGGGAGACAGATTCTGAAAGCGTCTCTCATTGACGTAGCTACCGTCAATCCAGATATGGAATATATTGGAAGTTGTTTCACCATTGTGGTAGTCGTGCATATGGTACTGGAGTCCGGAGTTGGTGATTTTGGACGTGCATGATGTTGTATCTCGGTGGTCTTCCTCTTGCTATTTCAGCGAAACTGCTTACAGAAGGCTGAAGCTTGCACTACATGTTGGTGAGATGTATGTTTCCACGAATATCATGAGGATATTTATGACGGGCAGGCTTGTTCTTTCTAGCAGGGCAAGTATTGTTGCAACCTGAGCGTTTAGCAGCTTCACGGAGTTCATAGGGTGTCTAAAAGCACAGGCTCTTCGACAAAGCACGATTAAAAGGTACCATCCTATTGATGTACAATCACTCCACTTGTTGTTCAGTCATATTTGGATTGTGACCCTTCAGTGCCTGAATTCGGGACCTCTTGACATAATCATTTGGATGTCCACTGTTTCCCTGAAGTATTCCTCTTAAGTCTGACAGAGTGATTCACCCAAGCTGCGGATTCTTTCTCGACATGATAATGCATATCTTCTTGAGGCTGCTCCCTTGAGGTGTTGGCTCCAGTAGATCTGAAGATGTCTCGGGCTCGCTCTTCTTCTGGACTGACATAATAGGCGAACCCTTCATGATGATTTGGATATGACAATGTTCGTTGAATCTTACGAAACGCTTCCCGCTGTAGTGCGGTCCAGACAAAACTTGCTCCTTTCTTGCCTATGAAGCTCTGGATTTTCTTTACAGTTTGCGGAGGCGGTGTCGTAAGGATAGATTGGGTTTTGGATGGGTCCACTTTAATCCCCTCAGCAGTCACCTGGAATCCCAGAAATTTTCCTGAAGAGACGCCGAAAGCGCATTTCAAACGATTCATATTCAACTTGTATTCACGGCACTCGAATACTTGTCATAAGACTCCTGTGTGGGCCGCCCGAGCTTTTTATTTAAGCACTATATCATCCACGTAGTCTTCAACTTGCTTATGCATCATGTCGTGGACTATTGTCGTCGTAGCGCATTGATACGTTGCACTGGCATTTTTTAAACCAAATGGCATTACAGTATAATAAAATTTTCGAGAGGAGTTCGAAAAGCTGTCTTACTCGCGTCATGCTCATACATCCTTATCTGATTGTAGCCTCTATATCCATCCATGAAGGAGAACATGTCGATGTTAGGTAGAGGAAAATCGTCTTTGGGGTAGCATTCGTTCAAGTCTCTGGAATCCGCGTAACACCTGTCGAGCTGATGGAGATAGGCCTAGGATATTCCTCATCTTCGAGTTCTTCAATCGTGGAGTTGGTGCCGTCTTGCAGATATCGTGGAGCATCCAACACCTCTTCTTGTGGCTCGTCGTTCTTGTAGCATTTAACTGGGAGGGGATACTGGGAATCAGTCTCCCTCTTAGTATGAAAGTGGGTCGCTACTTCATCGGATGAAGAAGAACGCCTTGTCAGCAAAAATGCATCGTGAGGATATGCAACTCGGTCCTCCTCCTGGATTGACACCCACGTGGGGAGTGGGATGCAATGAACTTTGTCTGGTTCTTCCCATGGAGCTTCTCTTGGTTAAAATAACTCCACTCCACATATCGGTGCGTAAGGAGACAGCGATGCAGGAATACAAATGACTTCTTTATTCAGCATAGTCTTCGGGCACTGATGATACATCGAAGGGATAATCCTATTGTCATGAAGACACGGTCTCCCCAATATCATATGGTAGTCGATATCCTTTTCTATGACTTCAAATTTCACCTCCGTCTGGACGGGCCCTACAGATAAATTCAGATTGACATACCCGTACGTGTTGGTTTGGTTTCTTTCAAAGTTTGTCATCGTGGTAGGCTGTCGTACGATCTTGTTCAGGTGAACCTCGGTTGTCCTGAGTGTCTTGAGGGTATTCACATTCGAAGACGCTCATGTGTCGATGAGGGCCCTCTTGAACTCTGAATCCTTGATGCGTCCAGTAACGTGTAGGGCCCGATTATGACCTTCTTCTACCATCATGTCTTCTTATGTAAATGTAACATTATTCACAGATATCTCCGGTGCTCTGGAGGCTTGTGGATGCGAAGGAATTAACTGTACGTCCAAGGATATCTGATTGATTGCAGCAAACATCTCCGCCCGCTGATTCTTCGAGAGGTGTAAAAGTTCGCACAATCTTTCCACTAGAGAAGACGCTTCCTGGTCCACCGGCCTATGATTCATAGTAAAACTGCTGACTTGAGGAGGATCGTTGTAAGGATCAGTCCTCAGTGTAGAAATCTCTATGACATGGGAGCCGCTCATTTTTGATGTTATCTTGATGAGGAGATCGAGTATGACGTTTATCGTTTCTTTGATCAGGTCCATGTTCTTCGTGTGAATCTTCTGCACCCGTGTTAACTCGATCAATGTTGGGATTCTTCTAGTTACACCATCAGACACACCATTGGGAGAAGGAGCATCCTCGTTTGAGGAACTTCGACCGGAATTTAAAACTGTTTGGTGAGTCCTAAGACCAACCATATTGAGATCAACCAATAAGATTGGGTATTGATGAAATGACTTTATAACCGAGAGATTAATCTCCCACTGTGGTCGCCAATTGTTTATGGGTAAAAACTACTTCTTCTGGTTTTGGTAATTTGGGGCATGTGGATGAGAAATGAATATAAACCCTAAAAAAATGCACTACACGGGAGTGCTTTTGATTCGAGAGATCAATCTATACAATTCTGGCCTAAACCAAGAAATGGCCATTCCAGACTTTTTTCGGTCATAAAGTGAAGGAGATGGGGATGATCTTAGGGAGGGAAATGAAGAAGGTGTTAAGATTGTGAAGGTGTATGCTTGTTTATGACTTGTAACATAAAGGTGAGCATGCTTACAATTAACGCAAGAAGGCTCTGGGTTTTTGAATACGTTTTGTATTAACACTTGGTTTTTGTGTTGTGTTCTGTTTTTGGAAATAGGGAGGAGAACCTATTTATACAAGTCATTTGAGCCTTATTCACGTCTCTCATGGGAAGTGGAGAAAGTGGAGTGATGAAGTAGTGGAGTTGTGTGTTAGTGTCACACGATAAGTCTTGCCCACTTTTCCCATCATCACTAACCGTTCATGTCTTCCTGACACGTTCTTGTGATGGCGCGTTACATGCTGCATGCTGTAAACCTCCAGACCAATACCCCAGTATGTATCCCCCAGTTTGTGACATAATTGATGTCTCGAGTGTGTGGATCGTGGGACCCACAGAAGGTAGCATGTAATGCTAGATTAAATAACTAAGTTATTTAGGAAATCGATACTTGTGAAGTATCGTGTGTATTCTATGCAGGTATTGCATTGAATGTATTCAGCATGTATGAAGCATCACTATTGAGTATCCATCCTACTTCATATGATGGTTTGGAGGCTGCGCTAGGAAGCCCTCCCTTGGCCGACCACATGATGTGGTAGAGTGGCGGATGATAATCATCATGACGCCTCATTGACCAATTAACTCCTGACTAAGGTTGTATAACCAAGAAGGTGAAGTTGAATGGACGAGATGATCTTTGAGACGCTCATCTGCGACCGTTAGTGGAATTAGGGTTTATGAAGAGGTGCGCAAGCATCACTCTTCAACTTGGTCGAATCCAAGCTTGGGACACGATTTTGGCCAGGCCGATCGTGCATGCGTGTAGATGGCATGACAGTGTAGGTGCTCATACATCATTATCTCGTGAAAGTGTGATCTGGGCCACTCAATTCGTTCGGAGAAGTTGAGTGGTCGAGATCAATTTGCGACAGAAAATTGGTGCCGCAAAAGCGGCGCATCGTGCCAACTTCGGGCGCGTATTCCAAGACGACCAAGCTTGGTCGGTCTTGGCTGATTGGTTCAGCGTGTAGGTGGTAGGCTGATGTTCACGCCTATACCTGAATGTCCCATTAAAACGTGATCTAATCCATTCAATTTGTCTGGAAAAGTTGAGTGGTCAGGATCAGTTTGTGATTTGGAAGCGTGACCACGCTAGTTTGGGCGTACGATTTGGAGAAACCAGGCATGGTATGCCTTGGTCGGTCAGGTAAGGAGATAGATGGGTCCATGGTGATTATTTTGATGCTCACTGGACCTGTTTAGTTATCTCCTAAGCCCTTCATTCGATTAGGAGAAATCGGACGCTCGTGATCATTACAAACCCTAATTAGGGTTTTGGCCGGCTGTGCGTCATACTTGGTTTTGTGCGCACGAATTGGGACAACCAACCATGATTGGTCCTGACCGACTGGTCATGTTTGTAGACGGGCCTACGGTGATTGTGTTGACATGCTCCGGGCCCTTTGAATCCACATCCACACCATCCATCTATGCATGCGAAGATGGATGGTTGAGATCGTTTTGCGACACATGTAATGTGCCGCAAACCCTAATTTAGGGTTTCTTGTCCATTCCGCTTGGTTTGGACGGTTTGTAAAGCTTTTCCACCCATTTTGGGGAGGACGACCATGCGGGGCCCGCGTTGGGCCGGCAGTGAATATTCCAATACCTACTTAGGGGTATTGGATTCGATCTGGGCCATCCAATCACGCTGGTGAAGTTGGATGATCGTGATCGTTTCTAGACTGTTATGGACAGTCTAGATGCTCAATCGGGCTAGTATAACACACCGAAAGTTATATGTTCAATCGGGTTAGTATAACACACCGAGAGTTATATGCCTGTACGGGCATTTCGTGCATGCCTCACTGTTGGTACTTGGATATTCATGCTACTCTGCTGTGAGTAACAATCAGTCATCATGCCGCACCAACAATGAGAGTCCTGCTAGGAACAACACAGGAAATAGAAGGCGTTTTTATGCATTAATCAATAATGCTAAAATTCACAGAATATTCGGGGGATTGTTGCTACATGCTCCATTCTAGATGAATTAGTAAAGTGAAGAAGTATTCATCACTTATAAAATAGTCTCATCCTCTGCATGATGGTTACGTAAAAATTGGTTTTACAACTTTAGCCCTGAACTAAAATCCACCATCAACACTCGGGATGATAGGGTCAAAGTCATAAAGTCAGTTTCCAAACATCTTTATAAGGTGGAAAAAACCTTTAAAAAAGAGCGGCAGTGGAGGCGCAAGGAAAGCAAAGTTTATTTTTCTTATCTTTGATATACTTTTATACCATTTTTTTCTTCTTATTATTATTTTTCCACATCTAATCCTTCTACAATGTCTTTATATTTACAGAATAATATGAGCAAGCAAGCTACCAATCAAGCTAAGGTATATTAAATTCTTCTTTATTCCTAGCATTTTTAGTATACAATCTTTTTTTTTCTTCAATTCTTCTTCATGCTGCAGTTGTTAGCTAATTCATTAATATTTTATGAATTTGTTTGTTAGGTATACTAATTATTCTAATTCAATTGTGCATAAGCTATTTGATGTCTTCTAGACTCATCCTCACCTAGAAGTATATGAATCACTGAATATATTTAATGTATTATTTAACAGGTGAATGATGCTTAAACCTTATCCATTGATGTTATTGAAGGTCGTTATATAGCTTGGGAATGGGATAAATATGCTAACCGTCAAACAAGACACGTCATATGTAAGTTGTGCAGTCATGTTATGATCGGTGGGATAAATAGATTTAAGGATCATATTTTACAGATAAAAGGTCAAGTGAAAAGTTATCCTAAGGCTACACCAGAGATGATGAATAAAATTAATGATAAGAAGAAAGAAAATAATGAGAAACAAGCTAACAGTGTGAGAATTCGTAGACTATATAATGAGGGTATGGAAACAATTTTGAAACAAAGTGATGATGAAGTGGTGGCAGTGGAGTCTATAGAGACCAAACAGAACAAACTGAAAAAGAGTGATGTTAGAGGTGCTATTGCAAATAACTAGTTAGACACAATATTTATTGCACATAGTCGAACTAGTGAACAAGATAAAGATAGAGTGACCAAGAGATAGAGTGGACAAAAAGCATTTTATTAATAATCTCCTTCTAACTAGTTTCGACCGATAATAGTCGAAACTTGGAAGTTATTGCCCATACAGATATACTCATTTGTTGTAAGGATATTCGCAAGGCTGCAGTGGTATTTGTTCAGGACTAAATCCTCTTACATGTCGTGCATTAGTACTTGAATACAGGTTGTACCTGACAAAGCTCATCAATAATCCTTTGAACCAAGATGCATCCTGTTAGAGCACTGCTCGTTCAAACTCGCAAGCGTTGCTATCTCAAGCTTTGTTTTTCAAGTTTAATTAATCAAAACTATAGTCTGGATTTCTAGTATACTTATAGTTATGTTTCGAATTAGGATAGAAGGTGTAGTTAAGCTTTAGACTTCACGACGTTCATCGATTGAAGACGAAGATCTGCTGAGGATAGCTTGGAGGAACTTCATAAACAAAAGGTATATGGAGACTAAAACTTATCTATCACTCAAAAGTCTATTCTATTATATCTCCTAATGAGACTAAGTCGTATAGATATATAGACTTTATATTATACACATTTGATATTTCGAGATGAGTTTATCTCTCTTTTCTATTTCTTGAAATATGTGTTGGAAGATTTTTGCTTTAACTATGTTCATCATTATTCTTGACAAGTTTAGTTAGAAATAATTTATTTGTTGGGAACAAAATATTAAGTCAAAATATAATCATGTGGAAATCGCCTTGAAACATTTTACATGATTTGTGTGAGACAATCTTTTGATGTCGACTTGGAAAGTTTCGTATTGATCATTCTATCACTTAAAAATTACTTGAAGCTAATAGTTTGTGTGAGACAACTATTGTCATCTTCCAAGTATGTTCCAATGATTGAAATGGGAGTTTAGAACAAATAACCATGTCTGGATACAACATGGTAAGCATACCTAGTATGCGAACTATTTTGTAGTGATTCAGGTCCGGGAACCTTGTTTGCGTACCCAGTATGCAAACGGTTTTAACTGTTAAGGTCCGAGAACCTTGTTTGCGTACCTAGTATGCGAACAATTCTACCTGAGTTTGATCCGGGACTGCTGGTCACGTACTTGGTATGCGAACGGATGGACATGCCAAGGTTCGGAGATGTTGTTCGCATACCTGGTTGGCGAAAACAATGGTTCAAGTTCTAAAATCGGTTAAGTATGTTTTTCATACTCATGAACAAATACATTTGTGAATTAAGGAATTCAATCTTTGCAAACCATGGGTTAATGTTCATGAATTGATTCTTGTATAAGTACTTTGTACGATTACGAATCAATCCAATTTTGTTTCAATTTGTTCATATATATTTCTATGAGATAGTGAACAATTGAACAACTCTATGAGAAACAAAATTAGATTCATTTGATTATCTTTCATGACTGATTGATCATCATATTTAATCTAGAAGTGTTAGATGAATGTGGTTAAGACAAAAGTGTTCATATGGCTAACTTCAGTTAACTGTTATTGAGACAATTCAATATACATGTTTAGGTATGGTTTCCTATATCTAAATGAAGGTATATTTCATTTGTGTGTAACGAGCTAAGACCATCTAACAATGGATATTAATTGCTTTATATATAAGCAGACTTAGCTTGAATTTTAAATCAGGGTTTCATCTAACGGTGAATATTGAATGCTTTGTTACTAAGCTATCTTATCTTTGATTGAAAGCCAACCCTGATTTGAAAGACTATATAAGGGAGAACTCTAGCAACTGGAAAATCTAATCAAGGTACTTTCTGTTAGAGCATTCCTCGGTTGAACCCACCAAGCGTTGGTATGTCAAGTTTAGTTGTCATATTTTAGTAAGCCAAAACTCATTTAAGAGTCGCTTGATTTAAATATAATAGAGTCAACTTAGTATAGGTTAGCTTGAAAGTATTAGGGTGAGACATTACAAGTATTGCGAAGACTTGAAGAAGTGAAGAAGAACGGAGCTACAACCACAACATCATCCTTCCACTTGAGGTTAGTGATATTTAAATTGAATTGTTTCATTCCCTAACGTATATTTCAAGTTATGCATATTGAAAACATAAAACTACAAAGCATGAACACTCTAGATAGATATAGTATTAAGGAATACAATATCAAGTTTCTTTCTTAACCATTAAAATTGTATATAAGACATCGACATAATCGTATGAATTCTATTGTGATTATGTATGGGTATGAGGAGAGTATTTCATCCTAGGGAACAATGTTTACATGTGTTCTAAGGAAGTAAGTTCATAATATGTGTTGTGAATCAAAAAGGAAATCGCCATGCGTTATTGGGGCTGTTCTTCATTGCATATCTTATGAACGACCAATATGTGTGATTAATATAATTGCTCATGACTTGTTTGTGTTCTTGGTAAAACTATTCACATGAGGCCTGAGTTATTAGTGAAACCGATCTTAAGTAATCACTTGGGGTATAATTGGGTTGTGAGTGTCTGGACTTATTACTGAGAGAAGGGGAACCGATCCTAGTAAGAGGTGCAATGCATCACAAGGGGCACCGATCCTTGTATGAGGTGCATCAAGGTTTATGGAAGAAATGGGAACCGATCCTATGAACATGTGCAACATGTTTTTGGGAAGGGGGAACCGATCTTATGGACATGTGCAATGCATACAAGTTAGCTACCAAATATATGTGGGGAACCGATCCTAGTACCTAGTCATCCGTATATTTGGTAAGCTAGTGTAACTATACACAGTACTCACATGGAGGTGGAACCGAAACTTGTTTTGGTAGAACCGTAAACCCATGATTGGTGATTGAGTGTTACTTGATCAATCATGTAGTTCTTGAAAGTCAGATGAACCAATTCTAAACTTGTATGGAAGTGTAATAAATCGGTTTCAAGTGAGCAAGTATGAAAAAGGACTTGCAAGAGTAAGATGTCGACACACTTTGAACACGGTGCATTCATGCTTATTCTATATTGTTCAAAGATATTCCTTAATGGCTAAGAAGGAAGTAAATCCCAAGATCGAATTTAAATAAGTTAAGAATCTTTTTAATTAAGGGTTTTTAATTATATATGGAAAATACGAATTAGTAATGTGCATTTGCTAATTAAAGACTTTCCAAGGAGATATCGATCATGTATTTTTGTACAGTGCATTCATAGGAATTATGAAAACCGAATTTGGTGGAGTAATGAAAAATATCTATAGAATATTTTCGGTTTTGGAAATTCCTTTGTGTCGAAACTTCCTTGTCTATAAATACTTTGAATTTGCATTTCTAGCAAACTAATCCTGTGTAACATAGACTTCCTCTTTTGTCTTTATTACTGGTGAAGCCGCCTATCGGAGAGGAGAGTAATCTAATTAGGTGAAATCTCTTACGGCTGCTCAATTTAAAGTCTTCTTTGGGATTGAGAAGCTCTAGCACGACCCGTTGGTGGGAAACTAGACATTGCGGTTTATCTTTAGTTTTCGTATTGATTTGATTGTCTAACGGTGGTTGAACTTTGATTGCACCCAGTTTGTTTATGCTTGAGAATCTTCTCTTCTGATATAAGATTCACTCAAACTAGTTCAAGGTTTCGACAAGGATCTTTAGACAGTTGTAAGATCTAAAGACGATTTTGTGATAATCCATTGTTAACAGACTCCGTTCTGAGTGTGATTGATCACAAGAGATTAAAGTATTTGTGTGCAGGTGTTTATTAATAATCTAAGAAGATTTGAAGACAAATAAGATATTGAAGATTTATGACTTGGTTTTTATAATCTTTGGTATGCACAATACTTGTTTGGGAAAAAAGAGGATCCGACTATAATTGATTTATCCTTTTGGGAATTTTGATAGAATAGTTAAGAAAGATCGGCATCAATACGTTTCCTTGTAATTAAATGTATTGATTGGCTTAATTTTAACGATTGCCTTTGGGTGATTGAACATAAGATAGATCTTGGAACCTGCCAAAGGAGTTTATGTTAAGATAAATAAGGGAACCTTTGTGCAGCTCATATCACTTGGTTGAAGAGAGTTGATACCAAACATATTTGTTGTTCCTTTACTGTTTGGAATACGAACCAAAGGAATTGGTCCAAGTACGTGACTTGTTTACAAGTTGGAGGCGTAGGAATACAGACGGAACTAGGTGAACTATAGGTTTAGTTGCTTGGTCTCAACTATACGAAGTTGGTTTATTTTGTATAGCGGCTTAATCCTGAGAGTATTCAATTCTGGGCTAGGTCCCGAGGTTTTTCTGCATTTGCGGTTTCCTCGTTAACAAAATCTTGCTGTGTCATTTACTTTATATTTCCGCATTATAATTGTTTTATTATAATTAAAGTTAATTGCACAAACATTAATTCCTAATTACTTGATATGTGAATACTATTGAGTTTGGTTAAGTCCGAACCTTTGTATCAAGTAAACGCACTGTTTGTACCATATTAAAATAGTGTACGTGCGTGCCGCACAAGCTATTTGGTATGGGTAAAATACGGTTTATTGTGGAAACCGGTGGGTTTATTGTGGAAACCCACATGGCTTATTATGGAAGCCAAATACGGTTTATTGTGGAAACCGGTAGGTTTATTGTGGAAACCCACATGGCTTATTGTGGAAGCCAAATACGGTTTATTGTGGAAACCGGTGGGTTTATTGTGGAAACCGGTGGGTTTTTATTGTGGAAACCGGTGGGTTTTTATTGTGGAAACCCACATGGATTATTGTGGAAGCCTAATACGGTTTATTGTGGAAACCGGTGGGTTTATTGTGGAAACCCACATGGCTTATTGTGGAAACCCACATGGCTTATTGTGGAAGCCTAGTACGGCTTATTGTGGAAATCGGTAGGTTTATTGTGGAAACCCACATGGCTTATTGTGGAAGCCTAGTACGGTTTATTGTGGAAACCGATGGGTTTATTGTGGAAACCCACATGGCTTATTGTGGAAGTCTGTATTTGGGTTGTTAGGGAAACCGGTGGGTTTATTGTGGAAACCCACATGGCTTATTGTGGAAGCCTAATACGGTTTATTGTGGAAACTGGTGGGTCTATTGTGGAAACCCACATGGCTTATTGTGGAAGCCTGGATTTAGGTTGTTAGGAAAACCAGTGGGTTTATTATGGAAACCCACTAGGCTTATTATTGAAGCCCAAGAGTCTTGAATATTTATTTATTTATAATTATTAATATTATTTGAGATAAATGCGGGATCCTAAATTAAGGGGATAATTATATTAAATATTAATAATTATTCAAGATAATTATTATTTAAGATAAATAAGGATTATGATAAATATTAGGGTTTATACAGATGAGGGAAGTTATTAGGATAACTATCAAAACCCTAAAGCTACATCTGTTTCCGCCTATATATAGAGGCTAAATCTCAGCACAAAAGGTAGACAATTTCTATTCCTTTTCTTAACAACCTACTTGCATAGAACTCTTGTTGATTTTTGCATCGGAGTGTCTTTGCAGGTACCCCCCACCATTTTTAATCAACAATTCTTTGGAGAATCTAATCAACGGCGGCGATTCGATCATCATACACACATCTCGAAGATTGTTGGGGTGATTAATTTTGCACCAACATCTTTTGGCGCCGACTAAGGGGATTACGAAGAAAAGATCGTGCTCCCCATTTGATACAAGCCGTTCTCAAACGATTTTCGAAACTAGGGTTTCACAACCTTTTCATAAGTTACAGAAGGTTTCACAACCTTTTCAGAATTTCCATAAAGTTGCATGAAGTTCTAACGACGTACCAGAAAGTTGCGGGAAGTTCCAACGACGTGGCAGAGAGCTGCAGGAGCTTCTGAACACTTACAGAGAGTTACAGAAGGTTTCACAACCTTTTCAGAATTTTCAGATAGTTGCAGGAAATTCTAACGACGTACCAGAAAGTTGCAGGAAGTTCCAACGACATAGCAGAGAGTTGGAGGAGCTTCTGAACACTTTCAGAGAGTTTCTGAAGTATTCTGAACGTTTTTAGAAAGTTGTGGGAAGATCCAATAGTCGCAGAAAGTTCTGCCAAAGTTGTTAAAGGAAAAAGAAGAAGAAATTAGGGTTCTTACGTAACTGTTGCAGACATGAGAAAACGTTACAAAATAGTTGACTAACCGTTGCGAAAAGAGTTGCAAAGGAGTTATAGAATCACGAGAAAGAGTGACAAATATTATTGTTGCATAAACTGTTGTGAAATATCTTTCTTCATCTAGCCAAGCATAATCGTCAGATCCATAATTCGGTTCAAAGAGGCTCATCTAATAAAAAGTTAACAGGTGTCCAACGTTCAGATTTGGACCAACCAGTTACCACATCAGCTTAAGGAGACAATCAGCGTCAGACATCTCAGCAACCACCATGCCACGTCATTCATGACTCAGCAGCCACGTCACCGCTGACTCAGCTGCCACATCATCGCTGAGTCGACTGCCACGTTAGCGTTTTAAGTGATGTGATTTGCCATGTCAGCACTGCGCGGGTGCCGCGTCAGCAAAATTTCCAAGTCAGTGATGCCATGTTAGCAAAACGTCCAAGTCAGAGATGCCACGTCAGCGACAGCCCTGCAGTCATCAACGCCATGTTAGCACTGTCTGCCACATCATCACCATCCAATCAGCGACGTTTAACGTTGTCTATTCTGCCATGTCATCATTTTGTCAGCTGCCATATCAGCGCCTTGTCAGCCGCCATATCAGCACCTATTCTGTCTGTGTATATGTGCCACGTCAGCACGTTCACCGCCACGTCAGCAACATCGGTCCAGTCAGCATAGTGTGCGACGCTGCTTTTCAAGAAAAAGAAAAAAAATATGCATGAGAACGTGACCACAGGCTCGTGTTCTACACTCTTGACCAACTGTGCAAGCCATCATTTATGCAATGGAACATGACTCAGTAAGTTTAGTTGTTCCTCACGCGTACTTCGTTCAAACCTTGTTTCGTCAATAACTTCTTCGTTGTAAGTCCGAATTGAGTGATTTTTGGCTCGCTGGAATCGTCTTTCAATCCCCTAAAACATGGAAGAAAAAAATACAGTGTTAGATAAACTTTTTTATGCACTTGAGACAGCAACATTATCGAGTTCGAGGTTCGTCGATAGCGACGTGATCGAGTTCGAGGTTCATGGATAGCGACATGATCGAGTTCAAGATAAGGATTGCTTAGACCCTTCAATATTTAGCCTTTCATAACTTCGCAATCACTTGAAGCCTCACCTTACACGTGAGCACATAAGTCTTGCTCTTATTGCAAGCATAAAATCTCGTCTTGCACGCGAGTTTGAAGGACTTGCACCTTGGAAAGCATAAAGCCTCGTCTCAACCACGAGCCCAATGCCCGATATTGGTTCAAAGACTCGTACTCAACACAAGCAACATTTATCCTTCCCGAGCAGCGAGAGCTTCAGCCTTGTTACGTTCCGAGAAAAAAGCCTTGCCCCAGACGCAAGTACACACTGCATTCCTTTCAAGGATCAACAAAAACATGATCGAATTCAAAGTTCGTTTGATTTGTTGCTTAGGGTTCAGCAGCAACTTGAACAGTTGAAGATAAGCAAATAAAATTTGTCATATACGATGAAGGGGTCCGGAACCGAGGGACGCGCCTCACCAAAATAACATTTTGAGAGCGATTCCAAAAAGAAAAATCACGATGGAACCATAAATAAGATGGTAACGGAAAAGATATGTGATCATAAGCCCAGAGACGTCTAGCAAGAGAGGAACGGATATAATAGATCTAGTTCCCGCTTCAAATGGGGGCGTCTTTTCTACTTGGGAATATCTCTACAGATATTGTGGGCGGCTAAAGTGTCGCCAAGCATGCAATCAAAGGCAACTTGTTTTGAGAATTCGAGAAATATAAAACATCTTTTTCAGTATCATGGCAAGTAATGGGGCGTCTAAGGTTCAAGGAACGAACGCCTAGGGAGAGAAAAACAAAAACGAAGTGTTTTGCTTGTTAAGGAAATTGTTGTGATGTCTTTCTAATAAAGAGAAAGGAGAAAACAAGGTGTTTTCACATAATTAAGCCAAAGCTAAAACAGAGCGAAAGGAGCAAAGGAAAAATATGAAAGAAACTCATCTGGCTTATTGTAAAAGCCCGACTGGCTTATTGAGGAAGCCCAACCGAACTTATTAAGGAAGATCGGTGGTTTATTAAAGAAAATAATGGCTTATTATGAAAGGAAATGTATGACAAATTCTAATGACAGTCAACCTGTACACCAGAGATTGTCGCTCATTCATTATTCGCAGTTTCAAGAGCGTTGATTTAGCAAATTCAAGGCCATTATGGAGCATATGGGCAATTAATGTGCCTAGCAAGATACGGGAGCAACCTGCATTCAAATAAGAGTCAAATTACTATCGATCATGGCGGTAGGGTTTGTTTGACTGGGTGCAAAGCGTATCGTCGATGTCACACCAACACGTCGGTCAATTGTTAGTTAAATAAAGAGAAAAAGGATATAACATGCCGATCTGTTTGGCATATGGTCGAATTTGGGGCATATCCACACAACAAGCTGGCCAAGGCCACAAAAGGTTATCGGATAAACAACAAAGTAAATGATCAATAACTCCAGGTCAAAACAAGGAAGTGCTAACAGAGAGCGCATCTACACGTCAAGCCTCACATGCCGGTACGTGCGTAAATTTCTATAAGAAATATTTTAGTACATTATTGGTACTTTGAACGTGTTTCCAGTGTGCTAGGTACTTGTAGTATGAGGGTGCATGGAAATTTTAAGTATATTTTTAGTACTTGGAAATGTTGACCTGGGCGCACTCCGAAAAGTTAACAACGCTTAATTCGTGGTCACATGTTCGTAAAAGTAACGGAAGTCATCGTAGACACGCTGCGACGAACAGTCGAGATGATACTTTTCTTAATGCTTCAGCAAGTTGAGAATTAAGAGGGGGCGATGTTTGTACCCTATTAAAATAGTGTACATGCGTGCCACACAAGCTATTTGGTATGGGTAAAATACGGTTTATTGTGGAAACCAGTGGGTTTATTGTGGAAACCCACATGGCTTATTATGGAAGCCAAATACGGTTTATTGTGGAAACCCACATGGGTTATTGTGGAATCCAAATACGGTTTATTGTGGAAACAGGTGGGTTTTTATTGTGGAAACCCACATGGCTTATTGTGGTAGCCTAATACGGTTTATTATGGAAACCCACATGGCTTATTGTGGAAGCCTAGTACGGTTTATTGTGGAAACCCACATGGATTATTGTTGAAGCCTAGTACGGTTTATTATGGAAACCCACATGGCTTATTGTGGAAGCCTAGTACGGTTTATTGTGGAAACCCACATGGCTTATTGTGGAAGCCTAGTACGGTTTATTGTGGAAACCCACATGGCTTATTGTGGAAGCCTGGATTTGGGTTGTTAGGGAAGCCAGTGGGTTTATTATGGAAACCCACTAGGCTTATTATTGAAGCCCAAGAGTCTTGAATATTTATTTATTTATAATTATTAATACTATTTGAGATAAATACAGGATCCTAAATTAAGGGGATAATTATCTTAAATATTAATAATTATTCAAGATAATTATTATTTAAGATAAATAAGGATTGTGATAAATATTAGGGTTTATCATGAATCTGGATGTTATTGGAGGTTTATACAGATAAGGGAAGTTATTAGGATAACTATCAAAACCCTAAAGCTATATCTGTTTTCGCATATATATAGAGGCTAAATCTCAGCACAAAAGGTAGACAATTTCTATTCCTTTTCTTAACAACCTACTTGCATAGAACTCTTGTTGATTTTTGCATCGGAGTGTCTTTGCAGGTACCCCCCACCATTTTCAATCAACAATTCTTTGGAGAATCTAATCAACGGCGGCGATTCGATCATCATACACACATCTCGAAGATTGTTGGGGTGATTAATTTTGTACCAACACACACTTTGTTGTTGTATTGTCTCGATATCGTATCCATAGACGATCACACAAAGTGTGAACCGATTTTTTGTGTTGTCTCGACTTAGTCCATAGACAATCACTTTCGGGGAAAGGACTTATAAGAAGGAAAAGTAATAGCTTGAGGTATATTTGGGGTACCCTCGCCTTTTCAATTGGTATCATAGCAGGCAAACACAAAAAGATCTAACAATATGTGTTTGGTGCGATCCATCCTATAAGAATGAACTCGAGTTCTCACGAATCGACTTCAATTAACGTACCGCCAAGATTTGACGGAACAAACTATCGATGGTGGTAAGCTGCTATGCGATATTTTCTTCAATCACGAGACCTTAATACTTGGCTATTAGTCGTCGATGGTTATATTCTTCCAAAGATAGAAAATTCGGATACTGAGCTTAAACGCCTAGTAGATTTTTCGAACGAAGAAAAGGAACTAGCTAAGCAGAATTCAGATGGTTTGAATGCTATAATACATGTTGTAATCCGTGATCTACAACATCATGTATCAACATGTCAAACTTCGAAAGAAGCTTGGGATAATATTCAAATAGTGTTCGAAGGAAACACATCAGAGAAAGAAGCTAGACTTCAAACTATTACGTCTGATTGGGAAAACCTTCGAATGGATGACAACGACACTTTTGAAGAGTTTCATCTTAAACTCTCTAAGATAATTAATGCATCTTTCTCTCTAGGAAAGACTATTTCTGAAAAATATATAGTGTGCAAAATTCTCAGATCGTTGCCTCCAAGATACGATTCTAATAAGCATGCAATCATAGAAACAAATGATCTCTTTACTCTCTCACGAAGCACACTCATTGGAAAGTTAAAGATCTTTGATCATGAATCACAGTCTATTCAAAATAAAGGAATTGCTTTTAAAGCTGAAAAAATTACTAAAGTTCCAATGAAAATGAATAGACAGTTGGATGATTCAGATGAACATATTACATGAAACTCTGATGATGAAATCTAAGAATCATTATCTTTGATTACTAGACAGTTTCGAGATCTCTTATGGTCAAGAAATAAGAGATTCATAAAGGATACTCACCAATCTTCTCGACCACATGATTGAGTTCATGTCAAAAAGGAACATGAAGAAGATGATGAATATCATCCGAAATGCTTCAAGTGTAAAGGGTTTGGTCATATTCCTAAAGACTGTCCCAATCATAAGAAGTACACTGGAAGTAAGGCATTGGCTGTAACTCATGATGAGACCTCATATTCATATGATTCTGAAGAAGAGAAAACATCTAATATTGCACTAGTTGTGAATCTTATTTCTTCCTCCTCCATTAGAGATTTACCCATTCTAAGAATGGACATGTCTTCCGATGTTATTAAATCACCTAATGGTAAAAGGGAAGGATAAGATAAGATGCAAAAACTGTCTCAAGAACAAAACTGGTAAGAGTTACGTAGACAACCAAAGTCAAGATACTTCGCTAGTTCGAGGTAACAAAAGGAGAATTTCTCATATAATTCTAGATCAAGAACACCCGGGTTGTTCAAAGTTCCATAATGAGAGAAAATCTCATACTAATACCACGTGATCGGTATTAGAATTCTTTCCTCACCATGTGTGCCATATTCGAGTGAGGAAGAAGAAATCAAGGCACCTTTTGTGTAGATTATGGAAATAAAATCTAGTAATTGAAAATATTTGATATATTCGTATATGTAGATATATTATATTTTTGGAAATATGAGAAATATAAAGAGATCCTCCTCTCACTATTATCTTTCCTTTTTCGAACCATGAGTCTAGATCAAACATCTTTGTATGAAAAGATGATAGATCAGAATGATCAACCTAAGAATAAGTCAGAGGCTTCTCTTGAGATTATGGGTAAAATCAAAAAGGGAGATTGGCTTAGCAAGAAGGAAAGAGAGAATACGCTGAAGAAAGATCAGTGTATTGAAGCATTGACACTCTTTTGTGTTCAATCAAAGACAGAACTACATGCTCTTGTAGAGTCCTTCGCGAAAATTTCTCACCTGCAAGAGGTTCTGGTTAAGAAACAAGGTTTTCTACTTGAAGAAATTCACAAGCTGAAGAATGAAAATAGAAACCTACCTTCATGTGGTGTTGATATGAAGGACTGAGTTGTATTAGAAAGATAGACATCAATTTTTGATCTATTTCATTGATTGTAATGTCTATGAATAAAGTTATTTGATTTATAATTTTTCTTGTGATAGTTTTTGATTTACATAGACTGTACTTTAATGCTTTATTTATTTTCTATGTATGTTTATGAGATATTTGATTTCGGTTTTATAACCTTGATATTCGATCTCATAATATGTTGTGAACCCTTATGGTTTGGGTGACTTTTTGATTTAGCAGGATTAAGTTCTAGCCCATGTTGGTAGGCTTTATCAAAGGATCATGAGGGGTTCCTGTAGAAATAATATGTGAAAAAGTCACAATATGTTGAATCGGTTTTGGTTTAGCATAAAAGCATATGTGTTTCGACGGGTTTCAACTTTTGCTTGTAATTGTTAAAACCGATTTTCAACCTTTCTCTGGTAAAGGTTGGTTGTTGTTATTCTTTTGTTTTTGGCATGAAAATGACAACATAATGGTATTTCGATATCAATTCTCCCGGAAGAAGAAAACGATGCGATTATATTTGGATAAGTTGGATGCGAAATTGAGGTAACAATCTTGTTAGTTAATTGTTTTCTTGTTTTAAGAAAAGCCTATTTTTATTTGATTTATATTGCTTTTGCTTAAACAAAATTGTTGGTACAATTGATGTGTTTATTCCATTATGTATGTGTGGATGTTTGTGTGATTCAATTGTTTTCGGTTAAGTAAAACTTTTGTTATCTTGCTTTTTTTTGTGATATCAATATTTTAGGCTTACGAAATTTGGTGCAATTGCGGTGCTTTAATGTTTATGTTAATTCAATTGTTTCTAGTTAAGTAAAACAATTGTTATTTTGCTTTATTGTGTAGTATCAATTGTTTAGGCTTACAACATTTCGGTGCAATAGTGAAACCTTGATATCTACCTCATTGGAATTAGATTTGTCAACTACTCCCACTGCTTTTCCCTGAGAAACCACTTTTGGCAATCTCATGCTAGAGGTTTCACATAGAGCAGCAGCATTCCCAGTACTTGAGCTTACACCATACTTTGGTCTACCCCTCTATTTTTTGGTTTAATTGTTGAACTCACACTAAAAGCCTCCAGTTTAGTTCTCTTAGAACGTAATCGAGATGAAATAGGAAGTGAAATTCCAGTATTTGGTTTTTCGATGGATATCGGCCTACCCCTCTTTCATTCTGGTATTGCTGCGAAGTCCTGTCTCAAGTCCCCCCAAGGATCTTAGAATCCATTCGAGATGTATACAAAAAAAAAAAAAAAACCCATTCGAGACGAAGTTAGAATTTCAGTACTTGATTTGGTATAATATGTCTTTGTTCTCTTGGGCTTAAAAATACCTCTGTATCAGATGAAAAAAGCCTCTTCCGTGTGGATGCATGCTCTTGGTAAGATGTAATGCCAATCACATCTCCCGAATTTGGTAAAAATTTAATAGCATCAGCAGAAGGATGGCTGTATGGAAACCCAAAAACTAAGGTTTCCATAGATTCTGCAGCCCTTTGAGTGTCGATACCAACATCATACATCCCCAGAGAGTCTTTGACAATATTAGTTTCTTCTAGTTGCTGCTCTGCAGACTCTAGATTAATTTGTTCATCGAATTCCTGGGAGAGATTCTTTCTAGCTTTTATTTGCGGTATTTTCTTATCATTTGCTCTCAACTTTTGCAACAATACCCTAGAATCTGAATGAACTGTTCCCATTATTTTCTGACATAGGTTTAAATCTTGTTCCTTATCATACATGCTCTTGCGCTGTCCGGATTCGAGACTCCTGGGGATTCTAGGTTGTGTAAAGGATTAACGTCCGCGTCCAGAGCTTGGAAACAACACATCCTTCTTGGGACCGGAATTTAGCTAATTCCTGGCCGTCCACTCCTAAAACTCGATCCGGACATTTCAGACCGCGAGATGGTCCTCCCTGATAGATCCTGACCGTTTAATGACCCTCAAATCTCAAAGTCAAAGTGCATGTCTTTTTATTGGAAACCCACAAACTAAGGTTTACATAGCTTTTGCAGCCCTTTGAGTGTCGATACCAACATCATACATCCCCCGAGAGTCTTTGACAATATTAGTTTCTTCTAGTTACTGCTCTGCAGACTCTAGATTAATTTGTTCATCGAATTCCTGGGAGAGATTCTTTCTAGCTTTTATTTGGGGTATTTTCTTATCATCTGCTCTCAACTTTTGCAACAATACCCTTGAATCTGAATGAACTGTTCCCATTATTTTCTGACAGAGGTTTAAATCTTGTTCCTTATCATACATGCTCTTGCGTTGTCCGGATTCGAGACTCCTGGGGATTCTAGGTTGTGTAAAGGATTAGCGTCCTCGTTTAGAGCTTGGAAACAACACATCCTTCTTGGGACCGGAATTTAGCTAATTCCTGGCCGTCCACTCCTAAAACTCAATCCGGACGTTTCAGACCGCGAGATGGTCCTCCCTGAAAGATCCTGACCGTTTAATGACCCTCAAATCTCAAAGTCAAAGTGCATGTCTTTTTATAACAAAGATATCGTAATTTTAATACCACGGATCAACTCCTCTCCAACTTACTTTTTTACATATATATTTTTATAATTATCTCTCTAGAATGAATTATATGTATATATTTTGTTCCAAATTATGTCGAATCATGAAACGTTAACCAGATATGTACTTCCGAATTACGAACCGTTGACCGAATATTGACCAAATTTGATTTTTACAAACCCGAATAATACTCATAAGTATGTCGATTTCTGAATTACTAACTAAGAGTTATTCACATCATTCTATCATCGATTTTGGTTTACAGAATTATCAATAGCCACAAGGAAAATGTAAGGCGTATTCCTATGCACAAGGTCAAAAAAACATGTTTGTCATACAAGGTGGCATGGAAAATGAGTTGCGCTACTATAGGGTAAAACAGTTAAGTGATAGAATTCCTAGCGAGCGATGTTGTCAATATCATTGGCGATAAAGACTCTATCGATGGATATATTCATTTATTGGTCAATATTGTTTATATCGCCAACATTCGGCTTTATAGTGCCTATCAATACCGCACCACCCCTCTCATTCCCCTTTACACCATCCTATCCCATCTCTTCATTTCTTTTTCTTAGACAAAATTCTCTTTAGTTACTTTCGAAACAAATATGAGTGAGAAAAAGAAACATAAGACTTAAAGGATCTATATACTAGCACCCCCAACCAGTGGATTAAGTTATGTTGTGGATAAAGAATATGAGTTTAAAAATGTTAGACAACTAGGTAGTGATGGTGTACTCCCTATGCACATATCTGGCTATCTGGAGCGAGTTAATTCAGTCAATCTAAGAGGTAGGTCGTCTGAGTTCCGTATGGTGTTTATGCTACTTCCACCTATTGTTCAAGAGAGAGCCCGAAGATATCCTTGGTGACATTTATATCATATATAACCTATAAACCATATGACTCAAATAATTCAAGTCATGTTCGAACGATGGTGGAAGACTACAAATATGTTTTTTTTTTTTAAAAGACTTTGAATGCGGTAAGTTAGTTTTTTCCTGTAATTAAATTTTTAGATTATGTTTTTTGTTTTATAAAATTCAACAAACTCTAATTATGTTGGATTTGTACATGCAAAGGAAACTTACTTCCATTTAACAGACTAATTTGGGTATCAGAAGAAAAATATAAATAAAGACTTCCTTTATACTCAAATGATGTAGAATGGAATCATGCATATTGACAAACAAAAAGATTATAAGTGGCTGGGTTGAAAAGTTTTTTACAACGTTATGCTAGGAAAATGAATGAGTTGAGGTTAGATAAAATTACAATATTTGTTCCCTAACCATTATGAGGAGCTCGAACTTCTGTTTGTATTGTGGACAATAGGTCAATATCTATTTCTGAATGTTAGGTCAGTGGTGTTAATTGGTTTTCTCGAAGCATTGAAAGATTTAGAGCAACCACCAAGATATGACTGGGGGTCCCCAATTTTATCAGAATTTTACACATCCCTCAGTAATTGCTCGACTTGTGCCAAAGATAGCTTTAATGGTTTTTATGGAGTGCTGCAGGTAAGAACCAATATTTTTCACACTATTTATTTAGTATTTTGACATGGAAAATGTATTAACCTATAATGTTATTATTTTCAGCATGCGTGGTAACATATTTCTGTGTTTGTGAACCTTCTCTTCGCAATCCCACCAATGTTTTTCCAATCATACAGAAAGTACGATACTGAAAATTGGCAAAAGAAATAGATTGAATATGGTCAACATCTGTGATTGTTCAAAGGACTCAGTAGTTGTATATAACAAGCCTTGTTTCCAGGTTATATGAAAAAAAATCCCAGAGTTCGAAGAAGTGGAAGCCTATAGATTGCTAGAGCTAAGACTTAAGAGGATCGTGTTCTACAGTCCTATTTCTTAAAAGGGTGTTTGGTATTACAGCGAAAGACTACTCCTTCAGTTGTAGAGAAGAATGGTGATAGACATCAACCCCCATCCAGGTGAAGAGATTTCTCGAGATGACTGAGAGAAATTGAAAAAGGAATGGTCCATAATGGGAAGAAGTTGAAAATTTAATCCATGAGCCGAACTCTAAAACTGATTACCTTTACTGGTTTAACACTATTTTCAAGCCCAATGTTGCTATGCAACCGCAAAATTTTGGCCGGATGGATTTTCCAGCTTTAGGTAGGATGTCACTTGGTGATGAATTTCTTCTCTCCCAACCTCCATCAGATACGGGCGATGCATTTGCATATCCTAGTCAAGCGGGTTCATCGTCAACTATGCCACCATTTTATTAGGACGTAAAAACTCTATCTATGTCTGGAGATATTGTTACTCATCCGATTGTTTCAAGTGCACTTGAACGGACTTATCCATACTAGGGGGTAGATGCTACACTGGAGCAGTATCAAAACCAGTTGAATGACTATCATGATCTGCTACAAGGATTTCAGAAATTCCACTTGACTGAGATGCAAAGAGTAAGGAAAGCATGATGTTTGAGATGAGTCCAGGATATTCTGGTCATGGTGGTATAGGTACAAGTCATGGTGGTAGATGTATGACTCATAATGTACGCTCAAGTCCTCGTGGTAGAGGTATGAGTCATGGTTGTAGAGGTACAAGTCTTGGGGGTAGAGGTACGAATCTTGGTGGTAGAGGTATGAAACCTGGTGGATCAAGTTGGCGAAGTTGTGGAAGTCGTAGAAGTGAAAAAAGAAGTTTAAGATTTTATTCTATGCATAATGTACCAAAAAGTTCTACTCCTAATGAAGTGTTAGATACTCAGGTAGTACCTGAAGGTGATGCAGACATTAAACATGGATACAACTCTTGGACATTTGTTTAACCAATTTCCAACAAACACTATGACTCTGGTGGTGGCATGAACATTGAAGCAGTTAGGCAATCTACTCTGGTTACCCCAATTGCCTCAACAACATCAGCATTTCAACCATTCTAATCTCACGCATTTCAAGATTTATATCATGTTTCCCTACACAAACCCGTTGCTTTTCAAGATTATAAAGATTCTGAAGAGACTTAACCACCAAGTCAGTCTCAAACCGGTACAATCTCTGATATGTTGAACATCACTCTTGATTCTGAAAACATGTGCAATTGGATCTTTGGTCAGGGAGGGGTCAGGAAAATGAGTAGTTTATGGATGTAATCTTTTTGTTTAATTTAAATTTAAAAATATTGAACAACATTCTTGATTTAAATATTTTTAATGTAATCTTTTTGTTTTAACTAAAGAAAATTATGTTCAAATTAACGTTCAAATCGAAACTAGTTTTACGTTTTATTAAATTCCAATATTTAATTAAAAATTAACCGCAATTACATTACATAATAATTAATGAAAATTAAATCTATGCACGTGAATCTGGTAGAGTTCATAGCATTCGTCATGATTAAACCATCTTCTGTTGTCTTCAGCAAATTTGGTATGAGCTTTAATTTTTAGTTCTTCGATTAACAACCCAGGATGGTCCCTTTTTATCATCTACAAAATCTGCGCATACTTTCTCACTTCGTTATTGATGAAGCAATACCGATTTTGAAGATACACATTTGTTCTTCTTGAACTTACATGACTTAACGCCTAAACCTTTGAAATACATCGTCCCTTAAATTAAAAGTCGTTGGACTGAAATCTCCATCGCTTGCAATTGAAATCCAACATCAAAGTAGAAAAACATCATCTTCTCGAGTGAAGCGAGCACTAGCCACTTAGTTGTATCGAGCACTGGGCATGTTGGAATGAATTTGAAGTTGAAATGGTGGGAGTAGAAATGAATTTGAACTTGGATATTTATAGTGGGTGAACTGCTGGTCGTTGGATGAGGAACTGGTGAACGATGATCAAATCCACAACCAATAGCAAGACTAGTGTTGGCCCTATGCGGGCCATCGAGCTATTGTTTGACCATATAGCGATGGAGTCATTTTATTGCTCGTTGGAAAGTCTACCGCGTATGCATATGCGGTATATTTGAAATTTTGGCACATATGTTTGCTATACCCATAGTGCATAGGATTAGGCCTAAGAATGAAAAATGTAAAAGGCCTCATTCCAACAGCTTATCAATTGTTGCCTTTGTAGATGAAGTACCTACTAAATCACACCCCGTCCACCCAAAAAATTCGATGCAATTTGAAAATAGTATCCCTCATGTGTGGATGTGAATTTGTTCTCCGTCTTTTTGCTTTCCTCCCAATAACTGGTCCATTTGGCAAACGTGATATTGCTGAAAAGATTATGCAGACCCCCAATTCCAGATAAATATTTAAAAAAGTAATGTACATCAAATCAAATTGAGAAATACTAATTACAGATGAGCATATAAGCAACGCGAGTACTCTTGACCTGAATTACTCACCTGATAGAAGATAAAGAGTACCAATGGAAACTTACTAGATCAAGAAAATTACAACTTTTTTGGTTGAAGATATGCACATCATTCTACCATCGGTTTTGGCTTACAGAATTATCAATAGCCAGAAGTACCGAAAATGTAAGAAGGAAACATGTAAAAGGCCTTGTTGTCTTGTAGATGAAGTGTCTACTAAATCACAATCCACCCAAAGAATTCTTCCATGAAGATGCAATTTGAAAATAGTATCCCCCTCATGTCTGGATGATGAATTTTGTTCTCAGGCAACACTCATTTAGTTACTACTATCCTCAACTAGACTATGGATCTTTTCCTCTGTATCTTCTGGGGCAATGTGACTACTTTCTCTGAAATTAGAAATAACATCAGATTATCTGTTACCACTCCTTGTGGTATCGACTAGAAATAGCACCAGTGCAAATATCACTGATCAATCAAATGTTTCTAATTAACATGATGTTATGAAAACACATGATGATCAACGAGAAATATGCATTTTACACCAATATGACTTAGTGCGCAGAGGTCAGAGAATAAGGGTGTTCAGGAGCAAAAAGAATAATGGGTACAGATTTCATCCCAAAAAAGGACAAAGATAGTAAAATGCATGATATTTACCTACAAAGATGTGGAAGCAGTAGATGTACGCTGCTTATTTCCAAGGATGATAACGATAATGGTTACGTCGTCATGATACTTTCTCCTCCTCCCAACAGGAATGCTCATCAGCTCCTCAGTACTGAAACCTACAAGGGGCATAAGTCAGATCACACATTTGATTATATAAGACAACTGCATGCACAGACGAGGAATACATTGAGAATCAGTTGATAGATGAGAGAAGACAGCATGAACAAAATATGTTTAAAAGACAAGTACCTGCACTTTCAGCAGCTCTTAGAACAAGCTGCTCCACTAGATACTTTGCTGGATCACCAAAAGGATTGTCCTGAATGAACGCATGTGCAATCTGAACAACTTCATCGTTGCTGAAGAAATCAAACAACCCATCGCTCCCCACAATAACAAACTGGTCATCTTCTGAAACTCTATGATTTTTGGTGAAAGGAAGAGTATAAACATATGGTGGACTGCATAAGTTTCGAACTCGAAGGATGCCCATCAGCGCATCATTCATTTCTCTCTGCAAAGATAGTTGACAGAAAGGCTTGTATGACTTGTACACAAAAAATAATTCCGATAGGATTCATAAAGTGAACACTAAACAAGAAAGAATAAGTTAAACATGAGTACCTTTTTCAAGTAACCAACTCCTAGTGCCCTGGTTACCCTCAGTTTTCCTTTCAGTCTTCCCCGAACAATAGGAGAGGGATCATCAGGGTGATCAGCTATTACTTTGCTGCACTCAGTTTCATTATCAACTGTGTGAGTTTCTGTCAGTTGGATGGCTTTTACTAAACCACTTCCAGTGTTGTCGCTGGTACACAGAACAGCCCTGCTGTCACCTAGGTTGAGGACGTACAAATCTTTCCCATGAAGAAGAACCAATAGGACACATGAACCAACAGATACTAAATCAGGTCGGTCATCCATTTCCTGTTCAACCATGTACATAAAATCAGTCTCAGCTTGGGCAAGGGCACGAATAAGACAGTCCATCACTCCCAGGCGGAATGATTCAGTTAAGACTTCTCCACTGGAACAATTCGGGAGGACAACTCCTCCCTTTCTTTGAGAAACTGAAGAGTGATCATGACATCCACTAGTTGGTGACGATTTACCGGGGATGGTCTCATCTTCATTAGAAGCAAAATTGGATGAATCTTGTTCCTTTCTTATACGCCACTCCAGCGCCTGAAGGTAAAACCCTATATTTTCAATAAGAGTTCCAGCTAAGAAATCAGCAGCGTCTCGTCCATTAAATCCATCATATACTCCACAAAAGAGCCATCCATTTTCTTCAGAACAAACAGCTTGGACTCTGTCTTCCCCTGCAGCACCACCAGCCATCTGTACATCCATCCCACTAAGGAAGCTGCATGACTCTACCCTCGTAGGCGCACTCATAGGTTTCCAGGTAGTGTTTCCATTCTCATAGAGAAAACCAGTTCTCACAGGAACACTTCCAGCCAGGATAGGCATACAAGTCTGAGAAGGCGACGAACTAAGGTCCAACCGCGAAAGAGAAGGAGTAGAAGACATTCGTCGAAATGATTTCGGAGAATCTAAAACAGGTAATATTTCCTCACCTATAAGACCATTGCCGATATTCGTGTTTGCTAACGTAGCATTAGCACTAAGAGCAGCACCGGACAAGCAAGAAAAAGAACCGTTCCGGTTTGTGCTTTGAATCGGAATCCCTCTAGAAAACTCAGATTGATCAGGTTGCACGGGAAAGTTATCGTGGTCCAAGGTGCTGCACTGATAACCAAAGCTGACACTAAGCTCGCTAGCAGGATCTGTGATTTCCACAGACAACTTCATACTTTCAGGATGGGAGAATGTGAGAGGGATCAGTTTGGTTTTATGGAGAAAACTAATCTTCCTTCAATAGCTACGCAGGGACATTCTATACCAGATCTAGAGACATAATTTCAGACACTTGTAGACAGAGAGGAGTTGAACCTGCAGATTCATATACCATACCATTCAAACATAAATATGTGTATCACTAAATATTTCCAACTACGAAGGTAAAGATAAAAGGAGGCCAAATATGAAAAATAGAACTGCACATATTATGTTAGATTTGTTCTAATTACCCCACATAGTTGTTTATCGGTATATACCATGTTGAAGTCAGTATCAGAATGTGACGCAAGTTTATACATACCTCTTAAACAGCACAAACTTCATACAGAAATTACGATAATTTAGGAATATGGTCTATCTATAAAAATGCAAATGTTAGCAAAAAGGTGCCTAAAGAGAAGCAGGGTCCTACCGCACCAAAAAACACAAGATAAATGTGTTCAATAACATCAAAAGGGACCTCTGAGAGCAGTATCAGCATTACCCCTCTATCTTATTGTGTGTTATGGATCAGCGAAATTTTTTGATTTTAGTAACATCCTTCTCTAAAAAGGCAGATTAATCATTCGCTGGTTGCAAGTATAGAAAGTCAATAACATAGAGCCAAATACAGAAAGCATTTGTATTTGAACATTTTTGGTCAAGGATGTTATATTTTAGTTGAGCAGTTCCAATATCTGTGCACAAATAGCATTAAACCCTGGCATGTATGGATTAGCATATCTGAGTTTAACTTTGATGCTCAAAAATTAATGGAGTTGTTGAACCAAAAAATTTCATCCTCGACCAACTATATAATACAACAGCGGCAACCTACTTTTTTTCATAAAGGGAAAGGCATTATTTCTTGGCCTTAACTATAAGGGTATATCTCAAGTGCTAGCCATAGTATACTTCGATTCCAAGGCATGATGCAAAGTTCCGCAACAAGCAAATGACTTCCAATTGTAGTTGCAATCTTGTCGATCTTAACAAGAAAGTACTATGCAATGTATATAGAGAAATAAATGAACAAAAACCATCAAAAAAATAATAATTAACGTACTGCACATGCAAAATAGATTTGAATTGAGTTCAAGGAGCTACAGCCACAGCCACAATAATAACAAGAATGAGTGGCAAGCACACACACCTTCCAAGTAAAAGGTGGTCTTCTGATCCTCAACAAATAACGAACCGGTGAGACAGATTTAGGCATAAGAGTTTGAACATCATATTGGTTAAATACATCTCCCTGTTAGAAAGAGATAAAGTATATAATTTATATAGGCCTCCATAATTGTAAGTGATGTAATGGAAAAAAAAAAAACTGTTGAAACAAAGAAGATTACCACAATTCCCATTAGTCGTTGAACGATGATAACGGCAACAACAAATACGAGAAATCACCTTCATGTGTCGAACTACTTCAAGTTGATTGATTCTAATAATTAAAACCGAGATAGATAAAAACACAGAAATGAATTCACTCAATAATCACAACATCACATAACTACTAAACCACAGATCAAGATATGAATATAGAAAGAAAGCCCTAAAAATTTACAATTACTGGTAATTTCTAACTCAAATACTCAAAATCTGAAGCGATCACACAAAAGGTTAGACTCACTTATTGAATAATAATCAGATGAGGTGGTGTTGTGCTTGAGAATGACGCTGAGCCATTACAACATGGAATCGTAGGAGAGTGGAGAACACAGATATATTGTTCAACCTGTCGATTAATTATGAATCTAAGTTAACTCGTTTTTATCTTTGACGTGAGAAGAGAAAAGAAAAAGATACGAGGAGGAAGATTTTGATAGAGGGAAGAGATTTAGTCAGAGAGACGGAATATAAAGAAGAAAGAAAAATAACAAAAACCAAAAACGACAAATTAAAATCTCCGGCTCCAGGAGAGAGGATCTAACGAAACTGCTGCTGTCTAGGATTTTCATGGGACTGCAAAGGCAGGCAAAATTTTGCTGGACATTAGGCCAAGCACCATGGTGAAGCATTTTCCTTAGCTATAGCCTATAGCATTTCCCTCGGTCCAACCTTATTACGGCACCATAAACCAGGGAGGTATAATATGTTAAAAGATAATTAAGAGAAAAAAAAATGAGATATGATGGTAAAAATAAATAAATTAGTAAATCAAAATAATGAAAAAGAGAAGTTTTGGTGTAAAAGAGCAACATAGCAGAAAAAATGTGAATTCGTAAAGTAGTTTTGTCAACGGAAATTGAGTTCTCGTGTGTTTTCCCTTAGCTACAAGGTGGACTAATCTGATCAACTTTGAAGTGTAGCTAAGGTAAATCACTACATTTAAGCGACACATAAGACCATAATAGTTGGATTTCGCTAGTAAGCTATAGCGAAGTGAAATCGCTTATCATATTGCTTGGCCTTAATTGATTGAAGTGTGTGGCTCATACGAAATTTGACCGGAGTGCACTTCTAAATGAACAGGTAATTTGGGATACACGAATTAATTGGGCGATTTTTTTACTGTAGCTGTCGGCATGGTTTTTCAATGCCAAGAGTTCAAATCGGCATGGTTTCCAGGTTTTTTCAATGCCGGCAGCTACGATTAAATATCCTCCAACTAATTCGTGTATCCCCAAATGCTCGTTCTTCTAAATACGTGGATATATTCTTAGAAAAGATAAAAAAATATGTGGATATATATATTATTTATAATTAGGGATGGGATTGGTTGACGATAATTCCCACATTATTTTGTAATTCGACGTCATTTTTCTTTATAAAACCTAAAAAATAATGTATTTAAAGTTGAATTATCGACGATACAGTATTCTTGCGAAGTTCTACATTCATATCAAAATTTAATGCATTTCAAGATATTAATCGATGTAATTTCAACTATTGAATTTTAATGGCTATTTTTCAAAGTGGTAGTTGAAAGTGTTATATGTCTAGGGTTGTGCTCATTCGATGTATGAATATAGATTTTTATAAGAGAAACATATCATCAAGATATTAGCTTCAAATGCATTGTCGTTCGGATTATAGAAAAAAAATATTGGTGTTGAAATAGTGAGATAGTGTGAGAATAATCATGCCAACGGATTCGTCGTATATTATGTGTCTTTATAATATTGCATATTGATTGATTAGGTGTATAAACACTTCTTACCCCTCCCCTGTATTTATGCCAACTTTTCCGCATCTGATGTTTCGATTCTTCATCGACTATCTAAGCATGGATACTATTAAAGCCATCTCCATATTTGGATGTAAATTATTTTTTTACATGGAAGTCTTATCTAGACTTTTATTTAGGAGTACTTTTACATGTGATAAATAAAAAAGAGGTAGGATCCATTGACATACTTCAATCTAACAAGGTTTGTCAGGCCCGTTTGAATCGTTAGATGAAGAATTAAGGAAAATCGAGGTAATTTCTTCAAAATCCGGGTTAACAAGATACCCGCAAAGAATGTGATGTTTTTTTTTTACTCTGTTCTCTTTCTTTGTCTCTTCTATTCATCTTCTTATTTACAGGGGTGAAAATCACGAGCGAGGTGAATCATTTATTTTCCCATTAATTTGGAGTTTCATCATTCATGTTTTATTGTGCTAATGGATTAATTGAGGAAGATAATGTGGAAACCAGGTTACATATTTGCCCAGAGTTCTTCATTAAAACCCATCACGTATATGTACTGTATGAATCTTAATAAATTAGACATAAATTATTTTGATTTTCTCCCATCATTGACTATTAGTCGATAAAAAATCAATTTGGTTTATCATGATCACTTTTTTTTTTTTTGGGTTGGGGGGGGTTTATTCCACAATAAATCAAGGGAAAATTAAGAAAATGGCCATGAGGGGAAATCTAATTAAGAAAATGCCCATGTTTTTTTGAAAATTAAGAAAATGCCCATGTCGTTATGAAATCCGTCAAGACCCAACTGATTAGTCTTTCTGCATTGACTCTGGTCCATTTTTAACATAAATTTACTTGCTTACCCTCACAAATCTAATACATCACACTATCGCTCATCTTCTTTCTCACTCGGTCTCCATTATCTCTCCTTCTCTTTTGTTTTACAAGTAGAACATGAATTATCTTTCTTTCTCACTCGGATTCATTCACCTCTAAATAAAAATCACAAGACATCATCGTCATCAACATAATCACTATTGCATTCTGCTTCGTCAAGTAGCATCAAATGAGGTTTTTAACAAAACTTGAGAAGGTCTGTTATCTCAACCAGTGTTAATTTTGGGAGAAAATTTGGGGGTTTGTCAAAAATTGGGTTCAATTCATACAATTTAGATCATGCTAAGAATAGGGTTAACTTGATTTTTCGTCTTTGTGATTTCGTAGGTTTAATTTTATACTTTGATTAATTAGGGTTACTAAATTTTTTTTACTGTGAATCGTTAACAAAATAGAAGAAGTTTTGATTATGGTGGAGGTCATGATGGAGCAAAATCAAGCGATGAAATGGTGTATTGGGTTTGAAGTTCCAGTAGAATATGAGAAGATCTGGGTAGATTCGGAAAAGATTAATATCAATTAGGGTTTGGTGGATCTGAAATTGAAGTAGGAATTGGGTTTCAGTTGTTGGTTATGGAGCAGCGATTAGAAGTGAAGGTTAAGAAGAATAAGGGCTTGAACACAGAAAGAATATGGTGGCAGTATAATTATTGAAGCTGAAGCTACAGAAGATAAATATGCAGATGCAGTTCTGGATCTAAGGCAGGTTGTTGGTGATTTTAATGGTTGCATTGGTGATGGACTGTGGGTTATTATTGTCCTAGATTGATAAGATGGTAATGCTCCAGTGAAAACTGGTGGCGACCATTGGTGGCCCTACTGAGATGGAGTTGCAATCGTGAGTTAATTGCAGGTGTTGAGTAGGTGGCCCAAGCTGTAACTGATGGATTTTGTAGATGAGATGGTGTTGCTGAAATGGTTTTTTGGTATAGCCATGTTAAAATGTTAGGACCTTAGTTAGAAATTGAATTGAAAAAGGTGCGTTTACATGTGGTTGGGATATGAAATTGGGTCAAGTCTGGTGATCTAATGGGTATTGATGCTGCTCTTACTGGTGGATATGACGGTGCAGATATGAATATGGTAGCAGTTATGCTTACAGATGGACCTGGTGCTGATTCAGGTGGCATGGGATATAAATGAAGGTGTTGTTGTTGTAAGATGGTGATGATGTTGTTGAATCTGTGTAATTGCAGGTTGAGATGGATGTGAACTCGAAGAAGAAATAGTTCGTTTGCATTGCAGTTGTGTTTGTCTGCAGTGATGATTGATGTCATGTCATACAGTTGAGTTAAGAACAAGGTCAAGAGAAGATAAATATGGCGATGCAGCTGTGTTGGTGGTTTTGCAGTGGTGGAATTGAGATGTTGTTGTATGAGATTATGTTTGTTCTGGTTGAGTTCTTGAGAATGAGGAAAATGTTGGTGCAATGAAGCTGTTGTTGGTAATTGGTTGATGTTGGAATGGAAGAGTATTGATACTGCTCAACTAGTGTTGTGAGTTGATAGTACGTTGTGTGTTAGAAATACTTGAATGCAACGAGGAACATGTGATTTTAATTTGGCGGAAAATTGGATGAAATTTGGTCAAGCTTTTGGCAGTGATAATGTCACGAGTGCAGCTGTAGCCGGCTGCACCATTTTCTGGTCATCTAAACATGGTCTAGTGTGTATGTACGAAAGTTGTATGCGCAACAGCCAGGACCTAACATAGAATCCAACAGGAAGAGGAGATTTGGGTGTTCATTTATTTCACTTTTGGATAGACATTAAACTGTGATGTTGTTGACAAAGATAAATGGCGATGATTGCTGGTATTTAATTTTCTTGTTTGTTCATAATTGTAGGATAGTTATCCATCTCTAGATTGCAAGAGAATAAAGTTATATAAGAAGGCGCAAAATACCCTTTTCACCAGATTCACGCCTCCAAAGTGTTTGCTGGAATTCTTGAAAGAAACTTACATTGTATCCAGCTTCACGAATAGACGGATGATCAATATCAAATGTATGTATTCTTAATTTGTATGTTAAGACGCCTACCATCAATGTATTAGCAATTGCTGAAGTGATTTGTTTGAAATGTGTTAGAAATTTGAGTAAAATTTGATATTAACTCGGGTATGTTCTTGAACTCGCTTATGTTGGTCTGAGTCAGACGTTCCTCAATATAACTAGGTCCGATCCAAACGATTCAGGGATTAAGGTATCTTTTCACATGGTAGAATAATTGACACTATAGACACTTAACGGTGTTAGCCGTTTTTTCAAAAAACGGGATGGAAAAGGTCAACTGATGTGCATTTTCTTAATTTTCAAAAAAAACGTGGGCATTTTCTTAATTAGATTTCCCCTCATGGGCATTTTCTTAATTTCCCCATAAATCAAATAGAAAAGTACAATTAGATTAATTTATTCGGTAAAGAATAATAATTCTGATTTCTGGGTGTCTTGCAGTTTAATTTTCTTATAATTAATCAGTCTTTACTTTATAGAATTTTACCAAGAAAAAAAAATCAGAATCGACAAAGTCAATGAAAACCCATTTTTCATCAACAAGTATTTAGTAAATTGGATGAATGATCCATCGTTCTATACCATTTTACCCGGACTAATTATTCGACACTAATGATTTTTCCAAGTGAATTTTGAGGATTGATCGTGGTTAGACGAGAGAGAAAATAATGCTTGAAATATGAGAAGCAAAGTACCTATTAACCGAATTTGGATGAAATTATCTCCATTGTCCTTATTTGATCATCCAACGGTGCCCGTCAAATATTGTTAAATTGAAGCCTGTCAGCGGATCGTACCTCAATAAAAAACCTTACATAGCTAATAAATTCTCTCCAACATTATAAGCATGTGACTCATGGAATTGTTGTTCCTGAGTTTATTATATTGTTTTAAATAATTATTAGAAAAAACAGGGGGAAATGGCTCTAAGGTCTGGCCAAGAATATAGTTAAGACTATTTTCTTAAACCTTTTTTTCCATGTCGTCACTCCTAAACTTGGAATCAAGTCACAACAAAAAAAAAACAATTTTTGCTAAACAAAGATTAAGATAATATTAATCTCAAAGGAAAGCTCCGCAAAAATACAGAGGTCGGAAACAAGAAACATCAAAAATGAAAATACCAAAGTCCCACTCCGAGACCATGTAGGGAGTGAGGTATTTTGAAGAATGACAATATCAAGTTTGTTAAGAGAGACTAAATTTTATGCATATTTATTCTTCTATAATCTTGCACAGTTTTTGCATTCCAAGTAATTATTTGCATATTAAAAACATAAAAAACCAACAAATAAAAAGGATAAACACCTAGCAAATGGCATTGTTATGATCTTACTTGTATTCAAACTCAAATGCACAAGGAAATTGGTTGCAACATGCATCAAGTGTCTAATAAGATCGTTTCCTCCAAATGAGTAGCACTTGTCTTACACTTCGCTATCTTGTTTGATAAGATTAACACTAGGCCAGAATCTAGTTAAGTTATTTGACTACCATTCTTTATCAGTTAGCGACGTAACAAAGTATTCAGAATTTACTGGTCGAGAGTTTATCTCTTGCGATGCTAAAGACTAATGGGTAGCTTAAGATTTTGCTGGAAGGGACTCTATTTTTGCATCTATTAAGCCACATGACTGGAAAGAGCTTTAGCCTATATCAGCATTAACAGTAGAAGATGAGCCTATGACTAGAGAAGTATAGTTTCTAAACGAATTCACCTCATGAGCTTTGAACCTCTTATAAGAATATGAATAACGCAGGTCGAACTGTAGTTGCGGTATATCATATGAATTTCTTATAAGTAAATTCATGAAACTTTAATTAAGATGCAAAAATATTATTGGTGGAAAAAGATGAAAATGGTAAGAAAGGATTATACTTAAAAGTTTGGGGTTCATTCTGTAAATATTTGGATAAAGGAGGATTAGGTATCCAAAACATTAAAACTTTTAATCATGCAATGATCGCAAAGATGGAGATTGAAAGAAAACCCATATTCTCTGGGAGCAAAAATTCTAAAAGCAAAATATTATTCAAACTGTGATATATAACATATAAAACCAAAAACAAATGATATGGATAGCTGGGTGTGGAAAGGAATTCATAGTGGAGTTGAACAAATTAAGAAAAATTGTAGATGGGAACTAGAAATGGGAATTTAATAGATATCTGGGAGGATCAGTGGATACCAAATACTTGTGCTCCACTACAAAAACCAAACACATGTGCACAAAACATGAAAAAGGTATGTCATTTATTCACCAACAATAAAAAGTGGGATAAAGCAAACTAAATATTTGTTTTGATGAAACTACTGCTAATAAGGTATTTGAAATACATATTCCTACAAATTATTTAGATGATATTGCTCACTAAAAACTGGAAAAAATATCTGTATAATTCAATAAATAGTAGTAGTAGTAGTAGTAATGATAACAATATTGATTGGGGTAAGATATAGAGATTAAAAGTAACACCAACCATAAAAATTTTCACCCGGAAAGCAACCCAATCAATCCTGTCAACCGGTATGAGAGTTGCTGCAATCCTTCATAACATTGATATAAAATGCATTCTCTGTAATTAAGGAAAATCCTTAACTTATATATTTCTCAAATGCAATTTCGCAATTCAAGTATGGATGCACCTAAATTTTGATATAAATTATGTGACAAGTGGGTATAACAACTTTCATGATTGGTTTCAAGATAAAAATAAAGGAGATGGCATAACACAATGGCCAGAGTATTGTTGTATTGTTTTATGGCATATTTGGATAGCGAGATGTGAAGCCACATTTCAAAAAAAAAAAAAAAACAAAACAAAACAAAAAGTGTTAACACAATAAAAACGATAGTAAAATTTATCAATAATCCCATGAATGTAAATAATCATGATTATAGCATTGTGCAAACAATATATCATGATCATATGCAAGACAGGGCTCTTAAAGTTTTGGAAACAAAACTTAATAAGAAAACAACACATATGAGCCTGAAAATGTCAATTGCCTTAACTATGCATATGCTTATAAGTACTTCAGAAATTGGCTTAACTTTAATGGATATGCAGGGAGAATTATTGCGGCAAGAGGATCTCATGCAAATTGCACAACAAGAGAGCAATTAGAAGAACAAGGAGTTGAAGCTGCCTTCCGATGGGCAACTGAATTGAGTGGATTCAACATCATCTTTCAAAGTGATTCTCAACTTACTTTAAAGTTGTTGATGGGGAGCTATGCCAAGGTAAGGGAACATCGTTATAGAAAAATTTATAGATTCAGTATAACTAAAGCTGCAAATATAACAACCTTAAATGGTCCTCAAAGTCCTGGGAATCATTTCTATCTATTCAATGAATGAGGAAGAACTTTAGTAAGAGAAAATATCACCATACCGAATAAAAAATGAATAAAAAATGAAAATAAAGAAACAAAGAAGGTATATATGTGGGGTAATGACTATTTTTTAGGGAGAAAAATTATTAACTTTTATCATTATTTTTCGCTAGGATAAGTTACCTTGCACTATTCAAAATATATTATTATTCGGTTGTGACACTTTAAAAAAAAAATTTATTCAGTTGTGACAACTTTATAGGGATGTTGGTTCATACTCTATAACACTTGTATATAGAGAAGCCAATCAAGTGGCGGATGAATTGGCAAACATGGCGACTCAAACATAATTACAGACAGGAGCACTTAATCACACACGAATATGGGACAAATCATGTCCAGATTCTCTAAATGTAATTGTAATGAATGATGCTATGGGGGTAACTTACCCCAGAACAGTTCCTTGTTAATGAATAAAATAAGAACAGTTTTTTCAAAAAAAAAAAGAAAAAAAAAACTTTACAGGGATGTATTATATGGATAAAAATAGATACTGAATTTAGTGAATTTATAATGTTTCTTGAATAAATCTTATAGATTTTCTTAGATACATGTAATTTTGGATTATAACCGATCATAGATAGGATTAATTTAAATTTGAAAAAATTGAAATGGATCCCCCAATCCAATGCACCCCATGAGCTAATACTTCCGCAGCTCCGCCTGTTATGACAAAACAAGAATAGGCATGGGGTGGAACAAGGAAAAACAAAACTAAAAGCTAATGATAATGAGTGGAATCGTGTTTAAGATTAATGCAACCATAATAAATTGAATTAGAGCATCTCCAAGAGAAGGTGCAAAAATCATTTTATTTATGGGATCTATACATAGAGTAAATATATGACCTCATATTTTAAAAAACCATCTCCGACAGTAGAATTTTTTAAGAAAAATAGTAAAAAATATGACGCGGGGGTGGAGTCGGAGGTGTAGATAACACTTTCTTGAACACCTTCCTATTTAGTAATTGGTCCCTCCTAGTTTGTAGGACCATATTGTTGAAGATGGATTTATACCAAACGGGGGTCTAAAATCCAATGTGTCACTAAAAAAAGAAAAATCACTCTCTGTTGAAGATGCTTTTAAGCCTAGTTTAATTGGGGGCCATGACATTTTATTTGCACCCCAAAATTTTCAGGGGCGTATTCATCCGATTATGAAAATACTATTTTACCCTTGGCTAATTTTATTTTATTTTCAAATAACGATCCTAATTAACGACCCTTCAAAGACAATAACGACTTTAAGGGTCGTCATTCATATATATGATAAAAACAATAGCGACCTTTCCAAAGGGTCGTCAGGGTATTGATCTTTATATGACGACTCCAAACTGTCGTACATTTCCGTCATTAATGACTCTTCGAAGAAGATAACGACTCTTTAATAAGAAATAACGACTGTTCAGAGTCGTCACTGAAACTGTCGAAACATTAACGACTATTTAGTATGGTCACTGAAACAATAACGATTGTTTACAACAGTCAGATAACGACTCTTTTATAAAAAATAACTACTGTTTAGAATCGCCACTGAAACAGTCTAACCATTAACGACTGTTTAGAGTCGTCAATGAACCACTTCAATACCTATGACGATTTTTCATACGGATCTGGGCAAAAAAAAATATCCATGATCTCAGTGATTTTTCATACACATGGATAAACAAAAAATTTGAAAATAATAAAATTAAACTCTAATTAAGTAAAATTATCACTAATTAATTAAGATTATTACTAATTATGCAGGGTTTTTTTAGCCATTTAGAAAAAATTTGATAAGGAATAACCCAAATTAGTGTGGGTAATCTTTTTTGTCCTCTAGTGCATGGCCCACAATTGTATTTTATGGCCCCCGTTAAACTAGGCTTTTAAGAGATTCATCTTTTGTTTAATTAGAGTTAAACATTAGTTTAGACCACAGCTGTACACAGGGCCAATTTATGTTATTTAAAGGGACGAATTTTGTTAACTATTATCAACGAGAATGACCAAAAAGTAGTAAGTTTTGAAAAGGCAATCCAGGGTTTGACCTTTTATGTTTTGATACCACCAATCTTTGCTGGGCCATTTCCAGTTTCCGGTTCTACCACCGACCACCACCTCTTCCAAAATCAAGTTTTGCATCTTCTCAAAATGGGATCAGTTAACCTTAAAAGTTGATATGAGAATCTATTCCTCTCATACTCCTCTGCCTCTGGTATCAACATTTATATGGGAAGGAAGAAGAACTTGTAAAAATTTCAAAGAGAAAAAACCCATAGTGTGTAAACACGAAACTCATATCACAGCTTTGTTTACTTTCTTTTAGAAATGGATCTAACAAAACAAAGATCAAAAATTTTTACAAAGAAAATAAGCTTCTACTAGAATTTTTCCTCTTTCCTCCTCAAGATCGTTTTTTTGTTCTTTGTTTTGAAACCATACCTCTACTTAATTCAAAATCCGCATAAAGAATATCTTGGTCATTCTTTTTTTCTTTTCTTTCCCCATAAAAAAAGAAGAAAAGAAGTTGATAAGCATAGCTGCATAGAATTCAGAGGTGGGATAAGAAACTCTATCTTTCCCTATTCTTTTCTTCTTTTTTTGTCCATGAGAATGTAGAGTTTCTTCTTATGTTACATACTACTATATATTTTAAAGTTCATTAGATAGTTTGATGTATGGATCGGATTTGTTCCTTATGTCATGAATTGATCATAGACAAGGAAGATTCAGAGAAATGAAGAACAGTACACACGGCGGTGGAACGGCGGCTGCCTTTTGACTTTCATATTATTGTTGCCCTGTAGAGGTGACGTGGTATGGGAGTGTGTCTAACACTTTCAGAGAAAATTGGATAATTTGGCCCTGTTACAAAAAGTGTACTATTACGTCCCTGGGAACAAGATGCCGGCCCTGGGAACAGCTGGGGTCTTAGTTTAACCCAAAATGTTCTTAAAGGACTCGAAAGAGCAGATTACCCTGCTTTGTTCGGTGCAGAAATTTATTAAATTATTGTCGGGAGAGTGGGAAAAATAGACAAAGGAGGTTGATTTTGATTGATTGGATCAAATATTATTACTTTTGGGGCTATTGGATTGGGGTTGTGGAGCAGCAGGAGCGGTAGACATAAGTTGTGGACTTTAGCCAATCACGAAGAGCCACTTTGTTGCCTTGTCTCGCATTTGGAGGCAGCTTGGGAAGGCAATTTGTTTTGTGCTGACATGAGGTTCAAAGAAGTCGGGACTATTTTGCCCAATCCAATAGAGGAAATTGTGATTTTAGTTCCCGCACAAATGACACCCCTTCATTGCTGGGAAAATAAAATAAAAAGGTGGTAGTATTTATTTTTTTTTGACAAAAAAAGGTGGTAGTATTTGTTTTCAGAAAAATAGAGATGCTTCAAAAAAAATATATATAGATATATATATAGATAGTGTCTTTTTATGTTTGGATTTTAATTTTGTTTAGTTTTGATTTTGAATGTTGGTCAAATAGTTAACCCAGTATTAGCCCCCTAACTATCCTTTATACTTATTTTATTATTAGTTAAACTAATGGTATTATCGACTGTTAAATGGCACACATTTTTTTTTGTTTGATTTTATTATTTCATTTTATTTGTTTTATAGACGAAGGCTTTCAACAAGGCTAATGATCCCCAGAACAACTGGCAAGAGCCAGAATGGAAGCACATACCAGTATATAGTAGATTTATGTTTTTTTCCCCATTGAGCTAGCTCATGAGCAACAATATTACATAACCTAGGTTGGAATGAAAAAAATACAAGCTTCTAACTTTGAAGAAAATAACTGAATGTCTTTAAAAATAGCATATGTCCTAGTATCACTATCAAACTGCCCAAAGGAGAAAAGATTGATGAGGTCTTGAGCATCACTTTCAACAATGATGTGAGTAAGTTTCTGCTCCACTGCTTTCTTTAACACAACCCAAATAGCTCTAGCTTCAGCTTCAACGGCAGACTGGACTTCAAAAACTACAGCAGCACAAAAAGAAGCTTTCCTTGTAAAGTCTCTCATCACATAGCTTGCTCCATTGTCCAGAGAGGTTTCATCAAAAGCACCATCAGTATTACATTTTATCCAACCAAGAGGAGGAGGCATCCATTTATCCAACAAACCAATAGGAACATGGGTGTTAATGTTGAGTTTTGATTTTCTAGTCAGAAGCATGGCTTTAGCTCTATTCAGGACTGCTAAGTGGGATTCCTTAGTATTTTGAAAGACTTGTTTCTGTTTCTCTATAGAGACCAAATAATAGTAACAAACAAACATTGGGATTCATCGGACAACTTAGAACTAGGATCAATTAACCAGAACATCAACCAGTCAATAAAAGTTTTGTTACTAAAAGCACGACTATTAACACACAAAGAGGAGAGAACCAAACATGACTAGCAAAGGGACATAAAACCAAAGCATGCATAACAGATTCATTAGGGTGACAACATCTAATACAATCAACAACATTCATTTGCATTCTAGTATTGAGAACAATCCTAGTTGGTATAGCGTTCTTAGCAACTTTCCAAACAAAAATCTGAATTCTATGATGAAATCTAAGTTTCTAAATGTGCTTCCAAAGATTACTACAAGGGGAGGACCTAAATCCTCTAATTCCCAAGTAGGCAGATTTAGATGTAAATTTTCCATTCTTTAAAAGGTCCCAAGCCCTCCTATCAGGAGTGCAAAGCTGACTTAAGGGAATAGTGATAATCTTCTCAACAAAAGCATCATTAAAATGGGTATTGAGTCTACTAATATCCCAAGACCTAGAGGTAGAATTAACAAAATAAGAAGCTTTAATGCTAGGGTCAGGAGGGACAAGGGGGTTGGGAGTGGCAGATCCTAATGTTGGAATCCATTTGTTACACCAAGGGTATGTAAAATTACCCTCTCCAATAATCCAGGAAATAAAAGGTTTAATGATTTCCAGGTTCAAGGACACGTAGGAGGACACTTAGCATTCAGAAAATCGGTCTTAGGGAAATACTTAGCTCTAAGAATCTAAGCTAAAAGGCAATTAGGATTTTCATGAATTTTCCAGGAATTTCTAGAAAGCATAGCCAAGTTATTCAACTCAGCTTTCCTAAACCCTAAACCTCCCTCAGACTTGGGAGAGCAGAGTATATCCCAACCTAGCAGATGCAATAATCTAACCTTGATTGGGTCTAAAGTTTCCCTACACCAAAACTTACATAGATAGGGAATCAATTTTCCTGCAAAGATATTTGGGAATAAGAAAAGCTCCCATCTGGTAAAAATGAATAGCATGACCATCATGCTTAATCAAAGTGGGTCTAGCAGCCTAAGATAAAAGTTTATGAAACCAGATAGAAAGTCTAGCATCAACAGCCTGTAAAATACTCATATGAGTTTGGATTTTAGAGGATTGAAAAACAGTAGGAATACCTAAATATTTTTCACCTAAATCTCTAGTATGAATATCAAGAATCTTAGCTAAGCGACAGTTTAAGGATTCAAGAATTTTTTTACTCAAAAAAATACCTAATTTATCAAAGTTAATCTCCTGACCTGAAGCTAAGCGGTATTTTTGCAAATAATCCTTAATAGTTTCAAAATCTTTTATGGTGGCTTTAGAGAAAATCAAAGAGTCACCAGCAAACAAGAAATGAGTCATAGGGGGGGTGGAGGGGGGTGGGGGAGGTGGATCAATGGGAAAACTGTTTCTTTACATTAATTCAAAACTTAACCTCGCAGAAAGAAGGTAGTCAATTAACTGCCTCTCTTGTTGACCTTTCTGTCAAATTTTGTGTTATATTTCTTGCAAAATCTTTGACTGAATGATCTTTTATCACTTTTGTTACTCGCAGAATCTGAAAGAAGTCTTCATTCTACCATCGCTGATCTTACTGATAAATTGGATAAGTTCGCAAAGAAAACAAGACTCTTACTTCCAATTATATTGAAGCTCGCGACAAAGCAGAAAGAAGGCTTGATTATCTCGAGTACTTCAAAAATATAGAGATTAGGAATCGTGACAGAGGTTTCCTTCGCAAGGTTCACCTCAGTGCTGAAGTTCTCGTGAACGATATTCTACTCTCCCATTCTCTCCCTCCTTTAAAAGTTGATGATGATGAAATTCCTCTTCCCATGGATAAGGAATTAGAATTCATTGAAGAAGAAAATACCACTCAAGAAGATAATGAAGAAGAGAGAAGTCCTCCTAAATAAGTAACTACAAACGGTGATAAGAATACTGATGAAGCTGACAATTCTGGCAAGAATAACGAATCTGGCGAGCAAGAATAGTGAATCTGGCGAGACAATCGTCAAAACTTGAATTTAATTTTTGCTTTCTTTTTCTTCTTCTTTCTTGCGAATAATGTAACTTTTGAAATTTTGAGAATTCAACTTTTGATTTTGTTTACTTTGAATATCCTCAAGGAAGATAATGAAATCTTATTTCTCCACTCCCTTACTTGCCCTTCATTATCTTTCTTGAAATGGTGAATTATTTCGTGTGTCTCCTTTCTGTGAACTGTGTGAAAGTATGAATATTTCTGCGATGTAATGAGTACAACTGCGATATTCCGAAAAATTCTGAAAGAGTTTACGATGTTATGAATCTGCTTTCTTATATATTCTCTTGCGATGAACAAATCTTTCCTGCATCTTAAAATAGAATAGTTAATTTTTTAAGATTATTCTATTGGTCTTATTTTGCCTTCCTAGTCAAAGGTCTTATTTTGCCAAAAAAGTTTTTCTTTCTGCGACAAAATCGCAGGACGTCTTTACATTTGCATGTATTGACCCATTGATCTTGTCTTATCAATATTTTTTCAACATCTTTGCGACAATATGATAAGTATAAACTCTCTTGCAAGAATTAAACCTTATGACATTTCCGTCTTGCGATGAAATCGCAGGACGTCTTTACACTTTCATGTAAAAACCCATTGATCTCATCTTAACCTTTCTCTTTTGGCTTGTTACCTTTGTATAACTTTCGTCACGCGATAATATGACATGCCTAAATGTTTTTGCGATTATAAAGCCCCATGACATTTCCGTCTTTAGACACTTATCAGCTCCCTAATGGAGGGTGCCGCCCTTATCTTCCCCCTGGTTGCCCCTTCAAGGAGGGCACATCGGCCATACAAGACTAGCTCCTCCCATACAGATTTGCCAACAACCAATTATTTTTTGCAGCCTCTTGTCCTTTATGCCTATATGGCTTATAGTTACAAGACTACACCTTAAGTGGGGTTTTCTTCGGGCCGAGTGCATCATAGCCAATACTTGCCAAGGATGGCCAGGGTAGTTTCGTACGCCCCGGGCACCCTTGACTCAACCGTGTACCTCGGAGCCTTGATCATACTTTGAACTCCTTAGAAGAGGTCCTTAGTCGTCCAACCAGGGTATAACCTTATATAATTGGAAATCCAAGATCCCTCTCTTGGATAGGTTTTCTTTAACCCCAACATCTGAATAACTCAGGTTCCGGCAGCGGTATAACCTTATCACTGAGTCATGTCAAGAGATACCCCCTTTATGACGCACTATTAGGTCTTACATTTGCCTCTTGCGAAATTTTATTCGCGAACTAGGGTGCACGCCATAAAGGTTCGTCCCATTCTATTAATCTCTGCGAAATTTTTATTCGCCTTTCTCGCGATTATGCTCACAGTTCTTGCTTTGCTTTGTTATTAGGAGAATCTCGCAATCGTAAATTTTTTTTTTTTTTTACAACGTACCTGTATCTCTTATCTTGCAGAAGTTGTCATTGATAATACTTTTTCAGAAATAGTCTATTCCATGGTCTGTCAAGTCTTTGACCAACATCTCTTCCTTCAGGGTCCATTAGTTTGTATTCCCCGGTTCCAACTATCTCTTTAATGATGTATGGTCCATCCTATTTTCTCGCCAATTTCCCACCATTCTCTCGCTGATAACTTGGTGTTTCTCGCAGCATTAGATCGCCAGGTTGAAATTCACGTTTCTTAACACGTTTGTTGTACTCGCGGGCTAATCTTCGCTGGTAATTTTCCATATGTTGCAAAGTTTTTTCTCTTTTTTCTTATAATTCATCCAATTTATTTAAAATCATTCCAGCACTTAGATTTCTTTCCCAGGCCTCTCTTTTTGTTGTAGGAATAGATACTTCTGTTGGTAACACAGCTTCAACTCCATACGTCAAACAAAAAGGTGACATTCCAGTAGCTTCTCGTCTAGTTGTATTGTAGGCCCATATTGCATTATGCACCTGTTCGCACCATGATCTGTGGTATCCCTCTAGCTTCTTTTTTAAGATGTCTACGATTTTCTTATTAGTTGCTTCAGCTTGACCATTTTCTTGTGGATATAGAGGAGTAGATTTTCCACACTTTATCTTAAATGCATTGAGTAGCAATTCTATATTCTGCCCTTCAAATTGCTTTCCATTATCAGACACCAACTGTGCTAGAATCCCAAATCTGCAAATTATATTCTCAAATATGAATGTAAAAATATGTTTATCGCGAATATGTTGTACTGCCTTTACTTCTCCCCATTTTGTGAAATAATCTGTTGCGACAATCAGATATCTTCTTTGTCCAGAACCAGGTACAAATGGTCCCACAATATCTAACCCCCATTTCCTAAAAGGCCATACACTTGTTGAAGATGATAATGGTGCTCCTGGTGCATGTATTTTCTTTCCATATCGCTGGCAATCTTTGCAACGCCTCGAGAGTTGTTTTGCATCTTCATGCATATATGGCCAGTAATAGCCTTGCATTTTTGTTCTATATGCCAAAGATCTTCCTCCACTATGATTACCAGCGTCACCACTTTGCAACATCTTCAATACTTTTTGTCCTTCTTCCCTCGTCAAACATCTTAGCGATGGTCCACTAAAAGATCTGCGATATAATATTCCATCTCTTAATTCATAATTGGTTACTCTACTTTTTAATTTTTGTGCCTCAAGTCGATTTCTTGGGATTTCTCCTCTTGCCAAGTATGCATGAAGATCTGCTCGCCAATCTGTAATGTTGTTCTTTAATTCTTCTTCGCCAATTTCTACCATCATCACATCTTCCTCTTCTTCTTCCTTGTTTATCGCTGGTAATAAAAGTGTTTGAATTTTTATGCACCTCGCAGCTGGATTTGTCATCATACTGGATATGAAAGCAAAAGCATCTGCGAGCCTATTATCTTTCCTCGATATGTGTCTCCATTTTATTTTTGGAATTCTCGCAGATAATTCTTCAACTAATCTTTTATACTTTCTTAAAGATGGTTCATTTGTTGTGTATTCTCCTTTTATCTGTCGAATAACTAACTTTGAATCACTGGAGATTCTAGCATTTTCCAACTTCATTTCTACCGCAAATTTTAAAGCATGAATCACGACCTCATATTCTGTTTCATTATTAGTGGATGTAAATTCCAATCTAAATGAAAAAGCTGTTTTCTCTCCCTCTTGTGAAATAAAAACAACTCCAATCCCATATCCTTCTCCATTTGATGATCCATCCACCAATATCTCCCATCTGTCGGGCTCTGTTAATAGTTCTTTTGGATCTCCATGTTCCTTTTCTACATCCATCATCTCTTCCACAACTTCATCATCTTCTAAAGGAAATTCAGCTAAGAAGTCTGCGATAACTTGCGACTTTGGCGAGGATAAAACTTCATATTGAATATCAAAATGTCCTAATTGTGCATTTCATCTCTCAACTCTGCCTGATCTTTTTGAATTTTTCATTACTTACTCAATTGGCACTTTTGTTAACACTTTGACCTTATGTGCTTGAAAGTAGATGTGAAGCTTAAAAGTTGCATGCACCAATGCTAGGATTAGTTTCTCAATCTTTGAATAATTTCTCTCTGCAGAATTGAACGTTTTGCTGATGTAATAAATTAGTTTTTCTACCCCTGCATCTACTCGCAGAAACACAGCACTTAGCGCATATGTGGTTGTTGCGAGATAAATCAATAGTTCTTCTCTTGGTTCAGCTTTCTGTAAGATAGTTATGTTCATCAAATGTTCTTTTATTCCTTGAAAAGCCTTGATAGAAGATAGTTATGTTCATCAAATGTTCTTTTATTCCTTGAAAAGCCTTTTCACACTCATCTGTCCACTTGAATTTTGTTCCCTTCTTGAGTATATCGAAAAAATGTTTGCACTTGTGTGAATATCGCGAGATGAATCTTCCTAGCGAGGCTAAGAGTCCATTTAATTTTTGCACATCTTTTACCGTCGCCATTTTCACCATTTCATCATTTGTAAACCATTTTTGAGCAATAATAATGTGTTGGCATATCGCGAATTGCTTGTACTTTTTTGTCATTAGTTGTGATTCAATTAGGATCAACTTGTATTCCTTCTTTTGATACAATATACCCCAAAAAAAGAACCTTTTCCACTTTCTAAATACATCAATTTTGGCTACTCCAAAAGTACATTTATCGGGATTCACTTTAATATTAAATTGCTGCATTTGATCGAAAATCTCTTTCATATCTTGCACATGATTCTCAGCTTCTTTGCTTTTGATCAACATATCGTCTATATACACTTCTAATGTTTTATGAATCCACTTTGCAAACACCTTCTCCACCATTCTTTGATATGTTGCACCAAGAACCTCCTTTCCTTTTAGGATTTTCATTCCGTAAGCCAAAGGGAATCTTTGTATAACAATATAATCCTCTTGGAGCAAAAAATGCGGTATGTTCTTGATCTTCTTCAGCGAGAGGGATTTGATTATATCCTTTATATCCATCCAACGATGATATTCTGGCATTTCCCATTGCTGATTCAACCATTTGTGGGATATCTGGTAATGGAAAACTATCTTTAGGACAAGCCTTGTTTAAATCAGTGAAATCTATACAAATTCTTATCCCCTTGTTCTTCTTTGGGACCACTACCATATTTGCAATCCACTCTGGATATTTTGCTTTCCTTATAATTCCTGCGTCGAGCATCTTCTGTAATTCTTCTTCTATTTGAGAATGATATGTTGTTGCGATTTTCCTTATTCTTTGCTTAAATGGTCTTATATTTTTGTTTATTTCTAATTTATGACATGCTATTGACGGATCTATCCCTGGCATCTCATCCATGCTCCACGCGAAGATATCTTTATATTCTCGCAAAAGATTTATAGTTCTTTCGTCCTCATCTGCCTCAATTCTAGTCCCAATTTTCAGCATTTTAGGCTCTTCTTCACTCCCAATATTTACTTCCTTTGTTGGTTCTGCTGCAACATAACTGGCTTCAGGTTCTCCCATTGGTGTTGGTGTTTTCATAACTTTCGCGAGTTCATCTCCTTCTCGCGAGATTTCACTGGGTATTCCTTTTCCTTCTTTTGCTCTTATCATGTAAACTTTAAATTCTTCTTCTTTCTTTGTTTCTCTCTCCAATTTTCTGTGAGCCTTTCGCAGCTTTGGACGTTCTTCACATTTTCTTACTTCAATTTGGTAACATAATTTCGCAAAATCTGTGTCTCCTCTAATTTCTCCAATTCCTCCGGGTATAGGAAATTTGATGCATTGATGCAACGTTGATGCTACAGCCTTGATTGCGTGTATCCATGGTCTTCCTAATATCATGTTATACGGTGATTCCACGTCTACCACACATAACGTTACTTATGTTTCAATCTCCCCTAGTGGAATTCGTACCACTATCTCGCCTTTAGGTTTTGTTAGAGATTTTCCAAAGCCATGAATATGATATGTTGAATAAGACATTTCTTCATCCTTATATCCCATTTTTTTGAAAGTATGATAAAATATTATATCTATAGAACTTCCTGCATACACCAAAGTTCTATTCATAGCCCATTCTTCTACATATTTTATTGATTCCTCCTTTCTCATTGGTATAGTGGATACTGTGATTACCAATGGAGATGTATGACTTAGATTTTCTTATGGTATTTCTGTTGCTGTAAATGTGATCTTCTGCTTTTCCCAATCTTTCAATGGTGATATTTTTTCTACCGTCATAATTTTCCTTCCTTCAAAATCCCGTTTGTGTATCTTCCCCTTAATATTTTCATGAAATCTATCAATCGTTGTTCTTGTTACCATACCACACTCCAATTTTCTATAATCCTCTTTGATTCTAATCATCCTTCCTTCAAATATCTCACTGATTTGTTTTATGATTTTCTTAATCTTGAACAATTCTTATCTTCTTCTTCACCTTTTTCTATGATTTTGCTAATTCAATCCCTGTTTCGGGCGCCAAAATGTAGTTGCAGGATTTCCCACACTACACCCTTGTTAAGATTTTGCTATAATCAACTCATAATTGAAGATGAAAAACGACACTTTATTATTTTGGTTTCAGAAATGTTTACAGAAATGGAAGAATTCAAGATTACAATTATTCTCTTAAAGTTTCTCTCTCCTCAAGACTTTCTTAACTCTCAAAAATACATCATCCTTTTCTGGACACATTGGGTCTATATTTATAGGGTAGTTACATAGTGGATGACAGCTAAGTTTTCCTCTTATTTCGGGTTGATTCTGCGATTGTACAACGATAGTTACAATGTTAAATCTCACAAGTTTTGTAACCATCGCAGAATAAACATACTTTTTTCAAGTTTTCTTCACTCGTATTTATTACGTCGCTCTTTTGACTGCTTTTGTGACACTCGCAAAGTGTAGTTGAAGATCTTGCGGTGATGCTCGCTGGGAAGTGTTGTTAATCTCGCAGAGAAGTATTATAGCGATATTCTGGTCCTACAGCGCGACCGTAAGAGATTTCGCCTAATTAGGTTACTTTCTTCTCTGAATAGGCGGGTCCACCAGTAACAACACAACTGAGGTAGTTTTGCTGGATCTGAGGATTAGTTTGCTTGAAATGCAAACTTTGATATTTATAGACAAGGAAGTTGGACACCAAGGAATTTCCAAAACTGGAAATATTCTCAAGATATAAAATATATTCCAAATTCGGTTTCCATAATTCCGGGAAATGCTTTGTCCAAATAATGACCGAAAATCTCCAACTAGTAAATGCACATTACTAATTTTCATTTTCCAAAAATAAAATTAAAAACCCTAAATAAAAGATTCTCAACTTATTTTTCGATCTGGGATTTTTTTCCTTTAGCTATTAAGGAATATCTTTAAACAATAAAAGATAAGTGTTACTGTCGACATCTTAACTTTATAAGTCCGTATTCATACTTACAATCTTCAAACCAATTTTCCACACCTCCAAACAAGTTTAGAATTGGTTCATCTGACTTTCAAGAGCTACGTGATTGATCAAGAACACTCAATCACCAAACATGGGTTTCATGGTTCTACCAAAACAAGTTTCGGTTCTACCTCCATGTGGGTACTAGATTTAGTCACACTAGCTTTCCAAAAATTTGGTTGACTAGGTACTAGGATCGGTTCCCACATATATATGCTATCTAACTTGTACTTGTTGCACATATCCATAGAATCGGTTCCCATTTGCCTAAAAAACGTGTTGCACATGTCCATAGGATCGATTCCCCTTTCTACTAAAAACTTGTTGCACCTCATACAAGGATCGTTTCCCCTTTGTGATAGGTTGCACCTCTTACTAGGATCGGTTCCCCTTTACCCATAGTCGGTCATACTAATAACACTAAATCGATCATACCATCTCAGGTGATTACTTAAGATCGGTTTCACCAATACAAAAGTCGGGCCTTTGTGAATAGTTTTACCTAGAACATAAACAAGTCATGAGCGGTTATACTAATCACACATATTAGTAGTTCAAAAGATATGCAATGAATAACAATACCAATAATGCCTAGCGATTTCCCTTTCGATTCACAAAACAAGTTCATGAATTTACTTCCTTTAAACAAATGTAAAACATTGTTTCCTATGATGAAATCTCCACCTTATACCCATACATAATCACAATAACATTCAAACGATTATGTCGAGGTCTTATATACGAAGTTCAAAAGATACGCGTTATACTTTGTATTGTATTCCTTAATACTATGTCTAACTAGAGTGTAATCATTCATGCTTTGCAGTTATGTTTTCAATATGCACGACTTGTAAGATATGTTAGGGAATGAAATAGTTCAAGTCAAATATCACTAACCTCAAGTGGAAGGATGATGTTGTCGTTGTATATCCTTACTTCTTCAAGTCTTCGCAATACTTGTAATGTCTCATATCCTAATACTTTCAAGCTAACCTATACGAAGTTGACTCTAGTACATAATCAATCGACTCTTTAAATGATTTTTGGCTCTTTAAAATATGACAACCAAACTTGACATACCAACGCTTGGTGGGTTCAACCGAGTTATGCTCCAACAACCTTGGTAACAAAGAATTCAATATTCACCGTTAGATGAAAACCTGATTAGATTCAAGCTAATATCTTTCAAACATTAGATCGAACTTAACTTCTTATACACAAATGAAATGTAACTTTATATAGGTTTGAGTAACCGTACCTAAACGTGTACACTTAGTTGGTTCAACAATAGTTAACCAATGGTTAGCCATATGAGCACTTTCATATCAACCTTATTCATCTTCACTATAACTAGTTCAAGTGACTCAAATGAACTGGTTAGATAGTTTTTCAATTGCTTAGATATTATACAAGTATACAAGACACAATCGAAGCAAAATCAGTTTTGATTCACTCGAATCGATTCATGAACATTATAGCTACGGTTTGCAAAGATTGCATTCCTTATTATATAAATGTTTTAGTTCATGAACAAACCGATTTTAGAAAGTAACCTACTTACGTATGCAAATGGGTATGCATACTTAAGTAACCGGATTGAGTTTGTTTTTCACTTTCAAACTCCATCAAAAATTCACTGACGTGAACTATCCACCAGTATGCGTACGGGTATGCATACTTACCTGGATTTTCAACAACTGCCAGTATGAGTATGGGTACGCATACTTTGGGTTCCCGGTTTTGGACTTTTACACAAATGCGAGAACACACCATGTTTATATCCAAATATGGTTACATGTTCTAAACTCTCATTTCAATCATTGAAATTTTCTTAGAGGATGTTATATAGTTGTTATTCACAAACTATTTTTCATCAAAGCGATTTTCAAGTTAATGAAATAATCAACATGACTTTCATCACGAGTAAAGATGAACTTGGCTAAAGCGAAAGCTTACTAACACATATTTTGAGAAATAGATAAGCAAGATAACAATTGTGTATAATCGAAGTCTATATAGCAATACAACTTTTGTCTCAAGATAGAAGATATAATAGATAGACTTTTGAGTGACAGATAAGTTCAAGTCTCCACATACCTTTTTGTCGATGAAGTTCCACAAGTTCCTTGAGTAGTTCTTCGTATTTGCATGATGAAAGCCATGGAGTCTAGAGATCAACTACACTTACTATCCTAGTCCGAGACTTAGCTACAAGTAGACTAGAAATCAAGACTTATAGTTTTGGCAACTAAACTTGACAAAAAAACTTGAGATAGCAACGCTTGCGAGTTCGACCGAGCAGTGCTCTAAGAAGCTGTAATCCCATCAATATTCTTATGATGAAAATAGCCTCATTAGCAACAAATGTGGTCAGGGATACTTCATTAGGAAGAAAAGCACTCTGATTTTGAGAAATAAGATTGTTCATAAAAGGTTTGAGTCTATTAGCTAAGGTTTTAAATAAGATTTTGTAAATGAAGTTACAGAAGCCAATAGGTCTATACTGGGAAATTATCTCAGCAAGAGGAACCTTAGGTATAAGATCTATGTTGGTATGGTTAAAAACTTTAGCAATATGCCTAATACGAAAACAAGTTTGGGTCATATCAACAACAACCTCACCAACAATATCCATGTGCTTCTGGTAAAAAAGACATGTAAAACCATCAGGTCCATTGGAGTTCCCCCCACCCCACCCACCATTTGAAAGACAACATTTTTTATCTCCTCAGTAGTGAGGAGAGAATTTAGATGAGAGTTATCTTCATCAGAAAACTTTACAGAAAGATCTTAAAGGATTTCATCCTGAAATTGCCGAGGATGGGAGGAATAAAAGTTTTAAAATAGTCTACAAAAGAAGTGGCAATACTTTCTCTATCAGTTATAATTCCATAATTATTCTTAATCCAACTGATGGCATTTTTTTTTCCCTGAAAAGGGTCAACCAATGAATGGGTATTGAGGGTACAATCAGTGTAGTCAAAATCGTTATCCAAGGCCGATTACCCACTGAGTAATTGCTACAGGCTATATGACCGAGGCGATTTCCGATTCCAAGCCATTTCTGATTTTTAGCGATTAAGGCGGGCAATTTCGCCGATTTATATCGATTTTTGAGCAAAACGAATTAACGATTTTTCCGAGTTGTCCTTGCGTGCACTAATTTTTTTCGTAACCCCTCAAATGGGAGTTATCAAATAGAAAAACCTTTAAATACATAATAAATACGTTCAATATAACAATATTACATACTTAATTACATGATAGTGTTAAGATTTTAATTTTAATTAGATGCATGCAAATCATGACTTAAGAGCAGCAAAACATAAGTCTCTAATAAATAGAATCCGAGTATTAGACCGAGTTTTGACGATTTCCAAGTCCGAACTTATTGCTCCTCGCTCCCTAACCTAGTAGGAACAATTTCGACTACTTTGGGTATAATTAGATAAGTTGATGGTAGGGAGATCGCCCAATTTGGTAATAGGAGGGCATAAATTAGCATAATCAGGTTCAGAAACATCACTTTATTCCGGGATGACTGCTATACTAGCTAGAGCAGAAGATCTAGCTCTAATACATTTTCTCAAATCATCATTGGGATTAATCTTCCTTTTGAGATTTGATAGAGCATCATGTTCAGCAGCTGAAGAAATGACTTATTGTCTAGTGATAGCAGGATTCTGAGTCGGAGCAGTAACTATTTTAAACATTCTAAACGAGTCAGTGGTTCGAATCGGGCCCCGATTTGAATACTCAAGGATAGAAATTGATGCATCAATTGTCACATTCTGAGTAGTAACTTATTTGAATATGACTGGTAAACCATTATTTAACTGATTTGAGCTTTGTTAAATCAGACCAACATCAAAGATTTTTAGAGCAATTGATCGATTAACTAAAGGACCCATCTGTAGATTACTTTCCAAACCCTTTTGAATAATATTTTCAACATTTTGAATATTATATTTATCCTTTTTTTTTATCTTTATCACTGGGAAGAGCATTAGGAGTTTCATATTGAGTATCCAGAACAATATCACTTGGAGACATGATAATATCATTCACCACTATGTTAAAAGTAGAAGAAGGGCACTGAATAACTGGCTTTTGCGGCATCATGAGTCTAGAGACTGCAGAAAGAAAGTATCTGGTGCTAGATGAAGCTGCTTCCTTAATGAATTTCTGCTTCATTCTCCAAGCAGGACAATCAACATCTTTGCGATCAATTACACGACATGAGGTACAGAAATGATGCAACACCTTAATTAACGTATCTGCATTCGATGAGAAAAGGTTGAGTTCTTCCACTAGTAAAGAGAGGAACACCAGCAGGTGGAGCCTTTTGAACAGAAACCCTGACACAAACTTTAATATTCTTCTTCAAGGGATGATCTCCATAAGGTTCTTGAGCTTCGATTAATTTACCCATTTTGAAAGTGAGCTTTTGAAGATCCTCAAATTTAATACATTCCTTTGGGATATTGTATAAGATCAACCACATAAGTTTTTTTGCTAATGAGAATTGAAGTTTGTTGGACATCCTGTTAGAAGAACAACTCTAAGAACCATTAAATACCCACATGCAAACCAAGGACATTGCTTATTTACTCTATTGAAATCATTTTATGCTAGAAACCTTATAAGAACTTTATTTCTTAGACCACTGAATGTAGTGATAGTAGGTGTTTGCGCTAGTGGCCATTGATTACAAATATGATGGCGAATATAAGATGTGGGTACAATAGTTTCACTACATATATGCCCAAACATGCACCGTTTCCAATTATTATCAGATTCAACTAAGATAACAATCTTGTCAATGAAAACTGGTTCAGATAGAGTTGATGGTAGAGTTAACTTCTCAGCTATTTGAGAAGTAAGGTTTTGAATGTCTAAATTTGCAGAGTGATTATTGTCTTGAGAACTTGAAGACTCCATATAACTTATAAAAATGATTTATATGAGAAGATATCTAGTAGGGAGAGAAGCAGGTTTGTGAATTAAAATATGTATATGGATACAAAAGATTATAGCATTGGTACTTCTATGTTGATAATGGCATACTATCAAGATGTGGAGAAGAGGACAAATGTTATCTTCTGTTGAAGACTGAACCTTAAAATGGGAAGTATAAGAGGATTAAATATGGTTGGAAGAGTGCTCGGGTGATAAATGATGTAATATTATGCTAGCTTCCCTGTTATTATTTTTAAACAAAAAGCTTTTATTAGTCGATTTGTCCCCTTCTATTTCACTTTTCAGAGATGCTTAAAGGGATTGAAGCTTCAAATTCACGTGGGCTTGGTAACAAAAATACAAACCAACAACTTGCCCAAAAATCCATCTCCACATTTTTCTTATTACGAACAATTTATATGTATGCATGATGAGAAGAGCGTTTGGTAAACGAGTAATGGGTTTGTCTTTTCTAGGTTTGATACAAGAATATTGGCACAACCTGCCAAAAGTAATTAAAACATTGATATGTGGTAAAAAATGTTGATGGTGAATATGTCTAGAAAGTTTGATAAGGTAATTTTATGGTTTTGGGTTGTGGAGGGATAAAGTTTTTTTTCCATGGTGTTCAACAAAGTTAGCCTGGCAGGCTATAAAAATAACCCATCTGATTGACATGCACCAATAAGCAATGGTGCCTCTCAACAGGTGTTATCTTCTATGAATCTGCATAAAACCAAAAAAAAAAAAAACTCGTCAATTATAGGTGACCTACCCATGCAGCTCTTAATGACAGTTCCAGACAGAGTAAAGTCTAATGAAGCATCTGGAATTAGACTTTGAAAATAGGGTTTAACTGAGTAATGATGGTTTTGAAGAGGGTGTGCATGGCATTGAAATGACGTAAATAGCCAAGCGACGTGATACTTAACCAAAATCCATAGATGGATATTAATGTGTTCTCTAGACTCTTTATAACGGGAATTAGAAATGAAATTATCATAACAGTTATCAATTAGACCAAAATAGGAAAAGTTTATAGAGAGATAAATAAAGAATGGCAAATCTTGGTGAGAATAATCATGCAAATTCTCAATTTTCTGCATCTTATAATCAAGGCAAAAATCTTGCGTTGTCTTTGATTAATCTGGAGATAGAGAGATTGAAGAATGATCTTCAGTCTGATATAGAGAGACGTACAAATAAATTAGCAACACAACAGAGGATGAAAATTGAAGTTGTTGATTTCGTAGAGTGGAAAGAGAAAAGTAAAAAAGCCGGGGTCTAACAACCTCACCCAATATTTCGATTAACAATCTGTACGGACTAACTCTAATATACTTTTAAGAGAATCAACTAGACAGTCAGACTGAATCTTAATAAAAAGTATATCATGGAGTTAGTATCTCTATCTCTCGATTTGAGCTATACTCAAGCAAATAGAAATCTACGAGTCTATATCAAATACAGGAGAAATAAACTTGGATGGTACCAAAGACTAATATCCAAGGATCAATCATTTTCCAATCAACAACCAAAGGTTGGATTTCATAATTGATCGATACAACGCACAACCTGTGATATTTTAATTATATAATAAAATATAATGCGGAATAAAATAACATAGACACCAGAAATTTTGTTAACGAGAAAACCGCAAATGCAGAAAAACCCCAAGACCTAGTCTAGATTGAACACCACACTGCATTAAGCCGTTATAGACACTAGCCTACTACAAAATAACTTCAGTCTGGACTATAGTTGAACCCTAATCAATATCACACTGATTCAAGGTACATTTGCGCTCCTTACGTCTTTGATCCCAGTAGGATACTACGAACTTGATTCCCTTAGCTGATATCACCCACAACCAAGAGTTTCTAAGACCCAAAGTCGAAGACTTTAATAAACAAATCTGTATCACAGAAAAGTCTACGATAATAGATAAATCTGTCTCCCACGGATAAACCTACGATTTTTGTTCAGTCTTTTGATAAAATCAAGGTGAACATGAACAAATCGATAACCCGGACTTATATTCCCAAAGAACAACCTAGAATTATCAATCACCCCACAATAATCTAAATCGTATGGTAGTGAAACTAGATATTGCGGAATCATAAACGATGAGACGAAGATGTTTGTGATTTTTTTTATCTTTCCCTATCGGAGATATAATATCAAGCCAATTATTCAATTGAACTCATACGATAGAAAATGGCAAGATCAGATTGCTCAACTACAAGAGAAGTAGTTTCGTCTGGCTTCACAATCCCAATGAAGTCTTTAAGTCGTTAACTGACATGGTCTTGAGAAGAAACCTACGGTTAAAAGAGAACAGACTCTAGCAAAACCAACTAGTATCACACATGAGGTGTGGGGATTAGTTATTCCAGTTGCTAGATGTCTCCTTTATATAGTTTTCAAATCAGGTTTACAATCTAAGTTACCTTGGTAACAAAGCATTCAATATTCACCGTTAGATGAAAAACCTAATTTATCCAAGCTAATATCTTTCAACCGTTAGATCGAAACTTAGCTTTTCATACACACAAATGAAATGTATTCCATTTAGGTTTGAGTAATGATAGGTGTGATAAACACCTTATTTTATATTTAGTATTTATGCTTTCTTTGCTATTTTTCGTGTGAATTATGTATCTTATGTGTGAGTTTGAGTATATTAGGTGCTTTGGAGTCGTATGGAGCAAAAGAAGGAGAAATTAGCCATTCAGAGCGAAAAAGGGCAAAAAGGTCATTTCACTGCGAGCAATATCGGGAGACGAGCCACGGTTAGAGGGAAACTCTCTCAGAGGAGTATTAAGAACAACCAGCTGAGTGATGCACTAAGGACAGACTGCAGAGCGTTAAGGGGCGACCAGTTCTACAGAAGCACTAAAGACAAGCCCAGTTGATGTTAAGGGGATGCAATGGGGTGGCCAGACCCAAGCACAGTGGGAGCAAATAGCCAGCCCACCTCTAATACCTAATGAGATCGAGAGAAGTCAAATCTCTTCAATCATTTGCACCTGAAAGACAAAAAGAGAGAAAAGGGGATCGAGAAAATAACACAGAATTGAGGGAAGAAATTTACAAAGAATGGTGGCGGATATGATAGCGGTAGAATTAATGAAAATTAGGGTTTAATGATGAATTCTGAGAGTCAATTGAAGCTGTTCTTGTTAATCCACAGATGGAGGAGAGAATCGAGATCGATTGGAAAAGAAGGAGACTGAATTGAAGCTGTTAGTAGTGATTATGGGGTCAATCTGTGAGATGCTGCTGTGGTTATGAGGATTAGTAGCTGTTGTTGGTTGTGTTTCTTAATCAGTTCAAAATTAGGGTTTGATTTGTGAGATCTTCCCTGAACTGGTTCTTACAGAATTAGGGTTCTTGGCTGTGAATTGATTGATTCCGTGAATGAGAGTGGTGAAGTTAGGGTTTCAGTGAAGCACCTGATGGAGAAGACAACATTGTTGGTTGTTGGAATTGAAACAGGGAAGAAGGGTTATGTGCTGCCAAGGTTAAATTCAAATGGGTTGTGGATGTAGATCGAATGGTTGTTGCTGTGGTGCTCAGAGGATGAATTTGAGTTGATATTGAAGATGGGTTTTCACTAATTGGGAGTTTTGAGATTGAACAGAGCAGAATGGGTGTTGCTGCTGATGGTTGCAACCAATAGAGGAAGGTCAAGTGATGCAGTGGAAAGCTTAGTCTGCAGCTGCAATGGTGAATGGCAGCTGAGATTACAGAGTTGGTAGTGCAATAGCTAAAGGGAGTTGCAGGAGTGAAGAATGAAACCTCAGCTGGTATGGAGTTGGTGAGGAGTTGAGAATGAGCATGGAGAGGCTAGGAAGCAACTGGTGTTGCAGGTGGAGAGGTTATGAACTGGTGCAGCTGAGTTAGCAGGTATATGAAATGGACTGAGGCAATAGCCAATGATGCAGTTGCAACTGGAAACTGGAAGGTGGCAGGTTCAATGAGATGCAACTAAGGGTATGAAGCTGCATTGGCAGTCAAGAAGTTACAGCTGCTGCTGTTGAGTTGTATCTGTGCAAGAGCACTGGTTATGAGAAGGTGGAAGTTGCAGCTATGAATGTGTTGCAGTCTAGGCTAGGAAAGGTTGTGGCCTGTTGTGGCTCTACAATGGTGCAAGAGAAGGTGCTGGTATGGGGAGCTACTGCAGGTTATGGGAATGGATTGTATGTGCATCACAGGGAGAAGGGTTTGATGCTGTGGTTAATGGAGTTTGAAGTCTGTAATGAAAATGGAGCTGCAATTGGAGGTTTGAACTAGTGGTAATAGGCAGTGCAATGGTTGAGATGGTACTGGTGCAGCTGCAACAGGGAAGGCATGGCCATCTTGGCCGTGAACTATTTTGGCCTGGGCAAGTAGCTTGGCTAGGACCAGTCAGCCGAGTTAGCTAGCTGACTCGGTTCTGACTCAGTGACTCACCCCTTGACCCGATTGACTAACGATGACCATTAGGTCAACGGTTAACTCTAACAGAATCATGACGGAATATTCCGTCAACGGAGGGGAATCTTAGGTTGCCGGCGATAACTTTACTCACCGGATTCCGGTCAACTTCCGGCCAAAAACCCAGTTTTCCGGGAGATGAGTTTTGGGACATATTTTCTACACGGGTTTTCACACATGGGCTTGGTGGACCACTTGGAGATGGACTTTGAGAAGACTAGACCTAATTTTGGAAGGAGTATCCTTTATGGAAATTGAGAAACTTAATATCTTATATTATATCTTCTACTTTTGTTTCTAGGGTTTGTGAACATGATAGGGTTTCTCTTTCTTCTTGTTATGAACTCCATTAACATGAGTACTTAAATTTTATTATTGGTTATGGAATAGTTGGATTTCACAAAGCATGATTCTTTGATTCAATAAATTAGTTTTGTCTCGTACTTTATCGTTTATGATTCTCTGAAAATATAGTTACATGATTTGATTGATTGTTTTGTCAAGTTGCAAATTGGTAGAACTTCTAATCACATCTATTGCTAGATTAGGGTTTGTTATACGTAAAAGTGATAGATTCCTGATTACAAGTAGCATGAATATGGTTATAGCTTGTAGTGATGCATCCTTATAATCATATGTGAACCATAACCTTTGTTAAATCGGATTAGTGCATTTTCCACGTTCGATTGCTTTGATTGGCCTGATTTCATAGAACTTAATGCATCTAGGGAATTAAACTTGATTAGTGCTTTTACACGTTAGGTTGTTCTCTTAGATAGAACTCATACTTGCATCTTTTAATGTGTTTGTTGATGACAAAAGGAGATTAGCGAGATATTCTTGCGATCAAGATATTCTAGGGCTTTTGATAAAAGTTGAGATTAAAATATCAATTCTAGTTATTGTGAAGAAAACATATTTGTGAATGAAGATGAATCCTTAACCAATATTCTCACTACCTTGATTTGTGTGCTTTACTTTTTATTGCTTTTCTTTTCTTTTATTTTAGTATATAAAAATAAGAAAAATACCCGGTGTTTTATATAAGAAACCGAAACAACGAGACAACCTAGACCTCTCTGAGGGATCGATCCTTTCTTGCCCTTGCTATATTTATATTTTGAGTAGTAAGAAAGTGTAAATTATTTTTGACCCATACGACAACGATCAAATTTTGGCGTCGTTGCCGGGGAGGCAACGGTTGTCACTTGTTTTTGGTTTCTTATTTTTGTTTTTTTTGTTTTGTTTTTAGTTTTTCTTATTTTCTGGTTTTTAACCTTGGTTTGGGAATCGTATTTCAGGTACCAATTCTATGGAAGGAGCATATTGGAACAATGGATACGGCTTTCAACCTCCTCAACACTATGGCAATTTACCACCATCTATGGAATGCAATCAAAACCAATTTATTGGCTATGATGCATATCCTAGAGAACCTTATGGTGATTTTCATACATACCAACAACAACCTTGTTGTGGGTATGTAAGTCAAGCACCTAGGTGGGATAATTCTACTTCTAATTGGCTTTATTCGAGTTGTATGCAGATTATGCATGGATTGCAAGATATGCAACAAAGGCTAGACCAACTTGACCATAATAGAGAGAATGTCGCACAAACCAATTTCTGGAATATGCCTTCTTACCCGACTCCGGATCGTAGTTATGATCATTCACCCATTCAAAGGGAAGAGTCATGGGAAAGAGAACATATTGTAGCTAATGGTGGTAAGCGTGTGAACGTTAGGAAACTTGCGCAGAAATTATACAAGTTGGAAGACGATGGATACTCGGAAGAGCTTGTCGATGAAATTAGTAGGACCATTCATATGGAACTTAAACGACGTCGTGATAAAAGTTGGGAAACCGACGACGATTCTGATTATGGTGAGTCTGAAGATGAAGACGATGATGATTGTGTTGAAAAGGACCAACCTTTGGAGATGATTGATGACGTTAGTGTAGTTGACTCAACTCTTGATCTTTATAATGATCAAGAACCTATTCAAAAGGTACATGAGGATGATGAAACTAATGTTTTTCAGAATTTTGCAACATTGTTTGAGTCTAATGAAGAGGAGTATGTTGAGAATGTGACCGTTATGACCAATATTATGGAAGACCCAATTGAGATTGCATATGATTGTAATGAAGATGTTGATGTCGAGACTCCGGTTAAGGCAGAAACGGATGAACAATGGTTGCAAGGTTTGATAGAGGACCATGATATACAAGATGTGAATAGTTCACTTGAATTTTTCAAGGATGAAGAGGATTCCGTAATCCAAGAGATTGTGAGAGGTTTGTCTAACCATTTGCATGTTGATTCTTCTTCCTTACCTATTATTGGTTTGAATGTATGTGCTTCGAAAACATTGTTGAATGACTTTGTTTCTCGATTTCCTCCATTAGAAACATTTGATTCTCATACTGTGCAGGTTTTGGAACAAGAAACCGTGGAAGTACCCGACTCCTATATTCTTTATGCACTTCCAAGTGTGGACAAGAATAAGTGTGGGGGGAACTTTTATCGGTTAATAGCTTCGTTTCTATTTTATATTACTAATATTTGTATGGAGCTATTGTTTGCAAAACAGGTGCTATGGGTGGATCCCCAAATTTTCAGATTGCTAATATATGGGGAATGAATCTTTCAAGAAGCTAAGTCGGGCCGTCGACTTTAAAACAAGCGCTAAGTGGGAGTCAACCCACCGGTTTTGTATCTCTTATCCTTTTGTTTTTTTTGTTTTTTTTTTGTTTTTTATTGTATTCATATCATATTTGCATCCCCATGTTTAATTTCATTAAGTCTATAATCTATCTTAGAAGAGAATTATGATGAATACCTTTTCGTCAGAAAATTTCAATCAGCGCGTAGTTCAGTCCAGAGACCATAACTGTCAGACCGTTTATCAAAACACTATCACTGTGTAGAAAACACGTAGGTGAACAACTTTTGTGAAATGGAGTTTTTCCAAATTCCTTACCAATTTGCACAGTGTTTGCGTTTTATCTGCTGTTACGTTAGAATTCAGAACTTTCGGTTTTACACATTGAGGACAATGTGAAGTTCAAGTGTGGGGGAGCATTTATATGTTTGTATAGTTTGTTTTATGCCTTTAAAAAAAATCAGAAAAATAGAAAAACCAAGAAAAAATTTGTGCTGTTTGAACTCCGAAATCTAGAAACTTGTGCCTTTAGGATGACGCCATTAGTGGATGGAACCATTTTGATTGCAGGAGTTGAGGAACCAATTAACTAAAAGGGACAAACATAGCTCAGAAATCACAAATAACATGATAGTTGTTACCATATCTCGGAATATCACCATATCGCATTCTATTTTTATTTTCCATATTTATCTATTGTTCTCTAAGTGCTTTGGTGGGTCACTACACATCGACGTGTTATTACTTCTAGGATGAAATAGAGTGATTGAGTTACTAGAAAAAGAAAAAAAAAACCGATCAATTAGACCAAACGGAATAAAAGACACTTGGATAAAGCAATATGTGTGTGTTCTCCCTGTCTCCGTCGCCTAAACAAGCGTGGAATGCAGGATCCAAGGGAACTATCGTGTAATCTGCTGACAAGAATCATGTGCTTGGATCCAGTTTGATCCAATCATGTTGTCTCAAAAAAAAAAAAAGTTAAAAAAGTTAAAAAGAAAAAGAAAAGAAAGTTTTATATTGGTTGAATAAAGTCACTCCTGGTTCCCTTGTATATTGCAGTGAGTTGATGTAGAATTCAGCCAAGTAGCTCAATCCAATAAGCATAGGTTCATCTTGGTAGTGACCTTTAGACAGATATGGGAAACATCGATCACTTGTGAACATTCGCCAACCTCTACATCTTTATCCATCTTCTTAATCTTTTCATTGTGATTGTGGTTTGTTAGTTTCCGAGTATTGTGGCTTATTCGACTATCTAATTAGAGTTTATTTACTAATATATGAATTGAATTTGAAAGGTACCTCCTCCTGTAGTCATTTTGGATTCGTTCATTGATTTGTCACAAATAGACGGAGTTGGAAATATAGGTTTTGTAGGTATACCTCTTGTAAACCTTCACAAGACTATAACTCGTCCACTAGGGACACCTAGGGGTTTAAAGGCTTGTTATTTATGCTAAAAGTGACCGTAGCCTCGACGAGACGGAGTTGTATGTATTTATTTTAGCTTTATTTTTGGTTGATTTGCTCGAGGACTAGCAAAGTCTAAGTGTGGGGGAATTTGATAGGTGTGATAAACACCTTATTTTATATTTAGTATTTATGCTTTCTTTGTTATTTTTCGTGTGAATTATGTATCTTATGTGTGAGTTTGAGTATATTAGGTGCTTTGGAGTCGTATGGAGCAAAAGAAGGAGAAATTAGCCATTCAGAGCGAAAAAGGGCAAAAAGGTCATTTCACTGCGAGAAATATCGGGAGACGAGCCACGGTTAGAGGGAAACTCTCTCAGAGGAGTATTAAGAACAACCAGCTGAGTGATGCACTAAGGACAAACTGCAGAGCGTTAAGGGGCGACCAGTTCTACAGAAGCACTAAAGACAAGCCCAGCTGATGTTAAGGGGATGCAATGGGGTGGCCAGACCCAAGCACAGTGGGTGCAAATAGCCAGCCCACCTCTAAGACCTAATGAGATCGAGAGAAGTCAAATCTCTTCAATCATTTGCACCTGAAAGACAAAAAGAGAGAAAAGGGGATCGAGAAAATAACACAGAATTGAGGGAAGAAATTTACAAAGAATGGTGGCGGATCTGATAGCGGTAGAATTAATGAAAATTAGGGTTTAATGATGAATTTTGAGAGTGAATTGAAGCTGTTCTTGTTAATCCACAGATGGAGGAGAGAATCGAGATCGATTGGAAAAGAAGGAGACTGAATTGAAGCTGTTAGTAGTGATTATGGGGTCAATCTATGAGATGTTGCTGTGGTTATGAGGATTAGTAGCTGTTGTTGGTTGTGTTTCTTAATCAGTTCAAAATTAGGGTTTGATTTGTGAGATCTTCCCTGAACTGGTTCTTACAGAATTAGGGTTCTTGGCTGTGAATTGATTGATGCCGTGAATGAGAGTGGTGAAGTTAGGGTTTCAGTGAAGCACCTGATGGAGAAGACAACATTGTTGGTTGTTGGAATTGAAACAGGGAAGAAGGGTTATGTGCTTCCAAGGTTAAATTCAAATGGGTTGTGGCTGTAGATCGAATGGTTGTTGCTGTGGTGCTCAGAGGATGAATTTGAGTTGATATTGAAGATGGGTTTTCACTAATTGGGAGTTTTGAGATTGAACAGAGCAGAATGGGTGTTGCTGCTGATGGTTCCAACCAATAAAGGAAGGTCAGGTGATGCAGTGGAAAGATTAGTCTGCAGCTGCAATGGTGAATGGCAGCTGAGATTACAGATTTGGTAGTGCAATAGATAAAGGGAGTTGCAGGAGTGAAGAATGAAACCTCAGCTGGTATGGAGTTGGTGAGGAGTTGAGAATGAGCATGGAGAGGCTAGGAAGCAACTGGTGTTGCAGGTGGAGAGGTTATGAACTGGTGCAGCTGAGTTAGCAGGTATATGCAATGGACTGAGGAAATAACCAATGATGCAGTTGCAACTGGAAACTGGAAGGTGGCAGGTTCAATGAGATGCAACTAAGGGTATGAAGCTGCATTGGCAGTCAAGAAGTTACAGCTGCTGCTGTTGAGTTGTAGCTGTGCAAGAGCACTGGTTATGAGAAGGTGGAAGTTGCAGCTATGAATGTGTTGCAGTCTAGGCTAGGAAAGGTTGTGGCCTGTTGTGGCTCTACATTGGTGCACGAGAAGGTGTTGGTATGGGGATCTACTGCAGGTTATGGGAATGGATTGTATGTGCATCACAGGGAGAAGGGTTTGATGTTGTGGTTAATGGAGTTTGAATTCTGTAATGAAAATGGAGCTGCAATTGGAGGTTTGAACTAGTGGTAATAGGCAGTGCAATGGTTGAGATGGTACTGGTGCAGCTGTAACAGGGAAGGCATGGCCATCTTGGCCGTGAACTATTTTGGCCTGGGAAAGTAGCCTGGCTAGGACCAGTCAGCCGAGTTAGCTAGCTGACTCGGTTCTGACTCAGTGACTCACCGCTTGACCCGGTTGACTAACGATGACTGTTAGGTCAACGGTTAACTCTAACAGAATCATGACGGAATATTTCGTCGACGGAGGGGAATCTTAGGTTGTCGGCGACAACTTTTCCCACCGGATTCCGGTCAACTTCCGGCCAAAAACCCAGTTTTCTGGCGACGAGTTTTGGGACATATTTTCTACACGGGTTTTCACACATGGGCTTGGTGGACCACTTGGAGATGGACTTTGAGAAGACTAGACCTAATTTTGGAAGGAGTATCCTTTATGGAAATTGAGAAACTTAATATCTTATATTATATCTTCTACTTTTGTTTCTAGGGTTTGTGAACATGATAGGGTTTCTCTTTCTTCTTGTTATGAACTCCATTAACATGAGTACTTAAATTTTATTATTGGTTATGGAATAGTTGGATTTCACAAAGCATGATTCTTTGATTCAATAAATTAGTTTTGTCTCGTACTTTATCGTTTATGATTCTCTGAAAATATAGTTACATGATTTGATTGCTTGTTTTGTCAAGTTGCAAATTGGTAGAACTTCTAATCACATCTATTGCTAGATTAGGGTTTGTTATACGTAAAAGTGATAGATTCCTGATTACAAGTAGCATGAATATGGTTATAGCTTGTAGTGATGCATCCTTATAATCATATGTGAACCATAACCTTTGTTAAATCGGATTAGTGCGTTTTCCACGTTCGATTGCTTTGATTGGCCTGATTTCATAGAACTTAATGCATCTAGGGAATTAAACTTGATTAGTGCTTTTACACGTTAGGTTGTTCTCTTAGATAGAACTCATACTCGCATCTTTTAATGTGTTTGTTGATGACAAAAGGAGATTAGCGAGATATTCTTGCGATCAAGATATTCTAGGGCTTTTGATAAAAGTTGAGATTAAAATATCAATTCTAGTTATTGTGAAGAAAACATATTTGTGAATGAATATGAATCCTTAACCAATATTCTCACTACCTTGATTTGTGTGCTTTACTTTTTATTGCTTTGCTTTTATTTTATTTTAGTATATAAAAATAAGAAAAATACCCGGTGTTTTATATAGGAAACCGAAACAACGAGACAACCTAGACCTCTCTGTGGGATCGATCATTTCTTGCCCTTGCTATATTTATATTTTGAGTAGTAAGAAAGTGTAAATTATTTTTGACGCATACGACAGCGATCAAGTAACCGCACCTAAATGTGTACATTTGGTTGGTTCACAAATAGTTAACCAATAGTTATCCATATGAGCACTTTCATATCAACCGTATTCATCTTTCTCATAACTATTTCAAATTACTCATAAGAACTAGTTGAAGAGTTTTTAAATTGCTTTGATCTTTATGCATAGACACAATTGAAACAAAATCGGTTTGATTCACTTGAAACAGTTCATGAACAATATAGCCACGGTTTGCAAAGATTACATTCCTTATTGATTTATTGTTTAAGTTCATAAACTTCCAATTTGATAGATATAACAATCTTGGGTTCCCGTACAGGTATGTGTACCATAGCTACCGGATTTAAGTTTACAAACTCAGCTGAAAATTTCGGTTCGAAAATTTTTGTGGGCACACATACGGGTATGCGTACCTAAGGTGACTGGTTTAACAGTTTGCAAACTTACAAACTCAACAAAAAAATTTGGTTCGAAAACTTCCGCTGGTACGCGTACCCAACATGTATCTTTCTCCAATATCGCATGCACACATATGCACACACTTGGTTTCCGGCACAATTTATACACTAATGTGCAAACACACTATAATGCTTATATCCATAGTTGGTTACGTATTCTCAACTCTACATTTCAATCATTGAAACATTCTTCTATAATGTTATAACAATCGTTATTCACGACTATTGTCATCAAAGTTATTTTCAAGATTGAAACGCCATCATGACTTTCATCACGGGTAAAGATGAAAATGGTTAAAGCAAAAGCTTACTAACACATATTTCGAGAAAAAGATAGGCGAGTAAACTCGGCTCGAAATAGAAAATGTGTATGTATGAAAACTATACTTATATGACTTTTGTCTCAAGAGTAGGAGATATAGTAGAAAAACTTTTGTGTGACAGATGAGTTCAAGTCTCCACATACCTTTTGATCGGATGAAGTTCAATTGGTTCGTTGAGTAGTTCTTCGTCTTTGTAAGATAATCGCCATGGAGTCTGGAGCTCAACTATACTTAACTATCCTAGATTGAGACTTAGTCATAAGTAAATTAGAAATCAATACATATAGTTTTGATCACTAATATAGATAAACATGCTTGAGATAGCAATGAATGCGAGTTCGACCGAGCAATGCTCTAACAAAAAGGCTTGCTAGAGATGCAAGAAAGCATGAGGAAAGGTCTGAGAGATGTATATAGAAGAGGTATGGAAGTGCAACTGAGAGTGAGTCAGGAGAGTTTGATGAGGGGTTTGAGTATCTGTAGATGGGGCAAAACGATTTGCTGGTTTTTATGGAATTGAGGAGACGACAATGCAGATGAGACTCCTTGAACCGAGAGAAATATTCAACCTCACACAGATGCACTGCAAGAAGGGAGCGCTTTGACTTCGAGAGATCAATCTGTAGTACTCCGGCCTAAACCAAGACAATGGCCGTTGCAGAGTAAATTCGGTCACAAAAGAGGATGGGTCGATCTGTAGGAGGGAAGCTGAGAAATGTGTTGAATCAATGGTAATCAAAAATTGTAGGTGTGTTGTGAATTTTGAATATGATAAGTTCTGAATGATTAAAATTGCTCAGCTGAGAGTAATTGCTCAATTGATGAGTTGTTGATCTCGTATTGTCTGTGAGACGTGAAATCGTTGTTGTTGTTCAATCATGATTCAAAGACTTATTTATATTGCAGGAATTATAGACACCATGATCCCATGAATTGTGACAGTTGATGGAATCAAAGAGTGGGGAAATGGAAATCGTGATTGAAACCAGTTGCTCATCGTGCGGAGACTTGGTTGATTTTCCATCCACTACTTTGTTAACTCCTTCAACTAATTGCACGACTTGCTCACATTCCAGCGTGTGTATGAAAACACGTGTCGTAGACCGCCAGACCAAAACCCTAGTTAATATCCCCCATGTAACACGATTGATGTCTCGTGTGATTGTGGAGTCTGCGAGGCATACGTGTATTTAGTTAGTCAGTTGCCGCCTTCATGACTTCATGGGATGATGAGTCCTTGTATTATTGAGTCGAACGTGGTTTGGAAATGTTCTAAGACACATGAATTGAACATATCTGTTGAGACAGAGATATGATGTGTGAATAAGTTAATATGAGAAAATATTGCTCATTCGATGAATTGTTGAATATTGATAGTTGGACCAATATTCTTTGGTTTTAGCAAGTATTGCTTATCTGAGCAAATATTGCTCGTTTGATGAATTATGGGTAGCATGACCAAATTAAATCAGAATACTGGCAATTGAGCCGAGTAAGATAAATAAAATGTTGATCACGGGATCAACGTAAAATTATTAGCGTTTGAATCTGGAATCATTAACCTTGGATTCAAAACCCTAATTTGATAAATTGATGATTAATTGATGGTTTATTGAAAATTAACCATGGAGTGAAGAGAGACCGGCTACATGGGATTATGTGTCGACCATGTAGTGACTAGATGCTCACGTGAGCAAATATCAAGGTCTCCTGAAGATAAGTTGATTTGATGAAAGGTTGATTAAATGTTGGTTTCATCGTTTACTGAATTACTGCTGGGTTCAGTATTAGGTGATAAAACCTATATATGAGAGATAGAGACCAACTAAGAGAGCTTGGGACCGGCTCTTGGTGGTCATGTGACCAATTGTTGGTCGTTTGAGCAATCCCCAGATTGGTTGAAACCCTAATTAGCGCCCTTTACTAGAATCAGTGTAGAATTCTCATACGGACTCGGATTTTGATGGTCCTCCCCTCCATTCTGTACGGAAAAGAATTTCCTATCTCCCAGTGCGGGAATATTTAGGTTTTAATCTCGTTCGGGAGGTGAAAACAGCCCGAGAGTAAAACTCCGGAAGAATTCAAGGGGCCGGTCCCTTGGTATTTTTCCTAATTTTATTATGTTTTCATGATTTTAGGGAAATATCATAAAACCAAGGAGTTTGTTAAAACCAAGGAGTTTTGTTGAAATGAAGGAGTTTCCATAAGATGAGTAAAACATAATAATAAAATAAGGGACGTGTGGGACCGGCTTGGGCATGGTTGGCCGGCTAGGGCCCGGTCCCGTGAGTTTTTCCTAATTTTATGTATTATTTCATGATTTGAAGGAATTTCATAATTTGAAGGAAATATCATGAAATCAAGGAATTTCATGGGATTAAGGAAACATGAAAAATATAATAATAATAAAATAAAACATGTGGGGCCAGCTAGGACATGACCGACTGGCTATGGCCGATCCCACGGGTTTCCTTAATTTTATATTATTTTTAATGAGATCAAGGAAATATCATGAGATTAAGGAGTTTTCATGAGATTAGGTAAATAATAATAAAATGATGAAGAACCATGAGGTGTGGGGCCGGTCGGGATCAAGGCATGGCCGGTTGGCCAATAATCACGACCCCACAATATTTTCCTTAATTTTATATTATTTCCTTGGTGTGAGGGAAGCACCATGAAACTGAGGAGTTTCCTCAAAACGAAAGATATTTGTTCAAGTGAAAGGATTTTCATGAACTCAAGGAAAATAACAAAAAATATGATAAAAATATAAAACTGGCGTGGGATTGACCAGGACATGTCTGGACGGTCAGTAGGCCCATGCTCCAAGCGCCTTGGTCAATTTTTTTTTTTTATATTATTTTCCTTCCTATTTTGCATAGGTTCATCGTCTCGTCGTATTTTGAAATACTTGTTCGTACGGTGATTGTTAGTGCATCGTCGTTGAGTACACTTGCACCTTTCGAGATGAGGCTTACTCAGAGGTATCTCAGACACCCGTGTGTTGAATATTTATTACTAACCCATGGAATTCTGCTGGGAAGAACCCTGGTTTGCAGTAATGAAATATTGCGAAAATATTTGAATATTTTTGAAAATTCAATGGATGAATCCAAGAATTTAGGAATAATTAACTTGTGGCTCTATACTAGTAGAGCAAGCTGTCTAGGAGCATTAATTATCCCAATATGAGCTTGCTGGAGCTTCATATCCTTTATATAGTCAGGATAAACTCGTTGTTTGTATCTTGAAGACGTTATCGCTCTATACTAGTAGAGTAAGCTGTCTAGGAGCCGTCCATCTTGTGATATTATATAGAAATAATTACTTAAGTGTTCAATATTCATGAGATATGATGTTGCCTAACCGTGAGACTACATATCTACATGTACTCTGAGAGAAAGTATTCTCAGTCAGAGAATTCGATGAGAGATCCGTGTCTCAATACTCAGGTCTGACTGCTGGATTAGTGGTTCGTATAATTATGGGTTTACAATTTTAGCCTTTGTTAACAATCCACCATCTACATTAAGTCCCCTTCTTAGTGAGGAAAGCCGTGTTCCTCAGTCAGCATTGAATGGTGATTTTCCGGTCATAAACAATATAAGTAATTGAACTTAGTGGTAAGTTAAGACGTTACCAGATTTCGATAGTACGAGCAAACCATGACTTGAATGAAGATCTCAGTGGCATGATAGAGCATCGTTTGGTGAGCATAAATTGTAATTGAATCGATAGTTTGGACGACGGGACCTTGGTCGTTTTAGGATTCGTGGGCCGGGCCCAAAAAAGAAATCCTTATTTTAGGAATAGACGCTCATTAGTTTAAGGAATAAACAAAATAGACTTGAGTCTAATGATATAAAATTTTGTCTATGAGCTTTCATGAAAACCAAAATTTTATCTTTGTGTGATTTCACAAAATGGAATAAACTCTCGTTCCAAAGGTGAATGATCGTACGAGAGAAAAGTTGTTTTTGAAAAGACGTGCGTCTGTTAAAATTTTTGTCTACGAGCTTTCATGATTTTTTTATTTTATTTTCGATATGTTATCGTTCACAAAATTTTGAAAATATAATCTCGCTTCAAAGGAAGATGCTCGTGCGAGGGAGCGAAATATATAGATATTTTTAAATTTACGTGAGTTTCACGTTAAATATATGTATTTTGTAAAATCAATGTTTTGATTTTGAACAACTGTTGAAAGTAGACAATTATACATGGTGAAATAATGTCTGTATGTGAGTTTCACAATTGTAAGATGGACGTCTGTCCAATTTTTGAAAAACCAGTGGATGTTAAATTCACGTGGGTTGTTCACGGTTTGATGAAAATCAAGTCATGATTTTGAATAATGAGTTTTGCTCGTCTTTGCAGGTTTGAAGGAACGAGCAAGTTTTTCGAAATTCTGACGTTATAATCACTACAGCTAGTGAAGTTGTAAATAGGTAAGAGTTGAGAGTTACCATTTTGGTAGACGCTGATGTGAGCATCCTAATTCCATGATTCATTGTTTTGTCGAATCCTGCGCTTTGTATGAATGATGTGCTGAAATAGCCACTTTGCAAGAATGACTGACTCCAAGGATGATACTTCCAAAGATGGTGTTTCCAGAGATGACATCTCTACGGATGAAACTTTAAGAAATGGTACTCCTGGGACCTTTGAGTTATGGTGAGAGATCCTTCATACTGAGTTGTACTTCTACTTGTTTCATTAGCTTTACCACAGGATGATCGTATAGTGAAATCCCGGATAAATGTAGATCCCACAAAAATGGAAGAAAGTCTACGGGAGCGGAGAATTCAAGGACTACATGATGTTAGCAAAGGACTACGGGGGACATTTCTTTGGTGAGTTGTTAGCGCTCCTTGTGTCATGAGTTTTCCCTTCCCGTGCAATTAGGATCATGATACCAAGGTTTGCTACTTCTTTTAGACTTTTTCTCCATCTTCAACTTGTTCCCAGGCAAACAATCCAGCACTGATGAAGAAGTCGATGTAAGCATCTCTTTCGTGCAGGAGATCGTGGCATCTCCTTGAATGAAATAATAATAATTATTGTTGATGAGTCCAGGAAGAAATCATTGTATATAAGCATCATGTTGATGAAGCGCACTCTTCTTTGGGGCATGGGAATATGGAGAATTCCTGAAATCCCTAACCAAATGGAGATAATTGCGTTATCAATGGAGATTCTGGCATTGTCGAGCCTTCAAATAATTTGGATACTCCTTAGTAAGTATATATCCTGTAATCTCTTCATAGAAGTATAAAGTTTCTGATTTGTGAATGAATGAATGAGAATTCATGTGAGTATACGAGTAATTCCGTCGAAATACGTCACCAGAAAATTTCAGACTTCAGCCTTTAATAGAAACGCTGTAGAATCTTCGTACGAAGTCAGATTTTCGCCGTATGCCCATGTATCCTTATGCCCAGGAAATTTCCAAGCTTTATCAAAGAATACCTTTAAGTTTTGAGAACGTTTAGGGGTCGAAATCTATGAAACAGTAAACTTCCAGGAGACCTTCAGAAAATTTTCAGCTGACATGTGGTCCAATGTTTTGGACACAACTCTTTGCTCGTTTCTCCAATTGCTATGAATTTTGTATATGTTGTAGAAGACATCCATACAAAGAGAATGGTATATGATCCATCCCTATATTCTTCACCAATTTCTCCCAGATTTCCTCTTTGTGCATGATAATGAAAAATCGTCTCAGACGAGCTTGTTGTAAAGCGCCCCCGTTGTGTCTTCAGACCATTTGCTCGTGTCTCGAATGGTTGGTGAAGGATTTTGATGTCATTGATTCATTTGAGGTCAGGAACCCTTGATTGATACATGAGCATGGTGGTGCTTGCAGTTCCATCTTTTGTCAGTAGTAGAAGCATTACTTCTGAAACCGTGGTCACGGGACCATATCTGATGTTGCTCTCAAGAGGGGATGATGTAATGACCATGGTTTCATGTCCCGGTGGTAGTATTCCTTTTATGATGAATGATTAGAACATGAGAGTCTGGTGCCACGGTTCTTGGATTGTGAAACTGATCGTCATGATCAGTGGACCGTCAGTCCCCAGTATTTTGTTAAATCTCTCCTCTCCGTTTTCTCTTCTTCTGGAAAGACTTGGATAGGGGACCCGGGTAGAAAAATTGATGTGAAGACATGGGTGGTTGAAATTGGAGGTATCTTGACGAAGTACTTAGTGGAAATACCTAGTGGACACCGATCGACTGTGGAAGTTATGAATCCCGTCTAAGAATTGCTGCTTGCATGTTGTACACTCTGGGAGCTGTAGAAACCTCATACGATGTCGGAATTTGATGCTTGACCACAACTTTTGAAGCTAAGAGACTGAGTTATCACATGAGAAAATAATTACTCAATTTGGAGTTGTAGAGGTTATCCAATGGAGCATGCAAGTTTGTAATTTGTAATCCCGTACAAAATTTTCATATTTCGTAGACCTGACGGTAAAGGCCGTATCTTTCAGCTCGTATATCCGATTGATGCGCCCTTTTGGTATGTTGTAGAAGAGACATAGAAGAACATCTTTCGTTGAGGAAGTTTTTTCCCTTTGGTACGTTTTTGTAAACCCATAGGCTGAAGTGTGTTGTATCTCATTTATGGAGGTGATGAGAACATCTTATTGAAAACTTTGGATTGTGCCCACTAGTCGTGCAAGCTTTGGGAAGACTTTCATGTGAGCATGTTATCAAGTCTACACATCTTGATATGAATCATTAGTTCTTGGAGAAGTTCGCTTCATGAATAACTCTTTAGAGAATGGTTAGTTGATGAAGCCCTGACATGAAGATGTTGCTCCTGAGACCATTGATGTTGAGATCACGGTTGAATTTTTCTCCAGACATTCTTGTTGATGCTGATACCATGGATGGAGTTCCTACAGATATCCTTGTTGATGCTGATATTGTGGTCGGAGTTGCTTCAGAGACTGAAAAAGCTAGGACCATGATTTGTCGACATAGTTTTTGCTCATCCATCCAGTTAGCCTTCACATTTACGAACTAGTTTGTGGGTTGAGCATCTCTGAGACGACAGTGTTTTGGAGTTCAAAATGAATTCTCCTGAATAGCGTGACTTTACCATAGAGTCAGTGAGTCAACGTTGTTGCGGTAAATAACATCAGAAGTCTGCATCCTGGACGTGATCGGTGAAGAGAGAAGTTCCTTAGTCGTGTAGGGGCTTGTGATGTAGAGAGATTTCGTTGATAAATTTTTCATGGCATCGTATCAGGTTGCATTGACTTGCTATGTCTTGAATCTCGTCCAATAAGATCAAGTCCCCAGTGCATGTTGAAGGAATTCGTGCCATCGATGGATGAATAATGCTGCACCTGCTTCAGAAGTCTTGTCATGGAGGCAGTGAAGACTCAGCGATTGTAGTTCAATTTTACTTTGATCGTATCGATGGTGAATCAGTGTGTCATCGTCAAGATATTTGTGCTGAATCTAGATGCGTCATTATAGAAGGTGTACTCTTTGATTGGGAGTACAATCTGAAGGCTTCTGAAGAATATAACACTCAGAGATGAGAGGTTTTGATTTTCAGTTGGCCTTGGAAAAGTAGGCGATTGACAATTGTAGGGATTTTCTTTTGGTTTAATAAATATTTTTATTTAAATAAACTGATGTTGATTGCTGAAAGAGATTCAATTACTGAATGCAAGTATTGCATATGCTTTGGAGGGATTGATCAAAACACGAATAAATTAAGAAAATCCTGCTTCAAACTTAGGTTCAAAGCATCAGATTCCTTAAGAGAACTTCTTAGGCATGATCGTCTTGGCCTTGAATATTTTTTATTCGACTTTTCCTTTAATAGTCTTCCAACACGTGAGATTTCATGCTCGTACATGCATCAATACTTTCCATAATTAAGCGGTGGACATTCCTGAATGCGGAACAAGAGTACATCCAAGACATTCCTTGTAATGATAGCATATCATCTCTAAAATTAACATTCCAGTGAGATGCTCAATTCGAAGAGGTGCGACCACTTTGTAAAATATTGTTGTGGTGAATATATCCATTCATGACGTCTTGCAGTGGCTAAGTTGTTAGCAAAATTGAGTCCCCATGCTAGGAGTGCATGTAGGAGAATATATGATATGGATATAGGAGGAATGAGACTTTCCTGAGTGCAGTTTTGAGAAATGTCAATGCACCTTCTTCAGGTTCTTGTTTCAACCTCATCAAAAATTCCTCCCAGTGCCATGACGACAGAGCGCTCACCAAATCCCCTGGATCGAACCTTCTTCGTTGGAGAGATGTGAAAACGAAGGCAGTAGCCATCTTTTTAGCATGGCTCCATGTTCGTCCGAGGATCATGTCATATCCCGGATCTTCCTTGACTATGAAAACTTGGCTACTATCTAGGTTGAGCCTATTTTCATCTTGAGAGAAATGTATCCATAAGCATCTCTGAGCATTCCTTCATGATTCTTGATTGAGATGGAACATGAATAGTTTCTTTTCGAGTGATTCCTGTGGCTCTAAGAGTCTTCAGTAGAATTATGTTGATGGAGGATTAACGTTCTTCCAAATTTGTTTCCTTTGAGATCGACTTTGGTAAGCAGTCCATGGTCGTGCATCTCATTTTCTATGGCTGAAGGCTCGGGAAGTATTTTCAGAAATTGAAAGTCTTCCCCCTGACATAATGTGATTTAGTGTTGTGAACATGTCTTTCATTTGTGCCTTACACAGATAAAGCAATTTCACAGATATGATCGATCAATGATTGAACTGCTTTTTTGACTGGTTGTTCATAGAGTTCAAGTCCTGACTGAAAGAGGGTCCCCATGCACCCCTTCAGTCCCCAGGTTAAGTTCTCCTGATTCGACCCTTTCCTTGAAGATGCGTTTCAAAACCTTGACGAGGATTCTCTATTTCTTCTTCAGTAGAATTTTTCCTGATGTATGGAAGTTTGATTGCACCATCTTGGATCCAAACTTCTAGCAACTCGATCACTTTTTCAATGGGAAGAGGGAAATATGGGTCTGTTTGGTCATTTTGGTGACGCTGAGTCTATATTTGTGCATTTCGGGTTTGATTATCCTTCCTTTGTGGAAGATCCTGGGATACTGAAGAAGCATACCCGTGTTGATGTGCCTCGTTTTTCCTTTTACTTCCTTCAGCAGCAACGTTCATGGAAGGATGGAGGTTGAGTTTCGGATCGGAAGAATACCCGTTTTTCCTTATACCCTTGCAAACTTCTTTATTCTAGAATGGCTCGGATTTTCTGAATAGAGCAGAAGATGATCGGTCAGTTGCTTCGTCTAAGATCCTAGAATATAAATCCTCCAAAAGGGATTTATAAAATGACATCATCCTTTCATCGTAAGAGTTTTTATTGAAGCGTGCCAAAATGGATGGGTCTTCTTTATGAATTCGTGAAAATTGTTCCGAGCTTTCAAGAACGTCCAAGCTAGATTGGTGGAGCCTTTTGCACTTAGCATGGGTATGGAATTTGTCTTCGTCGTCGCTGGTGGAGGTATGGATCTTAGAAGAGAAATCAATACCAGTGGTAACATAGGAAGGATTACCAGCAAAATTCTTTTTAGAGCGATCATATGTTGGTTCCCCTGATAACTAATCTGTAAGAACTTTCAAAAGGGAGAACATCTCATTTTGTATCTTGATAATTTCTGCTTGATTTTTTACTACATCATTTATGATTTTTATCAGATCAACAATGGTATTTGAGCTTTGATTGTTCATAGCCTCTGCGGGAGCTTGACCAGGCCAGCCAAGTCTAGTAGTGATTGGAAGAAATTCTCTAGTATTGGGAGATAATAAATTGAGATTGGATGTTTCTGAGACCCCCCCATAATAGACCATCTTTGATAAAATTGTGAGTTGCAACCAAGAGAATGATCTCTCACAGTGGTCGCCAATATGTAGATGGGGAAAAACGATTTGCTGGTTTTTATGGAATATATGAGACGACCGTGCGGAGGAGACTCCTTAAACCGGGCGAAATGTTCAACCTCACACAGATGCACTGCAAGAAGGGAGTGCTTTGAATTAGAGAGATCAATTTGTAGTACTCCGGCCTAAACCAAGACAATGGATGTTCTAGAGTAAATTCGTTCATAAGAGAGGATGGGTTGATCTATAGGAGGGAAGCGGGGAAATGTGTGGAATCAATGGTAATCAAAGATTATAGGTGTGTTGTGAATTCTGAATATGATAAGTTCTGAATGATTGAAATTGTTCAGTTGAGAGTAATTGCTCAATTGATGAGTTGTTGATCTCGTATTGTCTGTGAGACATGAAATCGTTGTTGTTGTTCAATCATGATTCAGAGACTTATTTATATTGCGGGAATTATAGACACCATGATCCCATGAAGTGTGACAGTTGATGGAATCAAAGAGTGGGGAAATGGAAATCGTGTTTGAAATCAGCTGCTCATCGTGCGGAGACTTGGTTGATTTTCCATCCACTACTTTGTTAACTCCTTCAACTGATTGCATGACTTTCTCACATTCCATCGTGTGTATGAACACACGTGCCGTAGACCGCCAGACCAAAACCCTAGTTAATATCCCCCCATGTAACACGATTGATGTCTCGTGTGATTGTGGAGTCTGCGAGGCAGGCGTGTATTTAGTTAGTCAGTTGCTGACTTCATGAATTCACGGGACAAGGAGTCCTTGTATTATTGAGTCGAACGTGGTTTGGAAATGTTCGGAGACTCATGAATTGAACATGTCTGTTGAGACAGAGATATGATGAGTAAATAAGTTAACGTGAGCAAATATTGCTCATTCGATGAATTGTTGAATATTGATAGTTGGACCAATATTCTTTGGTTTGAGAAAGTATTGCTCATCTAAGAAAATATTGCTCGTTGGATGAATTATGGGTAGCATGACCAAATTAAATCAGAATACTGGAAATTGAGCCGAGTATGATAAATAAAATGTTGATCACGGGATCAACGTAAAGTTATTAGCGTTTGAATCTGGAATCATTAACCTTGGATTCAAAACCCTAATTTGATCAATTGATGATTTATTGAAAATTAACCATGGAGTGAAGAGGGACCGGCTATATGGGATTATGTGTCGACCATGTATCGCCTAGATGCTCACGTGAGCAAATATCAAGGTCTCCTGAAGACCAGTTGATTTGATGAAAGGATGATTAAATGTTGGTTTCATCGTTTACTGAATTACTGTTGGGTTCAGTATTAGGTGATAAAACCTAGATATGAGATAGGGACTGACCAAGAGAGCTTGGGAACGGCTCTTGGTGGTCATGGGACCAATTTTTGGTCGTTTGAGCAATCCCCAGATTGGTTGAAACCCTAATTAGCGCCCTTTACTAGAATCGATGTAGAATTCTCATACGGACTCGGATTTTGATGGTCCGCCCCTCCATTCTGTACGGAAAAGAATTTCCTATCTCCCAATGCGGGAATATTCAGGTTTTAAGCTCGTTCGGGATGTGAAAACAGCCCGAGTGTAAAACTCCGGAAGAATTCAAGGGGCCGGTCCCATGGTATTTTTCCTAATTTTATTATGTTTTCATGATTTTAGGGAAATATCATAAAACCAAGGAGTTTTGTTGAAATGGAGGAGTTTCCATGAGATGAGGAAAACATAATAATAAAATAATGGACGTGTGGGACCGGCTTGGGTATGGTTGGCCGGCTAGGGCCCGGTCCCGTGAGTTTTCCCTAATTTTATGTATTATTTCATGATTTGAAGGAATTTCATAATTTGAAGGAAATATCATGAAATCGAGGAATTTCATAGGATTAAGGAAACATGAAAAATATAATAATAATAAAATAAAACATGTGGGGCCAGCTAGGGCATGACCTTGATTCCTTAATTTTATATTATTTTTCATGGTATCAAGGAAATATCATGAGATTAAGGAGTTTTCATGAGATTAGGGAAATAATAATAAAATGATGAAGAACCATGAGGTGTGGGGCCGGTCGGGATCAAGGCATGGCCGGTTGGCCAATAATCACGACCCCACAGTATTTTCCTTAATTTTATATTATTTCCTTGGTGTGAGGGAAGCACCATGAAACTGAGGAGTTTCCTCAAAACGAAAGATATTTGTTCAAGTGAAAGGATTTTCATGAACTCAAGGAAAATAAGAAAAATATGAAACTGGCGTGGGATTGGCCACGACACGTCTGGACGGTCAGTAGGCCCATGCTCCCAGCGCCTTGGTCAATTTTTTAATTTTTTATTATTTTCCTTCTTATTTTGCATAGGTTCATCGTCTCGTCGTATTATGAAATACTTGTTCATACGGTGATTGTTAGTGCATCGTCGTTGAGTACACTTGCACCTTTCGAGACAGGGCTTACTCAGAGGTAGCTCAGACGCCCGTGTGTTAAATATTATTACCAACCCATGGAATTCTGCTGGGAAGAACCCTGGTTTGCAGTAATGAAATACTGCGAAAATATTTGAATATTTTCGAAAATTCAATGGATGAATCCAAGAATTTAGGAATAATTAACTTGTAGCTCTATACTAGCAGAGCAAGCTGTCTAGGAGCATTAATTATCCCTATATGGGCTTGCTGGAGCTTCATATCCTTTATATAGTCAGGGTAAACTCGTTGTTTGTATCTTGAAGACGTTATCGCTCTATACTAGCAGAGCAAGCTGTCTAGGATTCGTCCATCTTGTGATACTATGTAGAAATAATTATTGAAGTGTTCAGTATTCATGAGATATGTTGTTGCCTAACCGTGAGACTGCATATCTACATGTACTCTGAGAGAAAGTATTCTTAGTCAGATAATTCGATGAGATATCCATGTCTCAATACTCACGTCTGACTGCTGGATCAGAGGTTTGTATAATCATGGGTTTACGATTTTAGCCTTTGTCGAAAATCCACCATCTACAGTATCATGTTGAAGAAGTTGGTACGAGTGATGAAGATTCTGATGTAATTGAAGAGAAGAGATAATGGAGAAGTATTATGAGATGAAGCTTTACAGACGTTATGAGACTGAGAAAGACAATCCAAAGATCTTTGCCAGAACCATGCAATAGGGTGAGTCAAGTGATGATGATGATGAGCAGTTGGAAGTTGAGTCCGATGAAGAGGAAGGAGGTGATACCAATAACTCATCTGGGAGTAAAAATATTTCACCTGCATCTTCTGAAATTGATTACAACAATATGAGTGATGAATAGGATGAGTGGAGCTATGATAGGGACGACTATTAGTAGTCTCTCATGGGGTATCGAGAATAATAGATAGCTTAGGCTTTGAAAATAGTCTAACAATGATCAACATGTTTTTAACAAAGAGGCTATCTCGATGCTTTCTCCTTGTCTTCTTATATTTGCCGTGATTAAGAATCTTGTTGGTGATGGTGTTGGATTGTTTCTTTTTATGGCCAGAAGCTTTTTGTTTTTGTTTATGTTTCAGGTATTGGTGTTGATAGTATCCAGTGGTCAGGATGTTATTGTGAGTAGTAGTAACTTCAGTCTTTTGTGTTTGTCATTGAAAATGACTCTCGTCCTCTGTAAAAGACTCACGGTGTAATTCCTGGTTGTTGTTGGAAATGTGGTACTGGTTTTTATGAATTGAAGGTAGTAATTCTGTGACTTTAAATTATTTCTTGTTTGTAATGAATGCTACTGCTAGTAATGTTTATCTTGCTGAAAATTATGGTTAAGAAACTTGAAAAGTAATAACCCAAATCTGCAATGGCTTTGAGAAGGTAAATGAAGAAATTCACGAAAGCAAATATGAGATAACTAAAGTTGTTAGGGTTTGAATTATAGGGATGAACACAAATCTGCATGCTAGAAACTATTAGAGAATTAAGAAAATTCAAGAGAACTTTCTTACATCATGTTGATTTATCAGAGCTCTTGTGTATTACTGTAGCAACAACAGTCATATTTCCTACTTATTTTGTCAGTTATGTGTTTCTAGGTTTTTTTTAAAAAATAAATTTTTTTGAAAAAATTAGATTAAAATGTATTGAAGGTACCCATGAAAATTGGTAAGGGAAACCAATTCTGGATAAGGGGATCCCAAAGGCACTCGCGTTTTGGATAGGGACATCCCTTCTTCTTCATCAATTAAAAGATTTTTGGCTGGAAAAACTATTTTTAACTGCGAAGGTTTCTGGACACGAATTTGACGAGATTTTCTCTGGGATTTTCAAGATTTTTGACTGGTATATGTTTGTCACTACAAAACAGGGATGGTAATTGTATTGGAATCGAAAAATGAGAAGATTTTTATTTATTTTCGATAAAACAGAAAATAAGAGTATCTCGGATTGGTTGTTTTATATTTGGAAGTTTCGTAACTTATGAGGAGATAAACTCTCTTAGGATTCACATCTACCAATTGGGAGAGTTTGACAACTCTGAAGATTCAAAGAGAGGAAGAAAAAAAAGAGAGAATTATCCCCCATAACTTGCTAGGAAGGAAAAAAAAGATATTTTAAGGGCATTTACCCTGGATTTGGGTCTGTGGTGTATATATAGGGAGGTATCGAGTCATAGAGTGGCGACTGGGAGATTGGGAGAGTACAAAGAAGTTTCAGTAGCACAAAAGAAGAAAACGAAGAAAAACAGGCACCAGAAGACAATAACATAGACCGTAGTCTATTCTACAGCACCAGAAGACCGTCATTTCCTACAGTGTCTTATTCGTCTACCAGAGTTAGTCAGCAACATTTATAAATGTTGTAGTTTCCCTGTGTCATTTTTTTCTTCTGTACTTTTCTTTTTTTGCAAGAACTTTTGAGAAATGTTTTTATCTTATGAGGGAGTGTTTATTACGAGAAGTTAAACCCCATTATTGGAACAATGAAGGAAACCATATTTCATGATTGAGTGGTAACTATGACTAATTCTTTTACTATTTTGCATTGATTTTATTTGATTTATAATTTTTGTTTGACGGTGTATGTTTATAATTAAAACTTTAGATTCGCCATGCTTATGAACTACCGTTGATGGTTCAGAAATCTACTTTTGACAAAGAATCAGAGTCAATAATATAAGCTACAATTGTTCAGAATTAATGTATGAATCACTTGATATGATTAATGATGGAATCCTGAGTCTCCGTTATTCTTAATATTGATATCATCTTTTATTTATTTTATACTTTAAATCAGAATTAGGTCTAGAGGAAATCTCCACAAGTCTTAGTGAACGAACTATTTTTACCAATTTACTAAAACGAACAAATTTTTGGCATCGCCGAAGGGAACTTGTTTTTAGATTAGATTTTGGATTATTTTTTTTTGTTTTCAAGTTTACTATTTCTTTTAGTTTAGGACTTTTTTTTTCTTTCTTTCTTTTTTACATGTTTTAATAATTTTCAGACATGGAGCAAAGCTAAAGAAAATAAAAAGCGCTAAAATGGAAGAAACACCAAAGAGGGAAAGAAAAAGAAAGTTCTAAACGAAGCGAAGAAAAATTAAAAAAGCGGGGGTCTAACAACCACACCCAATATTTCGCTTAGAAATATGTATGGACAAACTCCAATATACTTTCTAGAGAATCAACTAGATAGTTAGACTCAACCAATAGAAAAGTATATTAAAGAGTTTATATCTCTATCTCTCGATTTAAATCTTACTCAAGTAAACTGTGAGTCTCGACTAAATACAAGAGAGATAACTTGGATGGTACCAAAGACCAATATCCAAGTGTCAATCAATTTAAATCAACAACCAAAAGGTCGGATATTCTAATTGATTGAACAACTTATAACCTGTATTATTTCAATTATATAACAAATATAATGCGGAAAAAAAAAACACAGACACCAGAATTTTGTTAACGATGAAATCGCAAATGCAGAAAAACCCCGGGACCTAGTCCAGATTGAACATACACTGTATTAAGCCGCTAGAGACACTAGCCTACTCCAAACTAACTTCGGTCTGGACTGTAGCTCCTACGTCTCTGATCCCAGCAGGATAATACGTACTTGATTCCCTTAGACCCACAACTAAGAGTTGCTATGACCCAAAGTCTATGGAAATAGATAAATCCGTCTCCCACGAATATACCTACGAGTTTTGTTCCATCTTTTGATAAATCAAGGTGAATAGGAACCAATTGATAAATCCAAAGAACAACTCAGTATTATCAATCACCTCACAATAGTCTTAATCGACGCAGGGAAAAAAGATATTATGGAATCACAAACGATGAGACAAAGATTTTTGTGACTACTTTTTATCTTGCCTATCGGAGATAAAAATCTCAATCCAATTATTACAATTTTACTCGTATGATAGAAACAACAAGATCAGATCACACAACAACAAGAAAGTAGTATCGGTCTGGATTCACAATCTCAATGAAGTCTTTAAGTCGTTAACCTAGTTTAAAAGAAGAAACCAAAGGTTAAAGGAGAATCGGCTCTAGCTTAACAAAACTAGTATCACACAGAATATGTGGGGATTAGGTTTCCCAGTTGCTAGAGTTCTCCCTTATATAGTCTTTCAAATTTGGGTTTGAAATAAATGTTAGCTTGGTAACAAAGCATTCAATATTCACCGTTAGATGAAAACCTGATTAGATTCAAGCTAATATTTATCAACCGTCAGATCGAAAACATAGCTTGTGATACACAAATAAAATGCACATTTGTAGGCTTGTGTAACCGTACCCAAACTTGTACATTAGTTGGTTCAATAATAGTTAACCAAATGGTTAGCCATATGATAACTTTCATATCAACCATATTCTTCTTCACCATAAATAGTTCAAATGATTCAAATGAACTAGTTAGAGAGTTGTTCAATTGCAAGGAAATCTCATGTACTACACAAGACACAATTGAAGCAAAAATGATTTGATTCACTCGAATCGGTCCATGAAATATATAGCCACGGTTTGCAATAACATTCCTTAGTTTATAAAGATAAGTTCACAAACATCGTTTTTAGACATAACCTACTCAAGTTCGCGGACTTAAGTTCCCGGATGGAGTTCACAAACTCCAACAGAAATTCTCGGATTTGAGAACTTCACCAGTTCACAGACTTAGCTCACGCACTTCTCCGGTTTCACTTAATCAACAAAGTTCGCAAACTTTGGTTCAAGCAATAAGGACTTATACATATATGTGTTTCCACAATAATGCTTATATCCTCCAATGGTTATACAGTCTAAACTCTCATTTCAATCATTGAAACATTCTCAGAGGACGTTATATAGTTGTTACTAGGATGTAACCGTGCCATAATGGCACGGACTTTGGTCTGTTCATGCAGCCGTTACATAAGTGCTAGTCAATTGATGTTTTTTCTTTTAGGATGATAACATGACACGCAACTATAGTAGAAAAAATGTGGCCATCAGCTTTAGATGGTTGATCGAGATTTCAGACCTAATCAGACAGTCTTGTTGAGTATTCGGCTCATTAACATTTGTAGTATCTCATTTTAGCATTTAAAATAAATGTCAATAACTTTCTTAATAGTGCAAATAAAGACAATTAAAAACTAAAACACGTAAGTTGAAATAAAATTAAGAATCTAATTTCTTTTCTACAAATTCAGTTTTCTTTAGCATGGAACATTAGAGGTATATTTAGTTTCCAGTTCTTGAAGTGAAATAGCACAAAATGCAATATATATGTCGAATACACATACCAAAGGGCAAAGGGATCCGTAGCAATTGAGCAATCTGGAAACACAACACATATCAAAACCAACTTTGGCATCAAATATATACGAATGTTTTTTAGTAATTTGAACATGAATGCCCAAGTAATTTGCTTTTATCAAAACCAACTTTTTTTTTTTGAAGTATAGGTTTTATTATAAAGATTTTAAATTATAACTTGTCGCGGGTATGTGGTACCCACAGAGTCTTGAAATAAAATGTGACTGATAAAAGATGGGATTGCCTGGTCACAGATTTTGGTTGAATAGTTTTATGCTTGGGTTCCATCTGCTGCATGATTTGCTAATCCGTCTGCTGCTTGATTTCCTTCAATGTAGTTGTGTTGTATGGCGACTTGTGGGTTTTGCCCGAGTCTACTTTTTATTTCTTCAATCATTCCTGCTATGTTCCAAGGCGGCGAGGTATTTGATGTGATGAAATGCATGAGGTTCTCCGAGTCTGTTTCAAAAAGGATTTTAGGCCATTGTCTATCTGATGTTGTTGTTGAAGCCAATAGTAAGGCCCATGTTTCTGCAGTAAGAGCTGTCATAATTTCTAGTGGTTGAGCCATAGCTATTAAAGTTCGTGCATCCGAGTCTCTACAGACGAATCCAGCTCCGGAAAATCCCGGGTGGCCTCTGGCTGCTCCATCCGTGTTAATCTTTATCCAATTGGTATTTGGAGTGGACCAACCTACCTAAATTGTTGTCATTCTTTTACCTGTTATCAGGTTGTTGAATGTTGGTGTATCTCCTGGTATGATTGGTGGTGACGCGTGCATTGCCCAAAAATATTCTTGTTGTAGTTTTTGTGCCCAGGCTACTATTTCTTCCGAAGTTGTTTGTTTATGTTGGTAAATTAGATAATTTCTGGAAATCCATAGGGTCCATAATAGAAAACAGAACGAGGATATTATAGAAGTTGATGTTGGATACTGCAGGATTTGGGATATGGTTTTTTGTGGAGTTAAGGTTAAAATCGGGGTGGGGTTGGTGTTTGGTGCATTTGAAAGTTAACCGACTAAGATGTTCCAAGAAAAAACTGCCGTTGGACAATGATTAATAGGTGGCATGCTAATTCCGTATTGGTATTGCATCTCGGGCATATGTATGAGTTGGTCAAATGGATTCGATGTAAGAGAGAGAAGGTCGGTAGTCCTTCATTGATGGCTTTCCACAAGAAAAGCCGTATTTTTGGTGGACATGGTAAGGTCCATAAGAATTTGGTAGGTGGTAGAGGTGTGTGGGTTGGTTGAATGTGGGTTAGACATTTGTATCCCGAAGATGTGGTGTAGTTTCCAGATTTTGAGTGTGGCCAGATAATTTTATATGGGATATTGTTTTGGGGAAGGTGGATGTTAATGATTTTCTGAATTGTTGGATTGGGAATAAAGTTCAATTTTTCACGATTCCAATAGTGGGATATTGGGTCGATAATATCTGCTACCATTTGGATTGGGTAGCATTGTGATGGATCTAGATTAGTAGAGTGTGGAATCCAGTTAGCTTCAATCGGAGTTGATAAACCATTTCCAATATGATGGAAAATTAGTTTTTGCATGGTAGGGATAATTAATGCGAGTTTTCTCCATTCAGGACTGGAAGAGGAGGGAATGGAAATGTTTCCTTGTAGAATTGTTTGTTCATTAAGGTATTTTTCACTGAATAGACTTCCGCATATGGAGTTAGGTTGTTCATGTAAATTCCAGATTCTTTTCATGAGGAGGGTTGTATTATGGTCACTGCTTTTTCTTATTCCTAATCCTCCTTCGGCTAATGGCTTTGTTGCTTTATCCCATCCTATAGGGTGAAGTTTTTTGATTGTTGAGTCATGTCCCCAGAAAAAGTTCTTGGTTATACGATCTATATGTTTGTATATATTTTTGGGAAGTTTTTGTGTTTGCATTATGTGATTTGTGGCTGGGGTTAGGGAGGTTTTTATGAGAACAAGTCTTCCTGCCGGAGTTAGGCACTTCGTCATCCATCCTTTTGCTTTTCTGTCTAATCTTTGAAGGAGATGAGTGAAGGTTTGATTTGATGCTCTTCTTTGTTTAAACTGTATGCCTAGATAGGTTGGCGGTTTTGATGTGGTCGGCATATTAAAGAGTTATTGAAGATCATTTATTTTGGCTGGGTCTAAATTAGGGTGATGGATGATTACTGATTTGGCGGTATTAATTACCTGTCCTGCAGAGGAGCTATAGGCCTGGAGTAGGGTTTTAAGGTGTTGATTACTCTGATTTGATGCTTTATATGTGATTAGAAGATCATCTGCATACATTAGATGGATTATGGGAGGTGCTTTTTGTGATATGTTAAGTCTTGGAACTAATTTTTGGTTTTGAAGGTTTCCCTGGTTTGTGGATAGAATTTTGGCAAATATAATAAAAATATATGACGATAGAGGGTCTCCTTGTCTGATGCCTCTACTTGGGGTGATGTATCCATGAGGTGTACCATTAATTTTAATGGAGTAAGTAATTGTTGTGACGCAAAGCATAATGTAGTCTATAAAGGCTGATGGGAATCCTAGTTTTGTAAATGAAGCTTTGATGAATCCCCAGTTTAGGCTTTCATAGGCTTTTTGAATATCTAATTTGAGCGCTATTTTTGGGTCTTTGGTGGGTTTTGAGGTTCTAATGTGATGGGAGAGTTCCCCAACAATTGCTATATTGTCGTGTATTGATCTTTGTGGCACAAAAGCACTTTGGAAAGGACTTATTAAAAAGGGTAGGATAGGTCTAATTCGGTTGACTAATATTTTTGAGATGATTTTATATGTGACGTTGTAGAGACCTATTGGTCTGAATTGGGAAGGTTTTGAAGGGTGGTCTACTTTAGGGATTAGTGTTATATTTGTGTGATTCATGAGGGTGCATATTAAGATTATTAAAGAACTCTATAACCATTTCTATCAATTGGGGGTGGGTTGTATCCCAGAAAACTTTAAAAAACTTACTTGTATAGCCATCAGGACCCGGAGCACTTTCAGAATTTATCGAGAAAAGTGCTTGTTTGATTTCTGTTGTAGTTACTACCTTCGTAAGTTGGTCTAATTGTCTAGGAGTCAACCTTGGTCTGATATTTGTGAATAGATCTTCATTTATTTTTGTAGGTGGGGTTGTATATTGCTGAGAATAGTGACCTAGGATGAGCTGAATAACATCTTCCTTTTTGCTAATCCAGTTATTTTGTGGGTCTTGTAGTTGTTGTATATTGTTACAAGCTCTGTGAATGGTAGATTTAGTATGGAAAAAGGTTGTATTGAGATCGCATGATTGAAGCCAATGGATTCTAGATCTTTGTTGCCAATATGTCGCATGATATTGTAATAGTTTTTCATGTTCTATTCTCAGTTGTTTTTCTTGTAACTGCCAGAGTTCTAGTTCTGATCCTGATTGGGAAGCACATTGGTGTTGGGCGTTTTTTATGTTGGCTGTTGATTTCTTGATTCTAGTTGGTAGGTGTCCGAAGGTTTCCCTATTCCATTCTAAAAGAGTTTGTCCTGTTGTAATGAGTTTTAGTTGAAGGTTGAGTGTAGGCTCATTGTCGTGTTGTTGTTCCCAAGCTGATTCGACTATTTGTTTGAGTTGTGGATGAGAGAGCCATAGGTGTTCGAATTTGTAGTTTTTTGTTCCTTGCCAATCTATTGCTTTCTTATGAAGCAGTATTGGGGCATGATCAGATGTTATTCTTGGAAGGTGAGTAACTGCCGCATGGGGGTTTGCCGTCCTCCATAGTTGGTATCAAAACCAACTTTGCGTATAACCCTTTCTAAATTGATTTTATCCAAACGATGCAATATTGGAGCTAACAAATCGCAATACATAAGAAAACCTACAGACAAAGAGATGTGGTGGTGGGGAAGCATTATATTATTGTTAGTTGAATTTGAATTTGGTCAATAAAAAGTACAAATAATTGGAAATCTAGGCATGCATGAAGAATACGCCGAGTATCAATCCACCCTAAATTTCACCTGAAAACGATCCATTTTTGTTCTGGTCCGAGCAATGTCAATCCATGTCAAGTAAAACGCGAACAAATTTACCTAAAAAACATTTTAATGAAAAGATATGCACAAAAATTGGTAACAATCAACATTCACGCACTAAAGGATACATCTCGACAAGTTATCAGTGTCGCAACCACTTGATCACCAAAAAACACATTAAGAAATATATCATCTTCTCGATAAGTTGTGCAGGGATTTCATTTTTACTTGAAAACCTCCATAAAAAACAAACAATCATGTTCCATTCTATTGTATCATCCTAAAAAATTGATCTTTAAAGAATCCTTAATATTGAAATAACAAATTAGAACCTATACCTATTGAAAAACAAATTGGCAACAAAAAGTTTATTTTTAAACAAAATTACAAATCCAATCATTAAAACGTCGAATTAGTTAAGATACCAATTGTGAGGTCATTAGTCCGTCATTATCCGCGAACAAAATGACATATACTACAATTTTGCATATAGTCCGAGCAATGTAGTACATTATACATTTCACTAAAAAATCAGCAACTGAAAAAATCAACACAATCAATGCAAGATCATTACCTTTGTTATGGAGAGCAAGAGGGGTTTAATAACTCGTCAGAAGAAGAAAAAAAAGGATAGAGGAGGGAAAGTAGAGAAGATCAGAAGAAGACAAAAGACATACTCTTCGAATAGGGCTGTCAATGGAATACTGAGTTCCGGATTCCGTAACCGATAATCCGAGTTCCTAAAGGAAATTTTCCGACATAACGGTAATCGGAAATGAAAAATTATCGGTAATTTTTGCCTTACCGGAAAAATATTGGTTTAGCATTTTTTTGGTTAATTAGCCCTTGGAATTGAATTCCGGGGTCTAATGTACCGTTAAAATATGGCCCTTGTTCAAATAACCAAAAACCAAAAATATACTTTTCTAATATCCTAAATTGGGTATTCCGCCCAAAAACATTAAAAAATGTTTCTTTAACTTCCCAATATGCCCTAAACTAATCTATGAACATGATATTCTGTTCTTCTTTTAACTTGAAAAATCTCAAACTCCCGATCGTCATTTCCGAAGCTCCGACCTCCTCCTACTTCGAATTAATAATTTCCAGAATGAATAAATGTATGATTGAATTTGTTCAGTTCAGATCTATGGTTATCGATTCCTATTTTGAATTTGTTTGATTGTGATTTCGGATTTGGGCAGAGGGAAGATGGATTACAGACAGAACTTCGGTTTCAGAAGGAAACAAAGAGAATGGATACAAATTCCTTATGGATTTGAGCAAGAAGATGTTGTTGATATTGTCATTGATAAACGGTTAATTGGGTGGACTTCTGACACCGAAAAATCATTCTTGGTGTTCGAATTAAGAGTGAATGGAATGGGTGAAATAAATGGTTTTGGAGTTTTCATGTGTCAATGAATATTGGGTTATGCTTGTAATTCGAATTTGCAGGAAATTGGAAAGCTTTAGAAGATGATTACTCAATGTACAATACTAGCATCAGGTTATGCTTACGAGATGTTCGGCAAAATTCCTGAACCACAGGGAACAGGTGGATGGGTGTGCGAATGGGGTTTGAATGATTTACTTACTGAGAAGAAGGAAGAAGCAAGTTCAGGTATTTCGTTGAACATAAAACTGCCGAGAAAGCTTAAGTTATATCGTTTTTTTGTTGCGAAAAAATGGAATACTAGCACTACCAGTTACAAGACTACAACAACATTCCCACGAAGTATAGAAGGTGCTTGAGATAATGGTGGAGGATTTGTTGTTTGAGATCGATACTAGTGATTTTTGTTATATATAATATATATTGCTGGTATATGCAATTTGAACTATTGCTCTCAGGGACTGAAATTTATGTCCAAAAAGATTAGTTAGTCCACTCATATCGTATGGAGACACTAACACTTCTAGATTTTAGACCATGTCATGAAATACTGCAACTGGTTTTTAGTTGTTGCACTCATTCTGTACTTAGTTTGATATATCTATTTAATGGTGAGTATATCTATTTTTTTCTTTTTTTCTGTGGCAGCGGGAGGCTGTTAACCTGTTGCTTTTGGCATTAGTATGAAACACCTTCAGTCATTACGTATCGGAGCTATACATCTTTGAATTTCCCACTGGCAATGAGTGCATATATGTACGTGGGGATATATTTAAGTAGTCCAGTACACTTTCAAGTTGATGATGTTTTCTGGGTGTAAATTAGATTGATGATGTTTCTCCTGTTGGAATTGAAATTGAGAACTAAAAGGGTATGGATTGATAACGATGTTCCAAATAGATCGATGGGGTTCGACTCTGAATGAAGTGTTCATGAATTTTGTATCTTTTAGTAAAGTAAACATCTTTGATGCTATTTTACTTTGATCTTCAGCAATTTTTCTTTCATCATGTGATTTTTTTATTTTGGAATTTAGTGAGCTGAAGAAGGTGCAAAGAACAAACTTCTTTATTGTTCCTAATGCGGCCCAAATGTAGTTTTTGGCTTTGATTTTGTTGCGGTTCTAGATGGTACCACCGTGACTATTCTATATCTTTATTGTTGAACAACGATTAATACCCATATTGAGCTAACAAGTCATTTAAACATTTTTTTTATCTTGCTAGCGCATTTTTTGATCAGGTTGCACATGGGTGCATAATGCATATTTTGATAGGAAATAAATTTTGGCCAAGTTGCATCTGGGTGCATGATGCATATTTTTATAGAAATTTTGGTTCTTCTTATTTTTCTTATTTAATACTTGTTTTTGGTTGATGCTTTGATAGTGAATGTATTGGTAATGGCGACGGATTTTATTGCTCCAGATCATGAACTAATAATTTTGGTTGTGTATAATATATTGCAAGAATTACTAGGTAAACCTAGATTTATCCACTAAGTACATAAGATGCACCCGAGTGCATAATGTATAAATTCTAAAGGGAAATAAGGGTTTGGATGGTTGCACCTGAGTGCATAATGTATATGTTTTTAATTCTTATGGAAATAATTTTTTGTCAGGTTGTATTTGGGTGCATAATGCATATTCTTATAAAGGATAAATTTTGTCTAGGTTGCACCTGGATGCATTATACATATTTTTATATGATATAAATTTTGGCCAAGTTGCACCTGAGTGCATAATGCATATTTTTATAAGAAATAAATTTTGGTCAAGTTGCACCTGGGTGCATAATATATCATCGGCCTGGCTTAAAATATTTTATTTTATTTTTTGAATTTCATATTAACAATGGATCTTGTTTCGTAGAGAATTTCGAGCCCTTTCCAAAAATGTAAATTTCATTAAAATCCGACATATATTTCGGAAGTTGTGACTTTTCTCGCGATTAATTTTAAATTGGAGAGGGAAATAAATAGGAGAGAGAAAGGATATGATAAAGAATAAAATTTAAAGTAAGGGTATAGATGACTAAATTTTCTTGTGTCTTTTTCACCCATACTCATATTTTAGCAGTCCATTGCTACCAACCATTAGGGGCCTATGGTCATATGACCCATTTTCCGATTGGTTTAGGCACTTACCATTCCGTTAATTACCGATACCGGTAATTATTGTCGCACGTCTATATTGTACGTGTTAATATTACTATGTCTATTATCTTCCATATTCATCTAATCTTCTTCTATTCGAAACAAAAGGAAAAAGACTACCCTAGAGAGAGTCGAGAGAAAGAGACCGATACTTCAAAGAGAGAGTCGAGAAAAAACTTTTTTTTTTTTTGGCAAGAACATGTAACTAAGAAAATTTGGAACATTATATGTGTATACTTTGTGTTTTGCATGGATTTTGAACCTAAAGTTTCTCATTTTGAACAGATAAACCTAAAGTTTCTTATTTTGAAATAATTTTCAGTATGAGAAATAGGTTATGTATAACGTTGTCACATACCGGTATTTATCGGTAAAATTACCGATATCCGCTAACTTAATGGAACGGTAACGGTTTAGATTTTTAGAATTCTGCCGGAAATTAACGGTATCGGAATTCCGATATGAAATTTCGGTAACGGTAATGGATGAGTTAGTTACCGTTTCGATAGGTTCCATTGACATCCCTATCTTCGACTATAGTCTAAGAGCTTAGATTTTTTTCTTTCTTATTTGTTGAAGTTTGAAGGTCGTTATTAAACGGGGATGTTAATGGCATTGATTGGGAATTTTATGTGGATGTAACAGAGCATTCGTCACAGAAATCCCAAGGTTTGAGTCAAACCTTATGCATGGATAAGGTTTTAGTCAATCCATTTTGAAGGACATAGTCAAATAGGTCCGTTTTAGTTGAGACCGATTCATGTCTAAAGTACGTTATTATCCCTTCATTGCTTAACCAAAGTTAGAATAGGTCGAGTAAAATACTAATACCACTAATCTGAATCGGTACCCAATTTAACTTGACAAGGTTGCGAATCTTCCTCTTCGTTACCCCCTCATTTTTCTTCTTCTTCTCCCTTGAGTCAATAACCAGAGCTAACATCGCGACAGAAGGGAATCAAGGTGACTTAAACCTAAATGTAGTATTCTAGTTGTAGATGGTGGATTTTCGACGAAGGCTAAAATCGTAAACCCATAATTATATGAACTTCTGATCCATTGAATCCTCATTGAATCCTCTGATTGAGAATACTTTCTCTCAGAGTACATGTAGATATGTGGTCTCACGACTATACAACAGTATATCTCATGAATACTGAACACTTCAGTAATTATTTCTATATAGTATCACGGGATGGACGGCTCCTAGACAGCTTGTTCTGCTAGTATAGAGCGATAACGTCTTCAGGATACAAACAACGAATTTAACTTGACTATATAAAGGATATGAAACTCCAGTAAGCTCATATCGGAATAATTAATGCTCCTAGACAGCCTGCTCTGCTAGTATAGAGACATAAATTAATTATTCCCAAATTCTTGGATTCATCCACAGAATTTCCGAAAATATTCAAATATTTTCGCAGATATTTCATTACTGCAAACCATGGTTCTTCCCAGCAGAAATACATGGGTTAGTAATAAATATTCAATGCACGGGCATCATATCTACCTCTGAGTAAGCCCTATCTCAAACCTAAATTCTTGGATTCATCCACATAATTTCCGAAAATATTCAAATATTTTCGCAGATATTTCATTGCTGCAAACCATGGTTCTTCCCAGAAGAAATCCATGGGTTAGTAATAAATATTCAATGCACGGGCATCTGAGCTACCTCTGAGTAAGCCCCAATTCAAATGGTGAAAGTGTACTCAACGACGATGCACTAACAATCACCGCACGAACGAGTATTTCAAAATACGACGAGACGTTGAACCTATGCAAAATAGAAAGGAAAATAATAAATAATTAAAAATTGACCAAGGCGCTGAGAGCATGGGCTCACTGACTGGACGACCGCGCCGTGGTCAATCCCACGCCAGTTTCATATTTTTATCATATTTTTTTATTTTCCTTGAGTTCATGAAAATTCTTTCATTTGAACAAATATCATGCGTTTTGAGGAAACTCCTCAGCTTCATGGTGTTTCTTTCACACCAAAGATATAATATAAAATTAGGGAAGAATATTGTGGGGGCGTGACCATTGGCCATGCCTTGGTCCCATACGGCCCCACACATCATGATTCCTCATTATTTTATTATTATTTCCCTAATTTCATGAAAACTCCTTAATCTCATGATATTTCCTTGGTCCCATGAAAAATAATATAAAATTAGGAAAACCCGTGTGCACGGGCCATAGCCAGTCAGTCAAACCCTAGATGGCTTCACACGTCCCCTTTTATTATTATTATATTTTTCATGTTTTCATAATCCCATGAAATTCCTTGATTTCATGATATTTCCTTCAAATTATGAAATTTCCTTTAAATTGTGAAATAATACATAAAATTAGGGAAAACGCACGGGACCAGGCCATGGCCGGCCAACCATGCTCCAAGCCAATCCCACACGCCCACACATCCCTTATTTTATTATTATTATTTTTTATGTTTCCTTCATCTCATGGAAACTCCTTGATTTGAATAAAAACTCTTTAACTTTAGCAAAACTCCTTGATTTTATCATATTTCCCTAAAATCATGAAAATATTATAAAATTTTGGAAAACCGTGTGGATTGGCTCCCTTGGTCTTCTGGCCATGCCTTGGCCATGGCCGGTCCCACACTTCATGATTCCTTCACTTTTTCATTATTTTCCTCCATCTCATGAAGTTTTGACGGTTTTATCAAAAAACCCTGGTTTCTTCATATTTTCTAAAATGATGGCTCAAACACACATCCGAAAATATCAAAATTCTCAGAACTGAGATGCGAACACTTTGGAGATATGAGAATGTTACCTTGACCGACCAAGGTTGTCTCTTTGGCTCTCAAAGAGCCGGTCTTACATATGTTCACAATTTGACCTAATTTGCGCAATTGCACATATTAGGTCCAAAACTCTTCCAAACGCCTTGGAACTTCATGGAACGATCAACACTTGATCCCGTGACCACCCAGAGGCGGTTTCATGACCCCTTGGTCGGTCCTCCACTTCTTCAAAATTAATTAGGTCTTATCACCTAATGCTGAACCCAACAGTAATTCATGATTAAACCAGCATTTGATCATTCTTTCAATCAACAAGTCACCAAACTCTTCAAGAGGTCTTGGTGTTACATGATTGACCCACGGTCTCATGAAACTAATCCTTCCTTCGTTCCATGGTTCAATTCCTAACAAACCATGAAGTGGTCATCAATTGATCAAATTAGGGTTTCTGAGTCCAAGGATTATAATTCCAGATTCAAACACTAATAAATTTATGACGATCTCATGATCAATACTCTTATTAATTATACTCGGTTCAACTACCAGTATTTTAATTAATATTTTATTTTGGTCACGCTGCCAATAATTCATTAGATGAGCAATAATTTCTTAGATAAGCAATACTTGCTCACATCAGAGAATATTGGTTCAACTATCAATATTCAGCAAATCATCGAATGAGCAATACTTGCTCGCCTCAACTATCAACGTGAGGATCATGCCCACGTTCAATTCATGAGTTTCAGAACATTTTTTCAAAATCATGTTCAACTCAATAATTACATGGACTCATCGTCCCATGATATCACGAAGTCAGCAACTGACTAAACTAACCACGGGACGTCAATCGTGTCACTTGGGGGGGGTATCAATTAGGGTTTTGGTCTGGCAGTCTACGACACGTGTGTTCAAACACACGATGGAATGTGAGCAAGTCATGCAATCAGTTGAAGGAGTTAACAAAGTAGTGGATGGAAAATCAACCAAGTCTTCGCACGATGAGCAACTGGTTTCAAACACTATTTCCATCTCTCCACTCTTTGATTCCATCAACTGTCACACTTCATGGGATCATGGTGTCTACAATTCCAGCAATATAAATAAGTCTATGAATCATGATTGAAATAACAAGAACAACAACGTCAACAACGACGAGAATCTCATGTCTCATTGACATCACGGGATCATCAACTCATCAATTGAGCAATTACTCTCAACTGAGCAATTTCAATCATTCATAACTTATAATATTCAGAATTCACAACACACCTACAATCTTTGATTACCATTGATTCCATACATTTCTTAGCTTCCCTCCTACAAATCAACCTATCCTCTCTTGTGACCGAATTTACTCTGGAACGTCCATTGTCTTGGTTTAGGCCGGAGTACTACAGATTGATCTCTCGAATTCAAAGCACTCCCTTCTTGCAGTGCATCTGTGTGAGGTTCAACATTTCGCTCGGTTCAAGGAGTCTCCTCCACACAGTCGTATCCTCAATTCCATAAAAACTAAAAAATAATTTTGCCCCATCTACATATTGGCGACGACAGTGGGAGATTAATCTCTCGGTTGCAATTTCAAATTCATCAAGATGGTCGGTCTTAGGTTAGGATCAGTTACAAATCCTAACGCAAACATTGCTAGCACTAGAAATAATGATGATATCCCGGAAACTGTTCCGGCCGCTAACGTCAACGGCGCTGACGATACTCTTCCTCAGACTAATGCGGAAAGTCATCCCCTGTTAGGTCGACATCCCGAAGAAGTTAGAGGAAATCCACCACCTACCATTTTCGATCTCATCAAAGCGCAAAAAACTCTTGAAAAGAATCAGACGGGTATGGCCGCAACACAACATAAGCTATTTGATCATCTGAAGACTCTTATTGACAAATTTTCAGATAAAACTCAAGAGAAAGGGGAAGAAAAGGAGAAGTCCTCAGACGCTGCTATTCCTGAGATAATTCCAATTCACACAGTAAATGACGATGAAACTAAAAAAGCTTTAGGCAATTCGTCAACGAAAGAATCATCGAATTTCATCACTCAGGAAGACTTGGAGCGCCTTCTGGAGAATCATGGAAAAGACAAGACATCACATGTCCATCATCACAAACCTCCTTATCCTGATGCTACGCAGAAGATTCCCCTTCCAAAAGGTTATGTCTCCCCAACTTTCACTCTATATGACGGGACCGGCAATGCTCGGGAACACGTCTCTCACTTCCTTAAAGCCTTGGGAGAGCATGAAAATAACCACGTTGTTTTCCTCAAGGAATTTTTAAAATCTTTAAAAGGTAGGGCGTAGACCTGGAACAACAATATTGCACCTGGAACCATCAACAATTGGGGAGAAATGATTAACGCCTTCTATATGAAGTACTACTTTATGTCAGAACAAGTCACCCTCTCTGACCTTGGAAGGATGTTTCAGAGGGCCGGTGAAAATCCCAATGACTTTGTGAAAAGATTAAGAGTCCAAGCCTTGGACTGTCATGATCCGAACGTCACAGAACAACAGCTGGTGGACTTATGCATCAATGACATGCTCCCGGTCTACAAAGCTCTACTATAGAATCTCTGATTCCATACTTTCTCAGAGCTCCACGAAGCAGCGAAGAGGTCGGCAACCACTGCACCTGCTCTGTTATAAAGAGAAAAATCCACAAAGACTGGAGAAGCACGAGACACTCGAGGAAGCAGACGTGGTCAACAAGTAGTACAATCTGCAGCCTTCCACAAATGTTGTAACGGAAGGGAGAAAACAGAAAGATGAACCACAGTGCAAGCATACTTCTTCCACCCCTTCAAAGGCACAAAATAAGGATAATGTGCAAACTTCTCCTCAGCATACAGAGGATCCAGAAGCACCTGACTTTCCCTGCTCCATTGAAGAAATCATCGAATTTCTGGAAGCCTGGATTCAAGATGGTGCAATCAAATTGCCATATGTCAGGAAGGAACCAGCTGAAGAGGCCATGGAAAATCCTCGGTACCGTCGCTTCCATAGGTTTGTAGGCCATCCCACAATTGATTGCAAGACTTTAAAGCGCATATTTAAAGAAAAAGTCGAGTCAGGAGAACTTAATCTTGGAGCCGAAGGAGTGCACATAGATCCCCTTCCCATCATGACTTTTTCTATTTCCGAAGCACCAATCAAGGAAGAAGTTCAGTCATTAATAGATCATGTCCGCTAATTGATCTATCTATCGAAAGCACAAAGGGGATATATGTTTACGGCTTTGAATCACATAGTTTCTGGGAAATGCATGCTGATTTCAGATGTACCTCCTGAACCTTCAGCCACTGACAAAGAAATGTATGACTGGGGACTGCTCACCACAATGCACATCAAAGGAAATGTATTTAAAAGGGCGTTTATTGATATTGGTATTGCTGTCAACATCATTCCTTTGAAGACCCTTAGGGCTTCCAGTATTACTCGACAAGAGGCTACTCATGCTCCCACAACAATCAGAGATCATGAAGGAATTTCCAGGAATGCATATGGCTTCATCAGTCTCAAAGTTACAGAAAGTTCGGCCTATACTGGGACCAAGTGTTACATAATCCGGGAAGACCTTGGATATGACATGATCCTTGGAAGGACTTGGATCCATACTGGAAGACTGACCTTCATGTCTTCAGCGCACTCCACTACTGACAGAGACTCCGAGTCAGAAGAAGAAGAAGAGGAGAATGCCCTACCATTTGAATATCTAAAGGAAGTTGGAACCTTGATGAGACCTGCACAAGAACCTGGAGAGAGTTCATATGCCTTTGTCGAAAGGTTTCGAGCTCAGGCAAGTCTTATTCCTCTTCATGCTCTAATATTACCAATGTTTAAATATGCAACTTTGGTCCAGGGACTTCTCCCCATGAACAATTTAGCAATTTTCAAGAGTTGTGAATGGGTAACTTCACCTCGATAATATTACACCCAATGGCTGGGTTCAGCGTGTATCCATGTTGATCATTCCGTCAAGAAATCTATTGCTTAAGACCAAGCAAAACACGACAGACAGTATGCTGGATATCCTTCTCTATGCCAGTGTCCATATGTGCCCCAACCATGAAGTCAGCAAAAAATATTCAAGGCACGGACCATAAAGCCAAACAAGTTCAAGGAAGGGGATTTGGTTCTCAAAGCAACTAAACGGGATATCCATTCTGCAAGGAGCTCTAATTGGGAAGGACCAGTTATGATCGCTAAGTCCATCACCATAGGATACTACAAACTGATCAACATGGATGGACGAACCTTACCAGTAATTCACGAGAATTGGATTAAGGCGTTTGTCTGAGATTATTGGGCATTTGAGGTACTAGGCGTTTAAGCATTCATGACGTCTGGATTTGGAATTTTAGGATTTTCTTTCATTTTATTTCAATTCCTCCAAAGCGTTTGCAATACTTGCAATCAATATTTGAATTCAGCAATTTATCAAAAATTCAGTTCATACTTCTTAAAAGAAAATCTCTATCAAGTCCAAAAGAAAATTCTTAACCATCTACCAATCCAAAACCATGATATCAAAACCCAAATAAAACCTCACATCCCTCAGTAATTTATAAGTCAAGAGATTATGGAAAATGAATCAAAGAAAATCAACGAAGAAATATTTTTGCGCCTCTGCATCCTTCAAAGCCTGTAAAGCCTCCTTCTCCTTGTTCAGCTCTTCAGTCATCCTGGCAATCTTGTCTTCCTTCTCCATCACAACATCATTGGGAAAGGGTATGTCATTTTCACATGAATCCTTAATAGCGTTCATCTTCTTACGAAGCCACTTCATATTGAATCCAAGTCTCTCAAAATTATCCAAGTTGAACTCCCAATCAAAGAGTACATCTGGGGTTACGGCATTTCTGGATCTAGTACATATGTCGCTTATAAAACGCAAGAGAACACTTACCTGAATCCACCAACTAACTCATGATACGGAAGTGAGGCATCGAACGGAGGATCAAAAGCAACTCCTGCACTTGGGTATTCATACACGATTATAAGGTTTTCAACTATTGGAGCGGCTTCTACAATCAAGGCAACAATTTCTTCAGTATTTTCTGTTGGTGTCATGAATTATTCTATTACTGAAACAAAAACAATCTAGATCCCCATGACCTCATCAACATCACTTTTACGGCCTTGAAGAGAAGAGATAGTTTCCTCCTTATCAATATCCTCGGGGTCGCTCGGTTCATCATTTTGAGTTTCTTCATTCTCAACTTCGGTATTTTGCACCTAATACGAAGATTACATGAGATTACGATCATCCAAGCACGAAACCAAAATAAATCATGAACTACAGCATAAAAGTGGTCTAACATCATCAAAGTCTTTCATTATACATGCTATATGTTAGCAAATAACGTGAAATTCACAAAATCACGTTTTACAACAAGTCCGCCTGAGAAGATTTTACACTTCCATTTACAACACAATGAACTGGGAGAAATTGGTGAAGAATAAAGGGTTGAGTTATATAAAATTCTCTTTGTATAAGTGTTACCTACAACATGTCAAAATTTCATAGCAATCGGATGAACGAGCAAAACGATGTGGTCAAAACTCGGGACTACACGACATCTGAATAAGTTCTGAAAGTCTCCCTGAAGTTCACTATTTAGATTTTTTCAGGCCCTGAACGTGCTCAAAAATTAAAAAACTTCTTTGATAAAGCTTGAAAAATTCCTAGGCTTAAATATGCATATGCGAATCATGAAAATCCGACAACAAACGAGGATTTTACGACGTTTTTCCTAAAATGCCGAGTTCTGAATTTTCTGGCAACGTTTTTTTGGCAAAACTTGTCGTATATTCACATACTTTCTCATTCATTCACTTATATACCAGCGAGTTTATACTTTTATGGATGAAATACGAGAGAAATATTTACCTGGGTGGTCTCCGAAGCATTCAAGGAACCAGAATGGCTTGCATCAACATCGACAACTCTGTCACCTTCATTCGGTTTTGAACTCTGGGAATTTTCTTCATTGCCATCCTTCAAACGAGTGTTATCGGTATTTTCCACATCCATGGAATCATCCTCCTGGACATATCCCCAACAATTAACATTTCATTCATGAGGCACCATAATTAATATAGGAGGAAATACTTACAACTTCTTCTTCTTCACTCAATTCAGAAATTCTTCGCCTAGAAGCGGAAAACTGAAGACCGTCAATACTCGATGGAGTAAAGTTATGCAACAAAATAACAAAGGTAGTTTTAAGATCCTAATTACGTGGATGAGAAGAAGTCATGATGAAAGAGGTATCGACAACTCACCAGATGAGTCACTTGGGACTTTATAGTGTTGGGTAACATCCTGTAACCATTATGCATGCCATCTCCGCCATGAACAACCGCCTCAGTCTCTGAAAAATCTACACGGATTCGAGGTTTTACGCTACGACCGTCCTGTGGTAAATTTCGACAACAAAATCAGAATACAGCTATTATAATTTTATGAAGATTATATAAAAAATTTTACATGAGAGCATCCTGGAGATGATTTTCGCTTATCACCAGAGAGATACTTCAATCTTGGTCGACCAACAATCATCTCATCAGAGGGACGACTCCTTACTGGAGGCTGACTGATTGTCACGAACTCATGCAATCGCTCAAATTGATCGTCCCAGAAGTCTGCATAACCTGGAGTCACATATGCAAATCTATTGGAGCAAGGGAACCAGTATTTACTTCCTTTCACATGGGTATGATCTAAGAGAGTCATGAGCTGCTCAACCGATGGATTCCTCCTCCGAATAGTTGGAACACACTGATCCATACCCATTTGTCGAGCTTCTCTATCAATATTATACTCCTCTACTGAAAGTTCTCCGTACGAAACCGATAGCAAATGACCAGGGGTACATCTCAACATGAAAGATCTCTCACCATCGTTTAGATCCGCGCCAGATGAAAAAATCGTGCTCTCTCCAGTATTGAAGGTCATCGGTTGAGAAACGTAAGGAGGCACTGACACCCAAGGATGGAAATCGAACTCATATTCGTCATCCAACACGTTAATAAGGCGCGCCTTAGATTGAGGATGCTTTGTGGACCAACGCATGATCTTGGGTATGACATTAGTATTCGGTCCTTGTAATTCTTGCAAATTCTTGAAGTGTTCCCACATCAGAGCTTGAAGAAACATCGTGTTAGCATAACATTCAATCTTCAAGAAGCTATTGGACACGCTGAAGTCTATAACCAAATAGTCTAAGTTGTAATACAAGGTGCCCAAGAAAAAACTACCTATCGGGAGTTGCTCACCTTGAGCCATCTTAATAGCAGAGGGGATCACGAAAGGCTTAAACAAGTTTCCAATGTATTCAAATACATCTATGGACAATCGTAAACATAAGCAAGCAACAATGGGTAACATACCGTCGATAGGTTTATCAGAAACCTCGTCTTTGGGCCACCAGCATGTCAACCAGAGAGCGTAGCATCCTTTAATGCCAGCCTTATTTGCTGCCTCCATTGCAGTTGTCAAGACATGAGAAACGACGGTCTCCTCATCTAAAAGATCCCCAGGGAGATTGCACGTGGTAGATGCATCAGAGCTGCCACGTCTTCCAAAGTAATAGTGAACTCTCCCCATCTACATATGAAGGTGTGGGTAAGAATACACCAACGAGCAAGCAAAGCCACAATACTTCTTGCGTCATAAAAAATGAACAACTCTCCAGAAGCCTGAATGGCCCTTGTCACCTGCGCCTGATCGAGCATGGCCCTCACATGAGGAAAACCCAACATATGCCTCGCCTATCCAACAAACTTCTCCAAAGGTCGTCGAGAAATCTTAAATTCTATGATCGATGCAATGAAGACTCCTCGTTCAAGACAAACCCGGATTACTATCTTAGGAGTCACGAATTTCTTTTGAGTGACAGTCCTGGGATTTATCAGAAGACGATACGCTGGAGATTTCAAATGCTTTTCAACTCCTGGAGTATCTTCCTCGAAAAATGCATCATCTATGTTTGGGACATTCTTAATCCCAAGAGCTTCGTCCTTGTCTTCACCAGCAGAAGTTTCATCCGTGCATGCCTCATATCTAGAGATGTCATCATCAACACAATTTCATCTCTTGAAGTGTCGTTAACTTGGGAGTTGGTCATCTTACAAAGTAGCTGCAAAAATTCACATTACATGCTACTTCAGTACACCATCCATAATCAAGGAAATACTAGCGTCTAATGGTAACTCTTAACTCTTACTTTTTATGCTTCCACTAACAGTAGTGATGGTAATGTTAGAGTTAACACCTCAAAGTCGTTTGTTTCTTCAAAACCTACAAAAGACGAACAAAACTCAGATTTTTCATAAAATCATGAATATTTCTACTGTGTGAGCATTCACCATGGAATCATGAAAACTAAAACATTATTTCATCATAAATAATTGTTTATTTCTAAATATTATTACACAAAACTCAAGTTTTGATTTTAAAGAAAATGTTTTATTTAGTCACGTAAATAAATAAATAAATTTCAACGTGAGCAAGGTTCACAAAAATAAACCTTGTGGACACTCCACGGTTTTTTTAAAAAAATAAGTAGAAAATACCATTAGGTCCTAGGAATAATATATTAGAGAGAGTCTAGTCCATTTGACCCAGTCAAATGTCTGTTTGGTCCTATTTGGTAATATAAATTATCATTTGGTCCTAAAAATTATCATTTGGTCCTAGGGTGATGTCATGGATGATGTGAATGTCATCTTGTAGTGGCAGAAATACTCTTATATTATTGTTTGGTCATATAAAATAATGATTTGGTCCTAAGGTGATGTCACAGTCTTTTTTTTTTTTTCTATTTCTTAATAAAAATAAATAAATAAAACTTAAAACTTAAATATCTTTTGAACCATATGTCTAAAAATGATAAATTTTATATATTCGGAAAGCCCTCGACGATAGCTTTCCAACGAGTACCATTGTCGCTATGTTTCGGAGATTTTAATTTTTGCCTTATTTTTTAACTATAAAATGAACTATTATACGAGTTCATTCTACAAAATGAACTACTTTAATAAATTATTATACGAGTTCATTCTACAAAATCAACTACTTTAATGAACTATCAGGCTAGTTAGTTCATTCCAAAAAGTGAACTCTTTGGATTAAATAACATATGAGTTCATTCTACAAAATGAACTATCATACGACTTCATTCTACAAAATGAAGTGGTATAATGAACTATTATTACGAGTTCATTATACAATATGAACACCTATCACGAGTTCATTCTACAATATGCACACCTATCCCGGGTTCACTCTACAATATGAACTACCGTTTACGAGTTCATTTTATAAAATGAACTACCATAATGAACAACTATTACGAGTTCATTCTACAATATGAACTACCATTTTGAATTACTATTACAAGTTCATTTTACAATATGAACAACTATTATGAGTTCATTCGAAATTAAGAACATCTATCACGAGTTCATTCTTCAATATGAACTATAATAATGAACTACTATTGCGACTTCATTCTTCAAATGTAACAATTACTATGAGTTTATTCTACAAAATAAATTGCTAGTGTATACGAGTTCATTCTACGAAATGAACTGCTAGAACTAGAATGAACTACCATGTTACAAAATAGTGTTCATTCTCGGAATGAACTACTATTATACCGATTTTTTTCAAAAGCTCCGAAACATAGCGACAATGGTACTCGTTGGAAAGCTATCGTCGAGGGCTTTCCGAATATATAAAATTTATTAATTTTTGACATATATTTTGAGAGATATTTAGTTTTTAAACTTTTGAATATTAAGGTTAGAATGAGAGAGAAATTAATAGAGAAAATAAACAAGAGAGAGAAATCACTCACGTGAGAGGAAAAAATAAGAGAGATAACTGTAGTACCAGAATATCGCTACAACGTTATTCCTGCGATATTAACAACGTTTCTGCGAGCGTCACTGCCAATTCTTTAACAACGTTTCAAGAGCGACACAGAATACCCAAAGAGAAACTGACGATGGAAGAAATAAAAGAAGAATATGTTGATCCTGCGATGGATAAGATCGCAGAATAGATCCGAAATAGGAGGAAAACTTAGCTGTCATCCATTATGTAAATCCCTATATAAAGGGCTCGATAGATCCAGAAAAGGATGATGTATTTTTGAGAGTTGAAAGAGTCTTGAGGAGAGAGAAACTCCAAGAGAATATTTGTAATCTTGATTTCTCCCAATTCTGTAAACATTTATGAGATTTGAATAGTAAAGTGTCATTTAAATCTTTGAAGTTTAATTGATTTCCAATAGATTTTTATAGAATCTTAACAAGGGTATAGTGTGGGAATTCCTGCAACTACATTTTGGCGCTAGAAACAGGGACTGAATTAACGAAAATTGAAGAAAAAGCGAAGAAGAAGATAAAAATTGTTCAAGATTAAGGAAATCATTAAGTAAATCGGTGAGATAATTGAAGGAAGAATGATCAGAATCAAAAATGATTGTAGAAAATTGGAATGTGATATGGTAACAAGAGCAATGGTTGATAGATTTCATGAAAACATTAAGGGGAAGATACATAAACGGGATTTTGAAGGAAGGAAAATTATGACAGTGGAGAAGATATCATCATTAAAAGATTGGGAAAAGCAGGAGATTACATTCACAACAGCAGAAATACCAGAAGAAAATCTAGGTCATATATCTTGTTTGGTAATTACGATATACAATATACCAATGAGAAAGGGAGAATCAATAAAATCTGAAGAAGAATGGGCTATGAATAGAACTTTGGTAGATACAGGAAGTTCTGTGAATATAATGTTCTATCATACTTTTAAGAAAATGGGATATAAGGATGAAGAAATGTTTAATTCAACATATCATATTCAAGGCTTTGGAAAATCGTTAACAAAACCTAAAGGCGAAATAGTGGTACGAATTCCACTAGGAGAAGTTGAAACACAAATATCATTATGCGTGGTAGATGTGGAATCACCGTACAATATGATACTGGGAAGACCATGGATACATGCAATCAAGGATGTAGCATCAACGTTGCATCAGTGCATTAAATTTCCTATGCCCAGTGGAATCGGAGAAATTAAAGGAGACACATATTTTGCGAAATTGTGCTCGCAGAAAATTGGCGAGAGAAACAAAGAAGGAAGAAGAATTTAAAGTTTACATGATAAGAGAAAAAGAAGGAAAAGGAATAACCAGTGAAATCCCACAAGAAGGAGATGAACTCGCGAGAATTATGAACGCACCAACACCAATGGGAGAACCTGAAGCCAGTTATGTCGCAGCAGAACCAACAAAGGAAATAAATATTTGGAGTAAAGAAGATCCTAAAATGCTGAAAATTGGGACTAGAATGGAGGCAGATGAGGAAGAAAGAACTATAAATCTTTTGAGAGAGTATGCAGATATCTTCGCGTGGAGCATGGACGAGATTCCAGGGATAGACCCGTCAATAGCATGTCATAAATTATAAATCAACAAAAACATAAGACCATTTAAGCAAAGAATAAGGAAGATCGCAACAACATATCATTCTCAAATAGAAGAAGAATTACAGAAGATGCTCGACGCAGGAATTATAAGGCAAGCAAAATATCCAGAGTGGATTGCAAATATGGTAGTGGTCCCAAAGAAGAATAAGGGGATAAGAATTTGTATAGATTTCACTGATTTAAACAAGGCTTGTCCAAAAGATAGTTTTCCATTACCAGATATTCCACAGATGGTTGAATCAGCAGCAGAAAATGCTAGAATATCATCGTTGGATGGGTATAAAGGATATAATCAAATCCCTCTCACTAAAGAGGATCAAGAACATACCGCATTTTTTGCTCCAAGAGGATTATATTGTTATACAAAGATGCCATTTGGCTTACGAAATGCTGGAGCAACGTATCAAAGAATGGTGGAGAAGATGTTTGCAAAGTGGATCCACAAAACATTAGAAGTGTATGTAGATGATATGCTAATCAAAAGCAAAGAAGCTGAGGATCATGTGCAAGATTTGAAAGAGATTTTCGATCAAATGCGGCAATTCAATATTAAAGTGAAACTGATAAGTGTACTTTTGGAGTAACTTCAGGGAAAATTTTGGGGTATATTGTATCAAAAGAAGGAATACAGGTTGATCCAGAAAAGGTACAAGCAATTCGCGATATGCCAACACCTGCGACGGTAAAAGATGTGCAAAAATTAAATGGACTCTTAGCCTCGCTGGGAAGGTTCATTTCGAGATCTTCAGACAAGTGCAAACATTTTTTCGATATACTCAAGAAGGGAGCAAAGTTCAAGTGGACATATGAATGCGAAAAATCTTTTCAAGGAATAAAAGAACATTTAACGAACATAACTATTCTACAAAAAGCAGAACCAGGAGAAGAATTATTGATTTATCTTGCAACAACCACATATGCGCTAAGTGCCGTGTTGCTGCAAATAGATGCAGGGGTGGAAAAACCAATTTATTACATTAGTAAAACATTCAATTCTGCAGAGAAAAATTATTCAAAGATTGAGAAACTATTTCTAGCATTGGTGCATGCAACTTTCAAACTTCGCATATATTTTCAAGCACATAAGGTCAAAGTGTTAACGAAAGTGCCAATTGAGTCAGTAATGAAAAATTCAAAGAGATCGGGCAGAGTTGAGAGATGGAATGCACAGGTAGGACACTTTGATATACATTATGAAATTTTATCCTCGCCAAAACCACACGTCATCGCAGAATTCTTAGCTGAATTTCCTTTAGAAGATGATGAAGCTGTGGAGGAGATGATGGATGTAGAAGAGGAATGCGGAGATCCAAAAGAGCTATTAACAGAACCCAATAGATGGTAAATATTAGTGGATGTATCATCCAATGGAGAATGAAATGGAATTGGAGTTGTTTTCATATCGCCAGAAGGAGAAAAAATAGCTTTTTCATTTATATTAGAATTTGCATCCACTAATAATGAGACAGAGTATGAGGTCGTGATCCATGCTTTAAAATTTGCGATAGAAATGAATTTGGAAAATGCCAGAATCACTAGCGATTCAAAATTAGTTATTCTCCAGATAAAAGGAGAGTACACAACAAATGAACCATCCCTGAGAAAATACAAAAGACTCGTTGAAGAATTATCTGCGAAAATTCCAAAAATAAAATGGAGACACATATCAAGGAAAGATAATAGGCTCGGAGATGCTTTCGCTTTCATATCTAGTATGATGACAAATCCATTGGTGAGGTGCATAAAAATTCAAACACTTTCATTTCCATCGATAAACAAAGAAGAAGAAGAGACAGATGTAATGATGATAGAAGCTGGCGAGGGAGAACCCACGAGCAATATCACAGATTGGCGAGAAGATCTTCATGCATACTTGGCGAGAGGAGAGATTCCAAGAAATAGATTAGAAGCACACAAGTTGAAAAGTAGGGCAACCAATTATGAGCTAACAGATGGAGTGTTATATCGCAGATCTTTTAATGGACCATCGCTAAGATGTTTGACGAGAGAAGAAGGACAAAAAGTATTAAAGATGTTACATAGTGGTGACGCTGGTAATCACAGTGGAGGAAGATCTTTAGCATATAGAACAAAAATGCAGGGTTATTACTGGCCGTATATGCATGAGGATGCAAAGCAACTCTCAAGGCGTTGCGAAGATTTCCAGTGATACGAAAAAAATATACATGCACCAGGAGCACCATTATCATCTTCAACAAGTGTATGTCATTTTGGGAAATGGGGGTTAGATATTGTGGGACCATTTGTACTTGGTTCTGGATAGAGAAGATATCTGATTGTCGCAACAGATTATTTCACAAAATGGGGATAAGTAAAGGCAGTACAACATATTCGCGATAAAGATATTTTTACATTCATCTTTGAAAATATAATCTGCAGATTTGGGATTCCAGCACAATTAGTATCTGATAATAGAAAGCAATTTGAGGGACAGAATATAGAATTGTTACTCAATGCATTTAAGATAAAATGTGGAAAGTCTACTCCTTTGTACCCACAATCAAATGGTCAGGCTGAGGCAACTAATAAAACACTCACAGATATATTGAAAAAGAAGTTAGAAGGATACCACAGAGCATGGTGTGAACAGGTGCATAATGTAATATGTGCCTACAATACAACTATACTAGAAGCTACTGGAATGTCACCTTTTTGTTTGACATATGGAGTTGAATCTGTGTTACCAACAGAAGTCGCTATTCCTACAACAAAAAGAGAGGCTTGGGAAAGAAATCTAAGTGATGGAATGATTTTAAATAAATTGGATGAATTAGAAGAAAAAATAGAAAAAACTTTGCAACATATGGAAAATTACCATCGAAGATTATCTCGTGAGTACAACAAACGTGTTAAGAAACATGAATTTCAACCTAGCGATTTAGTGCTGCGAGAAACACCAAGTTATCAGCGAGAGAGTGGTGGAAAATTGGCTAGAAAATGGGATGGACCATATATCATCAAAGAGATAATTGGAACTGGGGCATACAAACTAATGGATCCTGAAGGAAGATATGTTGGTCAAAGACTCGATAGACCATGGAATAGATTATTTCTGAAAAGGTATTATCAATGACATCTTCTACAAGATAAAAGATACTGGTATGTTATATGATGAAACATGTAATAAATTCTTCAATCTCTATTTACAACTGAAAATTTCTTCTGATAACAAAGCACAACAAAAACAGTGAGCATTATCGCAAGAAAAGAGAATACAAATTTCGCAGAGATTAATAGAATGGGACGAACCTTTATGGCGTACACCCTAGTTCGCGAGTAAAATTTCGCAAGAGGCAAATGTAAGACCTAATAGCACGTTATAGGAGGGGGTATCTCTTGACATGATTCAGGGGTAAGGTTATACCACTGCTGGATCCTGAGTCATGCAGATGTTGGGGTTAAATAAAACCTATCCGGGAGAGAGATCTTGGATTTCCAACTATATATGGTTATACCCTGGTTGGACGACCGAGAATCTCTTCCAAGAAGTGCAAAGTATGACCAAGGCGCCGAGGTACACGGTTGAGCCAAGGGTGCCAAGGGCGTACGAAACTCCCTTGCCATTCTTGGTAAGTCTTGGCTATGATGCACTTGGCCTAAAGAAAACCCCACTTAGGGTGCAGTCTTGTAACTATAAGCCATATAGGCATAAAGGACAAGAGGCTGCGAAAATATCTGGTTGTTGGTAAATCTGGATGGGAGGAGCTAGTCTTGTATGGCCGATGTGCCCTCCTTGAAGGGGAAACCAGGGGGAAGATAAGGGCGGCACCCTCCATTAGGGAGATGATAAGTGTCTTAAGACGACAATGTCATGGGGATTTATGATCGCAAGAACATTTAGGCCTGTCATATTGTCGCGTGACGTAAATGATACATAGGCAACAAGCCTAAAGAGAAAAGTTCAGATGGGATCAATGGGTTTTTACATGAAAGTGTAAAGACGTCCTGCGATTTCATTGCACGACGGCAATGTCACGAGGCTTTGATCTCGCGAGAGAGCTTAGACTTTTCATATTGTCGCAATACAATCAAAGAAGAAAGATAAGGCAAGATCAATGGGTCAATACATGCAAATGTAAATACGTCCTGCGATTTTGTCGTAAAAAGAAAAAAGTTTGGCAACATAAGACCTTTAACTAGGAAGGCGAAATAAGACCAAAAGAATAATCTTACCAATTAACTATTCTATTTTAAGATTGCAGGAAATATTCATTCATCACAGAGTAATGTATAAGAAGGCAAATTCTTAACATTGTAGATTCCTTCGGAATTTTTCAGAACAGTATTCATCGCATCGCAGATACAAATAAAAGGCAAATTCAACATTTCAAGAAAGATAATAAAGGGCAGATAGGGGAATGGATAAGTACATTTCATTATCTTCCTTGAAAATATTCCAAGTAAACTAAGTTGAAAGTTAAATTTTAAATGTCTCAAAAGTTACATCGCTTGCAAGAAAGAAAAAGAAAAAGAAAGCAAAGATAAAGTTCAATTTTCAGCGATGCCTTTGCCAAATTCATTTTTCTTGTTCGTCAAATTTATTATTTTCACCAGAGTTATCAGCTTCATCAGCATCCTTTTCTTCATGAGTCTCTCCTTCTTTTAACTCTTCATCAACATTTACTTCGCCACCCGCAGCTGCTTCTTTGGGAGGACTTCTTTTTTCTTCTTCTTCACCATCTTCTTGAGTGGTATTTTCTTCATCATTGGTAAACTCTAAATCTTCATCCATGGGAAGAGGAATTTCATCATCATCAACCTTTAGAGGAGGAACAGATACAGGAGGGAGAGAATGGGAGAGCAGAATCTTGTTCACAAGAACTTCCGCACTGAGGTGGATCTTGCGAAGGAAACTTCTATCACGATTCCTAATCTCTATGTTTTTAAAATATTCGAGATAATCAAGTCTTCTCTCTGCTTTGTCGCGGGAATCAAGATAATTGGAAATAAGAGACTTATTTTCTTTGCGAACTTTATCCAATTTAATGTTCAGATCAGCTATGGTAGAATGAAGATTTCTTTCGGATTCTACGAGCAACAAAATAATAAAAGATCAGTTAGACAAAAATTTCACAAGGAATATAACACAAAATTTTATAAGAAGATCAACAAGAGAGGCAGTCAATTGACTACCTTCTTTTTGCGAAGTTAAGTTTTGGATTAATGCAAATAAATAGTTCTCCCATTGTTTCATGGCATCATCGAATTTATCGCCAACCATACCCTTCAGACGAGATTTCATGCTTTCTTCTTTGTTGCGAAGATATGAGTTTTCCTTTGCTAATAAAGAATGAGATTCCTTTAATTGAGAATATTGGTCTTGAAGTTCGCTGGCTCTTAAACTAATATTTAATCTACCCTTGATAAGTTTGTCCTTCTCGGCAGCAGATGATTCAGTTAATTCCTTGAGTTCATTCTTAAGAGATCGAAGAGATTGCTCTTGATTATTACATATGCTTTGAAGATTACTTAATTGCTGCGAGGAAATCTCCATAAAGCTGGAAAATCTATGTTTTTCTTGGGACAAAGTCTTATTCTCATCTGATAAAGATTCCATCGCCAAATTAGCCTTAAAAAACAAGTATGAGAGGCGATCAACCTCGCCACTTAATAAATTCTGTCTTTGTAATAATTGATTATTCTCATTAGTAAGATTATATATGTGATCAATTGAATAAGTGTAAAGATTGTCTAGTCTAGTATGTTGATCCATCCAAGAATCTCTTTCAACGCGAGCTTCTTCAGCGATAGATTCAAATTTGAGTCTTTCTATGAAACAAGTCTGATTTGAAATTCATATATGAATCAAGAATTTAAGAAGGAATCCTGAGTACATAAAATATAAAAGTAAAACAGAAAAACCAAAGAGCATAGGAAAGAAAAATGTACCTTTCAGCTCGTCATTTTTCCTGCGAGGATTCTCGCAGTCTAGAGAAGAGTTGCGAAGCATATGATTCAAAGTATCACATTCAGCAGTTTTAACTTGAAGGCTTTTCCTCAGAGCTTCAATCTCATTTTCCAAAGATGCTCGCGAAGCATTACCATCAGAGCCAAAATACTTGAGTAGAGTCTCGCAAGCTTCATGCTGGAGAGGGTCAGTGGAAGATTTTCTAGCATTGTCTAAAATGTTAGACAAGATTTTAAAAGCAACATCAACGCCTGCAAAAGTTTCGCTTGATGAAGGAAGGGATGTAGAAGATGAAGTAGTAATGAGAGCAAGTTGACGATCATTTGTGATTGTAGAGTTTTCAGGAGGAGTATGTGGAAAACCAACAGTTGAAGGCCGTAAAGGACTATAAGGAGTCTCAGTAACAACAATTTTAGAAGCCCGATTTATCAAAGAAGTAGAAGTATGGGTAGCAATATTCTCGCAAACAAAAGTAGAAAGATTTGGTTGCGATGGTGTGGGAGTAATCTTCACGGATGTTAATGTGGGCATAACAAGATCTTCCCCAAGTGTCTTAAAGTGGCGAGATCTTTTGGGAGGCTTAACAGGGTTCTCGTCATTCTGCGAACAATAACTTAGATAAGAAACAAAGGCAACAATATTGTTATTAGAAAATAGAATATGTTTCTTACTACCTTATCATTCGCAGAACTCCTCTTCTTCTTCTCTACTAGTCTTTTGCGAGTATTAGGGTTTTGAATCATGGATTGTTTAGTTCCGCTGAAGAGAAGACATAACATGGAAGTTATGAAGAATCAAATAAGAAAGATTAGAGAATAAAAGTAAAAATTGGCTTAAGTAAATGTCATAAGTCAAGAAACATACCTTGGTGACTCCATTAGAACAGTAGCAGAAGAATATGAAGAAGAAGAAAAGTTGCAGACAAAAGACGAAGTAGACAAGTAAAGAAGATGAGGAAACGGAAGAAGAAAATTAGTTTTGAAACTTAATTCTACCTTTTATAGGCAAAAAGTGGTGGGCATATTGAGTAGAGACGTGTCAATAAATGAAGGAATTCACAACACGTGTAAGAAAGGCTAGATTAACGGAATATTGTCGAGAAGAAAGTATAAAAAGAGAAAGAAGTTGCGAGGGTAATAAAGAATATTGGTTCTCATGATCTTCTCTTCTTCGCAGAAAAGACATGAGAAGAGGCAAGATGTAGGACCAGAATATCGCTACAATGTTATTCCTGCGATATTAACAACGTTTCTGCGAGAGTCACTTCCAATTCTTTAACAACGTTTCACGAGCGACACAGAATACCCAAAGAGAAACTGACGATGAAGGAAATAAAAGAAGAATATGTTGATCCTGCGATGGTCATCATTCTTGCGATAGAGAATATTGTGGCAGTCGCGATAAGATCGCAGAATAGATCCGAAATAGGAGGAAAACTTAGCTGTCATCCATTATGTAAATCCCTATATAAAGGGATCGATAGATCCAGAAAACGATGATGTATTTTTGAGAGTTGAAAGAGTCTTGAGGAGAGAGAAACTCCAAGAGAATATTTGTAATCTTGATTTCTCCCAATTCTGTAAACATTTTCTGAGATTTGAATAGTAAAGTGTCGTTTAAATCTTTGAAGTTTAATTGATTTCCAATAGATTTCTATAGAATCTTAACAAGGGTGTAGTGTGGGAATTCCTACAACTACAAGAACGGGTACTTTAGATATTTTAATAATTATGGACCAAACAGTAAAGGAGTTTGACCAAAGGACTAAATAGACATTGGCCCACCTAAAAAAGGACCAAACGATAACTTTCCAAGAAAAAAATCCATGAACATACCATGGTTTTATAAAAAATATTTTCCTTCGTATCGTCATACGTCTTTGAAACGAAGGTTTATTTCAATTTTGTGAAAACATACACATTATAAGATAAAGTTTTGGTTTACATGAAAGCTCATAAACAAAATTTTATCACTGGACACAAGTTCATATATGTATAAATAAGAAAAACCCCCTCTTTGTATCATCGTCATTCTTTAAAACGAAGGGTTGATTTCGGTTTTGCAAAAATTCATATTTTCATGATAAAACTTTGGCTCACATGAAAGCTCATAAACATAGTTTTATTACTGAACCTAAATTTTCATATATGAAGAAAAAATCTCTTCTAAATCAGGGATTATTATTAGTTTTCAAAAACTAACGATCAAACGAACATACGTTTTCAAAAACGAGGGTTTTCGAAGAAACCCACACTCATATATGCACATGTATATAAATTCAACATGATCACATCATGAAACTCACATGAACTCAGCAAACATCAAAAAAAAAAAAAAAAAAAAAAAAAGTTTGGACGCTCACAGTGGTCGGCCAGTAGTGAAACAATGGACGCGGCAACAACAACGGCGGTGGCGCTGGTGGTCCGGCGATTTTTTTTCCTTGATGCTGGCGTGAAAGTGATGAAGAGATGATGAAAATTTTGGTCGTGGGAAATTTTTTTTTAAAAAAGGAACAATTCCTTTTATATCAATTTTTATTTCTAAAACCTAATTTTCTAAGGATTTCCTTATTGGGCCCTGCCCGCGAATCCTAAATGACTAAGGACTCGTCGTCCAAACCAGAGGTTCAACAACAATTTATGCTCATCAAACGACGCTCTAGCATATCACTGGAATATTCATTCAAGTCATGGTATGCTCGTACGATCGAAATCCGATAACATCTTAACTTACGACTAAGTTCAATTACTTATATTATTTATGACCCTAAAATCACCATTCAATGCTGACTGAGGAAAACGGCTTTCCTCACTAAGCAGGGGACTTAATGTAGATGGTGGATTTTCGACGAAGGCTAAAATCGTAAACCCATAATTATATGAACTTCTGATCCAGCAATCAGATGTGAGTATTGAGACAGGGTCTCTCATCGAATCCTATGACTGAGAATAGTTTCTCTCAGAGTATATGCAGATATGTAGTCTCTCGGCTGGACAACGACATTTCTGTATTGAGACACGAGTCTCTCATCGAATCCTCTGATTGAGAATACTTTCTCTCAAAGAACATGTAGATATGTGGTCTCACGGCTAGACAACAACATATCTCATGAATACTGAACACTTCAGTAATTATTTCTATATAGTATCACGGGATGGACGGCTCCTAGACAGCTTGCTCAGCTAGTATAGAGCGATAATGTCTTCAGGATACAAACAACGAGTTTACCTTGACTAAATAAAGGATATGAAACTCCAGCAAGCTCATGTCGGAAAAATTAATGCTCCTAGACAGCCTGCTCTGCTAGTATAGAGCCATAAGTTAATTATTCCCAAATTCTTGGATTCATCCACAGAATTTCCGAAAATATTCAAATATTTTCGCAGATATTTCATTACTGCAAACCATGGTTCTTCCCAGCATAAATCCATGGGTTAGTAATAAATATTCAATGCACGGGCATCAGAGCTACCTCTGAGTAACCCCTGTCTCAAACCTAAATTCTTGGATTCATCCAAAGAATTTCCGAAAATATTCAAATATTTTCGCAGATATTTCATTGATGCAAACCATGGTTCTTCCCAGAAGAAATCCATGGGTTAGTAATAAATATTCAATGCACGGGCGTCTGAGCTACCTCTGAGTAGGCCCCAATTAAAATGGTGAAAGTGTACTCAACGACGATGCACTAACAATCACCGCACGAACGAGTATTTCAAAATACGACGAGACGTTGAACCTATGCAAAATAGGAAGGAAAATAATAAATAATTAAAAATTGACCAAGGCGCTGAGAGCATTGGCCCGCTGACTGGCCGACCGTGCCGTGGTCAATCCCACACCAGTTTCATATTTTTTTATCATATTTTGTTATTTTCCTTGAGTTCATGAAAATTCTTTCATTTGAACAAATATCATTCGTTTTGAGGAAACTCCTCAGCTTCATGGTGTTTCTTTCACACCAAAGATATAATATAAAATTAGGGAAGAATATTGTGGGGCGTGACCATTGGCCAACATGCCATTCCTTGGTCCCAGACGGCCCCACACCTCATGATTCCTCATTATTTTATTATTATTTCCCTAATTTCATGAAAACTCCTTAATCTCATGATATTTCCTTGGTCCCATGAAAAATAATATAAAATTAGGAAAACTCGTGTGCACGGGCCATAGCCGGTCGGTCAAACCCTAGATGGCTTCACACGTCCCCTTTTATTATTATTATATTTTTCATATTTTCATAATCCCATGAAATTCCTTGATTTCATGATATTTCCTTCAAATTATGAAATTTCCTTTAAATTGTGATATAATACATAAAATTAGGGAAAACGCACGGGACCGGGCCCTGGCCGGCCAACCATGCTCCAAGCCGGTCCCATACGCCCACACGTCCCTTATTTTATTATTATTATTTTTTATGTTTCCTTCATCTCATGGAAACTCCTTGATTTGAATAAAAACTCTTTAATTTTAGCAAAACTCCTTGATTTTATCATATTTCCCTAAAATCATGAAAATATTATAAAATTTTGGAAAACCATGTGGATTGGCTCCCTTGGCCATGGCCGGTCCCACACTTCATGATTCCTTCACTTTTTCATTATTTTCCTTCATCTCATGAAGTTTTGACGGTTTTATCAAAAAACCCTGGTTTCTTCATATTTTCTAAAATGATGGCTCAAACGCACATCCGAAAATATCAAATTCTCAGAACTGAGATACGAACGCTTTGGAGACATGAGCATGTTACCTTAACCGACCAAGGTTGGCTCTTTGGCTCTCAATGAGCAATGTCAATCCATGTCAAGTAAAACGCGAACAAATTTACCTAAAAAACATTTTAATGAAAAGATATGCACAAAAATTGGTAACAATCAACATTCTGTACTGTACTAGTACGATTAGAATCGGAAAACTGAACTGAATTGTGAATTATCAGTGAAAGGGGTAACAATCTGCCGAAGCATCCTCAGAGTAATTTCATTAACTTCTTACCTTTTCTTACAAACAGTTTTCAACACTAAATAATGAAGAAGAAGAGGAAGATCTAGAGTAGCTAATACAAGCGTGACACGTGTAGATTATTAGGCTAATCCGGGCATGACACTAGTCACTTAGCTGTTAGCCATTATTATTACTAACTACACCCACTGAGTTGATTAGGGAATCTAGTTCAGGGATTGTCACTAGGAGGTATATGACAAATACTCCCTCCTTCACCAAATTATTGCCCTCAAGGATTAAACTTTGGAAAATAGCGCTTGATGTTGCCAGTATCCTCCCAAGTAGCATCATCAGCTGTGGCATTGGTCCAGTGGATGAGTAACTGTGGAACTGAGACTCCATTTCTGATAATAGTTCTGGTAGCTAGTGAAGCTGCAGGAATAACCAACACCTGATCTTCACTGTTGAGGACTGGTAAGGAGGGTAATATAGTGTGTTTAGCTCCAATTTGCTTCTTAAGCTGGGAAACATGAATAACAGGATGTAGTCTGGCCTCATCAGGAAATTACAACTTGTAGGCTACACTGCCAATTCTTTGGAGGATGGTAAATGGCCCATAGTATTTGGATGCAAGCTTCAAGTTCCTTCTCAATGCTAAGGAAGCTTGCCTGTAAGGTTGGATCTTCAAGTAGACCCTGTCACCCACTGCAAAACTTCTATCTACTCTGGTTCTGTTTGCATAGAATTTCATTCTTTCTTGGGACTTGTGAATGAAATCTTTCATTAAGTCCAACATGACAGCTCTTTGTTTCAAATAGTCCTCAACAGGGGTAACAGGTGTGGTTGAGGTAGAAGGAAAAACCAGGTGAGGTGGATTATAACCATAAAGTGCAGTAAAGGGACTCACCTTGAGGCTGGTGTGGTAATTGGTATTGTACCACCATTCATCAAGAGGTAACCATTGGTGCCATTTCCTTGGTTGGTGACCACACATGCATCTGAGGTAGCTCTCCAAACAAAAATTCACTCTTTCAGTTTGGCCATCAGGTTGTGGATGGTATGTAGTGCTAATATGTAATTGTGTACCCAGAGCCTTGAATAAGTCTTGCCAAAAATTGCTAGTGAAAATTTTATCTCTGTCAGACACAATAGATGCAGGAAGGCCATGGAGTTTGTAGACCTGATTGATGAATTCCCTGGCTACAGAAGCAACAGTATATAGATGATGGAGACCAATAAAATGGGCATACTTGGTCAATATGTCAACCACAACCAAGATCACAGATTTCCTCTCACTCATAGGAAGCCCTTCTATAAAATACATGGAAATATGCTGCCAAGCATGATCAGGAATGGGTAAGGGTTGTAACAGCCCAGCTGGAAAGGTGTGGTCATGTTTGTTTCTTTGACAGACATCACAGGAGGACACAAACTGGAGAACTGCCTTCTTCATTGCTGGCCAATAGAATGTTGCTTTTGCCCTCATATAAGTGGCTTGAATACCAGAATTCCCACCCTCAGCAGAAGAATGGATGCAGTCCAATATTTTGGACCTAATATCTGAAGCAGAGCCCATATAGATTCTGGACTTGTGCCTCAAAACCCCATCATTATAAGAATAATTGGGTAGTGTATTTGATGTCAGTGTCATCTATGCAATGAGTAATTGTACTGTTGTGTCAAAAGTGTAGCTGGCAATGATATCCTGAGACCAAGCAGGTTTGGAGATGGATATGGCTTGACAAGAACCAAGAGCATGAGGTCTCCTAGAAAGTGCATCTGCAACAGTATTTTCAGAACCCTTTTTATATCTGATTTCATAATCAAATCCCAGAAGTTTCATCAACCATTTCTGTTGTAAGATAGTGGAGATCTTATGTTCTAAGAAATGTTTGATACTTTGGTGATCAGTTTGAATAATAAAGTGGGTAACCTGTAAATATTGTCTCCACCTTGTGACAGCTTGGACAATAGATAGCAGCTTCTTTTCATAAGTGGAAAATGCAGCTGCTTTAGGTCCCAAGGGTTTACTGTATAATGCCAAGGGTCTGTCATCTTGCAAAAGAACAGCCCCAATGCCAGCATCACAAGCATCAGTTTCAACTACAAATTGTTTGTTGAAGTTAGGGAGGGAAAGCACAGGAGTAGTTGACATGGATTCCTTGAGTTTTTGGAAAGCTGTTGTAGCTGCTGCAGACCACAAAAAAGCATTTTTCTTGAGCAGGTCAGTGAGAGGTCTGCTAATGAGGCCATAGTCTTTCACAAATTTCCTATAATAACCAGTGAGGCCCAAAAACCCTCTAAGTTCCTTAAGGGTGTTAGGAAGTGGCCAATTGACCATAGCAGATATCTTTGCAGGATCAGCTTTAACTCCATCAACAGTAATGATGTGTCCCAAATACTCCATCTCAGATTGCCCAAAACAACATTTAGAAAAGTTTGAAAATAATTGGTGTTGTCTCAAGATATCCAAGGTAATCTGTAGGTACAAGAGATGTTCCTCTAGAGAAGAGCTATATACAAGAATATCATCAAATAAAACCAAGATGAACTTCCTCAAATGGTCCTTAAAGATATCATTCATCAAGGCCTGAAAGGTAGCAGGTGCATTGGTCAGACCAAATGGCATCACTTTGAATTCAAAGTGGCCATGATGAGTTCTAAATGCAGTCTTGTAGATGTCAGTAGAAGTAACCCGTATTTGATGGTAGCCAACCCGTAAGTCAATTTTGGAGAAAAATTGCTTGCCCTATAATTAATCCAGTAATTCTTCAATAATTGGAATTGGGAATTTATCCTTGACTGTGATGTTGTTAAGTCTTCTATAGTCTACAAAAAATCTCCATTAGTTATCCTTCTTTTTAACTAGAAGTATAGGGGCTGCAAATGGACTATGACTGGTTTGAATAATACCAGAATGAAGCATATCTTTGACCAGTTGTTCCACTACTGATTTTTGCATGTAGGGACACTTATAGGGTCTCATGTTAACTGGTTTAGAATTTGGATTGAGGGGTATTGAGTGATCTAGGCTTATCTGAGGGGGAAGTGAATGTGGCTCAGAGAAAACATTAGAATAGTGGTGGAGCAAGTCAGAAATTGTAGGAGGGGGACTTGGGGGGCTGGGGGAGGTGGAAATGGTGAAAAGTTGGCCAAGTAGTCCATGAGTATGTTTTTTGAAGAACCTCTTAGCTGCATTGCCACTCATCATGCTGAAGGAAGCCCTGTCTTGAGATCCAGTAAGTGTAATTTGCTTCCCATTGTGCTTAAAAGAGATGTTCAGTTTGGAGAAATTGAAAATTACATCACCCAGTTGCTTGAGCCAGTCAGCTCCTAAGACCAAATCACAGCCACCAAGGGGTAGTAGCCTCAAACTCCCAGAAAATTTATGGTTATGCATGGACCAAGTTAAGTTGGGACAGATTCCATTGTTGACAGTCCTATCATTATTTGCTACAGTGACCAACATGCTAGCAGTTTGTTCAATGGAGCAGTTGAGATGCTTGGCTACTTCACTGTCAATAAAACTATGGGTACTACCTGTATCTATGAGCACAGAGATAGCTTTGTTTTTAATAAAACCAGGGATTCGAATTGTTTCACCAGAATTGTTACCTGTCAAAGCATGAAGTGAAATTTCCATGTCACTCTCCACAGGGGAGTCCTCATCATCAGCATGAGCTGCCTCCTCAGGATCCAATGAAGTGTCATCAATATCAGTTCCAATTATTAAACACAGATGTTGTTGCTTACAAACATGGCCTCTCCTGTACACTTCATCACAATTGTAACACAACCCTTTGGCTCTCCTACCTTGCACTTGGTCAGGGGTGAGCCTTTTAATTGGTAATGGTTTGTTAGGCTTGGGTGGGATGTTGGGAGTATAATTAGTTGAGGGATGGAAAGTAGTTGATGGAGTAATTGGTGGTGGAGTGAAGTGTTTAGTGGTGGAAAAACAAGTGGAGTATGGTCTGGTAGTAGGTCTGACAGATTTGTGTTGCAGAGCCAGTGTTTTTTCTTGCATTCGTGCTAGAGAAAAAGCAGTTAATAGTGTTGTAGGACCAAACATGAGCACAGGTTCTCTTAACTCCTCTTTTAACCCACCAATAAAGCTGCTAATGAAGTAATCTTCCGTAAAGATGTTATGCTTGCTTAATAACATGGCCTTCAAATTTTCAAATTCCTCAAAATAGGCATCCACAGTGGTAATTTGTGACAATTTATTAAACAATCCTACAATATTTTCATGTGCCGGATTCTCAAATCGAAGGCAAACATTATCACTCAAGTCCTGCCATGTGAAATGTGGTATATTCAAACGAAAATTCTCAAACCATTTACATGCTTTGCCATCAAAATGCATCGCAGCCATTCTAGATTTGGTATTTTCAGTGACATCATGCATTTGGAAGTAATACTCACATTTATGAAGCCAGCATTTTGGGTTATCGCCATCGAAACGCGGAAAATCCATCTTTGGAAGACGTTGGTGGTGATTGTAATCGCGTCTGTTGGAGTGAGAGATAAAAGTATTTTCACCCAGCTCAGGGTGTACGGTAGCTTCACTATGGTCACCATGATGGAAATTGTTGTTGGAAAAAATATTCTCCATCTGAGATTTGATCACAGATTGTAAATTCAGCAATTGGGAATCCAAGGTAGTCTTAAGATTGGTATCGAATTCCTGTTTAGTTAACATCGAATCCAGCTGAAGTTGAATTTTATCAATCTGAATTTGTTGTTTACCAGTAGTTTCAGTAAGTTCTTTGCAGGTTTGAGAAACCATGGTGATTAAAAATTTGGAGCTCAATTTCGTTGCGTGGTAAAGGAAGGAACGGCTCTGAATACCAATTGTACTGTACTAGTACGATTAAAATCGGAAAACTGAACTGAATTGTGAATTATCAGTGAAAGGGGTAACAATCTGCCAAAGCAGCCTCAGAGCAATTTCATTAACTTTTTTACCTTTTATTACAAACAGTTTTCAACACTAAATAATGAAGAAAGAGAGGAAGATCTAGAGTAGCTAATACAAGCGTGACACGTGTAGATTATTAGGCTAATCCGGGCATGACACTAGTCACTTAGCTGTTAGCCATTATTATTACTAACTACACCCACTGAGTTGATTAGGGCATCCAGTTCAGGGCTTGTCACTAGGAGGTATATGACACATTCACGCAATAAAGGATACATCTCGACAACTTATCAGTGTCGCAACCACTTGATCACCAAAAAACACATTAAGAAATATATCATCTTCTCGATAAGTTGTGCAGGGATTTCATTTTTACTTGAAAACCTCCATAAAAAACAAACAATCATGTTCCATTCTATTGTATCATCCTAAAAAATTGATCTGTAAAGAATCCTTAATATTGAAATAACAAATTAGAACCTATATCTATTGAAAAACAAATGGCAACAAAATTTTTATTTTTAAACAAAATTACAAATCCGATCATTAAAACGTCGAATTAGTTAAGATACCAATTGTGAGGTCATTAATCCGTCCTTACCCGCGAACAAAATGACATATACTACAATTTTGCATATAGTCCGAGCAATGTAGTACATTATACATTCCACTAAAAAATCAGCAACTGAAAAAATAAACACAATAAATGCAAGATCATTACCTTTGTTATGGAGAGCAAGAGGGGTTTAATAACTCGTCAGAAGAAGAAAAAAAAGGATTGAGGAGGGAAAGTAGAGAAGATCAGAAGAAGACAAAAGATATACTCTTCGACTATGGCTATCAATGGAATACTGAGTTCCGGATTCCGTAACCGATAATCCGAGTTCCTAAAGGAAATTTAACGAAATGATGGTAATCGGAAATGAAAAATTATCGGTAATTTTTGCCTTACCGGAACGGTATTGGTTTAGCATTTTTTTGGTTAATTAGCCCTTGGAATTGAATTCCGGGGTCTAATGGACCGTTAAAATATGTCCCTTGTTCAAATAACCAAAAACCAAAAAAAATACTTTTCTAATATCCTAAATTGGGTATTCCGCCCAAAAACATTAAAATATGTTTCTTTAACTTCCCAATATGCCCTAAACTAATCTATGAACATGATATTATGTTCTTCTTTTAACTTGAAAAATCTCAAACTCTCGATCGTCATTTCCGAAGCTCCGACCTCCTCCTACTTCGAATTAATAATTTCCAGAATGAATGAATTTATGATTGAATTTTTTCAGTTCAGATCTATGGTTATCGATTCCTATTTTGAATTTATTTGATTGTGATTTCGGATTTGAGCAGAGGGAATATGGATTACAGACAGAACTTCGGTTTCAGAAGGAAACAAAGAGAATGGATACAAATTCCTTATGGATTTGAGAAAGAAGATGCTGCTGATATTGTCATTGATAAACAGTTAATTGGGTGGACTTCTGACAATGAAAAATCATTCTTGGTGTTCGAATTAAGAGTGAATGGAATGGGTGAAATAAATAGTTTTGGAGTTTTCATGTGTCAATGAATATTGGGTTATGCTTGTAATTCGAATTTGCAGGAAATTGGAAAGCTTTAGAAGATGATTACTCAATGTACAATACTAGCATCAGGTTGTGATTACGAGATGTTCGGCAGAATGCTGAACCACATGGAACAAGTGGATGGGTGTGCAAATGGGGTTTGAATGATTTACTCACTGAGAATAAGGAAGAAGCAAGTTCAGGGGTTGCGTTGAACATAAAACTGCCGAGAAAGCTTAAGTTATATCATTTTTTTGTTGCTAAAAGATGGAATACTAGCACTACCAACAACATTCCCACGAAGTATAGAAGGTGCTTGAGATAATGGTGGAGGATTTGTTGTTTGAGATCGATACGAGTGATTTTTATTATATATAATATATATTGCTGGTAAATGCAATTTGAACTATTTCTCTCAGGGACTGAAATTTATGTCCAAAAAGATTAGTTAGTCCACTCATATCGTGTGGAGATACTAACACTTCTAGATTTTAGACCATGTCATGAAATCTAAATTTGGTTTTTAGTTGTTGCACTCATTCTGTACTTAGTTTGATATATCTATTTAATGGTGAGTATATCTATTCTTTTCTTTTTTTCTGTGGCAGCGGGAGGCTATTAACCTGTTGCTTTTGTCATTAGTATGAAACACCTTCAGTTATTACGTATCGGAGCTATACATCTTTGAATTTCCCACTGGCAATGAGTGCATATATGTACGTGGGGATATATTTAAGTAGTCCAGTATACTTTCAAGTTGATGATGTTTTCTGGGTGTAAATTAGATTGATGATGTTTCTGCTGCTGGAATTGAAATTGAGAACTAAAAGGGTATGGATTGATAACTATGTTCCTAATAGATCGATGGGGTTCGACTCTGAATGAAGTGTTCATGAATTTTGTATCTTTTAGTAAAGTAAACATCTTTGATGCTATTTTACTTTGATCTTCATCAATTTTTCTTTCATCATGTGATTTTTTTATTTTGGAATTTAGTGAGCTGAAGAAGGTGCAAAGAACAAACTTCTTTATTGTTCCTAATGCGGCCCAAATGTAGTTTTTGGCTTTGATTTTGTTGCGGTTCTAGATGGTACCACCGTGACTATTCTATATCTTTATTGTTGAACAACGATTAATACCCATATTGAGCTAACAAGTCATTTAAACATTTTTTTTATCTTGCTAGCGCATTTTTTGATCAGGTTGCATATGGGTGCATAATTCATATTTTGATAGGAAATAAATTTTGGCCAAGTTGCATCTGGGTGCATGATGCATATATTTATAGAAGTTTTGGTTCTTCTTATTTTTCTTCTTTAATACTTGTTTTTGGTTGATGCTTTGATAGTGAATGTATTGGTAATGGCGACGGATTTTATTGCTCCAGATCATGAACTAATAATTTTGGTTGTGTATAATATATTGCAAGAATTACTAGGGTAAACCTAGATTTATCCACTAAGTACACAAGATGCACCCGAGTGCATAATGTATAAATTCTAACGGGAAATAAGGGTTTGGCTGGTTGCACCTGAGTGCATAATGTATATGTTTTTAATTCTTATGGAAAAAATGTTTTGTCGGGTTGTATCTGGGTGCATAATGCATATTCTTATAAAGGATAAATTTTGGCCAGGTTGCACCTGGATGCATAATACATATTTTTATATGATATAAATTTTGGCCAAGTTGCACCTGAGTGCATAATGCATATTTTTATAAGAAATAAATTTTGGTCAAGTTGCACCTGGGTGCATAATGTATCATCGGCCTGGCTTAAAATATTTTATTTTATTTTTCGAATTTCATATCAACAATAGATCTTGTTTCGTAGAGAATTTCGAGCCCTTTCCAAAAATGTAAATTTCATTAAAATCCGACATATATTTCGGAAGTTGTGACTTTTCTCATTATTAATTTTAAATTGGAGAGGGAAATAAATAGGAGAGGGAAATAAATAGGAGAGAGAAAGGATATGATAAAGAATAAAATTTAAAGTAAGGGTATAGATGACTAAATTTTCTTGTGTCTTTTTCACCCAGACTCATATTTTAGCAGTCCATTGCTACCAACCATTAGGGGTCTATGGTCATATGACCCATTTTCCGATTGGTTTAGGCACTTACCATTCTTCTAATTACCGATACCGGTAATTATTGTCGCACGTCTATATTGTACGTGTTAATATTACTCTGTCTATTATCTTCCATATTCTTCTAATCTTCTCCTATTCGAAACAAAAGGAAAAAAAACTACCCTAGAGAGAGTCGAGAGAAAGAGATCGATACTTTAGAGAGAGAGTCGAGAATTTTTTTTTCTTTTCGCAAGAACATGTAACTAAGCAAATTTGGAACATTATATGTGTATACTTTGTGTTTTGCATGGATTTTGAACCTAAAGTTTCTCATTTTGAACAGATAAACATAAAGTTTCTTATTTTGAAATAATTTTCAGTATGAGAAATAGGTTATGTATAACGTTGTCACATACCGGTATTTATCGGTAAAATAACCGATATCCGCTAACTTAATGGAACGGTAACGGTTTAGATTTTTAGAATTCTGCCGGAAATTAACGGTATCGAAATTCCGATATGAAATTTCAGTAACGGTAATGGATGAGTTAGTTATCGTTTCGATAGGTTCCATTGACAGCCCTATCTTCGACTATAGTCCAAGAGCTTAGATATTTTTCTTTCTTATTTGTTGAAGTTTGAAGGTCGTTATTAAACGGGGATGTTAATGGCATTGATTGGGAATTTTATGTGGATGTAACGGAGCATTCGTCACAGAAATTCCAAGGTTTGAGTCAAACCTTATGCATGGATAAGGTTTTAGTCAATCCATTTTGAAGGACATAGTCAAATAGGTCCGTTTTAGTTGAGACCGATTCATGTATAAAGTACGTTATTATCCCTTCATGGCTTAACCAAAGTTAGAATAGGTCGAGTAAAATACTAATACCACTAATCTGAATCGGTACCCAATTTAACTTGACAAGGTTGCGAATCTTCTTCTTTGTTACCCCCTCATTTTTCTTCTTCTTCTCCCTTGAGTCAATAACTAGAGCTAACAGCGCGACATAAGGGAATCAAGGTGACTTAAACCTAAATGTAGTATTCTAGTTGTAGATGGTGGATTTTCGACGAAGGCTAAAATCGTAAACCCATAATTATATTAACTTCTGATCCAGCAATCAGATCCGAGTATTGAGACACGAGTCTCTCATCGAATCCTCTGACTGAGAAAACTTTCTCTTAGAGTATATGCAGATATGTAGTCTCTTGGATGGACAACGGCATATCTGTATTGATACACGGGTCTCTCATAGAATCCTCTGATTGAGAATACTTTCTCTCAGAGTACATGTAGATATGTGGTCTCACGACTAGACAACAATATATCTCATGAATACTGAACACTTCAGTAATTATTTCTATATAGTATCACGGGATGGACGGATCCTTGACAGCTTGCTCTGCTAGTATAGAGCGATAACGTCTTCAGGATACAAACAACGATTTTACCTTGACTATATAAAGGATATGAAACTCCATCAAGCTCATATCAGAATAATTAATGCTCCTAGACAGCCTGCTCTGCCAGTATAGATCCATAAGTTAATTATTCCCAAATTCTTGGATTCATCCACAGAATTTCCGAAAATATTCAAATATTTTCGCAGATATTTCATTACCTCAAACCATGGTTCTTCCCAGTAGAAATCCATGGGTTAGTAATAAATATTCAATGCACGGGCATCAGAGCTACCTCTGAGTAAGCCCTATCTCAAACCTAAATTCTTGGATTCATCCACAGAATTTCCGAAAATATTAAAATATTTTCGCAAATATTTCATTGTTGCAAACCATGGTTCTTCCCAGAAGAAATCCATGGGTTAGTAATAAATATTCAACGCACGGGTGTCTGAGCTACCTCTGAGTAAGCCCCAATTCAAATGGTGAAAGTGTACTCAACGACGATGCACTAACAATCACCGCACGAACGAGTATTTCAAAATACGACGAGACGTTGAACCTATGCAAAATAGGAAGGAAAATAATAAATAATTAAAAATTAACCAAGGCGCTGGGAGCATGGGCCCGCTGACTGGCCGACCGTGCCTTGGTCAATCCCACACCAGTTTCATATTTTTATCATATTTTGTTATTTTCCCTGAGTTCATGAAAATTCTTTAATTTGAACAAATATCCTGCGTTTTGAGGAAACTCCTCAGCTTCATGGTGTTTCTTTCACACCAAAGAAATAATATAAAATTAGGGAAGAATATTGTGGGGCGTGACCATTGGCCAACATGCCATGCCTTGGTCCCAGACGGCCCCACACCTCATGATTCCTCATTATTTTATTATTATTTCCCTAATTTCATGAAAACTCCTTAATCTCATGATATTTCCTTGGTCCCATGAAACAAAATATAAAATTAGGAAAACCTGTGTGCACGGGCCATAGCCAGTCGGTCAAACCCAGATGGATTCACACGTCCCCTTTTATTATTATTATATTTTTCATGTTTTCATAATCCCATGAAATTCCTTGATTTCATGATATTTCCTTCAAATTATGAAATTTCCTTCAAATTATGAAATTTCCTTTAAATTGTGAAATTATACATAAAACTAGGGAAAACGCACGGGACCGGGCCCTAGCCGGCCAACCATGCTCCAAGATAATCCCACACGCCCACACATCCCTTATTTTATTATTATTATTTTTTATGTTTCCTTCATCTCATGGAAACTCCTTGATTTGAATAAAAACTCTTTAACTTTAGCAAAACTCCTTGATTTTATCATATTTCCCTAAAATCATGAAAATATTATAAAATTTTGGAAAACCGTGTGGATTGGCTCCCTTGGTCGTCCGGCCATGGCCGGTCCCACACTTCATGATTCCTTCACTTTTTCATGATTATCCTCCATCTCATGAAGTTTTGACGGTTTTATCAAAAAACCCTGGTTTCTTCATATATTCTAAAATGATGGCTCAAACGCACATCCGAAAATATCAAAATTCTCAGAACTGAGATACGAACGCTTTGGAGACATGAGCATGCTACCTTGACCGACCAAGGTTGGCTCTTTGTCTCTCAATGATCCGGTCTTACATATGTTCACAATTTGACCTAGTTTGCGCAATTGCACATATTAGGTCCAAAACTCTTCCAAACGACTTGGAACTTCATGGAACGGTCAACACTTGATCCCGTGACCACCCAGGGCCGGTTTCATGACCCCTTGGTCGGTCCTCCACTTCTTCATAATTAATTAGGTCTTATCACCTAAAGTTGAACCCAACAGTAATTCATGATTAAACCAACATTTAATCATTCTTTCAATCAACAAGTCACCAACTCTTCAAGAGGTCTTGGTGTTACATGATTGACCCACGGTCTCATGAAACTAATCCTTTCTTAGTTCCATGGTTCAATTCCTAACAAACCATGAAGTGGTCATCAATTGATCAAATTAGGGTTTCTGAGTCCAAGGATTATAATTCCAGATTCAAACACTAATAAATTTATGACGATCTCATGATCAATACTCTTATTAATTAAACTCGGTTCAACTACCAGTATTTTAATTAATATTTTATTTTGGTCACGCTGCCAATAATTCATTAGATGAGCAATACTTGCTCACATAAGCAATACTTGCTCAAATCAGAGAATATTGGTTCAACTATCAATATTCAGCAAAGCAATACTTGCTCGCCTCAACTATCAACGTGAGGATCATACCCACGTTCAATTCATGAGTTTCAGAACATTTTTACAAAATCATGTTCAACTCAGTAATTACATGGACTCATCGTCCCATGATATCACGAAGTCAGCAACTGACTAAACTAACCACGGGACGTCAATCGTGTCACTTGGGGGGATATCAATTAGGGTTTTGGTATGGAAGTCTACGACACGTGTGTTCAAACACACGATGGAATGTGAGCAAGTCATGCAATCAGTTGAAGGAGTTAATAAAGTAGTGGATGAAAAATCAACCAAGTCTCCGCACGATGAGCAACTGGTTTCAAACACTATTTCCATCTCTCCACTCTTTGATTCCATCAACTGTCACACTTCATGGGATCATGGTGTCTACAATTCCAGCAATATAAATAAGTCTATGAATCATGATTGAAATAACAAGAACAACAACGTCAACAACGACGAGAATCTCATGTCTCATTGACATCACGGGATCACCAACTCATCAATTGAGCAATTACTCTCAACTGAGCAATTTCAATCATTGATAAATTATAATATTCAGAATTCACAACACACCTACAATCTTTGATTACCATTGATTCTCCCTCCTACAGATCAACCTATCCTCTCTTGTGACCGAATTTACTCTGGAACGGCCATTGTCTTGGTTTAGGCCGGAGTACTACAGATTGATCTCTCGAATTCAAAGCACTCCCTTCTTGCAGTGCATCTGTGTGAGGTTCAACATTTCGCTCGGTTCAAGGAGTCTCCTCCGCACGTTCGTCTCCTCAATTCCATAAAAACCAACAAATAATTTTGCCCCATCTACATATTGGCGACGACAGTGGGAGATTAATCTCTCGGTTGTAATTTAAAATTCATCAAGATGGTCGGTCTTAGGTTAGGATCAGTTACAAATCCTAACACAAACATTGCTAGCACTAGCAATAATGACGATATCCAGGAAAATGTTCCGGCCGCTAACGTTAACGGCGCTGACGATACTCTTCCTCAGACTAATGCGGAAAGTCATCCCCTGTTCGGTCAACATCCCGAAGAAGTTAGAGGAAATCCACCACCTACCATTGTCGATCTCATCAAAGCGCAAGAAACTCTTGCAAAGAATCAGACAGATATGGCCGCAGCACAACAGAAGCTATTTGATCATCTGAAGACTCTTACTGACAAATTGTCAGAGAAAACTCAAGAGAAAGGGAAATAAAAGGAGAAGTCCTCAGACGCTGCTGATCCTGAGGTAATTCCAATTCATACAGTAGATGACGATGAAACTAACAAAGCTGCAGGCAATTCGTCAACGAAAGAATCATCGAATTTCATCACTCAGGAAGACTTGGAGCGCCTTCTGGAGAATCATGGAAAAGACAAGACATCACATGTCCATCATCACCAACCTCCTTATCATGATGCTACGCAGAAGATTCCCCTTCCAAAAGGGTATGTCTCCCCAACTTTCACTCTATATGACGGGACCGGCAATGCTCGGGAACACGTCTCTCACTTCCTTGAAGCCTTGGGAGAGCATGAACATAACCACGTTGTTTTCCTCAAGGAATTTTCAAAATCTTTAAAAGGTAGGGCGTAGACCTGGAACAACAATATTGCACCTGGAACCATCAACAATTGGGGAGAAATGATTAACGCCTTCTATAGGAAGTACTTCTTTATGTCAGAACAAGTCACTCTCTCTGACCTTGGAAGGATGTTTCAGAGGTCCGGTGAAAATCCCAATGACTTTGTGAAAAGATTAAGAGTCCAAGCCTTTGACTGTCATGATCCGAACGTCACTGAACATCAGCTAGTGGACTTATGCATCAACGGCATGCTCCCGGTCTACATAGCTCTACTAGAGAATATCCGATTCTAGACTTTCTTAGAGCTCCACGAAGCAGCGAAGAGGTCGGAAACCACTGCACCTGCTCTATTCGAAAGAGAAAAATCCACAAAGATTGAAGAATCACGAGACACTCGAGGAAGCAGACATGGTCAACAAGCAGTACAATCTGCAGCCTTCCACAAATGTTGTAATGGAAGGGAGCAAACGTAAAGATGAACCAAAACGCAAGCATACTTCTTCCACCCCTTCAAAGGCACAAAATAAGGATAATGTGCAAACTTCTCCTCAGCATACAGAGGATCCAGAAGAACCTGACTTTCCCTGCTCCATTGAAGAAGTCATCGAATTGCTGGAAGCCTGGATTCAAGACGGTGCAATCAAATTGCCATATGTTAGGAAGGAACCAACTGAAGAGGCCATGGAAAATCATCGGTACCGTCACTTCCATAGGTTTGTCGGCCATCCCACAAGTGATTGCAAGACTTTTTATTTAAAGCGCATATTTAAAGAAAAGGTCGAGTCAGGAGAACTTAATCTTGGAGCCGAAGGAGTGCACATAGATCCCCTTCCCATCAGGACTTTTTCTATTTCCGAATCACCAATCAAGGAAGCAGTTCAGTCATTAATAGATCATGTCCGCGAATTGATCTATCTATCGAAAACACAAAGGGGATATATGTTTGCAGCTTTGAATCACATAGTTTCTGGGAAACGCCTACTGATTTCAGATGTACCTCCTGAACCTTCAGCCACTGACAAAGAAATATATGACTGGGGACTGCTCACCACAGTGCACATCAAAGGAAATGTATTTAAAAGGGCATTTGTTGATATTGGTACTGCTGTCAACATCATTCCTTTGAAGACCCTTAGGGCTGCCGATATTACTCGACAAGAGGCTACTCATGCTCCCACAATAATTAGAGATCATGAAGGAATTCCCAGGAATGCATATGGCTTCATCATTCTCAAAGTTACAGAAAGTTCGGTCTGTACTGAGACAAAGTTTTACATAATCCGGGAAAACCTTGGATATGACATGATCCTTGGAAGGACTTGGATCCATACTGGAAGAACGACCTTCATGTCTTCAACGCACTCCACTACTGACATAGACTCCGAGTCAGAAGAAGAAGAGGAGAACGCCCCACCATTTGAATATCTAAAGGAAGTTGGAACCTTGATGAGACCTGCACAAGAACCTGGAGAGAGTCCACATGCCTTTGTCAAAAGGTTTCGAGCTCAGGCAAGTCTTATTCCTCTTCATGCTCCAATATTACCAATGTTCAAATATGCAACTTTGGTCCAGGGACTTCTCCCCATGAACAATTCAGCAATTTTCAAGAGTTGTGAATGGGTAACTTCACCTCGACAATATTACACCCAATGGATGGGTTCAGCGTGTATCCATGTTGATCATTCCGTCAAGAAATTTATTGCTGAAGACCAGGTAAAACACGATAGACAGTTTGCTGGATATCCTCTTCTACACCAGTGTTCATATGTGCCCCAACCATGAAGTCAACAAAAAATATTCAAGGCCTGGACCATAAAGCCAAACAAGTTCAAGGAAGGGGATTTGGTTCTCAAAGAAACTAAACGGGATCTCCATTCTGCAAGGAGCTCTAATTGGGAAGGACCATTTATGATCGCTAAGTCCATCACCAGAGGATACTACAAACTGATCAACACGGATGGACGAACCTTACCAGTAATTCACGATAATTGGCTTAAGGAGTTTGTATGAGATTATTGGGCATTTGAGGTACTGGGCGTTTAAGCATTCATGACGTTTGGATTTGGCATTTTAGGATTTTCTTTCATTTTATTTCAATTCCTCCAAAGCGTTTGCAATACTTGCAATTAATATTTGAATTCAGCAATTTATTAAAAATTCAGTTCATACTTCTTAAAAGAAAATCTCTATCAAGTCCAAAAGAAAATTCTTAACCATCTACCAATCCAAAACCATGATATCAAAACCCAAATAAAACCTCACATCCTTCAGTAATTTATAAGTTCAAGAGATGATGGAAAATGAATCAAAGAAAATCAGCGAAGAAAGATTTTTGCGCCTCTGCATCCTTCAAAGCCTGTAAATCCGCCTTCTCCTTGTTCATCTCTTCAATCAGCCAGGCAATCTTGTCTTCCTTCTCCATCACATCATCATTGGGAAAGGGTATGTCATTTTCACATGAATCCTTAATAGCATTCATCTTCTTACGAAGCCATTTCACATTGAAGCCAAGTCTCTCAAAATTCTCCAAGTTGAATCCCAATCAAATAGTACATCTGGGGTTACGGCATTTCTGGATCTAGTACATATGTCACTTATAACATGCAAGAGAACACTTACCTGTATTTTTAAAGCATAAGCACGCCCAGGATTCCTGTCGACAATTACATGGCTAAATTTCTCCCATATTTTCTTGTACAAACCCACATATCCAATGAGAACGCTGAATCCACCAACTAACTCATGATATGGAAGTGAGGCATCGAATGGAGGATCAAAAGCAACTCCTGCACTTGGGTATTCGTGCACGATTATACGGTTTTCAACTATTGGAGCGGCTTCTACAATCAAGGAAATAGTTTCTTCTGTATTTTCTTCTGGTGTCCTGGATTCTTCTATTACTGAAACAGCAACAATCTGGGTCCCCATGACCTCATCAACAGAAATTTAACGGCCTTGAAGATCAGAGATAGTTGCCTCCTTTTTAATAGCCTCGGGGTCGCTCGTTTCATCATTTTGAGTTTCTTCATTCTCAACTTCGGTATTTTGCACCTAATACGAAGATTACATGAGATTAGGATCATCCAAGCATGAAACCAAAAGAAATCATGAACTACAACATACAAGTGGTCTAACATCATCAAAGTATTTCATTATACATGCTAGATGTTAGCAGATAACGTGAAAGTCACAAAATCACGTTTTACAACAAGTCCGCCTGAGAAGATTTTACACTTCCCTTTACAACACAATGAACTGGGAGCAATTGTTGAAGAATAAAGGGTTGAGTTATATACCATTCTCTTCATATCGGTGTTACCTACAACATATCAAAATTTCATATCAATCGGATGAACGAGCAAAAATATGTGGTCAAAACTCGGGACTACACGACATCTGAATAAGTTCTGAAAGTCTCCTGGAAGTTCAGTATTTAGATTTTTTCAGGCCTTGAACGTTCTCAAAACTTAAAAAACTTATTTTCTAAAGCTTGCAAAATTCCTGGGATTAAAGATGCATATGCGAATCATGAAAATCCGACATCAAAGGAGGATTCTACGACGTTTTTCCTAAAATGCCGAGTTCTGAATTTTCTGGCGACGTATTTTCGGCAAAACTTGTCGTATATTCACATACTTTCTCATTCATTCACTTATATACCAGAGAGTTTATACTTTTATGGATGAAATATGAGAGAAATATTTACCTGGGTGGTCTCCGAAGCGTTCAAGGAACCAGAATGGCTTGCATCAACATCGACAACTCTGTCACCTTCATTCGGTTTTGAACTCTGGGAGTTTTCTTCATTGCCATCCTTCGAACGAGTGATATCGGTATTTTCCACATCCATGGAATCATCCTCCTAGACATATCCCCAACAATTAGCATTTCATTCATGAGGCGCCATAATTAATATAGGAGGAAATACTTACAACTTCTTCTTCTTCACTCAAGTCATAAATTGTTCGCCCAGAAGCGGAAAACTGAAGATCATCAATACTCGATGGAGTAAAGTTCTGCAACAGAATAACAAAGGTGGTTTTAAGATCCTAATTACGTGGATGAGAAGAAGTCATGATGAAAGAGGTATCGACAACTCACCAGACGAGTCACTGGGGACTTTATAGTGTTGGGTAACATCCTGTAACCTTTATGCATGCCTTCTCTGCCATGAACAACCGCCTCAGTCTCTGACAAATCTACACGGATTCGAGGTTTTATGCTACGACCGTCCTGTGGTAAATTTCGATAACAAAATCAGAATACAACTATTATAATTTTATGAAGATTATATAAAAAATGTACATGAGAGCATCCTGGAGATGATTTTCTCTTATCACCGGAGAGATACTTCAATCTTGGTAGACCAACAATCATCTCATTAGAGGGACGACTCCTTAATGGAGGATGACTGACTGTTACGAACTCATGTAATCGCTCAAATTGATCGTCCCAGAAGTCTGCATAACCTGGAGTCACATATGCAAATCTATTAGAGCAAGGGAACCAGTATTTACTTCCTTCCACATGGGTATGATCTAAGCGAGTCATGAGATGCTCAACCGATGGCTTCCTCCTCCGAATAGTTGGAACACACTGATCCATACCCATTTGTCGAGCTGCTATATCAATATTATACTCCTCCACTAAAAGTTCTCCATACGAAACCGATAGCAAATGACCAGGGGTACATCTCAACATGAAATATCTCTCACCATCGTTCAGATCCGCACCAGATGACAAACTCGTGCTCTCTCCAGTATTGAAGGTCATCGGTTGAGAAACGTAAGGAGGCACTGACACCCAAGGACGGAAATCGAATTCAGATTTATCATCCAACACGTCAATAAGGCGCGCCTTAGATCGAGGCTTCTTTGTAGACCAATGCATGATCTTGGAATTATCTTTCTCAGGGAAAATATGACGAGCATTAGTATTCATTCCTTGTAAAACATAACGTGGAATGGGTGCATAATTCTTGAAGTGTTCCCACATCAGAGCTTGAAAAAACATCGTGTTAGCATAACATTCAATCTTCAAGAAGCTATTCGACACGCTGGAGTCTATAACCAAATAGTCTAAGTTGTAATACAAGGATCCCAAGAAAAAACTACCTATCGGGAGTTGTTCACCTTGAGCCATCTTAATAGCAAAGCGGATCACGAAAGGCTTCAACAAGTTTCCACTGTCTTCAAAAACATCTCTGGACAACCGTAAACATAAGAAAGCAACAATGGGTAACATACCGTCAATAGGTTTATCAGAAACCTCGTCTTTGGGCCACCAGCGTGTCAACCATAGAGCGTATCATCCTTTACTGCCAGCCTTATTTTCTACCTTCATTGCCATTGTCAAGACATGAGAAACGACGGTCTCCTCATCTGAAAGATCCCCAGGGAGATTGCCCGTGATTGGGAGGTGCATCAGAGCTGCCATGTCTTCCAAAGTAATAGTGAACTCTCCCCATCTACATATGAAGGTGTGGGTAGGAATACACCAGCGAGCAAGCAAAGCCACAATACTTCTTGCGTCATAAAAATGAACAACTCTCCAGAAGCCTGAATGGCCCTTGTCACCTGCGCCTGATCGAGCATGGCCCTCACATGAGGAAAACCCAACATATGCCTCGCCTATCTAGCAAACTTCTCCAAAGGTCGTCGAGAAAGCTTAAATTCTATGATCGATGCAATGAAGACTCCTCGTTCAAGACAAAACCGGATTACTATCTTAGGAGTCACGAATTCCTTCTGAGTGACAGTCCTGGGATTTATCATAAGACGATACGCTGGAGATTTCAAATGCTTTTCAACTCCTGGAGTATCTTCCTCGAAAAATGCATCATCTATGTTCGGGACATTCTTAATCCCAGGAGCTTCGTCCTCGTCTTCACCAGCAGAAGTTTCATCCGTGCATGCCTCATCTCTAGATATGTCGTCATCAACACAATTTCATCTCTTGAAGTGTCGTTAACTTGGGAGTTGGTCATCTTACAAATTAGCTGCAAAAATTCACATTACATGCTACTTCAGTACACCATCCAGAATCAAGGAAATACTAGCGTCTAATGGTAACTCTTAACTCTTACTTTTTATGCTTCCACTAACAGTAGTGATGGTAATGTTAGAGTTAACACCTCAAAGTCGTTTGTTTCTTCAAAACCTACAAAAGACGAACAAAACTCAGATTTTTCATAAATTCATGAATATTTCTACTGTGTGAGCATTCACCATGGAATCATGAAAACTAAAACATTATTTCATCATAAATAATTGTTTATTTCTAAATAGTATTACACAAAACTCAAGTTTTGATTTTAAGGAAAATGTTTTATTTACTCACGTAAATAAATAGATAAATTTCAACGTGAGCAAGGCTCACAAAAATAAACCTTGTGGACACTCCACGATTTTTAACAAAAGAAGAAGTAGAAAATACCATTAGGTCCTAGGAATAATATATTAGAGAGAGTCTAGTCCATTTGACCCAGTCAAATATCTGTTTGGTCCTATTTGGTAATATAAATTATTATTTGGTCCTAAAAATTATCATTTGGTCCAAGGGTGATGTCATGGATGATGTAAATGTCATCTTGTAGTGGCAGAAATACCCTTATATTATTGTTTGGTCCTAAGGTGATGTCACAATTTTTTTTTCTCTCTCTTAATAAAAATAAATAAATAAAACTTAAAACTTAAATATCTTTTGAACCATATGTCTAAAAATGATAAATTTTATATATTCGGAAAGCCCTCGACGATAGATTTCCAACGAGTACCATTGTCGCTATGTTTCAGAGCTTTTAATTTTTGCCTTATTTTTTAGCTATAAAATGAACTATTATACGAGTTCATTCTACAAAATGAACTACTTTGATAAATTATTATACGAGTTCATTCTACAAAATCAACTATTTTAATGAACTATCAGGCTAGTTAGTTCATTCCAAAAAGTGAACTCTTTGGATTAAATAACATATGAGTTCATTCTACAAAATGAACTATCATACGACTTCATTCTACAAAATGAAGTGGTATAATGAACTATTATTACGAGTTCATTATACAATATGAACACCTATCACGAGTTCATTCTACGATATGCACACCTATCCCGGGTTCACTCTACAATATGAACTACCGTTTATGAGTTCATTTTATAAAATGAACTACCATAATGAACAACTATTACGAGTTCATTCTACAATATGAACTACCATTTTTAATTACTATTACAAGTTCATTTTATAATATGAACAACTATTATGAGTTCATTCGAAATTAAGAACATCTATCACGAGTTCATTCTTCAATATGAACTATAATAATGAACTACTATTGCGACTTCATTCTTCAAATTTAACAATTACTATGAGTTTATTCTACAAAATAAATTGCTAGTGTATACGAGTTCATTCTACGAAATGAACTGCTAGAACTAGAATGAACTACCATGTTACAAAATAGTGTTCATTCTCGGAATGAACTACTATTATACCGATTTTTTTTTAAAAGCTCTGAAACATAGCGACAATGGTACTCGTTGGAAAGCTATCGTCGAGGGCTTTCCGAATATATAAAATTTATTTATTTTTGACATATATTTTGAGAGATATTTAATTTTTAAACTTTTAAATATTAAGGTTAGAAGGAGAGAGAAATTAGTAGAAAAAATAAACAAGAGAGAGAAATCATTCATCGTGAGAGGAAAAAATAAGAGAGAGAACGAGTACTTTAGATATTTTAATAATTATGGACCAAACAGTAAAGGCGTTTGACCAAAGGACTAAACAGACATGGGCCCACCTAAAAAAGGACCAAACGATAACTTTCCCAGAAAAAATCCATGAACATACCATGGTTTTATAAAAAATATTTTCCTTCGTATCGTCATACGTCTTTGAAACGAAGGTTTATTTCAATTTTGTGAAAACATACACATTATAAGATAAATTTTTGGTTTACATGAAAGCTCATAAAAAAATTTTATCACCGGACACAAGTTCATATATGTATAAAGAAGAAAAACCCCCTCTTCGTATCATCGTTATTCTTTAAAACGAAGGGTTTATTTCGGTTTTGCAAAAATTCATATTTTCATGATAAAACTTTGGCTCACATGAAAGCTCATAAACATAGTTTTATTACTGAACCTAAATATTCATATATGAAGAAAAAATCTCTCCTAAATCAGGGATTATTATTAGTTTTCAAAAACTAACGATCAAACGAACATACGTTTTCAAAAACGAGGGTTTTCGACGAAACCCACACTCATATATGCACATGTATATAACTTCAACATGATCACATCATGAAACTCACATGAACTCAGCAAACATCAAAAAAAAAAAAAAAAAAAAAAGAGTTTGGACGCTCAACTGGTCGGCGCCGGCGGAAAACAGCCGGACGGCGGCAACAACGGCGGCGGCGCTGGTGGTCCGTCGATTTTTTTTCCTTGCTGCTGGCGTGAAAGTGATGAAGAGATGATGAAAATTTTGGTCGTGGGAATTTTTTTTTAAAAAAGGAACAATTCCTTTTATATCAATTTTTATTTCTAAACCCTAATTTTCTAAGGATTTCCTTATTGGTCCCTGCCCGCGAATCCTAAACGACCAAGGACACGTCGTCCAAACCAGCGGTTCAACACCAATTTATGCTCATCAAACGACGCTCTAGCATGTCACTGGAATCTTCATTCAAGTCATGGTATGCGCGTACGATCGAAATCCGATAACATCTTAACTTACGACTAAGTTCAATTACTTATATTGTTTATGACCGGAAAATCACCATTCTATGATGACTGAGGAACACGGATTTCCTCACTAAGTAGGGGACTTAATGTAGATGGTGGATTTTCGACGAAGGCTAAAATCGTAAACCCATAATTATATGAACTTTTGATCCAGCAATCAGATGCGAGTATTGAGACACGGGTCTCTCATCGAATCCTCTGACTGAGAATACTTTCTCTCAGAGTATATGCAGATATGTAGTCTCTCGGCTGGACAACGACATATCTGTATTGAGACACGGGTCTCTCATCGAATCCTCTGATTAAGAATACTTTCTCTCAAAGTACATGTAGATATGTGGTCTCACGGCTAGACAACAACATATCTCATGAATACTGAACACTTCAGTAATTATTTCTATATAATATCACGGGATGGACGGCTCCTAGACAGCTTGCTCAGCTAGTATAGAGCGATAGCGTCTTCAGGATACAAACAACGAGTTTACCTTGACTATATAAAGGATATGAAACTCCATCAAGCTCATATAAGAATAATTAATGCTCCTAGACAGCCTGCTCTGCTAGTATAGAGCCATAAGTTAATTATTCCCAAATTCTTGGATTCATCCACAGAATTTCCGAAAATATTCAAATATTTTCGCAGATATTTCATTACTGCAAACAATGGTTCTTCCCAGCAGAAATCCATGGGTTAGTAATAAATATTCAACGCATGGGAATCAGAGCTACCTCTAAGTAAGCCATGTCTCAAACCTAAATTCTTGGATTCATCCACAGAATTTCCGAAAATATTCAAATATTTTCGCAGATATTTCATTGCTGCAAACCATGGTTCTTCCCAGAATAAATCCATGGGTTAGTAATAAATATTCAACGCACGGGCGTCTGAGCTACCTCTGAGTAAGCCCCAATTCAAATGGTGAAAGTGTACTCAACGACGATGCACTAACAATCACCGCACGAACGAGTATTTCAAAATACAACAAGACGTTGAACCTATGCAAAATAGGAAGGAAAATAATAAATAATTAAAAATTGACCAAGGCGCTAGGAGCATGGGCCCGCTGACTGGCCGACTGTGCCGTGGACAATCCCACGCCAGTTTCATATTTTTATCATATTTTGTTATTTTCATTGAGTTCATGAAAATTCTTTCATTTGAACAAATATCATTCGTTTTGAGGAAATTCCTCAGCGTCATGGTGTTTCTTTCACACCAAAGATATAATATAAAATTAGGGAAGAATATTGTGGGGCGTGACCATTGGCCAACATGCCATGCCTTGGTCCCAGACGGCCCCACACCTCATGATTCCTCATTATTTTATTATTATTTCCCTAATTTCATGAAAACTCCTTAACTTTCACTGATATTTCCTTGGTCCCTTGAAAAATAATATAAAATTAGGAAAACCCGTGTGCACGGGCCATAGCCGGTCGGTCAAACCCAAGATGGCTTCACACGTCCCCTTTTATTATTATTATATTTTTCATGTTTTCATAATCCCATGAAATTCCTTGATTTCATGATATTTACTTCAAATTATGAAATTTCCTTTTAATTGTGAAATAATACATAAAATTAGGGAAAACACAAGGGACCGGGCCCTGTCCGTCCAACCATGCTCCAAGCCGGTCCCACACGCCCACACGCCCACATGTCCCTTATTTTATTATTATTACTAGCCCTTAACCCGTGCCGTAACGGCACGGGCCATGATGTTGGTTCGTTTTTAATATATAGTATAATTTGTGTCCCGAATATTTATCAACTCCTTATGATTTAATATGTGTTTGTCTTAAAAATAGTTGAGACTTTCCTCTCTTTTTTTCTTTGTTTTTTCCTTTAATATTTTACCGCCGGAGATCTGCTCAAACGAAAGAAATATAATCTTAACCTCCAGACACTTTTTTATTTAAGTTCATTGCTTATAATGAGATAATGCTCTACATGAACATGAAAGTTTAAATATTTTTTTGGAAATATGTCGTCAATAGCGCTCATCTCAGTGAAATCAACTAATCAATAGCATCCATAAAAGTCTCCACATGCTCCTATTTCGCTCAACCTGACTCATCTATCATGGTCATGTTGTCGATCCTCCGAATAGGCAGAGAATAGTATTTGTTTTGCATCGAACAAATGATACAAACTATCCAATGTGACATGATTTTCCTATAATTTTTCAACACCCATTAGATGACAATGTTTAAAATGTGTACCCATTACCTTTTTGAAGGGATTGTATATATGTGAATACTTATCAACTAACCCTACTTCCAACACTAACCCTACTTCCACTACCACCATTAGAATTAATATAGTTTTTAGTAAAATTATTTATTAATAAAATTATGTATTTATGTTAGATTATTAAAGGGGCATTTATAATAGAAATTTAATTAATCATTATGAATAATCAATGAGACACTAATTAAGAAAACGTTTAAAATGGTTAAGTTGAACAAACCCCAGCGGTAAACTTATTTTTGCCAAGGACAAATCCTGACCACTCTTTACATAAACAAATCGATAATAACTAATTTTACATGTTCTGATCTTGAATCGTGTCGTTCGTGTTGTTATTACATAACATGACAATTGATTGCACCAATTTTTTTAAATGGACATGTGTTTTATCAAGTTTATTTTAATGTTAGAATGATCAACCACGTTTTATACTTTATAATATAACGTTACACATTTTGTGGCGTTACGAAATTAGCATAATATATTTTTGTTCACCAATACCCGCCACCACCATAAAACCATATGAATCCACTTTTTTTATCCACCACCACCTAGTGGCGGAACCAAGGGTTGACTAACCTGGATCTAACACCTTAAATTTTTAATAACTAAATAAATTTTTTAGTTTATTTTATAAATAATACTAGCCCTTAACCCGTGCCATAACGGCATGGGCCATGATGTTGGTTCATTTTTAATATATCGTATAATTTGTGTCCCGAATACTTATCAACTCCTTATGATTTAATATGTGTTTGTCATAAAAATAGTTGGGATTTTCCTCTCTTTTTTTCTTTGTTTTTTCCTTTAATATTTTACCTCCGGAGATTTGCTCAAACGAAAGAAATATAATCTTAACTTCCAGACACTTTTTTATTTCGGTTCATTGCTTATAATGAGATAATGCTCCACATGAACATGGAAGTTTAAATATTTTTTGGAAATATGTCATCATCAGCGCTCATCTCAGTGAAATCAACTAATCAATATCATCCATAAAAGTCTCCACATGCTCCTATTTCGCTCCAGCTGACTTATTTATCATGGTCATGTTGTCAATCCTCCAAATAGGCAGAGAATCATATTTTTTTGCATCGAACGAATGATACAAACTATCCAATGTGACATGATTTTCCTGTAATTTTTCAACACCCATTAGATGACAATGTTTAAAATGTGTACCTATTACCTTTTCGAAGGGATTGTATATATGCGAACCTCTGCCATTAAATCTTCAACAAAGTATTGTGCCCAACAATTCGTCTTAACGAAGGCTTTGGTAACTTCAAACATCTTGGACATTTTGTCACTTCCGTATGTTCCTACATTCACTTGGAATACAATCTGGCGACACATTACCTCATAAAGAACCTTGAACACATATTGTACTCCCTGATCCTATTTCAAATTAATAGGTTGTCAATAGATCCTTTACCAAAAGTTGACATATTCTACGTTGAATATTTATAAAAAAAAATAGTATTGTGGATCGTTGCTTTCTAAGATTGTAGTTTTCAAAATTGGCCTCTTCAACTCCCACGGCTTTCTAAGTTTATATATCTTGTTTGTTTTTAACATTTTAGTTAGCCATATTATGTTTGTTACTAACTTTAAACTTGATGTCATCTTCTACTGTGAACTTTATGTGATTTCAGAATCTAAATAGTTATACCTCTTTCATTCGTATCAAGTAATCCATTGTATATCCCAACAGTTCTTCTACAACTATTCCTTTCTTTTGCCGTTTCCGGACCATCAGTAGCCATTATTGTCATACGCAATCTGTCTAATTTTTATTGATGTTATGTATTTGCAATGTTCATTTTTATTAAATAAATAGATTGTGGAAAAACTAAAAAAGAAAAAAGAACATAAGTATTACATCGGGTCTAAGTTACTATATCCAAAATACTCCGGACACTGCTTCTGGTGCCGTGTTTCCTCAAATTCCTCATTGCATTCTAGACAGTACATGCAACACTAATCATTTGCGAAGTGAGCTATTTGCGCAAGTGTGGTCAATGTATCCTTGACTGTAATAATAATAACAACACGTCAATTTTTTTCAAGGCATCCAGTTGTAAATGACATGAATCTAATAGATTTGAATTATACCTCAATCTTAGATATCACCTTCTTCTCACATAACATAGAAATTCAGGAAGGACAAATCTTGACCACTCTTTACATAGGCAGAGTTAGCCAAACTATGTTTTGCAATTGTCTTACGTGACAATTATTATTAATCCATATTTTAGTTAGCTCCTATCGAAGCCGATTTAATCAGTCCTAAAGAAGCCGATCTTATCAGTCCTATAGAAAGTTAATCTTAAATTTTTTACATTATCTCTTGACTAAATTATTGAAGTATTCTCAGTCATGTTATGCTTTGTGTGATCTACCCATCTGTGTCTACTTTACCTTCTAACCCAGTGAATGAGACCTATACATATTGATCTGTAATTTGATATTGTTGATTTACTATCAAGAGGTCGCATGATTTGAGAATGTAAAATATAAAAAATATTCCATAAACATCGGAGGCGAAATTTAAATTTATGATTTAGAGTTTTTTATGATGATTTTGATGAACATACATAATTTTCAAACAAATATTTTAGAATGCAAATACATTTTCCCGGTCTATAGGGTTTATATCGGGAATTGAGTGAAAGTTGTTGTCTTTGTAGGTAGTTGTCGCGAAACAACTCGACATTGATGGTCTTTCAGGAAAAATAATGTAATAGTACTTGAGAGAGCGATAATGTTCTCTTATGCGGGTACACCAATTGCCTTTATATAATACGGGCGATCGAACAATCATGATCATATTGTCTTATACATTCCGGTATCATCCTCGAAATATTTGATTTTTGTCCTTATCAATCGTGCTAAAAATAACCAATTACATCTTTCACAATACAATGTTTCATGTTTTGTGAAGATTATTTTTTTACTTAGTCAATAAAACTCGCTAAAAAGCAAAAACTATTATTATACACTACTATTACCAACACTCACCACCATAAAAACCATCCACCGCCACTATTTATTCCACCAATAGTAATGTTACCACCTCCACTATTCACAAACACCCGCCACCGCTTATACTCACCATTAGAATTAATATAGTTTTAGTAAAATTATTTATTAATAAAATTATGTAGTTATGTTAGATTATTAAAGGGACATTTATAATAGAAATTTAATTAATCATTATGAACAATCAATGAGACACTAATTAATAAAAAATTTAAAAATGGTTAAGTTGAACAAACCCTAGCGGTAAATTTATCTTTGCGAAGGTCAAATCCTGACCACTCTTTACATAAACAAATCGATAATAAATAATTTCATATGTTCTGATCTTGATTCGTGTCGTTCGTTTAGTTATTACATAATATGGCAATTGATTGCACCAGTTTTTTTAAAATGGACATGTGTTTTATCGAGTTTATTTTAACATTAAAATGATCAACCACATTTTATATTTTATAATATAACGTTACACATTTTGTGGCGTTACGAAATTAGCATAATATGTTTTTTTCACCAATACCCGCCACCACCATAAAACCATATGAATCCACTTTTTTTATCCACCACCACCTAGTGGCGGATCCAAGGGTTGACTAACCTGTCTCTAACCCCTTAAATTTTTAATAACTACATAATTTTTTTAGTTTATTTTATAAATAGTACTTTGTCCATATATATTATGGCTTAGTCCACCAAAGTTTACATGTTTTTTCTTTTGAAATAGGCCTCCTCAATGTCAATTTTTGACTCCACCACTGGCTCCATCACTGCCGCCCATCCCATGTAGGTTGTTGGATGCAATTCTAATTTTCAATCACAAATGCCATGTATGAGGTTTAGATTGAACAAAATTTCGTCAATTGATTAGTTTCATTATTTATTTTTCCGTGTATATATTCTTTTTTTGTATTTCAATCAATTTTATTTTAACATTAAAAAAATCATGATTTATACGATATAGTACCAAAGATAACATGGGCACCATTTGGGTGATCCAACTACGATCATGAAAATATTGTCTTGTATGATATCATCCCTGAAATAAGTGTTAAAAACAACGAACCACATATTACACACTACGATGTTATCGATGTGGTAATGACAACATAAAATTAATATTGTCCATCACTACTCACCAGCATTCACCGTCACTACTTATTCCACCATAAACCAAGGGCGGAGCCAGGATTTTGAGGAGAGAGGGAGAACAAATTCTTGGCAAGTTGGATACATGTGAAAAATGGACTTTGTATCCCATTTTACGATAAAAGAACAAAAATAAATATAATTGTGCTTGGCTCTGCCCTTAACCACCACTAATATTTCGGCATCCACCTCTTCTACTACTCATTGTCGCAGAAAATGGCTATTGATATTATTTATCAAAATTACTTATTAATAGAAATAAATATTATAATTAATTAAGAAAACATTTATAATTAAAAAATGATTAGTCATTTATTATGAGCAATTAGTGAAACACTAATTAATAAAACACTTTATAATGAATAGATTATTTATTATGAGCAATTAGTGAAACACTAATTAATAAAGTAATTATGGTATTTGAGTTGAACAAACCACCATTGTTGATTTATATTTTCTATCAATTCCAACCAAGGTGGAACACTGGTTAGAGGCAACTCTTATGACATAATAGGTCATGAGTTCGATCCTCCCTCACTTGAGTATTCATTTTCCATATCCTGACTTGAGTATTCATTTTTCATTCATAATATTGGAATTAACGCCACACGTGCGAGATGTAGGGGGTGGTCAGGAGAACCACAGCCCTTGATTTATCTTTGTCCAGACAAATCCTGACCACCACTAACAAAGGAAAACTTATCCAAACCCTGTTTTATACTAATGACTTTGTCCATATATATTTATGGTTTAGTCCACAAAACTTTACATTTTTCTTTTATAAAAAAAAAATAGGCCTCCTCAATGTCAATTTTTGGCTCCATCACTGCCGCCCATCCCATGTAGGTTGTTGGATGCAATTCTAATTCTCAATCACAAATACCATGTATGAGGTTTAGATTGAATAAAATTTCGTCAATTGATTAGTTTCATTTTTTTTTTCCGTTTATATATTCTTTTTTGTATTGCAATCAATTTTATTTGAACATTAAAAAAGCATTATTTATACGATATAGTACCAAATATAACAGGGGTACCATTTGGGTGATCCAACTACGATCATGAAAATATTGTCTTGTATGATATCATCCCCCTTCCTTTATCAAAAGTGTTAAAAACAACCAACCACACCTTCCACACTACGATGTTATAGATGTTGTAACGACAACATAAAATTAGTATTGTCCATCACTATTCAACAACATTCACCGTCACTACTTCTTCCACCACAAACCAGGGGAGGAGTCAGGATTTTGAGGAGAGAGGGAGAACAAATTCTTGGCAAGTTGGATACATGTGAAAAATGGACTTTGTATCCCATTTTACGATAAAAGAACAAAAATAAATATAATTGTGCTTGGCTCCTCCCTTAACCACCACTAATCTTTCGTCCTCCACCTCTTCTACTACTCATTGTCGCAGAAAATGTCTATTGATATTATTTATCAAAATTACTTATTAATAGAAATAAATATTATAATTAATTAAGAAAACATTTATAATTAAAAAATGATTAGTCATTTATTATGAGCAATTAGTGAAACACTAATCAATAAACACTTTATAATGAATAGATTATTTATTATGTGCAATTAGTGAAACACTAATTAATAAAGAAATTATGGTATTTAAGTTGAACAAACCACCATTGTTGATTTATCTTTTCTATCAATTCCAACCAAGGTGGAACACTGGTTAGAGGCCACTCTTATGACATAATAGGTCATGAGTTCGAACCTCCCCGTTATAATTTTTGAAATTCCATATCTTGACTTGAGTATTTGGGATTAACGCCACACGTGCGAGTTGTAGGGTGTGGCAGGGAGAACCACAGCCTTCGATTTATCTTTCTCACGGACAAATCCTAACCACCACTAACACAGGCAAACTTAGCCTAGCTTTGTTTTGTATTTTAGATTTTTTATGTTTCCTTCATCTCATGGAAACTCCTTGATTTGAATAAAAACTCTTTAATTTTAACAAAACTCCTTGATTTTATCATATTTCCCTAAAATCATAAAAATATTATAAAATTATGGAAAACCATGTGGATTGGCTCCCTTGGTCGTCCGGCCATGGACGGTCCCACACTTCATGATTCCTTCACTTTTTCATTATTTATCTTCATCTCATGAAGTTTTGACGGATTTATAAAAAAACCCTGGTTTATTCATATTTTCTAAAATGATGGCTCAAACGCACATCCGAAAATATTAAATTCTCAGAACTGAGATACGAACGCTTTAGAGACATGTTACCTTGACCGACCAAGGTTGGATCTTTGGCTCTCAATGAGCAATGTCAATCCATGTCAAGTAAAACGCGAACAAATTTACCTAAAAAACATTTTAATGAAAAGATATGCACAAAAATTGGTAACAATCAACATTCTGTACTGTACTAGTACGATTAGAATCGGAAAACTGAACTGAATTGTGAATTATCAGTGAAATGGGTAACAATCTGCCGAAGCATCCTCAGAGTAATTTCATTAACTTCTTACCTTTTCTTACAAACAGTTTTCAACACTAAATAGTGAAGAAAGAGAGGAAGATCTAGAGTAGCTAATACAAGCGTGACACGGGTAGATTATTAGGCTAATCCGGGCATGACACTAGTCACTTAGATGTTAGCCATTATTATTACTAACTACACCCACTGAGTTGATTAGGGAATCAAGTTCAGGGATTGTCACTAGGAGGTATATGACAAATACTCCCTCCTTCACCAAATCCTTTCCCTCAAGGTTTAAACTTTGGAAAATGGCGATGCTTCCAGCATCCTCCCAAGTAGAATCATCAGCTGTGGCATTGGTCCAGTGGATGAGTAACTGTGGAACTGAGACTCCATTTTTGATAATAGTTCTGGTAGCTAGTGAAGCTGCAGGAATAACCAACACCTGATCTTCACTGTTGAGGACTGGTAAGGAGGGTAATATAGTGTGTTTAGCTCCAATTTGCTTCTTAAGCTTGGAAACATGAAAAACAAGATGTAGTCTAGCCTCAGCAGGCAATTGCAACTTGTAGGCTACACTGCCAATTCTTTGGAGGATGGTAAATGGCCCATAGTATTTGGCTGCAAGCTTCAAGTTCCTCCTCAATGCTAAGGAAGCTTTCCTGTAAGGTTGGAGCTTCAAGTAGACCTTGTCACCCACTGCAAAACTTCTATCTACTCTGGTTCTGTCTGCATAGAATTTCATTCTTTCTTGAGACTTGTGAAGGGAATCTTTCAGTAAGTCCAACATGACAACTCTTTATTTCAAATAGTCCTCAACAGGGGTAACATGTGTGGTTGAGGTAGAAGGAAAAACCAGGTGAGGTGGATTATAACCATAAAGTGCAGTAAAGGGACTCACCTTGAGGCTGGTGTGGTAATTGGTATTGTACCACCATTCAGCAAGAGGTAACCATTGGTGCCATTTCCTTGGTTGGTGACCACACATGCATCTGAGGTAGATCTCCAAACAAGAATTCACTCTTTCAGTTTGGCCATCAGTTTGTGGATGGTATGCAGTGCTAAGATGTAATTGTGTACCCAGAGCCTTGAATATGTCTTGCCAAAAATGGCTAGTGAAAATTTTATCTCTGTCAGACACAATAGATGCAGGAAGGCCATGGAGTTTGTAGACCTGATTGATGAATTCCCTGGCTATAGAATCAGCAGTATATGGATGATGGAGACCAATAAAATGGGCATACTTGGTCAATCTGTCAACCACAACCAAGATCACAGATTTCCTCTCACTCATAGGAAGCCCTTCTATAAAATCCATGGAAATGTGCTGCCAAGCATGATCAGGAATGAGTAAGGGTTGTAACAGCCCAGCTGGAAAGGTGTGGTCATGTTTGTTTCTTTGACAGACATCACAGGAGGACATAAACTGGAGCACTGCCTTCTTCATTGCTGGCCAATAGAATGTTGCTTTTGCCCTCATATAAGTGGTTTGAATACCAGAATGCCCACCCTCTGCAGAAGAATGGATGCAGTCCAATATTTTGGACCTAATATCTGAAGCAGAGCCCACATAGATTCTGGACTTGTGCCTCAAAACCCCATCAGTATATGAATAATTGGGTAGTGTATTTGATGGAAGTGTCAGTTGTGCAATGAGTGATTGCACTGTTGTGTCAGAAGTGTAGCTGGCAATGATATCCTGAGACCAAGCAGTTTTGGAGGTGGATATGGCTTGACAAGAACCAAGAGCATGAGGTCTCCTAGAAAGTGCATCTGCAACAGTATTTTCAGAACCCTTTTTATATCTGATTTCATAATCAAATCCCAGAAGTTTCATCAACTATTTCTGTTGTAAGATAGTGGAGATCTTCTGTTCCAAGAAATGTTTGATACTTTGGTGATCAGTTTGAATAATGAAGTGGGTACCCTGTAAATATTGTCTCCACCTTGTGACAGCTTGGACAATAGATAGCAGCTTCTTTTCATAAGTGGAAAATGCAGCTGGTTTAGGTCCCAAGGGTTTACTGTAGAATGCCAAGGGTCTTCCATCTTGCAAAAGAACATCCCCAATGCCAGCATCACAAGCATCAGTTTCAACTACAAATTGTTTGTTGAAGTTAGGGAGGGCAAGCACATGATTAGTTTACATGGCTTCCTTGAGTTTTTGGAAAGCTGTTGTAGCTGCTGCAGACCACAAAAAAGCATTTTTCTTGAGCAGGTCAGTGAGAGGTCTGTTGATGAGGCCATAGTCTTTCACAAATTTTCTATAATAACCAGTGAGTCCCAAAAACCCTCTAAGTTCCTTAAGGGTGTTAGGAAGTGGCCAATTCATCATAGCAGATATCTTTGCAGGATCAACTTTAACTCCATCAACAGTAATGATGTGTCCCAAATACTCCATCTCAGATTGTCCAAAACAACATTTAGAAAAGTTTGCAAATAATTGGTGTTGTCTCAAGATATCCAAGGTAATCTGTAGGTAGAAGAGATGTTCCTCTAGAGAAGAGCTATATACAAGAATATCATCAAAGAAAACCAAGATGAACTTCTTCAAATGGTCCTTAAAGATATCATTCATCAAGGCCTGAAAGGTAGCAGGTTAATTGGTCAGACCAAAGGGCATCACTTTGAATTCAAAGTGGCCATGATGAGTTCTAAATGCAATCTTGTAGATGTCAATAGAAGTAACCCGTATTTGATGGTAGCCATCCCGTAAGTCAATTTTGGATAAAAATTGCTTGCCCTGTAATTCATCCAGTAATTCTTCAATAATTGGAATTGGGAATTTATCCTTGACCGTGATGCTGTTAAGTCTTCTATAGTCCACACAAAATATCCATGTGTTATCCTTCTTTTTGACTAGAAGTATAGGGGATGCAAATGGACTATGAATGGTTTGAATAATACCAGAATGAAGCATATCTTTGACCAGTTCTTCCACTACTGATTTTTGCATGTATGGACACTTATAGGGTCTCATGTTAACTGGTTCAGAATTTGGCTTGAGGGGTATTGAGTGATCTAGGCTTCTCTGAGGGGGAAATGAATGTGGCTCAGAGAAAATATCAGAATAGTGGTGGAGCAAGTCATAAATGGGAGGAGGGGGGACTTGGGGGGCTGGGGGAGGTGGAAATGGTGAAAAGTTGGCCAAGTAGTCTATGAGTATGTTTTTTGAAGAACCTCTTAGATGCATTGCCACTCATGATGCTGAAGGAAGCCCTGTCTTGAGATCCAGTAAGTGTAATTTGCTTCCCATTTTGCTTAAAAGAGATGCTCAGTTTAGAGAAATTGAAAATTACATCACCCAGTTGCTTGAGCCAGTCATCTCCTAAGACCAAATCATAGCCACCAAGGGGTAGTAGCCTCAAACTCTCAGAAAATTTATGGTCATGCATGGACCAAATTAAGTTGGGACAGATTCCATTGCTGACAGTCCTATCACCATTGGCTACAGTGACCAACATGCTAGCAGTTTGTTCAATGGAGCAGTTGAGATGCTTGGCTACTTCACTGTCAATAAAACTATGGGTACTACCTGTATCTATGAGCACAGAGATAGCTTTCTTTTTAATAAAACCAGGGATTCGAATTGTTTCACCAGAATTGTTACATGTCAAAGCATGAAGTGAAATTTCCATGTCACTCTCCATAGGGGAGTCCTCATCATCAGCATGAGCTTCCTCCTCAGAATCCAAGGAAGTGTCATCAATATCAGTTCCAATCATTAAACACAGATGTTGTTGCTTACAAACATGGCCTCTCCTGTACACTTCATCACAATTGTAACACAGCCCTTTGTATCTCCTAGCTTGCACTTGGTTAGGGGTGAGCCTTTTAATTGGTAATGGTGTGTTAGGCTTGGGTGGGATATTGGGAGTATAATTAGTTGAGGGATGGAAAGTAGTTGATGGAGTAAAGAAGTGGTGTAAAAAGAAGTGGAGTATGGTCTGGTAGTAGGTCTGACAGATTTGTGTTGCAGAGCCAGTGTTTTTTCTTGCATTCGTTCTAGAGAAAAAGTAGTTAATAGTGTTGTAGGACCAAACATGAGCACATGTTCTCTTAACTCCTCTTTTAACCCACCAATAAAGCTGTTAATGAAGTAATCTTCCGTAAAGATGTTATGCTTGCTTAATAACAGGGCCTTCAAATGTTCAAATTCCTCAAAATAGGCATCCACAGTGGTAATTTGTGATAATTTATTAAAAAATCCTACAATATTCTCATGTGTCGGATTCTCAAATCGAAGGAAAACATTATCACTCAAGTCCTGCCATGTGAAATGTGGTCTATTCAAACGAAAATTCTCAAACCATTTACCTTCTTTTCCATCAAAATGCATCGCAGCCATTCTAGCTTTGGTATTTTCAGCGACATCATACATTTGGAAGTAATACTCACATTTATGAAGCCAGCCTTTTGGGTTATCGCCATCGAAACGCTGAAAATCCATCTTTGGAAGACGTTGGTGGTGATTGTAATCGCGTATGTTGGAGTGAGAGATAAAAGTATTTTCACCCAGTTCAGGGTGTTCGGTAGCTTCACTATGGTCACCATGATGGAAATTGTTGTTGGAAAAAAAAAATTCTATCTGAGATTTGATCATAGATTGTAAATTCAGCAATTGGGAATCCAAGGTAGTCTTAAGATTGGTGTCGAATTCCTGTTTGGTTAACATCTAATCCAGCTGAAGTTGAATTTTATCAATCTGGATTTGTTGTTTACCAGTAGTTTCAGTAAGTTCTTTGCAGGTTTGAGCAACCATGGTGAGGAAAAAATTTGGAGCTCAATTTCGTTGCGTGGTAAAGGAAGGAACGGCTCTGAATACCAATTATACTGTACTAGTACGATTAGAATCGGAAAACTGAACTGAATTGTGAATTATCAGTGAAAGGGGTAACAATCTGCCGAAGCAGCCTCAGAGCAATTTCATTAACTTCTTACCTTTTCTTACATACAGTTTTCAACGCTAAATAATGAAGAAGGAGAGGAAGATCTAGAGTAGCTGATACAAGCGTGACACATGTAGATTATTAGGCTAATCCGGGCATGACACTAGTCACTTAGCTGTTAGCCATTATTATTACTAACTACACCCACTGAGTTGATTAAGGCATCCAGTTCAGGGCTTGTCACTAGGAGGTATATGACACATTCACGCACTAAAGGATACATCTCGATAACTTATCAGTGTCGCAACCACTTTATCACCAAAAAACACATTAAGAAATATATCATCTTCTCGATAAGTTGTGCAGGGATTTCATTTTTACTTGAAAACCTCCATAAAAAACAAACAATCATGTTCCATTCTATTATATCATCCTAAAAATTTGATTTGTAAAGAATCCTTAATATTGAAATAACAAATTAGAACCTATATCTATTGAAAAACAAATTGGCAACAAAAAATTTATTTCTAAACAAAATTACAAATCCGATCATTAAAACGTCGAATTAGTTAAGATACCAATTGTGAGGTCATTAGTCCGTCCTTATCCGCGAATAAAATGACATGTACTATAATTTTGCATATAGTCCGAGCAATGTAGTACATTATACATTTCACTAAAATATCAGCAACTGAAAAAATCAACACAATCAATGCAAGATCATTACCTTTGTTATGGAGAGCAAGAGGGGTTTAATAACTCGTCAGAAGAATAAAAAAAAGGATAGAGGAGGGAAAGTAGAGAAGATCAGAAGAAGACAAAAGACATACTCTTCGACTAGGGCTGTCAATGGAATACTGAGTTTCAGATTCCGTAACCGATAATCCGATTTCCTAAAGGAAATTTCCGACATAATGGTAATCGGAAATGAAAAATTATCGGTAATTTTTGCCTTACCGGAACGGTATTGGTTTAGCATTTTTTTGGTTAATTAGCCCTTGGAATTGAATTCCGGGGTCTAATGGACCGTTAAAATATGGCCCTTGTTCAAATAACCAAAAACCAAAAATATACTTTTCTAATATCCTAAATTGGGTATTCCGCCCAAAAACATTAAAAAATGTTTCTTTAACTTCCCAATATGCCCTAAACTAATATATGAACATGATATTCTGTTCTTCTTTTAACTTGAAAAATCTCAAACTCCCGATCGTCATTTCCGAAGCTCCGACCTTCTCCTACTTCGAATTAATAATTTCCAGAATGAATGAATGTATGATTGAATTTGTTCAGTTCAGATCTATGGTTATCGATTCCTATTTTGAATTTGTTTGATTGTGATTTCGGATTTGAGCAGAGGGAAGATGAACTACAGACAGAACTTCGGTTTCAGAAGGAAACAAAGAGAATGGATACAAATTCCTTATGGATTTGAGCAAGAAGATGCTGCTGATATTTTCATTGATAAACGGTTAATTGGGTGGACTTCTGACACCGAAAAATCATTCTTGGTGTTTGAATTAAGAGTGAATGGAATGGGTAAAATAAATGGTTTTGGAGTTTTCATGTGTCAATGAATATTGGGTTATGCTTGTAATTCGAATTTGCAGGAAATTGGAAAGCTTTAGAAGTTGATTACTCAATGTACAATACTAGCATCAGGTTGTGCTTACGAGATGTTCGGCAGAATGCCTGAACCACATGGAACAGGTGGATGGGTGTGAAAATGGGGTTTGAATGATTTACTCACTGAGAAGAAGGAAGAAGCAAGTTCAGGGATTGCGTTGAACATAAATCTGCCGAGAAAGCTTAAGTTATATCGTTTTTTTGTTGCTAAAAATGGAATACTAGCACTACTAGTTACAAGACTACAACAACATTCCCACGAAGTATAGAAGGTGCTTGAGATAATGGTGGAGGATTTGCTATTTGAGATCGATACTAGTGATTTTTGTTATATATAATATATATTGATGGTAAATGAAATTTGAACTATTGCTCTCAGGGACTGAAATTTATGTCCAAAAAGATTAGTTAGTCCACTCATATCGTATGGAGACACTAACACTTCTAGATTTTAGACCATGTCATGAAATACTACAACTGGTTTTTAGTTGTTGCACTCATTCTGTACTTAGTTTGATAAATCTATTTAATGGTGAGTATATCTATTGTTTTCTTTTTTTCTGTGGCAGCGGGAGGCTATTAACCTGTTGCTTTTGGCATTAGTATGAAACACCTTCAGTCATTACGTATCGGACCTATACATCTTTGAATTTCCTACTGGAAATGAGTGCATATATGTACGTGGGGATATATTTAAGTAGTCCAGTACACTTTCAAGTTGATGATGTTTTCTGGGTGTAAATTAGATTGATGATGTTTCTGCTGTTGGAATTGAAATTGAGAACGAAAAGGGTATGGATTGATAACTATGTTCCTAATAGATCGATGGGGTTCGACTCTGAATGAAGTGTTCATGAATTTTGTATCTTTTAGTAAAGTAAACATCTTTGATGCTATTTTACTTTGATCTTCATCAATTTTCCTTTCATCATGTGATTTTTTTATTTTGGAATTTAGTGAGCTGAAGAAGGTGCAAAGAACAAACTTCTTTATTGTTCCTAATGCGGCCCAAATGTAGTTTTTTGGCTTTGATTTTGTTGCGGTTCTAGATGGTACCACCGTGATTATTCTATATCTTTATTGTTGAACAACGATTAATACCCATATTGAGCTAACAAGTCATTTAAACATTTTTTTTTATCTTGCTAGCGCATTTTTTGATCAGGTTGCACATGGGTGCATAATGCATATTTTGATAGGAAATAAATTTTGGCCAAGTTGCATCTGGGTGCATGATGCATATTTTTATAGAAATTTTGGTTCTTCTTATTTTTCTTTTTTAATACTTGTTTTTGGTTGATGCTTTGATAGTGAATGTATTGGTAATGGCGACGGATTTTATTGCTCCAGATCATGAACTAATAATTTTGGTTGTGTATAATATATTGCAAGAATTACTAGGGTAAACCTAGATTTATCCACTAAGTAAACAAGATGCACCCGAGTGCATAATGTATAAATTCTAACGGGAAATAAGGGTTTGGCTGGTTGCACCTGAGTGCATAATGAATATGTTTTTAATTCTTATGGAAAAAATGTTTTGTCAGGTTGTATCTGGGTGCATAATGCATATTCTTATAAAGGATAAATTTTGGCCAGGTTGCACCTGGATGCATAATACATATTTTTATATGATATAAATTTTTGCCAAGTTGCACCCGAGTGCATAATGCATATTTTTATAAGAAATAAATTTTGGCCAAGTTGCACCTGGGTGCATAATGTATCATCGGCTTGGCTTAAAATATTTTATTTTATTTTTCGAATTTCATATCAACAATGGATCTTGTTTCGTAAAGAATTTCGAGCCCTTTCCAAAAATGTAAATTTCATTAAAATCCGACATATATTTCGGAAGTTGTGACTTTTCTCGCGATTAATTTTAAATTGGAGAGGTAAATAAATAGGAGAGAGAAAGGATATGATAAAGAATAAAATTTAAAGTAAGGGTATAGATGACTAAATTTTCTTGTGTCTTTTTCACTCAGACTCATATTTTAGCATTCCATTGCTACCAACCATTAGGGGCATATGGTCATATGACCCATTTTCCGATTGGTTTAGGCACTTACCATTCCGTTAATTACCGATACCGGTAATTATTTTCGCACGTCTTTATTGTACGTGTTAATATTACTCTGTCTATTATCTTCCATATTCTTCTAATCTTCTTCTATTCGAAACAAAAGGAAAAAAAACTACCCTAGAGAGAGTCGAGAGAAAGAGATCGATACTTCAGAGAGAGAGAGAGAGTCGAGAAAAAACATTTTTTTTTTTTATTTTTTGGCAAGAACATGTAACTAAGCAAATTTGGAATATTATATGTGTATACTTTGTGTTTTGCATGGATTTTGAACCTAAAGTTTCTCATTTTGAACAGATAAACCTAAAGCTTCTTATTTTGAAATAATTTTCAGTATGAGAAATAGGTTATGTATAACGTTGTCACATACCGGTATTTATCGGTAAAATTACCGATATCCGCTAACTTAATAGAACGGTAATGGTTTAGATTTTTAGAATTCTGCCGGAAATTAACGGTATCGGAATTCCGATATGAAATTTCGGTAACGGTAATGGATGAGTTAGTTACCGTTTCGATAGGTTCCATTGACAGCCCTATCTTCGACTATAGTCCAAGAGCTTAGATTTTTTTTCTTTCTTATTTGTTGAAGTTTGAAGGTAGTTATTAAATGTGGATGTTAATGGCATTGATTGGGAATTTTATGTGGATGTAACGGAGAATTCGTCACAGAAATCCCAAGGTTTGAGTCAAGCCTTATGCATGGATAAGGTTTTAGTCAATCCATTTTGAAGGACATAGTCAAATAGGTCCGTTTTAGTTGAGACCAATTCATGTCTAAAGTATGTTATTATCCCTTCATCGCTTAACCAAAGTTAGAATAGGTCGAGTAAAATACTAATACCACTAATTTGAATCGGTACCCAATTTAACTTGACAAGGTTGCGAATTTACTTCTTCGTTACCCCCTCATTTTTCTTCTTCTTCTCCCTTGAGTCAATAACCAGAGCTAACAACACGACAGAAGGGAATCAAGGTGACTTAAACCTAAATGTAGTATTCTAGTTGTAGATAGTGGATTTTCGAAGAAGTCTAAAATCGTAAACCCATAATTATATGAACTTCTGATCCAACAATCAGATGCGAGTATTGAGACACGGGTCTCTCATCGAATCCTATGACTGAGAATACTTTCTCTCAAAGTATGTGCAGATATGTAGTCTCTCGGCTGGACAACGACATATCTGTATTGAGACACGGGTGTCTCATCGAATCCTCTGATTGAGAATACTTTCTCTCAGAGTACATGTAGATATGTGGTCTCACGACTAGACAACAGTATATCTCATGAATACTGAACACTTCAGTAATTATTTCTATATAGTATCACGGGATGGACGGCTCCTAGACAGCTTGCTCTGCTAGTATAGAGCGATAACATCTTCAGGATACAAACAACGAGTTTACCTTGACTATATAAAGGATATGAAACTCCAGCAAGCTCATATCGGAATAATTAATGCTCCTAGACAACCTGCTCTGCTAGTATAGATCCATAAGTTAATTATTCCCAAATTCATGGATTCATCCACAGAATTTCCGAAAATATTTAAATATTTTCGCAGATATTTCATTACTGCAAACCATGGTTATTCCCAGCAGAAATCCATGGGTTAGTAATAAATATTCAATGCACGGGCATCAGAGCTACCTCTGAGTAAGCCCTGTCTCAAACCTAAATTCTTGGATTCATCCACAGGATTTCGGAAAATATTCAAATATTTTCGCTGATATTTCATTGCTGCAAACCATGGTTCTTCCCAGAAGAAATCCATGGGTTAGTAATAAATATTCAACGCACGGGAGTCTGAGCTACCTCTGAGTAAGCCCCAATTCAAATGGTGAAAGTGTACTCAACGACGATGCACTAACAATCACCGCACGAACGAGTATTTCAAAATACGACGAGACGTTGAACCTATGCAAAATAGGAAGGAAAATAATAAATAATTAAAAATTGACAAGGCGCTGAGATCATGGGCCCGCTGACTGGCCGACCGTACTGTGGTCAATCCCACGCCAGTTTCATATTTTGTTATTTTCCTTGAGTTCATGAAAATTCTTTCATTTGAACAAATATCCTGCATTTTGAGGAAACTCCTCAGCTTCATGGTGTTTCTTTCACACCAAAGAAATAATAAAATTAGGGAAGAATATTGTGGGGCGTTACCATTGGCCAACAGGACATGCCTTGGTCCCAGACGACCCCACACCTCATGATTCCTCATTATTTTATTAATATTTCCCTAATTTCATGAAAACTCCTTAATCTCATGATATTTCCTTGGTCCCATGAAACAAAATATAAAATTAGGAAAACCCGTGTGCACGGGCCATAGTCAGTCGGTCAAACCCTAGATGACTTCACACGTCCCCTTTTATTATTATTATATTTTTCATGTTTTCATAATCGCATGAAATTCCTTGATTTCATGATATTTCCTTCAAATTATGAAATTTCCTTTAAATTGTGAAATTATACATAAAATTAGGGAAAACGCACGAGACCTGGCCGGCCAACCATGCTCCAAGCCAATCCCACACGCCCACACATCCCTTATTTTATTATTATTATTTTTTATGTTTCCTTCATCTCATGGAAACTCCTTGATTTGAATAAAAACTCTTTAACTTTAGCAAAACTCCTTGATTTTATCATATTTCCCTAAAATCATGAAAATATTATAAAATTTGGAAAACCGTGTGGATTGGCTCCCTTGGTCGTCCGGCCATGCCTTGGCCATGGACGGTCCCACACTTCATGATTCCTTCACTTTTTCATTATTTTCCTCCATCTCATGAAGTTTTGACGGTTTTATAAAAAAACCCTGGTTTCTTCATATATTCTAAAATGATGGCTCAAACGCACATCCGAAAATATCAAAATTCTCAGAACTGAGATACAAACGCTTTGGAAACATGAGCATGTTACCTTAACCGACCAAGGTTGGCTCTTTGGCTCTCAATGATCCGGTCTTACATATGTTCACAATTTGACCTAATTTGCGCAATTGCACATATTAGGTCCAAAAATCTTCCAAACGACTTGGAACTTCATGGAACGATCAACACTTGATCCCGTGACCACCCAGGGCCGGTTTCATGACCCCTTGGTCGGTCCTCCACTTCTTCATAATTAATTAGGTCTTATCACCTAAAGCTGAACCCAGCAGTAATTCATGATTAAACCAGCATTTAATCATTCTTTCAATCAACAAGTCACCAACTCTTCAAGAGGTCTTGGTGTTACATGATTGACCAACGGTCTCATGAAACTAATCCTTTCTTAGTTCCATGGTTCAATTCCTAACAAACCATGAAGTGGTCATCAATTGATCAAATTAGGGTTTCTGAGTCCAAGGATTATAATTCCAGATTCAAACACTAATAAATTTATGACGATCTCATGATCAATACTCTTATTAATTAAACTCGGTTCAACTACCAGTATTTTAATTAATATTTTATTTTGGTCACGCTGCCAATAATTCATTAGATGAGCAATACTTGCTCACATAAGAAATACTTGCTCAAATCAGAGAATATTGGTTCAACTATCAATATTCAGCAAAGCAATACTTACTCGCCTCAACTATCAACGTGAGGATCATGCCCACGTTCAATTCATGAGTTTCAGAACATTTTTACAAAATCATGTTCAACTCAGTAATTACATGGACTCATCGTCCCATGATATCAGAAAGTCACCAACTGACTAAACTAACCACGGGACGTCAATCGTGTCACTTGGGGGGATATCAATTAGGGTTTTGGTCTGGCGGTGTATGGAACGTGTGTTCAAACACACGATGGAATGTGAGCAAGTCATGCAAGCAGTTGAAGGAGTTAACAAAGTAGTGGATGGAAAATCAACCAAGTCTCCACACGATGAGCAACTGGTTTCAAACACTATTTCCATCTCTCCACTCTTTGATTCCATCAACTGTCACACTTCATGGGATCATGGTGTCTACAATTCCAACAATATAAATAAGTCTATGAATCATGATTGAAATAACAAGAACAAAAAAGTCAACAACGACGAGAATCTCATGTCTCATTGACATCACGGGGTCATCAACTCATCAATTGAACAATTACTCTCAACTGAGCAATTTCAATCATTCATAACTTATAATATTCAGAATTCACAACACACCTACAATCTTTGATTACCATTGATTCCATACATTTCTTAGCTTCCCTCCTACAGATCAACCTATCCTCTATGGTGACCGAATTTACTCTAGAACGTCCATTGTCTTGGTTTAGTCCGGAGTACTACATATTGATCTCTCGAATTCAAAGCACTCCCTTCTTGCAGTGAATCTGTGTGAGGTTGAACATTTCGCTCGGTTCAAGGAGTCTCCTCCGCACAGTCGTCCCCTCAATTCCATAAAAACCAGCAAATAATTTTGCCCCATCTACAGATTGGCGACCACAGTGGGGGATTAATTTCTCGGTTGCAATTTCAAATTCATCAAGATGGTCGGTCTTAGGTTAGAATCAGTTACAAATCCTAACGCAAACATTGCTAGTACTAGCAATAATTATGATATCCCGGAAACTGTTTCGGCCCCTAACATCAACGGCGCTGACGATACTCTTCCTCAGACTAATGCGGAAAGTCATCCCCTGTTCGGTCGACATCCCGAAGAAGTTAGAGGAAATCCACCACCTACCATTGTCGATCTCATTAAAGCGCAAGAAACTCTTGTAAAGAATCAGACGGATATGGCCGCAGCACAACAGAAGCTATTTGATCCTTTGAAGACTCTTACTGAAAAATTGTCAGATAAAACTCAAGAGAAAGGGAAAGAAAAGGAGAAGTCCTCAGACGCTGCTGATCCTGAGGTAATTCCAATTCACACAGTAGATGGCGATGAAACTAACAAAGCTGCAGGCAATTCGTCAACGAAAAAATCATCGAATTTTATCACTCAGGAAGACTTGGAGCGCCTTCTGGAGTATCATGGAAAGGACAAGACATCACATGTCCATCATCACCAACCTCCTTATCCTGATGCTACGCAGAAGATTCCCCTTCCAAAAGGTTATGTCTCCCCAACTTTCACTCTATATGACGGGACCGACAATGCTCGGGAACACGTCTCTCGATTCCTTGAAGCCTTGGGAGAGCATGAACATAACCATGTTGTTTTCCTCAAGGAATTTTCAAAATCTTTAAAAGGTAGGGCGTAGACCTGGAACAACAATATTGCACTTGGAACCATCAACAATTGGGGAGAAATGATTAATGCCTTCTATAGGAAGTAATTCTTTATGTCAGAACAAGTCACTCTCTCTGACCTTGGAAGGATGTTTCAGAGGGCCGGTGAAAATCCTAATGACTTTGTGAAAATATTAAGAGTCCAAGCCTTGGACTATCATGATCCGAACGTCACAGAATAGCAGCTGGTGGACTTATGCATCAACGGCATTCTCCCGGTTTACAGAGCTATACTAGAGAATATCTAATTCCAGACTTTCTAAGAGCTCCACGAAGCAGCAAAGAGGTCGGCAACCACTACACCTGCTTTGTTAGAAAGAGCAAAATCCACAAAGACTGAAGAAGCACGAGACACTCGAGGAAGAAGATGTCTGTTCAACAAGCAGTACAATCTGCAGCCTTCCACAAATGTTGTAACGGAAGGGAGCAAACGGAAAAATGAACCACAACGCAAACATACTTCTTCCACCCCTTCAAAGGCACAAAATAAGGAAAATGTGCAAACTTCTCCTCAACATACAGAGGATCCAGAAGCACCTGACTTTCCCTGCTCAATTGAAGAAGTCATCGAATTGCTGGAAGCCTAGATTCAAGACGGTGCAATCAAATTGCCATATGTCAGGAAGGAACCAACTGAAGAGGCCATGGAAAATCCTCGGTACCGTCGCTTCCATAGGTTTGTCGGCCATCCCACAAGTGATTTCAAGACTTTAAAGAGCATATTTAAATAAAATCTCGAGTCAGGAGAACTTAATCTTGGAGCCGAAGGAGTGCACATAGATCCCCTTCCCAGCAGGACTTTTTCTATTTCCGAAGCACCAATCAAGGAAGCAGTTCAGTCATTAATAGAGCATGTACGCAAATTGATTTATCTATCGAAAGCACAAAGGGGATATATGTTTACGGCTTTGAATCACATAGTTTCTGGAAAACACCTGCTGATTTCAGATGTACCTCCTGAACCTTCAGCCACTGACAAAGAAATGTATGACTGGGGATTTCTCACCACAGTGCACATCAAAGGAAATGTATTTAAAAGGGCGTTTGTTGATATTGGTACTGCTGTCAACATCATTCCTTTGAAGACCCTTAGGGCTGCCGGTATTACTCGACAAGAGGCTAATCATGCTCCCACAACAATCAGAGATCATGAAGGAATTTCCAGGAATGCATATAGGTTCATCAGTCTCAAAGTTACAGAAAGTTCGGTCTGTACTGAGACCAAGTTTTACATAATCCTGGAAGTCCTTGGATATGACATGATCCTTGGAAGGACTTGGATCCATACTGGAAGACTGACCTTCATGTCTTCAGCGCACTCCACTACTGACAGAGACTCCGAGACATAAGAAGAAGAGGAGAACGCCCCACCATTTGAATATCTAAAGGAAGTTGGAACCTTGATGAGACCTTCACAAGAACCTGGAGAGAGTCCACATGCATTTGTCGAAAGGTTTCGAGCTCAGGTAAGTCTTATTCCTCTTCATGCTCCAATATTACCAATGTTCAAATATGCAACTTTGGTCCAGGGACTTCTCCCCATGAACAATTTAGCAATTTTCAAGAGTTGTGAATGGGTAAATTCACCTCAACAATATTACTCCCAATGGATGGGTTCATCGTGTATCCATGTTGATCATTCCGTTAAGAAATTTATTGATGAAGACCAGGCAAAACACGACAGACAGTATGATGGATATCCTCCTCGACACCAGTGTCCATATGTGCCCCAACCATGAAGTCAGCAAAAAATATTCAAGGCACAGACCATAAAGCCAAACAAGTTCAAGGAAGGGGATTTGGTTCTCAAAGCAACTAAACGGGATCTCCATTATGCAAGGAGCTCTAATTGGGAAGGACCATTTATGATCGCTAAGTCCATCACCAGAGGATACTACAAACTGATCAACACGGATGGACAAACCTTATCAGTAATTCACGAGAATTAGCTTAAGGCGTTTGTCTGAGATTATTGGGCATTTGAGGTACTGGGCGTTTAAGCATTCATGACGTCTGGATTTGGCATTTTAGGATTTTCTTTCATTTTATTTCAATTCCTCCAAAGCGTTTGTAATACTTGCATTCAATATTTGAATTCAGCAATTTATTAAAAATTCAGTTCATACTTCTTAAAATAAAATCTCTATCAATTCCAAAAGAAAATTCTTAACCATCTACCAATCCAAAACCATGATATCAAAACCCAAATAAAACCTCACATCCTTCAGTAATTTATAAGTTCAAGAGATTATGCAAAATGAATCAAAGAAAATCAGTGAAGAAAGATTTTTGCGCCTCTGCATCCTTCAAAGCCTGTAAAGCCGCCTTCTCCTTGTTCAGCTCTTCAGTCATCCTGGCAATATTGTCTTCCTTCTCCATCACAACATCATTGGGAAAGGGTATGTCATTTTCACATGAATCCTTAATAGCATTCATCTTCATACGAATCCACTTCAGATTGAAGCCAAGTCTCTCAAAATTCTCCAAGTTGAACTCCCAATCAAAGAGTACATCTGGGGTTACGACATTTCTAGATCTAGTACATATGTCGCTTATAACACGCAAGAGAACACTTACCTGCATTGTTAAAGCATAAGCACGCCCAGGATTCCTATCGACAATTACATGGCTAAATTTCTCCCATATTTTCTTGTACAAACCCACATATCCAATGAGAACGCTGAATCCACCAACTAACTCATGATACAGAAGTGAGGCATCGAATGGAGGATCAAAATCAACTCCTGCACTTGGGTATTCGTACACGATTATACGGTTTTAAACTATTGGAGCGGCTTCTACAATCAAGGCAATAATTTCTTCAGTATTTTCTGCTGGTGTCCTGGATTCTTATATTACTGAAATAGCAACAATCTGGGTCCCCATGACCTTATCAACAACACTTTCACGGCCTTGAAGAGCAGAGATAGTTGCCTCCTTATCAATAGCCTCGGGGTCGCTCGTTTCATCATTTTGAGTTTCTTCATTCTCAACTTCGGTATTTTGCACCTAATACGAAGATTACATGAGATTAGGATCATACAAGCACGAAACCAAAAGAAATCATGAACTACAGCATACAAGTGGTCTAACATTATCAAAGTCTTTCATTATACATGCTAGATGTTAGCAAATAACGTGAAAGTCACAAAATCACGTTTTACAACAAGTTTTCCTGAGGACTTTATAGTGTTGGGTAACATCATGTAACCTTTATGCCTGCCTTCTCCGCCATGAACAACCGCCTCAGTCTCTGAGAAATCTACATGGATTCGAGGTTTTACGCTACAACCGTCCTGTGGTAAATTTCGACAACAAAATCAGAATACAGCTATTATAATTTTGTGAAGATTATATAAAAAATGTACATGAGAGCATCCTGGAGATGATTTTCGCTTATTACCGGAAAGATACTTCAATCTTGGTCGACCAACAATCATCTCATCAGAGGGATGACTCCTTACTGGAGGCTGACTGACTGTCACGAACTCATGCAATCGCTCAAATTGATCGTCCCAGAAGTCTGCATAACCTGGAGTCACATATGCAAATCTATTGGAGCAAGGGAACCAGTATTTACTTCCTTCCACATGGGTATGATCTAAGCGAGTCATGAGCTGCTCAACCGATGGCTTCCTCCTCCGAATAGTTGGAACACACTGATCCATACCCATTTGTCGAGATGCTCTATCAATATTATACTCCTCCACTGAAAGTTCTCCATACGAAACCGATAGCAAATGACCAGGGGTACATCTCAACATGAAAGATCTCTCACCATCGTTCAGATCCGCGCCAGATGACAAACTCGTGCTCTCTCCAGTATTGAAGGTCATCGGTTGAGAAAAGTAAGGAGGCAATGATACCCAAGGACGGAAATCGAACTCAGATTCGTTATCCAACACGTCAATAAGGCGCGCCTTAGATCGAGGCTGCTTTGTGGACCAACGCATGATCTTGGCATTATCTTTCTCAGGGAAAATATGATGAGCATTAGTATTCGGTCCTTGTAAAATATTACGGGGAAAAGGTGCATAATTCTTGAAGTGTTCCCACATCAGAGCTTGAAGAAACATCGTGTTAGCATAACATTCAATCTTCAAGAAGCTATTCGACACGCTGGAGTCTATAACCAAATAGTCTAAGTTGTAATACAAGGAGCCCAAGAACAAACTACCTATCGGGAGTTGCTCACCTTGATCCATATTAATAGCAAAGGGGATCACGAAAGTCTTCAACAAGTTTCCACCGTCTTCAAAAACATCTCTGGACAACCGTAAACATAAGAAAGCAACAATGGGTAACATACCGTCGATAGGTTTATTAGAAACCTCGTCTTTGGGACACCAGCGTGTCAACCAGAGAGCGTAGAATCCTTTAATGCCATACTTATTTGCTACCTCCATTGCAGTTTTCAAGACATGAGAAATGCCGGTCTCCTCATCTAAAAGATCCCCAGGGAGATTGCCCGTGATTGGGAGATGCATCAGAGCTGCCACATCTTCCAAAGTAATAGTGAACTCTCCCCATCTACATATGAAGGTGTGGGTAGGAATACACCAGCGAGAAAGCAAAGCCACAATACTTCTTGCGTCATGAAAAATGAACAACTCTCCAGAAGCCTGAATGGCCCTTGTCACCTGCGCCTGATCGAGCATGGCCCTCACATGAGGAAAACCCAACATATGCCTCGCCTATCCAACAAACTTCTCCAAAGGTCGTCGAGAAAGCTTAAATTCTATGATCGATGCAAGGAAGACTCCTCGTTCAAGACAAAACCAGATTACTATCTTAGGAGTCACGAATTTCTTTTGAGTGATAGTCATGGGATTTATCAGAAGACGATACGCTGGAGATTTCAAATGCTTTTCAACTACTGGAGTATCTTCCTCGGAAAATGCATCATCTATGTTCGGGACATTCTTAATCTCAAGAGCTTCGTCCTCGTCTTCACCAGCAGAAGTTTCATCCGTGCATGCCTCATATCTAGAGATGTCGTCATCAACACAATTTCATCTCTTGAAGTGTCGTTAACTTGGGAGTTGGTCATCTTACAAAGTAGCTGCTAAAATTCACATTACATGCTACTTCAGTATACCATCCAGAATCAAGGAAATACTAGCGTCTAATGGTAACTCTTAACTCTTACTTTTTATGCATCCACTAACAGTAGTGATGGTAATGTTAGAGTTAACACCTCAAAGTCGTTTGTTTCTTCAAAACCTATAAAAGACGAACAAAACTCAGATTTTTCATAAAATCATGAATATTTCTACTATGTGAGCATTCACCATGGAATCATGAAAACTAAAACATTATTTCATCATAAATAATTGTTTATTTCTAAATAGTATTACACAAAACTCAAGTTTTGATTTTAAAGAAAATGTTTTATTTACTCACGTAAATAAATAAATAAATTTCAACGTGAGCAAGGCTCACAAAAATAAACCTTGTGGACACTCCACGGTTTTAAAAAAAGAAGGAGTAGGAAATACCATTAGGTCCTAGGAATAATATATTAGAGAGAGTCTAGTCCATTTGACCTAGTCAAATGTCTGTTTGGTCCCATTTGGTAATATAAATTATCATTTGGTCCTAAGGTGATGTCATGGATGATGTAAATGTCATCTTGTAGTGGCAGAAATACCCTTATATTATTGTTTGGTCCTATAAAATAATGATTTGGTCCTAAGGTGATGTCACAGTCTTTTTTTTTTCTCACTCTTAATAAAAATAAATAAAACTTAAATATCTTTTGAACCATATGTCTAAAAATGATAAATTTTATATATTCGGAAAGCCCTCGATGATAGCTTTCCAATGAGTACCATTGTCGCTATGTTTCGGAGCTTTTAATTTTTGCCTTATTTTTTAGCTATAAAATGAACTATTATACGAGTTCATTCTACAAAATGAACTACTTTAATAAATTATTATACGAGTTCATTCTACAAAATCAACTACTTTAATGAACTATCAGGCTAGTTAGTTCATTCCAAAAAGTGAACTCTTTGGATTAAATAACATATGAGTTCATTCTACAAAATGAACTATCATACGACTTCATTCTACAAAATGAAGTGGTATAATGAACTATTATTACGAGTTCATTATACAATATGAACACCTATCACGAGTTCATTATACAATATGCACACATATCCCGGGTTCACTCTACAATATGAACTAACGTTTACGAGTTCATTTTATAAAATGAACTACCATAATGAACAACTATTACGAGTTCATTCTACAATATGAACTACCATTTTTAATTACTATTACAAGTTCATTTTACAATATGAACAACTATTATGAGTTCATTCGAAATTAAGAACATCTATCACGAGTTCATTCTTCAATATGAACTATAATAATGAACTATTATTGCGACTTCATTCTTCAAATTGAACAATTACTATGAGTTTATTCTACAAAATAAATTGCTAGTGTATACGAGTTCATTATACGAAATGAACTGCTAGAACTAGAATGAACTACCATGTTACAAAATAGTGTTCATTCTCGGAATGAACTACTATTATACCGATTTTTTTTTAAAAGCTCCGAAACATAGCGACAATGGTACTCGTTGGAAAGCTATCGTCGAGGGCTTTCCGAATATATAAAATTTATTAATTTTTGACATATATTTTGAGAGATATTTAATTTTTAAACTTTTAAATATTAAGGTTAGAAGGAGAGAGAAATTAATAGATAAAATAAACAAGAGAGAGAAATCATTCACGTGAGAGGAAAAAATAAGAGAGAGAACGGGTACTTTAGATATTTTAATAATTATGGATCAAACAGTAAAGGCGTTTGACCAAAGGACTAAACAGACATGGGCCCACCTAAAAAATGACCAAACGATAACTTTCCCAGAAAAAATCCATGAACATACCATGGTTTTATAAAAAATATTTTCCTTCGTATCGTCATACGTCTTTGAAACGAAGGTTTATTTCAATTTTGTGAAAACATACACATTATAAGATAAAGTTTTGGTTTACATGAAAGCTCATAAACAAAATTTTATCACTGGACACAAGTTCATATATGTATAAAGAAGAAAAACCCCCTCTTCGTATCATCGTCACTCTTTAAAACGAAGGGTTTATTTCGGTTTTCCAAAAATTCATATTTTCATGATAAAACTTTGGCTCACATGAAAGCTCATAAACATAGTTTTATTACTGAACCTAAATATTCATATATGAAGAAAAAATCTCTCCTAAATCAGGGATTATTATTAGTTTTCAAAAACTAACGATCAAACGAACATACGTTTTCAAAAACGAGGGTTTTCGACGAAACCCACACTCATATATGCACATGTATATAACTTCAACATGATCACATCATGAAACTCACATGAACTCAGCAAACATCAAAACAAAAAAAAAGAGTTTGGACGCTCACCTGGTCGGCGCCGGCGGAAAACAACCGGACGGAGGAAACAACGGCGGCGGCGCTGGTGGTCCGGAGATTTTTTTTCCCTTCCTGCTGGCATGAAAGTGATGAAGAGATGATGAAAATTTTGGTCGTGGGATTTTTTTTTTTTTAAAAAGGAACAATTCCTTTTATATCAATTTTTATTTCTAAAACCTAATTTTCTAAGGATTTCCTTATTGGGCCCTGCCAGCGAATCCTAAACGACAAAGGACCCGTCGTCCAAACAAGCGGTTCAACACCAATTTATGCTTATCAAACGACGCTCTAGCATGTCACTGGAATCTTCATTCAAGTCATGGTATGCTCGTACGATCGAAATCCGATAACATCTTAACTTACGACTAAGTTCAATTACTTATATTGTTTATGACCGGAAAATCACCATTCAATGCTGACTGAGGAACACGGATTTCCTCACTAAGCAGGGGACTTAATGTAGATGGTGGATTTTCGACGAAGGCTAAAATCGTAAACCCATAATTATATGAACTTTTGATCCAGCAATCAGATGCGAGTATTGAGACACGGGTCTCTCATCGAATCCTCTGACTGAGAATACTTTCTCTCAGAGTATATGCAGATATGTAGTCTCTCGGATGGACAACGACATATCTGTATTGAAACACGGGTCTCTCATCGAATCCTATGATTGAGAATACTTTCTCTCAGAGTACATGTAGATATGTGGTCTCACGGCTAGACAACAACATATCTCATGAATACTGAACACTTCAGTAATTATTTCTATATAGTATCACGGGATGGACGGCTCCTAGACAGCTTGCTCAGCTAGTATAGAGCGATAACGTCTTCAGGATACAAACAACGAGTTTACCTTGACTATATAAAGGATATGAAACTCCATCAAGCTCATATCGGAATAATTAATGCTCCTAGACAGCCTGCTCTGCTAGTATAGAGCCATAAGTTAATTATTCCCAAATTCTTGGATTCATCCACAGAATTTCCGAAAATATTCAAATATTTTTGCAGATATTTCATTACTGCAAACCATGGTTCTTCCCAGCAGAAATCCATGGGTTAGTAATAAATATTCAATGCACGGGCATCAGAGCTACCTTTGAGTAAGCCCTGTCATAAACCTAAATTCTTGGATTCATCCACGGAATTTCCGAAAATATTCAAATATTTTCGAAGATATTTCATTGCTGCAACCCATGGTTCTTCCCAGAAGAAATCCATGGGTTAGTAATAGATATTCAACGCACGGGCGTCTGAGCTACCTCTGAGTAAGCCCCAATTCAAATGGTTAAAGTGTACTCAACGACGATGCACTAACAATCACCGCACGAACGAGTATTTCAAAATACGACGAGACGTTGAACCTATGCAAAATATGAAGGAAAATAATAAATAATTAAAAATTAACCAATGCGCTGGGAGCATGGGCCCGCTGACTGGCCGACCATGCCGTGGTCAATCCTACGCCAGTTTCATATTTTTATCATATTTTGTTATTTTCCTTGAGTTCATGAAAATTCTTTCATTTGAACAAATATCCTTCGTTTTGAGGAAACTCCTCAGATTCATGGTGTTTCTTTCACACCAAAGATATAATATAAAATTAGGGAAGAATATTGTGGGGCATGACCATTGGCCAACAAGCCATGCCTTGGTCCCAGACGGCCCCACACCTCATGATTCCTCATTATTTTATTATTATTTTCCTAATTTCATGAAAACTCCTTAATCTCATGATATTTCCTTGGTCCCATGAAAAATAATATAAAATTAGAAAAACCCGTGTGCACGGGCCATAGCCGGTCGGTCAAACCCTAGATGGCTTCACACGTCCCCTTTTATTATTATTATATTTTTCATGTTTTCATAATCCCATGAAATTCCTTGATTTCATGATATTTCCTTCAAATTATGAAATTTCCTTTAAATTGTGAAATTATACATAAAATTAGGGAAAACGCACGGGACCGGGCCCTGGCCGGCCAACCATGCTCCAAGCCGGTCCCACACACCCACACGTCCCTTATTTTATTATTATTATTATTTTTTATGTTCCCTTCATCTCATGGAAACTCCTTGATTTGAATAAAAACTCTTTAATTTTAGCAAAACTCCTTGATTTTATCATATTTCCCTAAAATCATGAAAATATTATAAAAATTTGGAATACCATGTGGATTGGATCCCTTGGCCATGGCCGGTCCCACACTTCATGATTCCTTCACTTTTTCATTATTTTCCTTCATCTCATGAAGTTTTGACGGTTTTATCAAAAAACCCTGGTTTCTTCATATTTTCTAAAATGACGGCTCAAACGCACATCCGAAAATATCAAATTCTCAAAATTGAGATACAAATGCTTTGGAGACATGAGCATGTTACCTTGACCTACCAAGGTTGGCTCTTTGGCTCTCAATGAGCCGGTCTTACATATGTTCACAATTTGACCTAATTTGCGCAATTGCACGTATTAGGTCCAAAACTCTTCCAAACGACTTGGAACTTCATGGAACGATAAACACTTGATCTCATGACTACCCAGGGCTGGTTTCATGACCCCTTGGTCGGTCATCCACTTCTTCATAATTAATTAGGTCTTATCACCTAATGCTGAACCCATCAGTAATTCATGATTAAACCAGCATTTAATCATTCTTTCAATCAACAAGTCACCAACTCTTCAAGAGGTCTTGGTGTTACATGATTGACCCACGGTCTCATGAAACTAATCCTTTCTTCTTTCCATGGTTTAATTCCTAACAAACCATGAAGTGGTCATCAATTGATCAAATTAGGGTTTCTGAGTCCAAGGATTATAATTCCAGATTCAAACACTAATAAATTTATGCCGATCTCATGATCAATACTATTATTAATTATACTCAGTTCAACTACCAGTATTTTAATTAATATTTTATTTTGGTCACGCTACCAATAATTCATTAGATGAGCAATACTTGCTCAGATAAGCAATACTTGCTCAAATCAGAGAATATTGGTTCAACTATCAATATTCAGCAAATCATCGAATGAGCAATACTTGCTCGCCTCATCTATCAATGTGAGGATCATGCCCACGTTCAATTCATGATTTTCAGAACATTTTTACAAAATCATGTTCAACTCAGTAATTACATGGACTCATCATCCCATGATATCACGAAGTCACCAACTGAATAAACTAACCACGAGACGTCAATCGTGTCACTTGGGGGATATCAATTAGGGTTTTGGTCTGGCGGTCTACGTCACGTGTGTTCAAACACACGATGGAATGTGAGCAACTCGTGAAATCAGTTGAAGGAGTTAACAAAGTAGTGGATGGAAAATCAACTAAGTCTCTGCACGATGAGCAACTGGTTTCAAACACTATTTCCATCTCTCCACTCTTTGATTCCATCAACTGTCACACTTCATGGGATCATGGTGTCTACAATTCCAGCAATATAAATAAGTCTCTGAATCATGATTGAAATAACAAGAACAACAACGTCAACAACGACGAGAATCTCATGTCTCATTGACATCACGGGATCATCAACTCATCAATTGAGCAATTACTCTCAACTGAGCAATTTCAATCATTCAGTACTTATAATATTTATAATTCACAACACACTTACAATCTTTGATTACCATTGATTCCATACATTTCTTAGCTTCCCTCCTACAGATAAACCCATCCTCTCTTGTGACCGAATTTACTATAGAACGGCCATTGTCTTGGTTTACGCCGGAGTACTACAGATTGATCTCTCGAATTCAAAGCACTCCCTTCTTGCAGTGCATCTATGTGAGGTTGAACATTTTGCCCGGTTCAAGGAGTCTCCTCCGCACGGTCGTCTCCTCGATTCCGTAAAAACCAGCAAATCGTTTTTCCCCATCTATACTAGTTATATAATGTGATTATTCTGATGGGAAGTGTGTTATGTTTTAGCTTCAATTCAACAGAAGTAGTTTGTATACGGTTCATATCAAATTTCAACTGTGCATCTCTTTCTTTTTTCTTGGATCGACTGGGTAATTTGTCAAAACCCAATTCTATGAATTTTTAGTAAATTTCATGATTTCATTATGATTTGAGAAAAACCTATGTTTTTATTTTTACTGAAATTTTGATTGTTTTAGTGAACTGGGTCTTTCACATAAGTGACTCCAGTTAAGAAAAGTGGGAAGAGTTTTTTTTTTGTCATCTGAATATCATGTTGTTCTTTGGCTTAATAATGGAACTGGTTGTTATAGTTTTGATGGATTCTCTTATGGACATGGTATTGATTATCTATTCTTTGAATGTTTTCCAATGTTGATATAATTTTCTTAAAATTTTCTTAATAATGCTTATACACGACACAAGGACCATGATTATGGCAGTCAATTTTTTACTTCAATTTTCTTAAACATCTATGCTTTGTACTACAAAAATTGATTACAAGTCATTTTCTTGCAGCTTTTTGTATAGCAAGACCAGCGGCAACGATGGAAATATTTCCTTCATGGCCAATGAGCTTCATTTGTTTCCCATGTAATATGTTGTTGAGTACCATTAATGGTGCAGATGAAATTATAGAAGGTTAGTAAAGATACAAGCATTCGCAACAAGTTATAGGGAGACATCATTTATAATGTTTTAGCGAATGAGATCATTTTGTTGCGATGAACCAATGCAATTTGTTAGAAAGAAAATCTAGAGTGATCCTTTCGTTTTCCAATAAGAGTGTGTAACTTCTTTGGTACCACTCATGAAAAAAAATTAGTCATATAGCTAAAGTGATAGGAGAAACCTGTCTTATTACACCTCTAAATTGAACACCCAAGAAATTTATTCTACTAGGATAGAAAGCGAAAATATTTATCGAAGAGTCACTGTAGACAAAACCAATGCATTTATGTAGAATCTAATTTCCTAACATCTGTACTTAACATTGGACGATTATATCAAAATATGAATAAGCATATAAGAGGTTTCATAAGTAATGTTTTTCTTCTCGTATTTCTCACTTGGGATACAGTTTAATCTTCACTTTATGCATAGTGTCATTTATAGTACCAAGTGTCCCAAATGGTTTTAAGTTGATTATTGTTAACTTGTCTTTACACTTTTTAATTCTTCCGTTTGAGTATGCAGTGTAATCTATACGACCATCTGAATAAGTATCCAATTTACTTTATTCGACCATCCGAATCATCTACCATTTTAATTAATATGACCATGGAATAGCATAGCCGAATTTATATTATACGACCCTCTTAGTGTGGTACCCAATTTATTTTATACAATCCCTCTTCGATTCTTGGAAATGCTATACAACCCCATTATTGTAGTACATTACTTAGTTTAATACTGCAACCAGTCTCCCTCCCTGGCATTGTGAATAAGCTTATTTCTTTGTGTTTTGTTGTACCATGTTGTCCTTGTATTTCTAAATTGGATCAATTACGGTTTATGCGAGTGTGCTTCCGTTGGCACATATGCTTTACTATCATTACTTGTTCTTCAACTCCTCTTAGACAACATATAAGTTTGCTTGATCAAGTTATGCTCGGCTTGTTTACAATATCAGGTCACTTCTGGTGCTATCCAAGTCAATGACCCACATATATCAAGAACAAATTTGAAGGATCTCCTACTTATGTCATTCTTTGCCTTGGTTTAGTACAAGAATTATTTGGTTACTTTTGAGAGAAATTAAGCCTACGATATTTCCAAAATCGCATTGATATCTGCATTTGATGACAGATCCTAGAACCCAGTTATTTGACAGAAGTTGCTGCTCACCTTGATTAGAGGTATTTCAACTGACTGAATTTCTAGCAAGAAGTTATGCATCTGTGTGATAATCTTGCCTCTCTTTTTTTATCTTGAATTATAACTGTAATATGCACTGCAGATTTCATCTGTGGTGTGGATGCAGAAAGGTAATTTGCAATAAAACTATCAATGGCGGGGCTTATGTTCCAGGACTTTCCATATCAACGGTAAACTCCTGAAAAATTCTATGTAATCTTGCTGCAAGTTTCTTCAACCTTTAGAGTTCAAAGGGTCAACTTTTACATATCCGTGCTATTTCTGCTGGTTATAAATAAGAAAACAGTTAAAACCGATGTATCCAGTGCATCTATTGAAAGTGTTTCAGTTGATTAAATGCTTGAGTTTTTCAATTTTCATATCCAAACAATTGATCGTGTGATGATTCAAAACATTGATTGAATGAATTTCCATGTTCCAGTTAATTAAGCAGATCGACCCTTTTTATATCAAAATTACTCTTTTTTCTAACATAACTTTATTGGTTCTTTCCTTTCATTTATTATTATTGAAGCGGCATGAATTTTAGGTCGTCTGACGAGATTTTGGCTTCGGCCAAATTATTCTGTTATGGAGAAAATGAAAACCATCGTATAAATCCTTTCACATTATTGGATTAATACTTAGATGCCACATGCCAACTTTGAAATCTAATTTCTCTTTCGAAAGGGTGGTGACTAAAATAAAACTTAGTGATACATCCAGCAACATAACAATATTGTTGTCCTTAAATGTGCATTTAACAATCCCCCTCCCTTGCAACCTGCCAATAAAAATAATATTAGAAGAAAAAAAAACCTAACAGGAACTATGGTGACCTCGATACAACTAAAGACTTCAACAGAGGTGTGTGTGTTCAATTTAAACATTCACTTGGAAATCCTGCCAAGGAACACATCGGACAGTAGTGCAAAAACTAGATATGAAAAAAAAAACGAAAATGGGTGGCAACATGTTATTCTGTAATCTAGATGCTCATTAGAGAACTCAAATAAAAACACTCGGGGGTAAATACAGAAGAGAGAATTTCGTTTCTAGACTCGACACACAAACCTCGATCATCGACCTTCCCACGAATTCCACTCTCAGTCTGAATTGGTTCACCTTTAATAAACCCAGCGATTTTAAGTTATAGTGCAAACTTGATATGAGCAGTCTTCTTGCAAACCTGAATAGGTGTTCCTATCTTTTCTACTTTCTGCAGTATCTGTGTATCATGATTATAATCAAGAATGACACCCTTGGCTGTAATCTGAAATGTTTCTTATTCAAACGCACACCATTCAACAAACAAACAAACAAAAATATAAAGATATGAGCAAATCATTAATGGTTGAGCAATAGCTTCATATTGCATCCTTGAATTAAACATGTATCATATATAACAATGAAAATTATTCAAGTTTTGGTGGAATACAGCAATCATACCTTATTTCTTGACACACTCGGTACAACAACAATTCTAGTATGTGGTGGTGCTAGAGGGACCCAAAAGACTGCAAGACAATCCTTATTTTTAGGAGCGTAATTGAGAAGTTGATGTCGTTCATTTTTGTTTTCCATGGCATAAATAACAGTTGTCTGATAATGCCTCCAACCAGCCGAAACAGTGATTGGAGCTCCTGTCGTCAACAAATCCATATGCCAACTATGCCGCCTAAGTTTCACCTAAAAAACAACACAAAAAAGTGAAAACCATGATCACACGGGTCGCAAAACAGGAAACATGTATAAAATCCTTGCTACCAATTTATATTCAAATACGAACATGCAAAAGCAGATAATACCTATCCAACCACATCATTCACAATGTAATTAACATTATATCATACTTTGCAATAGTATAAAACTTAGAAAATACATATTTACCTGCATATATCCAAAATTTTCCACTTCCAGATGGATATCTCCAACGAGAATAGATTGATAGGGATCAAATTTTTCAACTATCTCAAAAGGAACGCCAAGAATATTCAACCTTACATAAGTCCCTATTTCGCAATCTTTATCGTGGATTTGTTCAACAAGACGATCAAAGTCATGACAATAATCAACCTATAAAGCGCAAGGAATGACAATAATCAACCTCTAAAGTACAAGGATCATATGACCTTGTAATTCCAGCTAAATATAAATCACCAACACCAGCAATATGCACCTGGTGAAATACACCTTAATTCACTTTCAGGGAACAAAATACAAGCAACCGTGTGGTAAAATAAGTGAACAATAGGTGTACGTGTTCAAAACAGAAAGATGAGTGTGGATTAAGAAAATAAAATACTGCAGAAGGGTACTTATTTTCTTTTCAAGAGCCTGCAAGACTCAAACCAGGCATAGCATAACCAGAGATTTTATGAATGATGATCTTGTTGTTAGTTACCCATCATTATTGGCCATCATTATTTTGTAGTACCCTTAAAAATAAGATATTTTGGTTGTAATTTATGCGACCGTGTTAGAGAGGTACCCAATTTAGTTTATACATCTGTGTTGGAGAGGTACCCAACTTAATTTATGTGATAGTTTTATAGATGATCCCAATTTATTTGAGGACTGTCTGAAATACTATGCACATATCTTGTAAGTACTTTGTATCCGCACAAGAGTTACGACACCAAGTCTTTAGAATTTAGTCAACGCTTTAAAGATAAAACAGATAACTAATAATTTGTTAGCATTTACTTATATGAAATCCTACAACGTGGCATAAAGTTGGCGATTAATGATGGAGGATTATATAATTCAAGTAACTTGAACGACTAAAACTCAAGGAACCAGTAGCATACCTACACCAAAATTCCACCTTTCCTTTCACCAGAAAGCCTCCTACACATCAACATATAGAACATGTAGAAAACGTAATAACAATGAGAGCAATGTTTGATCATGTGAAACGTTACACAGTAGGTAGCCTAGATTTAAGTAATTCATCATGGGTGCAAAATTACTAACTTTAATTTACTTGGAGATGTATCTTCGGAAATTAGCACAAGACCCTCACTAGCATCTACACACTGACCTCCAGACTTGCATTGAAGTTCCCATCAGATCAAGTTAGGTCAAATAGTCAGTAAGGTACCTGCACATTAGACGTGAACAAAAGTTTAATAACATGCTACATAAACTTATAAGCGGTTGACTATAAAACATGATAGATCATACAAGCTAATGTTATAGATTGATAATGACTAATAAATAGGGATCCACTAAACTGATGTTTCTTCCGCTAATATTTACGCAAGACGGAGTATGAAGTAAGTGGAAAATTGGATGGATATTAATTATACATCTCACACTGGGTACCTAAAATCACATTTATTGATTTTGGTTCATCTAGACATACAAACAAACAGTTTAAGCTCATGGTGATCGTGTGTACTAGCGATAAGAACAATAAATTTAAATCAAATCTATAAATAAATTCAATCACATATTCAACAAATTGATGGGTAAACACTCAAACATGATCAAAATAAACAATACATGATAAAATTCGTAAATGAATCAATAAAAACTAACCTGAGAAATCAAAATGATCTCAGAATTAGTAACACCAACCCAAAACAAATAACTGAATTACGATTTCTCCATTAATGGCTACTCCGTAGAGAAAAGTACTTTGGATAAAGAGAAAAAATATCTCCACACTATATGCTAACCATATTCCAATTGCTTTATCAAACTCACCCATTTCTCCTAACCCAAATATAAAGCCTAAATATGGTTGGTTTTTAACTTTGATGAAAGGGTAGACTTGGAAAAAAATATTCAAACTTAACAAATCTATTCGGACAGACTCGTTTGTCCTTTTATTTGGGTTGAACCAAACGTTGGACAGATCGGCAGGAAAACCGAAACCTAAGGATTTCAGTGATGATTGCTCAAGAATCATTACAACGAAATTAGAAGGGGAGTTAATGACACTTATCAGTACCTCAATGTGGACCACCCTTTATGAGATCAAATGTAGAAAGACCATTCTTTATATGTCCAAAATGTAGATGTCCATTGATGTAGGAAAACATCGTTGTCACTTATCAGTAGCTCAATGTGGACCACCCTTTATGAGATCAAATGTAGATGACCGTACATATAATTGGACAATCTAGACCATTCTTTATATGTCCATAATGTTGATGTCCGTCGATGTAGGAAAACACCGTTGTCCCTTATAATATAGATTCACAAACCATTTTTCATTAGAGCAATTTTCAAAGTGATTGAAACTTAACATGACTTTCGTCACTAGGTAAAGATAAACTTGGCTAAAGCGAAAGATTTACCAACACATATTTCGAGAAATAGATAGGCGAGGTAAATCGGCTTGAAATACCAAATGTGTATAATCTAAGTCTATATAGCAAAACAACTTTTGTCTCAAGATAGGAGATAAATATACTTTTGAGTGATAGATAAGTTCAAGTCTCCACATACCTTTTAGTCGATGAAGATCCACCAGTTCCTTGAGTAGTCCTTCGTATTGTATGATGATTTCCATGGAGTTATTGAGCTCAACTACACTTTCTATCCTAGTCCGAGACCTTAGCTATAGTAGACTAGAAATCAAGACTTATAGTTTTGATCACTAATATTGACAAACATGCTTAAGATAGCAACACATGCGAGTTCGACCGAGCAATGCTCTAACAATCTCCCCCTTTTTCAATTTTAGTGACAAAACTATCAATACATATGGAATACAAAAATATATAAATAAACTTTGTAGCTCCTATTCCACATGTCTAATCTTCAATATTACTCGAAATCTTCGTCACTTCCAAGTACTCCAATGATCCCAAAGGTTGTAATTTTAGCATAATCGTTGTTGAAAATCCGTAGCTATAACAACGAGAAAACAAGAGTTCTCAATCATTGTTATACAGTGTCATAGTATCATTACACATCGTCAAAGTTCAATTGCATCACAACTTTAACAACAATACTATGGTGATATGTCACTCCCCCTTCGTCAATACTCCATCTCACATGGAAACAACTCCCCCTTACATAATGATCCAAAAACAATATGTATTTGTAGTGTGAACTACATATTAATTCTCCCCCTTTTTGTCAATAAAATTGGCAAAGGTACAAGAACGGGATCCAAATGAAATTTCCAAACGAGATATTTCATGACCAAAAGAAAGCATATATCATCTTATTTAGATGCAAACATAAAGTCGAAGCTATATGCATTCATTAAGGAGTCTATAAAGATACAAGATAACCCCTATAATATTCCACAGCCGACTCACAAGTTCAATTAAGAACTCTCCCCCATAATACGTCATTCCCGAAAGAATAACAAGAGCGACCTTAATTTCAAAAGAAAAGAAGGATTTATTTGGACACAACACACTAAACAACTTGACAGAAAAACAAACGCAAACTTAAAGTAAACACATACTGGAGCTCCAACTCAATTTCCCAAAAGATCGAGATAAGCACAGGGGAAAGAGTCATGGAAACAACTAATGAACCAAAACAACACCAATAGACTGCCGTAAGTGTTGAAATGTAGCAGTGTCTAATGGTTTAGTGAGAATGTCAGCTAATTGTTGTTCGGAAGGCACAAATTCTATATTCATTATACCATTCTAATAAAGATCTCGAATAAAATGGTACCTTATATCAATGTGCTTTGTTCTTGAGTGATCAACGGGATTCTCAGTGATTCGAATCACACTAGAGTTATCACAAAAGATCTTCATTATTCCAGTATCAACTCCATAGTCAGCCAACATTTGTTTCATCCATAGAAGTTGAGTACAACATGATCCAGCAACAATATACTCTGTTTCGCATGTAGACAGGGATTGTGAATTTTGTTTTTTGCTATGCCAAGCCACAAGATTCAGTCCTACATAGTAGAAACCCCCTGATGTACTTTTTCTATCTTCTACACATCCTGCACAAACATAATCAGAATAAGCAGAAAGGTCAGTGTTAGTACTAAAGGTGTAGGATATACCATACCCGACAGTGTGATTGACGTATCGTATGATCCTTTTTGCAGCTGCGAGATGAGATTCCTTAGGATCATCCTGAAATCTAGCACAACAACCAACACTAAAAGAAATATCAGGTCTAGTAGCTGTAAGATATAAAAGGCTGCCAACAATAGATCGATACAATTTTTGATATACTTTTACTCCTTTCTCATCTCGATGCAGTTTACTAGTAGTAGGCATAGGTGTCAATTTTGGAGAAGACTTATCCAGGCCGAATCTTGTCACAAGATCCCTTGCATATTTTTCTTGGGATAAGTAAATTCCATCCTTATGTTGTTGAATTTGTAATCCTAAAAAGACTTTAATTCACTAACATTACTCATTTCAAATTCTTTAGCAAGCGAAACTTGGAAATCCTTTGCGAGCTTCTCAGAAGTTGAACTATAGATAATATCATCTACATAGACTTGAGCAATGATAACATCTTTCCCACTCCATTTGGTAAACAAAGTTTTATCAGCTCCGCCTCTTGAAAAACCTTTTCTAATAAGAGAAGTTGTAAGTTTTTCAAACCAGGCTCTAGGTACTTGTTTTAACCCATATAATTCCTTTTCGAGTTTAAGAACATGATATAGGAAATCACGGTTTTCAAAACCTTTAGGTTGAGCAACATAAACTTCTTCCTTTAAAATTCCGTTTAGGAACGCGGATTTAATATCCATTTGGAAAAGCTTAACCTTTAGAAAACAAGCATGAGCTAATAAAAGTCTAATGGACTCAAGGCATTCCACATGTGCAAATGTTTCGTCAAAGTCGATGCCTTCAAATTGTGAATATCCTTGAGCAACAAGTCTGGCTTTATTTTTGACAATTGTGCCAAATTCATCAGACTTGTTCTTAAATATCCATTTCATACCAACAATATTAACATTGGAGGGACATGGTACAAGTTCCCATACATTTTGTCTTTGAAATTGATTTAACTCTTCATGTATTGCATTCACCCAAATGGGATCGCTAAGAGCTTCATCAATATTTCTTGGTTCTACTTGTGACACATAACAACCAAAATTGAAAATATTTTGAAGTTGTCCTCTTGTTTTAGTTGTAGAATCTCTTCCTCTAATAATACTGTTGGGATCATGATTCCTTTGAACCTAGAGATGTCGTGGAGGGACATGTTCTTGTTCGTAAGGAGTAGCCTGATTAGTGCTCTTCTCCTCATCACTAGAAATATCAGGATCGGTAACAGTTGGGATGACTTCAACTGATTCTAGTATTTCTTTGACTTTCTCAATTGTCTCAGTTGGAGGCAATTCAGCAGGAGGATTATCATGATGAAAATTACTCATCTCATCGATAATAACATTAGCAGATTCTATTATGACCTGGGTTCTGAGATTAAATACTCGGAAACCACGACTATCAGAAGCATAGCCGAGGAAGATACCTTCATCACTTTTGGTATCAAATTTCCCTCTTTGTTCTCAATCTTTTAGAATGTAGCACTTACTACCAAACACTCGAAGATAGTGCAATTTGGATTTTCTACCGTACCACAACTCATAAGGAGTGTTGAGGGTTTTAGACCGTAAGTAAACACGGTTGATCAAATAGCATGCTGTGAAGACAGCTTCTCCCCAAAATATTAAAGGTAAGTTTTTGTTATGGAGCATTAACCTGGCCATCTCCTGAATGTTTCTTTTCTTTGTTTTTATAAATCTATTAGCTTTAGGAGTAATAGGTGGAAAATATTGTTGAATAATTCTTAGTTCATCATAGAATTCAAACACCTTAGTGTCCTTGAATTCAATTCCATGGTCGCTTATAATTTTCTTTAGTTTGCGACCTTGTTTGTTCTGGATTCTATTAACAATAATCTTGAATTCATCAAGGGTTTCATTCTTATAAGATAGGAACACAACCCAAGTGAACCTGGTGTAATCATCTACCATAACAAAAGGATACTTCTTACCAGCAATTGTGGGTCATTGAATTGGTCCGAAGAGATCAATATGAATTAAATCAAGTGGAGCTTTAGTGAGAATGTCTCGAGATGATTTATGGTGAACTTTCGTTTGTTTACCCTTTTGACAGGCACCACATACACCTTCAATCTTTGCATTAATTTTGGGAACGCCTCTAATGAGTTCTTTGTTAATGATCTTAGTTAGAAGACGATAGTTGATGTGACCAAAACGTTCATGCCAAAGATGTGTAGATTCCACCTTAGTCAAATTACAACAATTGTTGAACTGAGTATCCAGAAGATAACAATTATTTTTACCATGAATTCCCTAAAAAATTACTTTCCCAGTTTTGTCTACAATGTCACATCCATTTGCATTGAAGACAACTCGATGGCCTTTGTCAAAAATTTGACTAACAGATAGAATATTTGCAGTCATGCCTTTTACATAGACTACATCATAGATTTTAGGTACGCCATGTAATTTGATAGTTCCCTTCTTGCTTATGTAGCAACAACTCCCATCTCCGAAAGTTACTGGTCCACCTTCATAGTCGTCTGAAGAAATAAACCAAGTGAGATCCCTCTATGTCTACTACATCCACTATCAAGAAACCATTGAAAGGGTGATGTTGGTTTTAAAGAAAAAGCTCCCATACTATCATTACTATTTTGTTTAGGATTTCCTGATAGTTTTGTATGTCATTTTAGAGAAGCAATGAGTTGTTTATCACTTATCAAATAGCTTTATCCTTTGCAAGATGGTTGCACAAAAATTGGTTTTACAACTTTATCCCTGATCTAAAATCCACCATCAACATTAAGTCCCCTTCCTAGCATGCAATGATTACACTATTTTGGGGTAGGAATTAGATGGTGACAAATAAAGATAAAACTTTTGAGACAAAGTTTAGATATTACCAAGAGAGACGGGCCGTCCTGTCCTTGGAGCATGTCACGTTCAAGAGGCATCCAGACGAGCGTTCCCCTAGCATGATATCGGTCTTGCCTGCTTCGATCAACCTTGCTATGCCTACTTCGGTAGAGAGCCTGTTTCGTGCTTGCTCCACTAGAATATCGGTCTTGCCTGCTTCGATCGACCTTATTATGCCTGCTTCGTTCGAGCGTTGGACCTGATGTGAGCATGCTTGCTTCGAACATGGGTAGTTGTGCATGCTTCGATCAAACACGGGTCCACCATATACACGTTTCAGACGTCGGCCCTGTCCTGTGCCTGCTTTTACCATACGGTTGATGTGCTTGCTCGAGTGTCATCCTTGCTACTTCGACCAAACACCGACCTTGTTATCTTGACCAAACACCTGCCTTGCTGCCTGTTTCGCTCAAACGTGGGACCCTCCGCATGCTTTCTTTGCTCAAAAACGAACCTTGTGTGCTCGAATATGGATGTGGGTCCTGCAGAGAGCGTTGAAGCAGCTTCTGGATTGAGTAGGTCCTGGAGAGCGTTGAAGCAGCTTCTGGAGCTAAAATGCCTACTCCTGGAGAGAGAGAGATTTGAAGAGGCTTCTGCTGGAGGGAGCCTTGAAGCGGCTTCTTATGTAGAGGGTTGAAGTGTTGAAGCGACTTCTTCTTCTGTAGAGGGCTGAAATGCCTTCTTCTGGAGAGAGAACATTGAAGAGGCTAGAGGGAGCGTTGAAGTGTCTTCTGCTGGAAGGAGCGTTGAAGCATCTTCTTTTGGAGTTTGGTTTCCCCTTGCAAATTACATGCTTCTTAATTGACCATCTCTCTTATTGTTTAAGAAGTCCTTGACTGATGGCGAAGGAATTTCATGTTGAGCCTCAGTCCCCAAGCGTGATTTATATAGTTCTATCTTGTATGGTCGGTGAGTTTACCATAATAAAGATATCGCCATCTCTCCTCCGTGACTCTATTACTTATCCGTGGGAAATTAAAATATGTAGAAGTTCGGATTACCTCTATCTTTAGTGGTTGTTGCTATGGTGAAGCTCGGGGACTGGTATCAACAAATGAATAATGGTTCTTAGCTGCATCTATGATCAGAAAAGAATGGCAGGAAGAGGCATGGTGGAAACTTGCACGAACTTGGCACCCTTCATACAATGGTAGAGATCGTCTCGTTATTAGAGGGATAAGCTGGAACTGGTGGGTTTCTTTTTTCCTTTGCATACATTCTATTCCTCCAACGTTTCCCGAAAGGTGTGAAGTGTTTTATTTTTAGGGTTCTCTGGTTTAATCTGGTGGGTAATGATGATGAATTAGGTTGAACCTAGATTTTTGTGTCATGCCCAGGGGTAATTTTTTTTAAAAGGAAATAATACTTTGATTAATTGAGAAATTGGAACCCTAATAATTATGAATGCAAGTAACACAAGCATTCTGAAGAGGTTACAAAATAGCACAAAAAGGGGAAATCGTTGGAGGAATATTGGAGGAACCACCACAGAATGCTGGAGATAAAGGGTAGCATAGCGTTTCTAGGTGTGGTAGGGTTTAAGACATCACGAGTGGATCGTCACGCCCTCAAGCTTGTCATCGTTGATGATCTTGCAATAGCCGCCTAGGATGACATCTGCTACCAAATATGGTTCATCTTCCTTTGTTACCGACAAATCATATTGGTCAGCTGATTTATAATTTTTCAAAGTTTTCATAGTAGTAATTTAGATTCGTTCTCTCAGATTTGCGAAGATTAAATTTAAAGGTTGATGAAAATAATAAAAGAGAGTCACTGGGTCTAATATTCCACCGAATTCACAACACGAGGTTCAATTATTTATTCTCAACAATTATCGCTCATTAAATAAATAAAACGTCGACTCTTGTTTTGCCAAAGTAGATCCTCAAAACACTAATTGTATCCCCTAAGCATAGATTATCTAAACAAAGCATAACCTATCTAATTGAATCACAACTAATTTTATCAAATCATAAATCAATTCAAAATAAGTGCAAAAGTCAAATAGAAAATAGAATAAATTCACCCATATGTGAAGTTTGGTTTCCTCCATCGACCCAGTGTAGGGGTTTAACTACTCATGATGCAGACACTCTCAAAATATTTTTTATATAGCTCAAATGGTGTTTACAATGAAGAAAAGAAGAAAAATAACATAAACCGGGAATTTGCAACGCTTAATAGGCGTTACAAACTCGCCGTTACAATCTGCAAAGCTGCTGTTACAGAAACTATATTAGGAAACTGTCGTAGAAGAACTGTCACTAAGACGAGAAATGTGACAGTTCTAAAACGACAGACCTTTAACGTCGTCTGTGTTCTTCTTCTTCTACCTCTCTGCAGCAGCAGAGAAGTTTATGCAACTTATCCTCTTCCACTCTGTAGCCTACCAAAATCTCGATTCCCCTTATCTAAGTCATGTATCTCCTATTTATATCCACAAAAGCCACAAAATATCGACAATAACTTCACAATCTTCTCCATTAACTCGGGATATTTTTCTTTCTTTTTTCTCTCAATCACGTATCTGCAGCAATCAATTCCTTGCATGTTATCCATGTTTAACTCCCTCACTCTTCAAATTACAGCTTAAGTCCTAAAACACGTGCATTTCACGTCTTTTTCTCACATTATCCCGTGAATATCATGTTCGGTGATATACTCCCCTGTTTTAGTTCGAAACCACATGAACTCCCCAATTTCTTCGATTCCAGCACACATACCAATCCTGTTTAGTCAAATCAGGATATTCCCAACTAATTCCATGTACTGCAGAAGACCTTTAGTAAAAAAAATACCATATTCCAATGTGTCTTTGATGTATCTCAGAATTCTCTTTGCTGCAATGATATGATCAGTGGTTGGAGTTTGCATAAACTAACAAACTTGATTGACTGCAAAATTTATTTCAGGCCTTGTCCAAGTTAAGTATTGAAGGGCACCAACCAAAGATATGTAAGAAGAAGGGTCTTCTAAAAGAGAGCCAGAATTGGCTACAAGTTTGCAGTTAGGAGGAATGGGTGAATTGCATGGCTTAGCTCCACTCATATCAAATTTATCTAATAAGTCCAGTGCATACTTAGTTTGAGACATAAACAAGCAATTGGAATTTCTCTTCACCTCTATACCTGAAAAATAATGAATGGGACCTAGATCCTTGAAGGGAAAATGAGTCTATAATTGAGAGATGAGATCGGAACAGTAAGCTTGTGAGTTTCCAGTTATAAGAATATCATCAATATAGATTAAAATGAGAGTGAGTCTGGAGTTGTATTTTTGGATAAAAAGAGAAGAGTCAGTTGTTGATGTAGTGAAGCCCAAGGGGAGAAAAACAGTCACAAGCTTCTCATACCAAGCCCTAGGAGCTTGCTTAAGACCATATAGTGATTTATGAAGTTTACAAACATATGTAGGATGATCTGGATCAACAAATCTAGGAGGTTGTGTCATATAGACATCTTCAGCAAGATCACCATAAAGAAATGTATTACTGACATCTAATTGAGTGACAAACCAGTTAAAGTTGATAGCAAGAGAAAGAATAATCCTTATAGTAGTGGGTTTAGAAACTGGACTGAAAGTTTCAGTATAGTCTAAACCTTCTTGTTGATGATAGACTTTTGCAACAAGTCTAGCTTTGAACTTAGATATAGTACCTTTTGGGTTATACTTGACTCTAAAAACCCATTTGCAACCAACTACATGTTGATAAGGATGAGGAGGAACAAGAGAGTATGTACATGCATCTTTGAGAGCAATATGTTCTTCATGTAGAGCAACACTCCATTTTGGATGCTTGATGGCTTGACTAAAACAAGTTGGAGTTGATGGAGGTTGTTGAGCCTATAGTAAAGCAGATAAAGAGTGCATAGTTGAATAAATTTTAGGTTTGAATATACCATCTTTACCTCTTGTAACCATTAAATAATTATTGGCAATAACATGAGTAGATACTGGCAGCTGATCAGAAGTAGTAATATCTGAAGAATGAGTAATAGCATCAGAAGTAGGAGTAGAATGCAACTGGTCAGGAGCTAAAAATTCAACTGCAGTAGTAGTAATTGGTGCAGAATTAGAAGGATCAATAATAGATGTTGAGACAGTAGTAGAAACAACATAAGTCTCATCAGAATCCAAAGTGTCAGTTAGTGAAGAATATATCTTTGTAACTCTGAGAGGAAAGACAGATTCTTGAAAAAAGACATGTCTGGAGGCAAAGATTTTACCAGTAGATAGTTCAAGACATTTGTAACCCTTATGGTTGTTGTTGTAGCCAATAAAGATGCAAGAAGTGCTTCTTGGTGCTAATTTATGTAAAACATAAGGTCTTAACCAAGGAAAACATAAGCATCCAAAAGCTCTAAAAAAAATTGTAGTATGGTATTCTGTGAAATAAAGTTTCAAAAGGAGACTTAAAGCCCATGGATTTACTGGGAAGCTTGTTAATAGTGTAGTTTGTAGTAGTAAAAGCTTCAACCCAAAAAGAAGCAGAAATGCCTGACTGGATAAGAAAATTTCTCCCAATATCAACTAAGTGTATGTGCTTAGATTCTGCAACACCATTCTGCTCATGTATATGTGGACAAGACAGTTCATGTTAAATTCCAGTGGTAGATATGAAAAATTCCAGTGGTAGATATGAATGTAGATAGCTTATTGTTAATGTTAGAGCATTGTTCGATCGACCTCGCATGCGTTGTTATCTCAAGCATGTTTGTCAATATTAGTGATCAAAACTACATGATGTAATTTTTTTATAGTTGTAGAAAAAGGTTCGTTCAAGACTTGTGAAGATTTTTGATTTCAGACTTAAATAAAACTAAAATAAGAAAAACTCAATTCAAAGTTGTTATCAAGATTGTAGAGATATTGAGACTTAGGATTCCAATATTTTTCAATTTTCATGTGATTCAATTAATAATAATCATGCAACTCATACATTCAAGTGATTCTAATATATTTCAATAATTAGATTTTTAGAAATAACAACTGTTTATCAAAAGCATAGAACATCAAAACCCTAGGCAAGCATGCTTTATCAAAAAAAATCACAATTGTTTAACTAAAATCAATAAATCAATTTTCTCATCAAGGAAAATAATCGTAAAAAGAATTGCAATAATTAATTAAATAAAAATTACCACACAAATATTGGAAAATAGCTTCCTCTGTCGCCTCAACAAATGGGTTTAGCTCCTCATGTTGGAAATATGCTCAAAAGTTGATTTCATTGATCCAAAGGTGTTCACAAAGAAGAAAAAATATAAAGCAGTTGAGCTTGTAATAGATATAATAGTTACAAAACTCATTGTTACAGAGAACCCTAATAGAACTGTTGCAAATTGGAATTAATTGTTACAGAAATTGTGAAAAATGATTTTGAATATGAAAGTAAACGCCACGGATTCTGCGACTGGTCCTATGTGATGTTCTGTGTTCTTCTTTTACCTCACCCCTGTAACTTTTTCTTTCTCTGATGTTCGGTTCTAAATCTCTATAAAACTACCCCAAAGTGCACGTGACCCCTCATGTTACTCCCAACAACCTATATATAGCCAGCAGATCGATCAAATTTCCAGAAATCTTCGGTTATTATTTTTTTCTTCCCTCTCAAGTCTCGGGATTTTCTTTCCCTTCCAAGCTTCTCTACACGTCAACTGTGATTCTCCGACCTCTCAAGTAACCCATGTAGACTGAATAAGGACTCAATACATAACGTAAAATCCTCTGGTGCTTCCATTTATAAACCAAAACATCCGAGAATACACGAAAATCCATGTTTTATCCAAACTCGACAAACTTCCATATTTCTTCGAATCTTAGAGATTTACCTTTCCTGTTTTATCAAAACAGACATATCCCAAACCCAATCGAATAGAAAGTCCGATGAAATCTCCTCTTATTTCCGAATAAAGATGCCTATGAAACACACACACCTCTGTTTCCTTCTCCCGACTTATCTATCCCAATTCCTTTGATCCAATCACTCACACCAACCCTGTTGTGCTATTACAGGTCCATTCCAACGAAAATAAGCCATTGAATCTCCATGGAAATCGCTCAAAACTCCAACCCTAAATCTGCCTATGCGATGATTTCTTTCCCACCAAAACCAATAATTCAAATATAGAAGATGGTCGCCCCTTATCCTGATTGTAGTTACAGGAATTCCCACACTACACCCTTGTTAAGATTCTATAGAAATCTATTGGAAATCAATTAAATTTCAAAGATTTAAACGACACTTTACTATTCAAATTTCAGAAGTGTTTACAGAATTGGAAGGAACCAAGATTACAAATATTCTCTTGAAGTTTCTCTCTCCTCAAGACTCTTTCAACTCTCAAAAATACATCATCCTTTTCTGGATCTATCGAGCCCTTTATATATGGATTTACATAATGGATGACAGCTAAGTTTTCCTCCTATTTCGGATCTATTTTGCGATCTCATCGCGATCACTATAATATTCTCTATCGCAAGAATGATGATCATCGCAGGATTAACATATTCTTTTTTTATTTCTTCCATCGTCAGTTTCTTTTGGATATTCTGCGATGCTCGTGAAACGTTGTTAAAGAATTGGCAGTGACGCTCGCAGAAACATTATTAATATCGCAGGAATAGCGTTGTAGCAATATTCTGGTCCTGCATCTTGCCTCTTCTCATGTCTTTTCTGCGAAGAAGAGAAGATCATGAGAACCAATATTCTTTATTACCCTCGCAACTCCTTTCCCTTTTAATACTTTCTCCTCGACAAGATTCCGTTAATCTAGCCTTTCCTACACGTGTTGTGAATTCCTCCATTTATTGACACGTCTCTGCTCAATAGGTCCACCCCCTTTTGCCTATAAAAGGTAGAATTAAGTTTCAAAACTAATTTTCTTCTTCCGTTTCTTCATCTTCTTCATTTGTCTACTTCATCTTCCGTCTGCAACTTTTCTTCTTCTTCATATTCTTCTGTTACTGTTCTAATGGAGTCATCAAGGTATGTTTCTTGACTTATGACATTTATTTAAACCAATTTTTACTTTCATTCTCCAATCTTTCTTATTTGATTCTTCATAACTTCCATCTTATGTATTCTTTTCAGCGGAACTATCTCTAACACACAATCCACGATTCAAAACCCTAATACTCGCAAAAGACCAACTGAAAAGAAGAAGAGGAGTTCTGCGAATGATAAGGTAGTAAGAAACACCCTCTATTTTTTAATAACAATATTATTGCCTCTGTTTCTTATCTGAGTTATTATTCGCAGAATGACGAGAACCCTGTTAAACTTCCCATGAGATCTCGCCATTTTAAGACACTTGGGGAAGATCTCATTATGCCCACATTAACATCCGTGAGGATTACTCCCACACCATCGCAACCAAATCTTTCTACTTTTTTTTGCGAGAATATCGCTACCCATACTTCTACTTCTTTGAAAAATTAGGCTTCTAAAATTGATGTGACTGAGACTCCTTATAGTCCTTTACGTCCTTCAACTGTTGTTTTTCCACATACTCCTCCTCCTGACAACTCAACCATCACAAATGATCGTCAACTTTCTCTCATTACTACTTTACCTTATACACCCCTTCCTTCATCAAACGAGACTTTTGCAGGTGTTGATGTTGCTTTTAAAATCTTGTCTAACATTTTAGACAATGCTAGAAAGTCTTCCACTGACCCTCTCCAATAGGAAGCTTGCGAGACTCTTTTCAAGTATTTTGGCTCTGATTGTAATGCTTCGCGAGCGTCTTTGGAAAATGAGATTGAAGCTCTGAGGAAAATCCTTCAAGTTAAAACTGCTGAATGTGATACTTTGAATCATATGCTCCGCAATTCTTCTCTAGACTGCGAGAATATTCGCAGAAAAAATGACGAGCTGAAAGGTACATTTTTCTTGCCTCTGCTCTTTTTTTTTTCTATTTTATTTACATATTTTCTGTACTCAGGCTTCCTTCTTAAATTATTGATTCATATATTAGTTTCAAATCGGACTCGTTTCATAGAAAGACTCAAATTTGAATCTATCGCTGAAGAAGCTCGTGTTGAAAGATATTCTTGGATGGATCAACATACTAGACTAGATAATCTTTACACTTATTCAATTGATCACATAAATAATCTTACTAATGAGAATAATCAATTATTGCAAAGGCATAATTTATTAAGTGGCGAGGTTGATCGCCTCTCATATTTGTTTTTTAAGGCTAATTTGGCGATGGAATCTTTATCTGATGAGAATAAAAATTTGTCCCAAGAAAAACATAGATTTTCAAGCTTGATGGAGATTTCCTCGCAGCAATTAATTAAGTAATCTTCAAAGCACATGTAATAATCAAGAGCAATCTCTTCGTTCTCTCAAGAATGAGCTCAAGGGATTAACTGAATCATCTGCTGCCGAGAAGGATAAACTTATCAAGGGTAGATTAACTCTTAGTTTAAGGGCCATCGAACTTCAAGATCAATACTCTCAATTAAAGGAATCTCATTCTTTATTAGCAAAGGAAAACTCATATCTTTGCAACAAAGAAGAAAGCATGAAATCTCGTCTGAAGGGTATGGTTGGCGATAAATTCAATGATGCCATAAATCAATGGGAGAACTGTTTATTTTCATTAATCCAAAACTTAACTTTGCAAAAAGAAGGTAGTCAATTGACTGCCTCTCTTGTTGATCTTCTCATAAAATTTTGTGTTATATTCCTTGTGAGATTTTTGTCTAACTGATCTTTTATTATTTTGTTGCTCGCAGAATCCGAAAGAAATCTTCATTCTACCATTGATGATCTGACCGCTAAATTGGATAAAGTTTGCAAAGAAAACAAGTCTCTTCTTTCCAATTATCTTGATGCCCGCGACAAAGCAGAAAGAAGACTTGATCATCTTGAGTACTTTAAAAAATATAGAGATTAGGAATCGTGACAGAGGTTTCCTTCGCAAAGTCCATCTCAGTGCTGAAGTTCTTGTGAATGAGATTCTGCTCTCCAATTCTCTCCCTCATGTATCCGTTCCTCCTCTAAAAGTTGATGATGATGAAATTCCTCTTCCCTGGATGAAGATTTAGAGTTTACTAATGATGAAGAAAATACCACCCAAGAAGATGGTGAAGAAGAAGAAAGAAGTCCTCCCAAATAAGTAACTGCAATTGGCGAAGTAATCGCTGATGAAGAATCCAAAGAAGAAGAAACTGGTGATGAAAAGGATGCTGATGAAGTTGATAACTCTGGCAAGAATAATAAATCTGACGAGCAAGAATAATGAATTTGTCGAGGCTTGAACTTTATTTTTGCTTTCTTTTCCTTCTTCTTTCTTGCGAGCGATGTGACTTTTGAAACTTTTTTAGAATTTAACTTTTAACTTAGTTTACTTGGAATATTTTCAAGGAAGATAATGAAATGTTACTTCTCCATTCCCCTATCTGCCCTTTATTATCTTTCTTGAAATGGTGAATCTGCCCTTTATTTGTATCTGCGATGCGATGAATACTGTTGCGATGTTCTGAAAAATTCTGAAGGAATCTACAATGAATTTGCCTTCTTATACATTTCTCTGAAATGAATGAATATTCCCTGCAATCTTAAAATAGAATAGTTAATTGGTAAGATTATTCTTTTGGTCTTATTTTTCCTTCCTAATTAAAGGTCTTATTTTGCCAAACTTTTTCTTTCTGCGACAAAATCGCAGGATTTCTTAACATTTGCATGTAAAGACCCTTTGATCTTGTCTTATCCATGTTCTTTAAAAATCTTTGCGACAATATGATAAGCATAAACTCTCTTGCAAGAATTTAACCTTATGACATTGCCGTCTTGCGATGAAATCGCAGGACGTCTTTACACTTTCATGTAAAAACCCATTGATCTCATCTTAACATTTCTCTCGTGGCTTGTTGCCTCTGTATCATTTACGTCACGCGACAATATGACAGGCCTAAATGTTCTTACGATCATAAAGCCCCATGACATTGCCGTCTTAAGACACTTATCATCTCTAATGGAGGGTGCCGCCTTTATCTTCCCCCCGGTTTCCCCTTCAAGGAGGGCACATCGGCCATACAAGACTAGCTCCTCCCATCCAAATTTACCAACAACCAGCTGTTTTTGCAGCCTCTTGTCCTTTATGCCTATATGGCTTATAGTTACAAGACTGCACCCTAAGTGGGGTTTTGTTCAGACCAAGTGCATCATGGCCAAGACTTACCAAGAATGGCAAGGGAGTTTCATACGCCCTTGGCACCCTTGGCTCAACCGTGTACCTCGGCGCCTTGGTCATACTTTGCACTTCTTGGAAGAGATTCTCGGTCGTCCAACCAGGGTATAACCATATATAGTTGGAAATCTCATATCTCTCTCCCGGATAGGTTTTCTTTAACCCCAACATCTGCATGACTCAGGATCCAGCAGCGGTATAACCTTACCCCTGAATCATGTCAAGAGATACCCCCTCCTATGACGTGCCATTAGATCTTACATTTGCCTCTTGCGAAATTTTATTCGCGAACTAGGGTGCACGCCATAAAGGTTCGTCCCATTCTATTAATCTCTGCGAAATTTGTATTCGCTTTTCTTGCGATAATGCTCGCTGTTTTTGTTGTGCTTTGTTATCAAAAGAATTTTTCAGTTGTAAATAGAGATAGAAGAATTTATTACCTGTTTCATCATATAACATACCAGTATCTCTTATCTTATAGAAGATGTCATTGATAATACCTTTTCAGAAATAATCTATTCCATGGTCTATCTAGTCTTTGACCAACATCTCTTCCCTCTGGATCCATTAGTTTGTATGCCCCAGTTCCAATTATCTCTTTGATGATATATGGTCCATCCCATTTTATCGCCAACTTTCCACCACTCTCTCGCTGATAACTTGGTGTTTCTCGCAGTACTAAATCGCCAGGTTGAAATTCACGTTTCTTAACACGTTTGTTGTACTCACGAGCTAATCTTCGATGGTAATTTTCCATATGTTGCAAAGTTTTTTATCTTTTTTCTTCTAATTCATCCAATTTATTTAAAATCATTCCAGCACTTAGATTTCTTTCCCAAGCCTCTCTTTTTGTTGTAGGAATAGCGACTTCTGTTGGTAACACATCTTCAACTCCATATGTCAAACAAAAAGGTGACATTCCAATAGCTTCTCGTCTAGTTGTATTGTAGGCCCATATTGCATTATGCACCTGTTCACACCATGCTCTGTGGTATCCTTCTAACTTCTTTTTTAAGATGTCTGCGATTTTTTTATTAGTTGCCTCAGCCTGACCATTTGCTTGTGGGTATAAAGGAGTAGACTTTCCACATTTTATCTTAAATGCATTGAGTAACAATTCTATATTTTGTCCCTCAAATTGCTTTCCATTATCAAATCTGCAGATTATATTTTCAAAGATGAATATAAAAATATCTTTATCGCGAATATGTTGCACTGCCTTTACTTCTCCCCATTTTGTGAAATAATCTGTTGCGATAATAGATATCTTCTTTGTCCAGAACCAGGTACAAATGGTCCCACAATATCTAATCTCCATTTCCCAAAAGTCCATACACTTGTTGAAGATGATAATGGTGCTCCTGGTGCATGTATCTTTTTTCTGTATCGCTGGCAATCTTCGCAACGCCTTGAGAGTTGCTTTGCATCCTCATGCATATAAGGCCAGTAATAACCCTGCATTTTTGTTCTATATGCTAAAGATCTTCCTCCACTGTGATTACCAGCGTCACCACTATGTAACATCTTTAATACTTTTGTTCTTCTTCTCTCGTCAAACATCTTAGCGATGTTCCATTAAAAGATCTGCGATATAACACTCCATCTCTTAGCTCATAATTGGTTGCCCTACTTTTCAACTTGTGTGCTTCTAATCTATTTCTTGGAATTTCTCCTCTCGCCAAGTATGCATGAAGATCTGCTCGCCAATCCGTGATATTGCTCGTGGGTTCTCCTTCGCCAGCTTCTACCATCATTACATCTGTCTCTTCTTCTTCTTTGTTTATCGATGAAAATGAAAGTGTTTGAATTTTTATGCACCTCGCCAATGGATTTGTCATCATACTAGATATGAAAGCGAAAGCATCTGCAAGCCTATTATCTTTCCTTGATATGTGTCTCCATTTTATTTTTGGAATTTTTGCAGATAATTCTTCAACGAGTCTTTTGTATTTTCTCAGGGATGGTTCATTTGTTGTGTACTCTCCTTTTATCTGACGAATAACCAATTGTGAATCGCTGGTGATTCTGGCATTTTCCAAATTCATTTCTATCGCAAATTTTAAAGCATGGATCACAGCCTCATACTATGTCTCATTATTAGTGGATGCAAATTCTAATCTAAATGAAAAAGCTGTTTTTTCTCCTTCTGGCGATATGAAAACAACTCCAATTCCATTTCCTTCTCCGTTGGATGATCCATCCACTAATATATCCCATATGTTGGGTTCTTTTAATAGCTCTTTTGGATCTCCACATTCCTCTTCTACATCCATCATCTCCTCCACAGCTTCATCATCTTCTAAAGGAAATTCATCTAAGAACTCTGCGATGACATGTGATTTTGGCGAGGATAAAATTTCATATTGTATATCAAAGTGTCCTACTTGTGCATTCCATCTCTCAACTCTGCCTGACCTCTTTGAATTTTTTATTACTGATTCAATTGGCACTTTCTTTAACACTTTGAACTTATGTGCTTGAAAGTAGATGCGAAGCTTACAAGTTGCATGCACCAATGCTAGAATTAGTTTCTCAATCTTTGAATAATTTTTCTCTGCAGAATTGAATGTTTTACTAATGTAATAAATTGGTTTTTCTACCCCTGTATCTACTCGAGAAAGACAAAGACTTAGCGCATATTTGGTTGTTGCAAGATAAATCAATAATTCTTCTCCCGGTTCTGCTTTCTGTAAAATAGTTATGTTCGTTAAATGTTCTTTTATTCCTTGAAAAGCTTTTTCACATTCATCTGTCCACTTGAATTTTGCTCCCTTCTTGAGTATATCGAAAAAATGTTTGCACTTGTCTGAAGATCGCGAAATGAACCTTCCCAGCGAGGCTAAGAGTCCATTTAATTTTTGCACATCTTTTACCGTCGCAGGTGTTGGCATATCGCGAATTGCTTGTACCTTTTCTGGATCAACTTGTATTCCTTATTTTGATACAATATACCCCAAAAATTTCCCTGAAGTTACTTCAAAAGTACACTTATCAGGATTCACTTTAATATTGAATTGCCGCATTTGATCGAAAATCTCTTTCAAATCTTGCACATGATTCTCAGCTTCTTTGCTTTTGATCAGCATATCATCTACATACACTTCTAATGTTTTGTGGATCCACTTTGCAAACACCTTCTCCACCATTCTTTGATACGTTGCACCGGGATTTCTTAAGCCAAATGGCATCTTTGTATAACAATATAATCCTCTTGGAGCAAAAAATGCGGTATGTTCTTGATCTTATTCAGCGAGAGGGATTTGATTATATCCTTTATACCCATCCAACGATGATATTCTAGCATTTCCTGTTGCTGATTCAACCATCTGTGGAATATCCGGTAATGGAAAACTATCTTTTGGACAAGCCTTGTTTAAATCAGTGAAATCTATACAAATTCTTATCCACTTATTCTTCTTTGGGAACACTACCATATTTGCAATCCACTCTGGATATTTTTCTTGCCTTATAATTCCTGCGTCGAGCATCTTCTGTAATTCTTCTTCTATTTGAGAATGATATGTTGTTGCGATCTTCCTTATTCTTTGCTTAAATGGTCTTATGTTTTTGTTGATTTCTAATTTATGACATGCTATTGACGGGTCTATCCCTGGAATCTCATCCATGATCCACGCGAAGATATCTGCATACTCTCGCAAAATATTTATAGTTCTTTCTTCCTCATCTGCCTCCATTCTAGTCCCAATTTTCAGCATTTTAGGCTCTTCTTTACTCCCAATATTTATTTCCTTTGTTGGTTCTGCTGCGATATAAATGGCTTCAGGTTCTCCCATTGGTGTTGGTGCTTTCATAATTCTCAAGAATTCATCTCCTTCTTGTGGGATTTCACTGGGTATTCCTTTTCCTTCTTTTGCTCTTATCATGTAAACTTTAAATTCTTCTTCCTTCTTTGTTTCTCTCGCCAATTTTCTGCGAGCTTTTCGCAGTTTTGGACGTTCTTCGCAATTTCTTACTTCAATTTGGTAACACAATTTCGCAAAATCTGTGTCTCCTCTAATTTCTCCAATTCCACTGGATATAGGAAATTTGATGCATTGATGTAACGTTGATGCTACAGCCTTGATTTCGTGTATCCATGGTCTTCCTAATATCATGTTATACGGTGATTCCACGTCTACTACACATAACGTTACTTGTGTTTCAATCTCCCCTAATGGAATTCGTACCATTATCTCGCCTTTAGGTTTTGTTAATGTTTTTCCAAAGCCATGAACATGATATGTTGAATAAGATATTTCTTCATCCTTATATCCCATTTTCTTGAAAGTATGATAAAATGTCATGTCTACAGAAATTCCTGTGTCCACCAAATTTATATTCATAGCCCATTCTTCTACAGATTTTATTGATTTCTCCTTTCTCATTGGTATAGTGGTTACTGTGACCACCAATGGAGATGTATGACTTAAATCTTCTTCTGGTATTTCTGCTGCTGTAAACGTGATTTCTTGTTTTTCCCAATCTTTCAATGGTGATATTTTTCCACCGTCATAATTTTCCTTCCTTCAAAATCCCGTTTGTGTATCTTCCCCTTAATATTTTCATGAAATCTATCAATCATTGTTCTTGTTACCATATCACACTCCAATTTTCTACAATCCTCTTTGATTCTGATCATTCTCCCTTCAATTATCTCACCAATTTACTTAATGATTTCCCTAATCTTGAACAATTCTTATCTTCTTCCTCACTTTCTCTTTAATTTTTGTTAATTCATTCCCTGTTTCGGGCGCCAAAATGTAGTTGCAGGAATTCCCACACTACACCCTTGTTAAGATTCTATAGAAATCTATTGGAAATCAATTAAATTTCAAAGATTTAAACGACACTTTACTATTCAAATTTCAGAAGTGTTTACAGAATTGGAAGGAATCAAGATTACAAATATTCTCTTGAAGTTTCTCTTTCCTCAAGACTCTTTCAACTCTCAAAAATACATCATCCTTTTCTGGATCTATCGAGCCCTTTATATAGGGATTTACATAATGGATGACAGCTAAGTTTTCCCCCTATTTCAGATCTATTTTGTGATCTCATCGCGATCACTATAATATTCTCTATCGCAAGAATGATGATCATCGCAGGATCAACATATTCTTCTTTTATTTCTTCCATCGTCAGTTTCTTTTGGATATTCTGTGACGCTCGTGAAACGTTGTTAAAGAATTGGAAGTGACGCTCGCAGAAACGTTGTTAATATCGCAGGAATAGCGTTGTAGCAATATTCTGGTCCTACACTGATGATAGTGATTTGGGTGGCCCTAAGTAATTTGGGAACCCCTTCTCCAATAGTGAGAGTCCGAATATCAGGTGTCCTCCGGGTGCCTTAGACAACTTTTCGAGCCGATTTTTCAAAAAATGTTTATTGGCCAAAAATACCTACACACACATAAAACACCATAATAAGTACAAAAACTGATCCCTAACAATATATAGAATCGAGACAAATCGGACACAAAAATGCGTCCATCAAATACCCCCAAACTTATTATTTTCTAGTCCTCGAGCAAAGTTAAAATAGAAAATAAAATCCTAACTCACTGTCGCAGGCATCATTGATTGCATTTAGCGTATGCAATAAGCCTTTAAACCCCTAGGTGGACCTAGTGGTCGATTTATAGTCTCGGGAGGGCTTACTAGAGATATACCCACAAAACCTTTACTTCATACCCTAGCTATCTATGCATAACCTTGGAAGGCACTAAATAATCTCCTTGGTTGGCATACTTATTGACTATAAGAGGAAGTACCCTGATGCGAAATTCCAATTGATGTACACGAGTTTGAACCCAAGCATACTAAAATTCATATATAAGTGACAGAGCTCTACTTAGATAGTCGCACTATGGACATCAATATTCGGAGTCAACAAATCACATGGATAAATTAAGAGATGGATATGGAAAAACATAGATGGTTTTGATGTTGACTAGGTGAACGGTTTTCTCATATCTGTCTGAAGGTTATTGCCAAAATGAACCTTACTAATGGATTGAGATACTGTTCTGACTAATGTCAACACAACTGGCATATATAAGGGAACTAGTGGTCTATAATCCTAATTCTAAATCAACTCGTCTGGCATATACAAGGGAACCGGCGGTCGATTTATTCACTGAACATTATTATTATTTTATTATTGGATAAAGAGTATTACATTAACTAGTTGGAAACCTAACAACATGATTATTATTATTTTATTATTATTATTATGAAAAGGGGCCACAAAGGCTTTTATTAAGAAAGAAAACGAGTAGTAATTTACAAAGATCTGCCTGGGAGACGTGCAACAACTTGCGTCCCGATACCTTTCTGAATAATGATACAACTTATGAAAAAGAAAAATGCCTAAGTTATTGTTAACATCATGACTAGCCATACAGTTTTTTCAATCTTTTCAATAGGATGATAATGTCCTCACTGAGTTCCCCTAAAGTAGTAAATGCTAAAACGCCAAAACCGTATCCATGGGATGAACATAGTTCAGCGTACTTATTGCGTTTACGGGTAATATCAGCTGAGATAGCATGTCCAGGAGTGAAGGCTCGATTCCCACATTTGGAGAATGGTGAAACACCGGTGACATCAAAACAAATGTCTTGACCGTTCTCCCAATTGTACACCATGATATCCGCCGGTTTAAGAGGGGTATTCCTATCAGAAATAAAACCCAATGGCGCTTCTTTTCTGACTGCAACTCCAGCTTTATTATTTTTTATTTTAATAAAAAAAAAATTACACAGAGATGACTGGGAGTCGCACAACAATCTACGTCCCAACCCCTTTTTGAATAATAATACCTAACCTATGAAAAAGAGAAACTCCTGTTTTGTTGTTATCATCACGACCGTCCATACAATTCTTCAATCTTTTCAACAAGACAACAAAATCATCACTTAATTCACCCAAGGTTGTGAAAGCTAAAACACCAAAGCCGTATCCATGAGACGAGCATTTGTCCGCATATTTGTTCCTCTTACGAGTAATAGCAGCCGAAATAGCATGACCGGGCGTGAAACTACGATTCCCGCCTTTAGAGAACGAAGAAACACCGGTAACATCGAAGCATACATTCTGACCATTCTCCAAATTATAAATCATAATATCGGCTGGTGTAAGAGGAGTGTTCGTATCATATAGAAAACCCAATGGGGCTTCTTTTCTGGCAGCAATACTGGATTTATAACATATGTCGGCAAGCAAGTCTCTTACCATATCATGTCGGAATTTCTGACCAACCTCGCTGGCGCAGTGGATAGCATGGTCACCAAACTGATCCATAACTCTTTTACAGGGGCATGCACTATCTTTAATTAAAAAAAAGGGATTCCCAACCTGTATTGTAGCACACACCTGAAATGACGCGGCCCAACGGCTTGGTTAAGTCCATAAATGGGAATGGCCTTAAGGTAATCTTGCGCATGAGGTAGTCTATTGCTTTTCCATAGAATGGAATCACGTTCTGACAAGGTGAAATTGTTGTTGATATTCTTCTTAATAGCATCAAAGAAATGAACTTCCAGTAGGTGCATGGGATGTGGAGCAGTTTCTTGGATATTGAAAGTAGAAGAAGATAAACCACACACTTGCATATAGTGGTCCAAAGCAATCTGGAAGTTATGACTCAAATCAGATGTGCCCTGTAAAATGGTATTCTGTAGGTGTGAAGTTTGAAAGCATGAAGCTAGGTAGCACTATTGAATTGTATCTTTCATAGTATAAACACCCAGACCACCGTATTTCATATGAAGGGTGGCAATGCGTTGTTGAAGTGGTCCAAAACCAAGACCGTCACCGGTGATCAAATATCTCAAGAAACAGAACATATATTGATCAAACTGAATCTGAGCAGACTACATAAATTGAGGGTTAGTGGTGCGCATTGTGAAATAGATGTAGGATCATAATATCGCAGCAAGAACTTTCTTGCGAAGTTTTTACTTTAGACACTGGAGAGCGTCGCAGAGAAGCTTAAAAGAACGACGTAACAAATAAAGATGGTAGAAACATGAAGAAAATGTAAAGATCCTGCGAAGAATAGAGTGTTTGCAAGGGTTAACATTTGTGCACTCGCGAAGGTATCACAAATTAGACCCAAAATTAAGGGATAACTTAGATTTCTATGAGCTGTCATCCATTGTGTAATACCCTATATATATGGGATGAGTAAATTGGAAAAAGGAGGATAATTTTTAGAGTGCGGAGAAAGTCTTGAGGAGAGAGAAAATTATTGTGAGCGATTGTATTCTTGATTTCTTCCATTTCTTGTAACATTTCTGAGAATTAATCAATAAAAGTGTTGTTCTTAATCTATAAATATGTGTTGATAATTGTGGAATCTAGTGTGGGGTGTAGTGTAGGAATTCCTGCAACTACATTTTTGGCGCCCGAAACCGGGAATGAAAGTGAAAATTTGTGAAAATTGTGGTGAAGATTGTTCAAATCAAGAAAATGATAGAAGAAAACAACAAGTCAGATGAAGGAAGAAGAGTAATTAAGATCAATAGAAATAAAAGGAAGTTTGAATGTAATGTAATCACAAAAACTATGATTGATGAATTTCATGAAAATAGGAGAGGAAGGTTACATAAACGAGATTTTGAATGAAAGAAGATTATGACGGTGGAGAAACAATAACCTCTTAAGGATTGGGAAAAGCAGGAAATTATATTCACAGCAGCAGAAGTATCAGAAGAAAATTTGAATCACACATATCCTTTGGTAATCACAGTAACAGCTGCACGAAAGGAGAACGGAAAATTAACTAAATCCAAGGGAGAATGGGCTGTGACCAGGACTTTGGTGGATGCTGTAAGTTCGGTTGATATAATATTTTATCATACATTTAAGAGAATGGGTTATAAAGATGAAGAAATGTCTTGTTCAACTTATCACATTCATGGTTTTGGAAAATCTATAACCAAACCTAAAGGAGAAATAGTGGTGTGAATTCCATTAGGGGAAATTGAAACACGAGTAACACTTTGTGTGGTGGATATGGAATCACCATATAACATGCTATTGGAAAGACCATGGATACATGCAATTAAGGCTATAGCGTCAACATTACATCAATGCATTAAATTTCCTATGCCAAGTGGAATTGGAGAAATTAGAGGAGATGTAGATATTGCGAGACTATGCAATCAAATTGAAGTGGAGAATTATGAAGGACGCACAAAACAGCGAAAGATTTGCAGAAAAAATAGCAAAAGAGGCAAAGAAAGAGGAAGAATTTAGAATTTATATGATCAGAGCAGAAGAAGGAAAAGGAATACCTAGCGAAAACTCACAAGAAGAAGATAAACCTGTGACAATTATAAAAGAGCCAACACCAATGGGAGAACCTGAAGCAATGTATACTGTAGCGGAACCAATAAAAGAAATAAATATTGGGACTGAAGAACCTAAAATGCTAAAATTTGGAACTAAGATGGGCGCGGATGAAGAAGCGAGAACCGTAAATCTTTTGCGAGAGTATAAAGATATCTTTGCGTGTAATATGGATGAGGTACCTGGAATAGATCCATCAATTGCATGTCATAAATTGGAAATTAACAAAGATGCAAGACCATTTAAACAGAGGATAAGAAAAATTGCGACAACTTATCATCCTAAAATAGAAGAAGAATTACAGAAGATGCTTGTTGCAGGAATCATAAGACAAGCAAAATATCATGAATGGATAGAAAATATGGTGGTGGTCCCAAAGAAAAACAAAGGGATACGAATTTGTATAGACTTTACTGATTTAAACAAAGCTTGTCCAAAAGATAGTTTTCCATTACCATATATTCCTCAAATGGTGGAATCAGCAGCGGGAAATGAAAGAATTTCTTCATTGGATGGGTACAAAGGCTATAATCAAATTCCACTGGCTGAAGAAGATCAAGAGCATACTGCATTTTTTGCTCCAAGAGGATTGTATTGTTATACAAAAATGCCATTTAGGTTGCGAAATGCAGGAGCAACATACCAACGAATGGTGGAGAAGGTATTTGCGAAGTGGATACATAAAACATTAGAGGTGTATGTAGATGACATGTTAATAAAAAGCAAGGAAGCTAAGAACCATACGCAATATTTGAAGGAGATTTTTGATCAAATATGGCAATTTAATATTAAGGTGAATCCTGAGAAGTGTGTCTTTGGAGTTGCGTCTGGAAAAAATTTAGGTTATATTGTATCAAAAGAAGGAATACAAGTTGATCTAGAGAAAGTACAAGCAGTTCGCGATATGCCAACTCCGGCGACAGTGAAGGATGTGCAGAAATTAAATGGATTCTTAGCCTCGCTAGGAAGGTTTATTTCGCGATCATCAGACAAGTGCAAACATTTCTTCAACATTCTTAAAAATGGGACAAAGTTCAAATGGACGGATGAATGTGAAAAAGCTTTTCAAGGGATAAAAGAATATCTGATAAATACATCTATTATGCAAAAAGCAGAACTAGGAGAAGAATTATTAATTTATCTTGCGACAACTTCGCATGCATTGAGCGTAGTATTGTTTCGAGTAGATGCAGGAGTGGAAAAATCAATCTATTACATCAGTAAAACGTTTAATGCTGCAGAAAGAAATTACTCAAAGATTGAAAAACTGATTCTAGCATTGGTTTATGCAACATTTAAACTTCGTATATATTTTCAGGCACATATAATCAAAGTGTTAACAAAAGAACCAATTGAGTCAGTGATGAAAAACTTAAATAGGTCAGGCAGGGTTGAAAGGTGGAATGCGCAAGTTGGTCATTTTGAAATCAAATATGAAGTTTTATCTTCAACAAAATCACAAGTTGTGGCAGACTTTTTGGCAGAATTTCCCTTAGAAGAGGATGAAGCAATAGAGGATATGATGGATATACAAGAAGAACACGGATATCCAAAAGACTTACTAACATAACCAAATAGATGGGAAATACTAGTAGATGGATCCTCAAATGGAGAAGGTAATGGAATTGGGATTTTCTTAATCTCGCCAGAAGGAGCAAAAATGGCTTTCTCATTTAGATTGGAATTTGCATCCACTAATAATGAAATAGAATATGAAGAAGTAATACATGCCCTAAAATTCGCAATAGAAATGAAATTGGAGAATGCCAGAATTATGAGTGACTCGCAGCTAGTTATTCGCCTGATAACAGGAGAATACACTACAAATGAACCATCTTTGAAGAAATACAAAAAACTTGTTGAAGATTTGTCTGCGAAAATTCCTCATATAAGGTGGAGATACATATCAAGGAAGGACAATAGACTCGCAGACGCTTATGCTTTCATTTCAAGTATGATGACAGATCCAACTGCGAGATGCATAAAAATTCAAACACTTATAGCACCTTCAATCAATAAAGAAGAAGAAGCATAAGTAATGATGATAGAAAGTGGCGAGGAAGAACCAAGAGGCAATATTGCAGATTGGCGAGCAGAGCTCCATGCATATTTGGCAAGAGGAGAAACACCAAGAAATAGATTAGAAGCACACAAGTTGAAAAGTCGTGCAACAAATTACGAATTAAGAGATGAAATATTATATCGCAAATCTTTCAATGGGCCGTCACTCAGATGCTTGACAAGGGAAGAATGAGAAAAGGTGTTAAAAATATTGTATAGTGGGGATGCTGGTAATCATAGCGGAGGGAGATCTTTGGAATACAGAACAAAAATGCAAGGCTATTACTGGTCGTATATGCATGAAGATGCGAAACGATTATCAAGACGTTGTGAAGATTGCCATCGACATGGAAAAAAGATACATGCACCAGGGGCACCATTATCATCTTCAACAAGTGTGTGGCCTTTTAGAAAATGGGGCTTAGATATTGTGGGGCCATTTATACCAGGATCAGGACAAAAGAGATACTTAATTGTCGCAACAGATTATTTCAAAAAATGGGCAGAAGTAAAAGCAGTACAACATATCGCGACAAAGATATATTTACATTCATATTTGAAAATATTATTTGCAGATTTGGAATTCTAGCATAGTTGGTGTATGATAATGGAAAGAAGTTTGAGGGGCAGAACATAGAACTACTGCTCAATGCATTTAAGATAAGATGTGGAAAATCTACTCCTTTATACCCACAAGCTAATGGTCAAGCTGAGGCAACTAATAAGATAATCGCAGACATCTTAAAAAAGAAGCTAGAAGGATACCATAGAGCATGGTGTGAACAGATCCATAGTGCAGTCTGAGCTTACAACACAACTAGAAGGGAAGCAACGGGAATGACACCTTTTTGTTTAACATATGGTGTTGAAGCAGTATTACCAACAGAGGTTGCTATTCCTACAACAAAAAGAGAATCTTGGGAGAAGAATCTTAGTGCTAGAATTATTCTAAGTAAACTTGATGAATTGGAAGAGAAGAGAGAAAAGGCTTTACAACATATGTAAAATTTATCAGTGAAGATTAGCTCACGAGTACAACAAACGTGTCAAAAAACGTGAATTACAACCAGGTGACTTAGTGCTGCGAGAAACACCAGGTTATCAGCGAGAAAATGGTGGTCAATTGGCGAGAAAATGGGATGGGCCATATATCATTAAAGAGATAGTTGGAATAGGGGCATATAAATTGATGGATCCAGAGGGAAAATATGTCGGTCAAAGACTCGGTAGACCATGGAATAGGTTATATCTAAAGAAGTATTACCAATAAGGATCTTAGAAGAATGGGATTGTATTGTCAGATAGTGAAGATGAACAAAAATTTGCTGAATAAATTGCTGCGAGAATATTCAAAATAAAAAAAGAATAAGAATATGCGAAAATATCGCAAGAAACGAGAATAAAATTTCGCAGAATGAGACGAACCTTTATGGCGTACACCCTAGTTCGTGAATAAAATTTCGCAAGAGGCAAATGTAAGACCTAAAGTACGTCACTTAAGGGGGTATCTGGTTACATGGCTCAAGGATAAGGTTATACCGCTACTGGAACTTGAGTCATGGAGATATGGGTCTCAAGAAAGCCTATCCGGGAGAGGTACTTTGGATTTCCAACTATATATATAAGGTTATACCCTGGTTGGACGACCAAGATCTCTTCTAAGGAGTGCAGAATATGATCAAGGCGCCCCGGTACACGGTTGAGCCAAGAGTGCTTGGGGCGGATGAACCTACCCTGGCCATTTAGGGTGCAATCTCGTAACTATAAGCCATATAGGAAAAAAGGATAAGAGGCTGCGAAAACAACTGGTTGTTGGTAAATCCGGATGGGAGGAGATAGTCTTGTATGGCCGATGTACGCCTCCTTGAAGGGGCAACCAGGGGGAGATAAGGGCGGCACCCTCCATTAGGGAGATGATAAGTGTCTTAAGATGCAAATGTCATGAGACTTTTTGCTCGCAAGAGTATTAAGGCTTGTCATATTTGTGCAACAAATATATACAGAGGAAAAAATACAAGAGATGAGATAACATTAGATCAATGGGTCATTGCATGAAAATGTAAAGACGTCCTGCGATTTCATTGCAAGACGACAATGTCATGGGGCTTTATATTCGCAAGAATATTTAGGCCTGTCATATTGTTGCAACAAATGGACAAAAAGCGGATAAGGAAAGATCAATGGGTCTTTACATGCGAATGAAAGGATGTCCTGCGATTTTGTCACAAAAATAAAAATTGGCAAAATAAGACCTTTAACTAGGAAGGAAAAATAAGACCAATAGAATAATTGCAAACGTTAACTATTTTTGCAGGTAAATTTTGTTCATTACGAGAAAGATAATGAGAATAATAATCAAAATCTCTCAAGATACTATTTGCAGCACTATTCACGATATTATTCGCAGATTATTCAAAATATCGCAGATTAATTCAGAAATTCGCAGAAATGGAAGCAATATTTATTGCTTCTTATACTTCGTATAGACTGATCAAAGATGGATACTTTATACTTCAAGAATCCATACTTCATATTTCTTATACTTCTTCAAACGTCACATGGATTCATTCCAAGAAAGATAATGAGGGGAAAGTATGGGAATTAATAAATGAAATATCATTATCTTCCTTGTAAATACTTAAAAAGTTAGAAGAATAATTAAATCCCAATGAGAATAAAATACATTGTTCACAAAAAGAGAAGGAGAAGATGTAGTTCAAAAGAGTGATACTAAAGTTTAAGTTTCAATATTAACTTCGCCAACTTTATCATTTTCGCCAGCTTTGTCACCTTCATAAGTTTTCTCGCCTTCACCAGTATTCCCTTTATCCTGGTTGACTCTAGCACCTTCTTCATTTGGTTGATCATTAGAAATTGTTTTCTCACCAGTAGCTGCTTCTTTGAGAGGATTTTCTACTTCTTCCTCTTCTTCTTCTTCGCATGTCTCATAGCCAAAGTCATTGTCAGCAGGACGAGGAATTTCGTCAGCATCTACTTCCAAAGGTTTAACTGTCACTGGGGGAAGAAAGCTAGATAGTAGAATATCATTCACAAGAAAATGAGCTTGAAGATGAAGCTGGCGAAGGAAAGCTTTATCCCGGTTTCTAATCTCCATATCCTTGAAATAAGCAAGGTAATTATATTCTCTTTCTGTTCGATCGCGAAATCTGGAAAAATGAGTAGCGAGAGAAGCATTTTCCTTCTGCAGCATAGCAAGTTTAGAGTCCAGGGTATTAACAGAAGACTGAAGCTCTCTCTCAGATTCTGCGTGGTTAAAGAAATAAAAAAGGGTTATAAAATGAGGAATTCGCAACAAGAAAATCACAAGAAAATTAAACAGAGGAAGAATGATTGAGGCATTCCAAATGACTACCTTCCTTTTGTGAAATTAGATTTTGAATTAAGGAAAAGCAATTATTCTCCCACTGGTTCATTGCATCATCAAATTTATCTCCAACTAAACCCTTCAGGCGAGATCTTAGATTCATCTCTTTAGAATGGAGAAAAGAGTTTTCTTTCGTGAGAGAGGAATATGATTATTCTAATTTGGTGTATTCTTCTTGGAGCTGATTTGATTTTGTACTTAAAGCTATTCTACCTTGCATAAGATCATTCTTCTCAGCAATGGATGATTCAGTTATTTCTTTAAGTTCATTTTTCAGTGAATGAAGAGATTGTTCTTGATTATCACACACTCTTTGAAGGGTAATTAATTTCTGCAAGGACATCGCTGTTTTACTTGAAAAATTCCGATTATCTTGGGATAAGGTTTTGTTTTCTTCTGATAAAGTTTCCATCGCCAAGTTAGCTTTGGTTAGAGAATAAGAGATTCGAGATATTTCACTACTTAATAAATTGAGCTCCTGCATTAATTGAGAATTCTCTGCAGTGAGATTATTTATATGGTCAATGGAGTACGTGTGAAGATTGTCTAATTGGTTATATTGATCCATCCAAGCGTCTCTATCAGCGCGGGCTTCTTCAACAGTGGATTCAAATTGAAATCTTTCCAAGAATCATTTCTGGTTTAAGTCTTAATGTGCGAACAAAAGATTTTAAGAAAATTAAAATGGGAATTGACAAAATTGTTTATAAGAAAATAAAAATAAATAAAGAAGACTATACCTTTTAATTCATCGTTCTTTTTGCGAAGAAGCTCGCAATCAAGTGAGAGATTTTCCATCTTCTGGTTTTCAATACGAAGAGTATCACATTCTAGAGTCTTGGCTTGGAGAGCTTCTTTCAAGACTTCAATTTCTTTCTCCTTAGATGCTTGTGAATCCATCTTACCAGAACCAAAATATCCACTTAAAATCCCGCAGATGCTAGACTTAATAGGATCAGTAGAAGATCTCTTAACATCATCCAAGATATCAACCAGAGCCTTAAAAGCAATATTTATCCCATTCGCAGCTTCTTGCGAAAGAGGGAAAGATTCAGGTGAAGTAGTAGATATAATCGAAAGTTGATTATCATCCTTCACAAGAGAGATATCAGTGAGAGGAGAAGTTTTAGGCAAACTAACAGTAGGGCTTGGAATGACATTAAGTTGAGGGGAATTGGCTATAGGAGAAGAAGGAATTTCGTTCGTAGCAGAAGGTAAGACAGTAGAGTATGTTGCGATACTCTCGCTACTAGAAGGAAGGGGTACATTTTGTGAAGGGGAAGGATTATTTTGCGAAGATGATGAAGAAACGGGTACGTAACCAAGAGAAGGGAAAGGAACAACAGTTTTAACAATCTTTGGTTGATTCTTTTGTTGACGAGGTTTCTTAGGAGGCCTATTGGAATTTCCGCCATCCAGAGAATAACAATCAAGATAAGAAACAGAGGCAACAAAGAAATGGTGTTTCTTACTACCTTGTTATTCACAGACTTTCTCCTTCTCGCACCTTCTTTGGGTGGTGAATTCTGAGAATTATTATGGTTTTGGATTGTAATTCTCAAACCAGAAGTGTTTTTGCTGAAATAAAAAGCAATATGGGAATTAAATGAAGAACAAACAAATAGGATGATTCCAGGAAAGTAAAATCAGTTTCAGCAAAAATTAATAGTAGCAGAAAGAAAATTAACCTTGTAGACTCCATGAAGGTAAGGAAGAACAACAGTAAGAAGATAAACTTGATAAAAAATAAAATCACAGACATGAAGATTTGCAGGGCAGAGAAGATAAAGATGGAGAAGACGAAGACGAAGACGAAGAAAAAGTGAAAGAAGATAATTATCTTTCCTAAACCTCTCTTAAATAGGGAAAAGAAGGTGACCGGTTAGACATGTCGGTGGAAGAAGGAATATTCAACACGTGTAGACAATTAAGCGTGATTCATGGAATCCTGTCGGGGGAAGAATATGGAAAGATAAACAGTTGCGATATTATAAAGAGTAATTTCTCATGATATTCTCTACTTCGCAGAAAATACATGAAAAGAGGCAAGATGTAGGATCAGAATATCGCAGCAAGAACTTTCTTGCGAAGTTTCACTTTAGACACTGGCGAGCGTCGCAGAGAAGCTTAAAAGAACGATGCAACAAATAACGATGGTGGAAACATGAAGAAAACGTAAAGATCCTGCGAAGAATAGAGTGTTTGCGAGGGTTAACATTTGTGCACTCACGAAGGTATCACAAATTAGACCTGAAATTAAGGGATAACTTAGATGTCTATGAGCTGTCATCCATTGTGTAATACCCTATATATAGGGGATGAGTAAACTGGAGAAAGGAGGATAATTTTTAGAGTGCAGAGAAAGTCTTGAGGAGAGAGAAAATTCTTGTGAGCGATTGTATTCTTGATTTCTTCCATTTCTTGTAACATTTCTGAGAATTAATCAATAAAAGTGTTGTTCTTAATCTACAAATATGTGTTGATAATTGTGGAATCTAGTGTGGGGCATACTGTAGGAATTCCTGCAACTGCAATAGAGTTTGGAAACTCCAGCACAATAATGCAGTAATAAAAGCTCACTCTGTGGATCTGTAAGTTTTTTGATCGTATCCATAAGCTGTGTAGTTTTTCCCACTCTAGCAATGACTGTGTCACTACAGAATTGGGCATCCAAACTTACTGGTCCACCCAGTAATTTGACCCCTCCAACTGGCCTACCAATACCATTCGGGAAAACATCATCTGCCATACCCCGAGGGTCTGTAGTTGGCCAAAAAACTTCCGTTTTATTAATGTTCAAAATCAGCCCCCTGCCTGCACCTTCGGCCTGAATAATCTTCAAAGCTTTAGAAACTTCCATGGTGTCACCGATGATGGTTCCATCATCCAAGTACCATGCATGAAGGTCTAAAGTGCATTGCGACTGGATTTTACAAACAAGTGGGTGTAGGACTAATGATAAGAGTAAAGGGCCAAGAGGATCACCTTGTTGAACTCCTTTGGCATATGAGAGAGTGAATTCATTGTAGTACAGCTTAGCAGGCCTGCTGAACTCCACCTATTTGGGGATTCTTGGGCATTTGTCTCGTACCTCATTGATCATGACAGTTTTATCCACAAAGTTAAATGCATTAGTAAAGTCCACAAGCAACATAGTGAGGTTATCGTGTTTACCTTTAAGCTCTAACAATCTGTTGGTAGAGTGTAAAATTCCCTCTGCACCACATGGAATTCCTACACCGAATTGGTGATGTCCTAGGTATGTATTCATGTCTTTTATCACAGAAGATGCAGTGAGTTTCGAGCATAACCTCCTCCAAATAATACCCACTGCTATTGGCCTAATACCTTCTTCGGGCTTATTTAGTGGAGTCGAGGGGGCACTTGCTATGTATTCGCCTAAAACAGGTGGGCAATGTCCATAAAGCCATAGATTTACAACTCCTGTGATGGACCGGAGAAGTTCTTTTGCGACAGCGGCAGCATCTCCACTTGTTGCGCTGAGCCCTAAGGCCATCCCTACCACATGCTATGCCTTTAGGGAAGCTTGGTATAGCTTTCACAACTAATGGAACATCCACGGAGACTGAAGCAACATCTATGTTATCTGAAGGTATGACAGGAGGTGGTGCTGATGGATGCTTTTATTGTATTTCATAGAGTGTATAAGCAGTAGATGGCGCAACCCCCTTTGAAGAGAGAGTACGGATAGCGGCAGTGAATTGGCCAAAACTTAATTTCTTCTTACATGCCTCCACATTAGTTTTGTGCTTTTCTGTCTTAGGGGGTAGTCGTTGTTGATGATTTTGCTTGGTCAACTCCAATAATCTACGAACAATAGGAATGCAACCATTTGGTTGTCCCCAATAAATCAATGCCTGGTTAATTGCTACAATTTGAAGCCTCTTCCTTGTACCTGATTTCTCCTCGAAGGTGTTTTTGGCTATATATAGGTTGAGGGTGCAAATAGGTAGCAATAACAATTGTATCCAAGAATATAAGTTAGAGGGATTAGTCAGTACCTGTTCAAGTGATATTCTTAAAGTTCTGGAGAAGTTCAAACGACATGGTGGCGGGATACTGACAATTGTGGTTATTTGCTTCTTATAAACAAGGTCAAGGAGATCCAAAAAAAGACCCATCAATGCATCATAAGTCTCAGCCATATCGGTCACTAAAGAATCAACAACTGTTTCAGGTTTCTCAATACCATGTATGAGAAAATTAGCATTCCTTCCATTGAAGGGACCAACCAAAATATCTTCATTGTGAGGGCGACAAGGCCTTTTCCATGACTGCACTTTCATACATTCAACACACAACCACATCTGCATTTGGTTAAGAAGTTTCTCCCAAGCCATGTAAACTATTGCATTTGTACATATCCTTTCTTTGCTAACTGCTTTATCCTTAAGTGATGGCCAATGACGATCGTGTATGTGTCTGAGAATTGAAGTCTTAACATAACCCTTGCCATGACAATCTTGACATTCATAAAAATTTTTGAAGGGGCAATGAGCCATGATATCATCAGATTCTTCATTATGTATTAAGGGTTAAGAAAAATCAACAGATTCCACAACACTAGGTGATTTTCCTTGAGATGATGATGAAGCTCTTGTTCTTGGCATGCTGCTAAAGGATGAAGGCGATGTTCAGTGGCTAAGGATGAAAACTAAAAAACAATAATTAGAGTTTTAAGGATGGGAAATTAAGATTTCAAAGCTTGAAAAACTCAAAGTACCATCATCAAAAACTCTAATTAAAACACCAAAGATGAGCAGAAGACCCTCAAACAATTTTGAAAAAACCCCAACCAATCACACACACAGAAACACAAAAACCCCTGCTCAAACACACACAAGAAAAAAAAATTCTTCAAGCTTTAAAAAACTACAATCCCTAAAACCAGTACTACAATCACAAATTCTTCATACTGTCTTCAACTTCTCTTCCTTAACACAAAAATAACCTAAAATCCCTATACTGTCTTCAAACGATTTCAACCTCCGATGACAAACTTGGAAAACTACTCTCAAAGGTTCAAATTATCCACCACAAAAGAATTACAACAACACCCCCTAAACACAATAGTAACTTCTCTTACCAGAGATAAGAACCTCAAAGTACCATTTACCAAACAACTAATTAAAACAGCAAAGATGAGCAGAAGACCTTGAAATTTGAAAATACTTCTGAGAGAAAGCTTAAAGAATACAAAAAAAATTCTATAAAGAAACATAGAAATCCACTTATAAAACCCAAATCAATCTTCCAAACAACTCCCCCACCACAAGAACCAAAAACCCCAACTTGAAACTGTGAATCCAAAGTCCCAAACCCCTGATATCCAACTTCAATCGACAAAGCCCCTCTACAACCACAAAATAATTCTCTAATCAATGAACACCAACACCAATCAACGAAACCCCAACTGAAAAATTGGACACAACTTCTTCTTCACTGAGAAGAAACGCTAATATTATTATTTTTATAGGATACATCGATGGGCATTTTATTAGTAAATATAAATATGTTCAGAGTACAACTTCAGTGGAGGGTATAGGTAGCCGAGCAACAAGATGGGCTAACAAGCTATTATTATTATTAGTAATTATTATTATTATTACGCTGAGATAACAAGCTGGGCATTTTATTAGTAATTATTATTATTATTATTATTTAATATTATTACATGAAACTAGTTGGAAGCCTAACAAGCTAGGCTCCAACAGATTATTACATTAACTAGTTGGAAGCATAACAAGCTAAGCTCCAATAACATACTACTACATTAATTGAACAGGTTGCCGTGCTAATCTACCAGCGAGCCTCATGGGTAACCTAGACAAGGGAGCCGAAGTGGATGGGGGGGTTGAGATTGTGTCACAAGGGGGGAAAACTAACACTACATTCCATGTTAATTCCTGTAATATTACACCATTAGGGGCTTGAACCTGAGACCTCTTGGAACGCATGAAACTTTGGGGAATGGGGATGACCAGCTGTGTTAGGGACTGTTCTTCTTCTTCTTATTATTATTATTATTATTTTAACAACATGATTAGATCTTGCGGATCCAATCGCATGCTTCTTGTCAGTAGATTACATGGTATTTCTCGTGGATCCTGCGTTCCACGCTTGTTTAGGAAACAAAGACAGGGAGAACACACACATATTGGTATCCAAGTGTTAATTTTTATTTATTTTGAGAATTATTCCGTTTGGTCTAATTGGTCTGGTCTTTTTTTTTTTTTTAGTAACTCAATCACTCTATTTCACCCTAGCAGTGGTAATAACTTAAATCGTGAGCCCCACCTAATTACTTAGAGAAACATATTTAAAAATAAAATAAAATAAAATAAAAACAGAAGTGAAAAGCACTCAACGAGATATGGCGAAACTACCATGTTATTTCTAACACCTGAGCTCTGTGCTTTTATGAATAAACTCTTTAGATTTCTCCATCTAATCATATTGGTTCCTCAACTCCTACAACCAAGATGCTTCCATCCACTTCCTTAATAAGCATAAATTTCTAGGCTCTGGAGTTTATTTATTGCAACTAACAAAAAGTTTCTTCCCCACCCCCAAACTTAAATCTAACATTGTCCTCAATGTTTCTAATTAAAGAACAATACCAAAAATATAAGTAACACGATGAATCTGTAAAGAGAAAAGTCAGAAAGATAGTACCTGGATGAAGCATAATAATCCTTCCACGGAGAATAAGGAGAGAAATAAAAATAAAAACCCTAAAAACAAATAGAAAAAATAATATACAACATACAAATACCAAATACCTCTTTGGTCAATCAAGGTAAACAGGGTCCTCCAAAAGGACCTCCTCAATATCACCTGTAGGAAAATGTTATAAAAAGGGATTCAATCTCTGACTGTTAACCTTAGAAGAACTACTACCATCCAGTGTCTCAATTTCAATAGCGACATGAGGAAAAACAGTGCAGACCACAAAAGGACCGGTCCACCGAGAGCGCAAATTCCCGGGGAATAGATGCAAACGAGTGTCATACATAAGAACTTTTTGACCTGGAGAAAATGACTTTCTTAAAATATACTTATCATGCACAAGTTTCATTTTGTTCTTATACTCCTTAGCATTATTGTATGCATATCTACGAATCTCGTCCAACTCATCGAGCTGGAGTTTTCTGTGAGCTCATGCTTTGTCAAGTGAAAAGTTTAGCTGTTTAACAACCCAATATGCTCTATGTTCTAACTCAACAGGTAAGTGACATGCCTTTCCAAATACTATACGATAAGGTGACATTCCAATGGGGGTCTTAAACGCAGTACGGTAATCCCATAAGGCATCAGTAAGCCTCAACGACCAGTCTTTCCGATTAGGATTGACTGTTTTCTATAGAATACGCATAATTTCCCTATTGGAAACTTCTACCTGACCAATATTCTGTGGGTGATATGGGGTAGCTACTTTGTGGGTAATACCATATTATTTCATTAAAAGTACAAATGGTCTATTACGAAAGTGTGTACCTCCATCACTAATTATAGCTCGCGGTATACCAAAATGTGCAAGTATATTATCTTTCAAAAACTGGAGTACGACCTTGTGGTCATTTGTTTTACACGGAATCACCTCAACCCATTTAGACACATAGTCTACAATGACAAGTATGTAAAGATAACCCAAAGAATTAGGGAATGGACCCATAAAATTAATGCCCCACACATCAAAGACCTTAATCACTAAAATAGGGTTCAAAGGCATCATATTTCTACGGGAGATGGTCCCTAACTTCTGGCAATGCTCACAAGAAACACAATAACTATGGGAGTCTTTAAACAACGAATGCCAGTAAAATCCACATTGCAATATCTTAGCAGTAGTCTTCTTAGCACTAAAGTGACCCCCACATGCATGTTCATGAAAAAAGGAGATAACACTAGATTGGTCACTCTCACGTATACATCTCCTAATAATTTGGTCTAGACAATACTTAAATAGATAAGGATCATCCCAGAAGAAATGTTTAACCTCGGCTAAAAACGTCGAACGATCTTGTTTACCACAATGGTGAGGCATTCGACCAATAACAAGATAATTCACTAAGGTGATTGGGAAACAAAGAACAATTGTCCATCAGGAAAGCTAACCCTTATATGAACGGAATCATCAGGGTAAATAATAACTAGCCTAAACAAGTGGTCTGCTACTATATTTTCTGCACCCTTTTTGTTTATAATGTATGAAGAAAATTCTTGCAACAAGAGGTTCCATCTAATCAACCTAGGTTTGGTATTCTTCTTAAACAAATGGTATTTTAAAGCAGCATGATCAGTATAAATAACGACTTTAGAACCTAATAGATAGGATCTAAACTTATCCAAAGCAAACACAATGGCTAATAGTTCCTTCACGGTAGTTGTATAGTTCAGTTGGGCATCATTCAAAGTTTTGCTAGCATAATAAATCACATGAAGTAATTTGCTTTCCCACTGACCCAGAACAACGCCTATAGCATAATCTGAAGCATCACACATGATTTCAAAGGGTAGGTTCCAGTTAGGTGCCTGTACTATGGGGGCAGTAGTGAGTAAAGTCTTAAGCTTCTCAAAAGCCTCTAAACAAGTATCATTAAAGACAAACTTAACATCTTTTGCAATAAAATTGCAAAGAGGTCTAGAAATCAAGCTAAATCCTTAATGAAACGGCGGTAAAAACCTGCATTCCCTAGGAATGACCTAATATCTTTTACGGTTTTTTGGACCTGTAAAGTCTTAATAAGGTCAACTTTGGCTTTGTGTACCTATATACCCTTTGAAGATACTGTTAGAGCATTGCTCGGTCGAACTCGCATGCATTGCTATCTCAAGCATGTTTGTCAATGTTAGTGATCAAAACTATAAAGTCTTGATTTCTAGTCTACTATAGCTAAGGTCTCGGACTAGGATAGAAAGTGTAGTTGATCTCAAGAACTCCATGGCAATTATCATACAAGACGAAGGACTACTCAAGGAACCGGTGGATCTTCATCGACTAAAAGGTATGTGGAGACTTGAACTTATCTATCACTCAAAAGTCTATCTACTCTATCTCATATCTTGAGACAAAAGTCATTTTACTAAATAAACTAAAGATATACACATGTGACATTTTGAGCTGAGTATATCTCTCGAAATGTGTGTTGGTAAAGCTTTGGCTTTAGCCGAGTTCATCTTTGTCTAGTGACGAAAGTCATGTTATGTTTCAATCACTTTGGAAATTGCTCTGACGAAAACTAGTTCGTGAATAACAATTATATGACGTCCTATGAGAATGTTTCAATGATTGAAATGAGAGTTTAGACAATATAACCACTAGGGGATATAAAAAATATTGTGGTAACACATATATGTATAAGTCCTTATGCACTTGAACCGATGTTTGCGAACTTTGTTGATCAAGTGAAAACCGGAACTTGAGCAGTCAACCCAGTCTGCGAACACAGTCCCACGAACGAACATAGTTCTCGAACCCGATAATTTCTGCTGGAGTTGAAGCTTGGTTTCAGTCCGCGAACTGACGGAAGTTCTCGAACTCGAGAATTTATGCTGGAGTTTGTGAACTCCAACCGGTTGCTTAAGTCCGCGAACTTGAGTGGTTATGTCTAAAAACGATGTTCGTGACCTTATTTAAATTATCTAAGGAATGTTATTGCAAACCGTGGTTTTATAGTTCATGAATCAATTCGAGTAAATCACATCATTTTTTCTTCAATTGTATCTTGTTTAGTACATAATATCTCATAGCAATTGAACAACTCTCTAACTAGTTCATTTGAGTCATTTGGACTAGTAATGGTGAAGAAGAATATGGTTGTTATGAAAGTTAAAATTTGGATAACTATTTGGTTGACTAATCTTGAACCAACTATTGTACACGTTTGGGTACGGTTACACAAACCCAAATTCGTCAAGTACATGTATGTATGGCAAGCTAAGTTTTCGATCTAACGGTTGAGAGATATTAGCCTGTCTCTAATCAGGTTTTCATCTAACGGTGAATATTAAATGCTTTGTTACTAAGATAACATTGATTGCAAACCCTGATTTGAAAGACTATATAAGGGAGAACTCTAGCAACTGGGAAACATAATCCCCACATATTATGTGTGATATTAGTTTGCTGAGCTAGAGTTGATTCTCCTTAAACCTTTGGTTTTCTTCTTCTAAAACCAGGTTAACGACTTAAAGACTTCATTAGGATTGTAAAGCCAGACTGATACTACTTTTCTTGTAGTTGTGTGATTTGATCTTGTTGTTTCTATTGTATGAGTACAATTGAAATAATTGGCTTGAGATTTATATCTCCGATAGGCAAGATATAAAAGTAATCACAAACATCTTCGTCTCATCATTTGTGATTCCACAATATCTTTTTTCATTGCGTCGATTAAGACTATTATGAGTTGATTGATAACACTAAGTTGTTCTTTAGGAATATAAGTCTAGTTTTATTGATTGGTTCATGTTCACCTTGATTTATCAAAATACGGAACAATACCAATAAGTTTATTCGTGGGAGATGGATTTATCTATCTTGTAGACTTTTCTGTGTGAGACAGATTTGTTTGCTAAAGTCTTTGACTTTGGGTCGTAGCAACTCTTGGTTGTGGGTAAGATTAGCTAAGGGAATCAAGTGTACAATATCCTGCTGGGATCAGAGGCGTAGGAGCATAACTGTACCTTGGATCAGTGTGATATTGATTGGGGTTCAACTACAGTCCAGACCGAAATTAATTTGGAGTAGGCTAGTGTCTGTAGCAGCTTAATACAATGTATGTTTAATCTGGACTAGGTCCTGGGGTTTCTCTGCATTTGCGGTTTCCTCGTTAAAAAAATTCTGGTGTCTGTGTTATTTCTTTTCCGCATTATATTTTGTTATATAGTTGAAATAATATAGGTTGTGCGTTGTTCAATCAATTAGAATATCCGACCTTATTGGTTGTTGATTTAAATTGATTGACACTTGGATATTGGTCTTTGGTACCATCCAAGTTATCTATCTTTGATTAGACTCGTGAATCACATTTGCTTGAGTAAATCAAATTGAGAGATTGAGATAATAACTCCTTGAGTATTTTCCATTGATTGAGTCTAGTTGATTCTCTAGAAAACAACTCTGAGTTATCCATACATATTGCTAATCGAAATATTGGGTGAGGTTGTTAGACCCCCGCTTTTTCAATTGGTATCAGATTAGGCAAACACGTTCAAGACCTCATAAGTCTATGTTTATAAGCGATCTGACTCTATGGACAGAGGTGTTATCTCAATAAACGTACCACCAGTCTTCGATGGCTCTAATTACTTATGGTGAAAAAATTTTATGCGCGCTTTTCTTCAAGCACGTGATTTCCAATCATGGGTATATGTTTTTAATGGCTATGATGCTCTTATTGAAGCAGTTGGAGGTGTAAATGTTCCAAAGAATATTATTGAATACACTCTTGCAGAGATTCTTGCTGCAAATCAAAACTCCTACGGTTTGAATGCGATCATACATGCCAGTACCCTAAATCTTTAGCACCAGGTGTCTAATTGCACTAAGTCGCAAGAAGCTTGGGATGTCTTAGCAACCGTATTTGAAGGAAACATCAGCGAAAAGGAAGCTAGGCTTCAAAACCTTAGTTCCGATTGGGAAAACTTTCGTATGGCAGATGAAGAAACATTTGATGAGTTTAATCACAAAGTGTCTGAAATTGTTAATGCTTCTTTTGCATTGGGTAAGACTATTCCTGAAAAGGACATTGTGATGAGAATTCTCAGATCACTGCCATCTAGATACGATGCTAAGAAGCATGCCATCGTTGAGTGAAATAACCTAGATAATCTCTTCAGAAATACGCTGGTTAGAAAGTTTAAGATCTTTGATCATGAACATTCATCCAAATCTAAGGATGTTGCGTTCAAAGCACTAAAGGACACTAAATTACCTAATAAAATTAAAAAAGTGTATATCTCTGAAGATGATCACTCTGAGACAGACTCATCATATGAAGATCTTGACAAATCAGTCTCGATGATCACAAGACAGTTTAGGGATCTTCTGTTGAAGAGAAGTAAACGGTTATCCAGATATAAGCCTAAGGCATCAGTCAAACCTCATAATCTTTATGGTTTATAAGAATAACTAGTATTTTGGAATAACCATTATTGTGATTACACATAGCTATATCCAATGTTTTCATCTTCTTGTTTTCAGATTTTTTGGTTTAAAAATTCTAAGTTTGTTTGGAAGATGATGGTTGCAGTATTAATCTTTATGGTTTTATATATTGCAATATTTTGATGGGATATGTGTGTTTATGTTGCGTCCGTGAACTTGATTGTCCCATATTTTGTCAAAAGTAAAGTCGTTCATGAATTGATATGCAAATATTGATAAAAGGATGAATAAACTTTTGACAAACACAAAAGTTAGGCCTATATTGTCAATCTTTGATGTAAGATAAGTTAAAATATTTTGTGATTCAAGGATTATGTCTATTGTATATCATTGTGCAAATGGTGATGGAAACATAGAATGAATCCTTGAGTTATCCACAGTATAGAGCTTTATTGATCTATATTATTAATCCTATGAAGGCTCCATTGTGTATCTTATGTTGAGCACGATACGACTAAGTCGATTCCTTATTGGCATGGTTGGTTGTTCCATGAGATGCTATATGTTGAGTATTAAGAACTAAATTAATCAACTTGTGTGGTTATTTAGTTCGTATTCCATAAGTTTTCTTATGTTGAGTACATGTACGGTTAAGGTTGTCATGGCTTATGATAATCTTAGTCGGGGTTCCATAATCTCTTATGTTGATCCCAAATAAACTAAATCAATCATCTAGTATGGTTATTTAGTTAGCACTCCATAAATTTCTTATGTTGAGCATGTTTGACTGGGTTGGTTTTTCATGATTAACTTAGTCATTGCTCCATAGAATGCTCTTATATCGAGTGTGGCCAATTAAATTGATTACTCTTATAATTAGTTTGGTTGAGTATGATAATTAGATTATTTACGAGTTTTCTTGTGATTTATCTAATTGATTTATTAAGTCTCCATATGTTTACTTGTGTTGAGCATATTTAGTCAAATTAATCTTGGTTCGCTTTGGTTAATTTGATTGAATATTTCTTGTTAGATTCCAAATTCATACTTATATGTAATTTGTTGAGTCTAAAGAAATCCTTTTTTTCTTTTTGAAATTAAGGTCGCTCTTGTTATTCCTTAGGGAATGACATATTATGGGCGAGAGTTCTTTTGAACTTGTGCTTAATTGCCAAATCTTTGTGGGGAGTGTGGTTGTGGAATATTAGAGGGGTTATCTTGCGTCTTTATAAACCCCTTGATGAATGCATTTAGCTTCGGCTTTATGATTGCATCTAAACAAGATGATTCACATTTACCTTTGGTCATGAAATGTTTCTTACGGAAATTTCATTAGGATCCCGTTCTTGTACCTTTGCCAATTTTATTGACAAAAAGGGGGAGAATTAATATGTAGTTCACGCTAAAAATACATATTGTTTTCGGATTATTATGTAAGGGGGAGTGGTTTCCATGTGAGATGGAGTATTGACTAAGAAGGAGTGAAGTATCACCATAGTATTGTTGTTGAAGTTGTGATGCAATTGGAATTTGACACTGTGTAATAATACTACGACATTGTATAACAATGATTGAGAACCGATGCTTTTCTCATTGTTATAGCTACGGATTTTCAACAACGATGATGCTAAACTTACAACCTTTGGGATCATTGGACAACTTGGAAGTGACGAAGATTTCGAATATTGTTGAAGATTAGACATGTGGAATAGGAGCTACAAAGTTTATTTATATATTTTTTTGTATTCCATATGTATTAATAGTTTTTCCACTAAAATTGACAAAGGGGGAGATTGTTAGAGCATTGCTCGGTCGAACTCGCATGCGTTGCTATCTCAAGAATGTTTGTCAATGTTAGTGATCAAAACTATAAAGTCTTGATTTCTAGTCTACTATAGGTAAGGTCTCAGACTAGGATAGAAAGTGTAGTTGTGCTCAAGAACTCCATGGCAATCATCATACATGACGAAGGACTACTTAAGGAACCAGTGGATCTTCATCGACTAAAAGGTATGTGGAGACTTGAACTTATCTATCACTCAAAAGTCTATCTACTTTATCTCCTATCTTGAGACAAAATTCGTTTTACTATATAGACTAAGAATATACACATTTGACATTTCGAGCTGAGTATATCTCGCTTATCTATTTCTCGAAATGTGTGTTGGTAAAGCTTTCGCTTTAGCCAAGTTCATCTTTTCCTAGTGACGTGTTAAGTGCATATTTTGCATATATTTAGTGTCTTATCCATGCTAGTAATTGTTATATATTCTTGAGAATTATTATATATTACTCTTGTTTTCTCGTATTTATCTTTCATTAGGTAAATCATCCGAAAGAAGTGAATTTGCTCTTAATTGTGCAACAAAATAAGTTAGCTATAAACAGAGAAGGGCCAAAGACCAAATAGAACTCGTTCGAATCTTAAAGTCTTTGATATCACCTCGAAGAGGACGAAAAGATGAAGCTAATGACGAAAGAATGATGCAAATCCGATGTCGTATGGAGAAAGTATGGGTGAAACGAGAAGTTAAACTTGTTGGTTATCCGAAACTGTCTGTTTAACAAAGATTGCTATTGACACCCCATCAGACGTTAAGGGGCAGACAAGTTTTATAAGAAAACTAAACTTTCAGTCCTATAAGATTGACAGTTGATCTGAAATGCTAAAGGCACCAGGAGGATGACTATGGGCTGGACATCTTCTACTTCACACCTTAAACCGAGAAATACCCGGCTGGTGATTGATCGAGAGATGAAGCAACGATGAAGGCTGTATCAAGGAGATAAAAGCAGAGAAAAGACTTTTCCTCGTTAGTCAAGTTCACAGGGACCGAGAGATAGGAACTGAGGAGATGCAGAGAGACAGAAAGTAAGAACTCGAGAAACCAGAGATGTTATAATATGTTCTCGAGCTCAATTGAAGAGACTGTTGCTGGTGCTTGCTGCCATTGTTAATGGTGAAGTCTGCTCGGGATGAATGGTTTTCGTTGTGGTGATGTAGCTGTGAAATGTGACAGCAATGGAGAGTTGGTATTGGGTATTGGCTTGCTGCCATGGATGTGATGGACAATGAAGAAATGGAGCTCAACTGGAAGAGATGGTGTTTCTTCCATGATCAATAAAGGAGGAGCTGTTGGATACTGATTGCACAGTCAAATGGAAGAGAGTGGAAGATAGACGAGTTTGTGGTTTTGATGGAGCTCGAGTCAACAGCAGGGGAAGTGATGAGGCAAAAATGGAGTTTGGGATAGTGGTTCAATGCTCCGGAACTGAGAAGTAAACAAAGAATGATGATGGAAAGTGATGACAGGTTCGATAATGAAGAATGGAAGGGTGTTGTTACTGCCAATCATGGCAGTGAAGATGATCAGGGACGAGATGGAGCTAAACTGTGATAAAGAAGAGGGTTCGATGGACAAAGTTTGAGTAGAGAAAAGTCAGTGACATTCAGTGAATGAAAGATACAGGAGAGTACGGTTTGAAAGTTCCATCCGTAAAAGAAAAGAGAAAACATCCAGGAAAGTTTTCGTCTGGAAAACCCAACCGTGTTTGAAAAGAAGATTTGCGGTGAAAAGTTCTAGGAGAATAAACTGATGGAATAATCTGGCCGTAATAAGAATAGGGTGTCATTTCCAAGAAACCGATAGGCCAATGACAGTTGAAACAAATTAAGTTGGGCCGAATCTGCTGCACTTTAGCGCAAGCCCAATGGCTGTAGCTATTTCCCTACATGGCCAAGATATAAACGTGAGTTTACTAAGGCTTTTTTTGGCGAGATTTGGCAACCTTTGACACGAGATTCGATGCACGGGGCTTCTACTACTTGTATACCTATATAAGAGACACTTCTTAACCAAATATATCGACACATCTCATATAATATACTTTGTTCTTCATTAAAAACCTAGGGTTTACCCCTTTAGGGGGAAACGGTATAAACATGAGAATCTAAACTTTCTTTGATTAAGGATGAATTCAATGTTCTAGCGTGAAATTTTATTAGTTATATAAATCTATTTGGAGTTTTAATCACATAATCGTTTGTTTTCACTAATTCTAGGGTTTATCATTGATTAATTAGATTGTTTGGAGTGCACGTTGGATTAATATTTTGATCATTCTATTGCTAGTAAAGGGTTAGAATATCCGTGTAATTGTTGAATAATCCTTACACAAGTAGAGAACGTGAGACCTCGCAGAGGGATTCCGTGGAGCGATCGTGTGTGAAGACAACACTAGTAAGTGGACCTTGCGCTAAGAGTCTAAATGCTAGGATCAACCTAAGTTCACATAACTTAAAGATTCCGTTGGGTTACACCTTGAGTGCGCTGCTACTTGGTGGTTCAGTTGGATAGAATTTGATATGCAAGCGCTTCGGTATCAAGTTACATAAGGGACTTTGGGGATAGCACTGCGCCAGTTGCTTTCCTACGATTGGTGATGAATGGTTCTAATGAAGATAGATAAGTATAATAATCCAGTTATCGCTTGGTAACGGCAAAGGACTCCTTGATCATCTCTTTATTTTATTTGTTATTCTTTTTATTCACTTTAAACCAACCCCCCATTGTCTTTTATTATTTTGTTGAACTAAATAACATATCAATTACACAGCTCTCTGTGGGAATGATCCTTACTACTGCTATATTATTATTTAATTAGTGGGAAATATCTTGATTAATTTGTTGTGGTTACGACACGCATCATGACGAAAGTCATGTTATGTTTCAATCACTTTGGAAATTGCTTTGACGAAAACTAGTTTGTGAATAACAACTATATGACGTCCTCTGAGAATATTTCAATGATTGAAATGAGAGTTTAGACAATATAACCACTAGGGGATATAAACATTGTTGCGGTAACACATATATGTATAAGTCCTTAGCACTTGAACCGAAGTTTGCGAACTATGTTGATCAAGTGAAAACAGGAACTTGAGCAGTCAATCCAGTCCGCGAACGTGCGTAGTTCTCGAACCCGAGAATTTTTGCTGGAGTTTGTGAACTCCAACTGGTTACTTGATTCCGCGAACCAAGTTCGCGAACTTGAGTGGTTATGTCTAAAAACGATGTTCGTGAACTTATCTAAATTATCTAAGGAATGCTATTGAAAACCGTGACTTTGTAGTTCATGAATTAATTCGAATGAATTACATCGTTTTTGCTTCAATTGTGTCTTATGTAGTACATAAGATCTCATAGCAATTGAACAACTCTCTAACTAGTTCATTTGAGTCATTTGGACTAGTAATGGTGAAGAAGAATATGGTTGTTATGAAAGTTAAAATTTGGCTAACCATTTGGTTGACTAATCTTGAACCAACTATTGTACACGTTTGGGTACGGTTACACAAACCCAAAATCGTCAAGTACATGTATGTATGGCAAGCTAAGTTTTCGATCTAACGTTTGAGAGATATTAGCCTGTCTCTAATCAGGTTTTCATCTAACGGTGAATATTAAATGCTTTGTTACTAAGCTAACATTGATTGCAAACCATGATTTGAAAGACTATATAAGGGAGAACTCTAGCAACTAGGAAACCTAATCCCCACATATTCTATGTGATATTAGTTTTCTAAGCTAGAGTCGATTCTCCTTTAACCTTTGGTTTTCTTCTTCTAAAACCAGGTTAACGACTTAAAGACTTCATTAGGATTGTGAAGCCAGACTGATACTACTTTTCTTGTAGTTGTGTGATTTGATCTTGTTGTTTCTATTGTATGAGTACAATTGAAATAATTGGCTTGAGATTTCTATCTCCGATAGGCAAGATATAAAAGTAATCACAAACATCTTCGTCTCATCGTTTGTGATTCCACAATATCTTTTTTCGTTGCGTCGATTAAGACTATTGTGAGGTGATTGATAACACTAAGCTGTTCTTTAGGAATATAAGTCTAGTTTTATTGATTGGTTCCTGTTCACCTTGATTTATCAAAAGACGGAACAATACCAATAAGTTTATTCGTGGGAGATGGATTTATCTATCTTGTAGACTTTTCTGTGTGAGACAGATTTGTTTGCTAAAGTCTTTGACTTTGGGTCGTAGCAACTCTTGGTTGTGGGTAAGATCAGCTAAGGGAATCAAGTGTACAGTATCCTGCTGGGATCAGAGGCGTAGGAGCATAATTGTACCTTGGATCAGTGTGAGATTGATTGGGGTTCAACTACAGTCCAGACCGAAATTAATTTGGAGTAGGCTAGTGTCTGTAGCAACTTAATACAATGTATGTTTAATCTGGACTAGGTCCTGGGGTTTTTCTGCATTTGCGGTTTCCTCGTTAAAAAAATTCTGGTGTCTGTGTTATTTCTTTTCCGCATTATATTTTGTTATATAGTTGAAATAATACAGGTTGTGCATTGTTCAATCAATTAGAATATCCGACCTTATTGATTGTTGATTTAAATTGATTGACACTTGGATATTGGTATGTGGTACCATCCAAGTTATCTCTCTTTGATTAGACTCGCGAATCACATTTGCTTGAGTAAATCAAATTGAGAGATTGAGATAATAACTCCTTGAGTCTTTTCTATTGATTGAGTCTAGTTGATTCTCTAGAAAATAACTCGGAGTTGTCCATACAGATTGTTAATCGAAATATTGGGTGAGGTTGTTAGACCCTCGCTTTTTCAGATACGATATGCCCTAAGACAATTCCTGATTTAACCATGAAATGAAATTTTTCCCAATTAAGAACTAAATTATTTTTCTTACACCTAGTCAACACTAGTGTTAAATGATGCAAGCACTCGTCAAAAGATGAACCAAACACTGAAAAGTCACCCATTAAGACCTCTAAAAACCGTTATACCATGTCAGAAAATATGTTCATCATACACCGCTGGAAATTAGAAGGTGCATTACACAACCCTAAAGGCATGCGTCTATACGCAAAGGTACCAAATGGACAGGTAAAAGTAGTTTTCTCTTGGTCTTATGGGGCAATGACGATATGATTATAGCCTGAGGAGCCATCTAAGAAGCAATACTGACTATGTCCAGCTAATCTCTCTAGCATTTGGTCAATAAAAGGAAGAGAAGTTATATTTCCTTGTGACCTTGTTCAATTTCCTATAGTCAATACAAACACGCCATCCCATGGTCACTCGGGTTGGGATTAATTCATTGTTATCATTCTGGACTACAGTGATACCTGATTTCTTGGGAACTACCTGAACGGGGATGACCCACTTATTGTCTGAAATGGGGTAGATAATACCCGCATCTAACAACTTAAGAACTTTAGTTCGAACTACTTCTTTCATATTAGGGTTCAATCGACGTTGCATCTCCCTAGAGGGTTTAGTGTCATCTTCTAAATGAATCTGATGCATACAAACAGTAGGACTTATACCCTTAATGTCTACTATGGTCCACCCTAAATCTTCATTATTATCTTGAAGTACAGTGACTAGCCTACTTTCCTGATTACTATCCAAGTCGGAAGCAACAATCATAGGTAAAGTCTCAGATGGGCCTAAAAACACATATTTCAGGGTATCTGGTAATGGTTTAAGGTCCAAATTAGGGGGCTCTTCTAAAGAAGGAATTAAGGTAGATTTAGAAACTGGTAGTGGTTCGAACTTAGGCCTCCATCCATTACTAGTATCCATTAATGGGGGAGGCATCTAGCAAAGCATTCACCTCATTAATCACACTATCATCATCAAAATCAAACTTAAGGTGGGCTAGGCATTTCTCTAATGGATCTTCTAGCAAAGTGTTTGGTAATGACTCCTGAACCAAGGTTCTTATCATGTTTACCTCCTCAAAGGACGAGTCATCTAACTCAGAGGGTTGCTTACAAATATTGAAAATATTAAGCTCAATAGTCATATTACCAAAAGACAAATTCATGATACCATTTCGATAATTAATGATCGCATTGGATGTATCTAAGAATGGATGACCTAAAATCACAGGTATCTGGATTTATAGGTCTGGGACAGGTTAGATATCTAGGATAACAAAATCCACTGGATATATAAACTTGTCGACCTCAATTAGAACATCCTCTATGACTCCACGAGGAATTTTCACTGACCTATCAGCTAACTGAAGTGTTATCTTGGTAGGTTTCATTTTACCTAGCCCTAGCTCGAGGTACACATGGTACGAAAGAAAGTTCACACTAGCTCCTAAGTCAATTAAAGCTTTTTATACTCGGTAATTACCTATCGTGCAAGAGATGGTAGGGGAACCTGGGTCTTTGTATTTATGAGTAGTGGTATTCTGGATGATCGAACTTACATGAGTAGATAAAAAGGATTTCTTAGGGACACTTAGCTTTCTATTTCTCGTACACATATCATTAAAGAACTTAGCGTAAGCAGGAATTTGCCTAGTTGCATCTAATAAAGGAAGGTTTATGGTAACTTGCTTCAAAACCTCCAATATGTCATTAAAATGGGATTCCTTTTTGGATGGTACTAGTAGTTGGGGAAATGGGGCTCTAAGCACAGAATTAGACCTCTTAGGAACCAGATTGGCATCATCAAGAACTTTGTCAGTTTCCTCATCTACTGGTGGTCCTGAGGGGTGCGATCCTGAGGGGTGAACTACAATATGTTCAATATCGTGCATGGTTACCTGATTTTCTACTACTCTACTGCTCCTAAGGGTTCTAATTGCATTCATTCCTTTGGGATTTAGATTAGGCTGACTAGGGAACCTTCCATTCTCTCTTTCATTTAGAGTCTTAGCTATTTGACCCACTTGATGTTCTAACTTTGATAAACTCTGCCTGGTTTCCTGTTGAAAGCTAGAGTGATTGTTTGGCAACATTTCATGGTTCTTTTCTAGCATAATAAGAGTTTACTCTAAGCTAGATATTTTATTCTCAGAAGGGTTTTTAGATTGGGATGAACTTGAAAGATTCTTAGAATAACCAAAACCTGGGGGTTCCTGAGAATTACTAATCTGACCTTGAGACCATGAAAAATTAGGATGCTTTTTCCAACCTGGGTTATTCTACCTCACGCCTGTAACTTTTTCTTTCTCTGTTGTTCGGTTCTAAAGCTCTCTAAAACTACCCCAAAGTGTACGTAACCCCTCATGTTACTCCCAACAACCTATATATATCTAGCAGATCGATCAAATTCCCAGAAATATTCGATTATTATTTTTTTCTTCCCCCTCAAGTCTCGGGATTTTCTTTCCCTGCCAAGCTTCTCTACACATCAACTATGATTCTCCAACCTCTCAAGTAACCCATGTAGACTGAATAAGGACTCAATACATAACGTAAAATCCTCTGGTGCTTCCATTTATAAACCAAAACATCCAAGAATACACGAAACTCCCTGTTTTATCCAAACTCAACAAAATTTCATATTTCTTCGAATCTTAGAGATTTACCTTTCCTGTTTTATCAACACAGATATATCCCAAACCCAATCGAACAGAAAGTCCGATGAAATCTCCTCCTATTTCCGATTAAAGATGCTCGTGAAACACACACCTCTGTTTCCTTCTCCCGGCTTATTTATCCCAATTCCTTTGATCCAATCACTCACACCAACCCTGTTGTGCTAATTACAGGTCCATTCCAACGAAAATAAGCCATTGAATCTCCATGGAAATCGCTCAAAACTCCAACCCTAAATCTTCCTATGCGCTAGTTTATTTCCCACCAAAACCAATAATTCAAATGTAGAAGATGGTTGCCCCTTATCCTGATGATAGTTATTTGGGTGGCCCTTTGTAATTTGGGTACCCCTTATCCAATAGTGAGAGTCCGAATAGCAAGTGTCCTCCGGGTGCCTTAGACAACTTTTCGAGCCGATTTTTCAAAAATGTTTATTGGCCAAAAATACCTACACACACTCATAAAACACCATAATAAGTACAAAAAATGAGCCCTAACAATATATAGTATCAAGTCAAATCGGACACAAAAATGCGTCCATCACTATACGTCTTGATTTCTAGTTTACTTATGACTAAGTCTCGGTCTAGGATAGTTAAGTATAGTTGATCTCTAGGCTCCATGGCGATTATCTTATGAAGACGAAGAACTACTCAAGGAACCAGTGGAACTTCATCCGACCAAAAAGGTATGTGGGGGCTTGAACTTATCTATCACTCAAAAGTCTATCTATCTCCTACTCTTGAGACAACAGTCATATAAGTATGATAGTATTCATACATACACATTTGTTATTTCGAGCCGAGTTTACTCGCCTATCTTTTTCTTGAAATATGTGTTGGTAAGCTTTCGCTTTAACCACTTTTCATCTTTATCCGTGACGAAAGTCATGATGACGTTTCAATCTTGAAAATAGCCTTGATGACAATAGCCGATTCTTTATGTTTAACGGCTATTATAACATTATAGAAGAATGTTTCAATAATTGAAATGTAGATTTAAGATTACATAACCACCTATGGATATAAGCATATATAGTGTGTTCGCATATTAGTGTATAAGTCCATGTACCGGAAACCAAGTGCGTGCATATGTGTGCATGCGGTATTGGTGAAGGAGACATGTTAGGTACGAGCACCCGTACGCGTACTGGCGGATATTTTCATACCGGAAATTTCTGTTGTAGTTTGTAAAGTTTGCAAACTGAAAACCAGTCACCTAAGGTACGCGTACCCACGAAAGTTTTTCAACCGAAAATTTCTGCTAGGGTTTCAAACCCAATTCCAGTAGATAAGGTACGCATACCCGTACACGTACCCAAGCTGGTTATATTTCTCAAATCGGTTGTTCATGAACTTAAATAATAAATCAATAAGGAACACAATCTTTGCAAACCGTGGCTATGTTGTTCATGAATTGATTCAAGTGAATCAAACCGATTTTGTTTCAATTGTGTCTATGTATAATGATCTAAGAAATTGAACAACTCTTGAACTAGTTCTTATGAATCATTTGAAATAGTTATGAAGAAGATGAATATGGTTGATATGAAAGTGCTCATATGGCTAACCTTTGGTTAACTATTCGTGAACCAACCAAATGTACACGTTTAGGTACGGTTACTCAAACCTAAATAAAATACATTTCATTTGTGTGTGTGACAAGCTAAGTTTTGATATAATAGTTGAAAGATATTAGCTTGTATAAATCAGGTTTTTCATCTAACGGTGAATATTGAATGCTTTGTTTCCAAGGTAACTTAGATTGCAAACCCTGATTTAAAAACTATATAAAATAGATGTCTAGCAACTGGAAAAACTAATCCCCACACCTCCTGTGTGATACTATTTGGTTTGCTAGAGTCGATTCTCCTTTAATTATAGGTTGATTCTCGAGACCCTGTCGGTTAACGACTTAAAGACTTCATTGGGATTGTGAATCCAGACGAAACTACTTCTCTTGTAGTTGAGTGATCTGATCTTTCCATTTTCTATCGTACGATTTCAATTGAATAATTGGCTTGAGATTATATCTCTGATAGGGCAAGATAAAAAGAAATCACAAACATCTTCGTCCCATCGTTTGTGATTTCGCAATATCTAGTTTCGCTACCATACGATTTAGATTATTGTGAGGTGATTAATAATTCTAGGTTGTTCTTCGGGAATATAAGTCTGAGTTATTAATTGGTTCATGTTCACCTTATTTTTATCAAAAGACGGAACAAAACTCATAGTTTTATCTGTGGGTGACAAATTTATCTATTATCGTAGACTTTTCTGTGTGATGCAGATTTGTTAATTAAAGTCTTCGATTTTGGGTCATAGAAACTCTTGGTTGTGGGTGAGATCATCTAAGGGAATCAAGTGCATAGTATCCTGCTGGGATCAGAGACGTAAGGAGCACAACTATACCTTGAATCAGTGTGATATTGATTAGGGTTTAACTACAATCCAGACCGAAGTTAGTTTGTAGTAGGCTAGTGTCTGTAGCGGCTTAATACAGTATGGTGTTCAATCTAGACTAGGTCCAGAGGTTTTTATGTATTTGCGGTTTCCTCGTTAACAAAATTTTTGGTGTCTGTGTTATTTCTGTTCCACATTATATTTTGTTATATAATTGAAATATCACAGGTTGTGTGTTGTATCGATCAATTGTGAAATCCAACCTTTGGTTGTTGATTGGAAATTCATTGATCCTTGGATATTTGTCTTTGGTACCATCCAAGTTTATATCTCTTTTATTTGATAAAGACTCGCAGATTTCTATTTGCTTGAGTATAGATCAAACCGAGAGATAGAGATATTAACTCCTTGATATACTTTTTATTAAGATTGAGTCTGACTATCTAGTTGATTCTCTTAAAAGTATATTAGAGTTAGTCCATACATATTGCTAATCGAAATATTGGGTGAGGTTGTTAGACCCTCGCTTTTTCAGTTAACAAATTCACCACGCTACCATCAGTCCTAATGGTAAGAATATGACATTGTAAAGATTTCTCAATTTGAGCCTTGAATTGAAAGAAGATCTTCTTGAAATCAGTTTTATCAAATAAAGGAAATATCCAACAAAATTTGGAGATATCATCAATGATATTAACATAATATTTGTATCCAGAAATGGATTGAACAGGACATGGACCCCGTAGATCAAAAATTAACTCCAAAGGTTTTGTGCTACAATGAATAGAAATACTAAATGTCAACTTATGACTCCTTCCTAATTGACAGTTAGTACAAAAAAGTGGAGATTTGAGTACATTAGAGAGTTGTAATGAACTACAAACAGACTTCATGATTTGATAAGATGGATGAGCTAGCCTCTTGTGTCAAACTTCAACAGATTGTTGGTTGTAACTCCATTGAGAGCTTGTTTAGTTGGTTCATAAGTTATAGAACAGTTGTTATCTGAAGTAAATTTGTGAACTGACAATTACTTTTGTGCTTCTTGTAGGACTAGAAGAACATTATTCAGATTAAATGTGTGATTTGGAGTAGATTGCAAAGAAAATCCAATATGAGTAATGTGCATACCTTCTCCATTTAAAGCTTGAATTTGTTCTATGCCTTCATAAGGAGTAACAACTTATAAATCAGAAGTATGAGAAGTTATATGACTGTTTGCACCAGTATCAGCAAACCAAGGATTTTCCCCCATGAGATTTTCAGAAGCAAGCATAGCACTTAAATGATGTGGAGTGTAATCATTGTGATAGGAGAAATTTAATCTATTTCTGCATTCTAGAGCACTGTAACCTGATTTTCCACAAATTTGACAGATGATAGGAGATTCAACGGTGGAAGTAGAAGACTGCAAACTTATAGGTGGTCTAACAGATGATGGCATAGATGAGGAACTTGCACCTCTACCAAAAGAGAAGAAATTTGGAGAACTTCTGCCAAAGGAGAAAGAATATCGACCTCCACTAGATATTCCAAAATAAGGATTAAAACCACCAGATTTACCACTATTACCACGACTAGAGGATCTAAAGGAATACATTTGAGCATCAATGGCTTTACTTGTAGAATCACTGAGAAAAGCTTGATTGTGATCACTAATAACAATTTCTTCGCTCAAAATATTATTATGTAATTCAATACATGATATAGGAGGATTATGATGACGCATAACATTTACAAATGGTATATAATCAGAATTAAGAGCAGCAAGCGTGACAACATTCTTGATCAGAAACAATTTCTCCAGCTGCAACTAATTGATCCGAAATAGATTTAATCTCATTAATCAAAGTAGGGGTGGATTTGTCACCTTGCTTGAGAGATAATAGTTTGGTGCGGAGTTGAATTGAATGTGCCGATGATAAGAGAGAAAATCTTTCTTCAATGCTTTTCCAGAGATCATAAGTGTTAGAGCACTGCTCGGTCAAACTCGCATGCGTTGTTATCTCAAGCATGTTTGTCAATCTTAGTGATCAAAACTATAAAGTCTTGATTTCTAGTCTACTATAGCTAAGGTCTCGGACTAGGATAGAAAGTGTAGTTGAGCTCAAGAAATCCACGGCGATCATCATACAAGATGAAATACTACTCAAGGAACCAGTGGATCTTCATCGATTAAAAGGTATGTGGGGACTTGAACTTATCTATCACTCAAAAGTATATCTACTCTATCTCCTATCTTGAGACAAAAGTCGTTTTACTATATAGACTAAGAATATGCACATGTGATATTTCAAGCTGAGTATATCTCGCTTATCTATTTCTCGAAATGAGTGTTGGTAAAGTTTTCGCTTTAGCCAAGTTCATCTTTGCCTAGTGACGAAAGTCATGTTATGTTTCAATCACTTTGGAAATCGCTCTGACGAAAAATAGTTTGTGAATAACAACTATATAACGCCCTCTAAGAATGTTTCAATGATTGAAATGAGAGTTTAGACTATATAACCATTGTGGGATATAAACATTGTTGTGGAAACACATATATGTATAAGTCCTTAACACTTGAACCGAAGTTTGCGAATTTTTTTGATCAAGTGGAACCAGAACGTGAGCAGTAACTCAGTCCGCGAACTCAGTCTACGAAACCAGTCCGCAAACTGGCATAAGTTCTCGAACCCGAGAATATCTGCTGAAGTTGAAGCTCAGGTGCAGTCCGCGAACCCAATCCGCGAACTGACGGAAGTTCTCATCCCGAGAAATTCTGCTGGAGTTTATTAACTTCAACCGGTTAGCTTGAGTCCGCGAACTCAAGAGGTTATGTCTAAAAACGTTGTTCGTGTACTTATCTTAAATTACTAAGGAATGCTTTTGCAAACCGTGGCTTTATAGTTCATGAAATGATTCGAGTGAATCACATCGTTTTTTATTCAATTTTGTCTCTTGTAATACTTGGGATCTCATATCTATTGAAAAACTCTCTAACTAGTTCATTTGAGTCATTTGGACTAGTTATGGTGAAGAAGAACATGGTTGATATGAAAGTTATCATTTGGTTAACCATTTGGTTGACTAATATTGAACCAACCATTGTATACGTTTGGGTACGGTTACACGAACTCAAAACGTCAAGTACATGTGTGTATGGCAAGCTAAGTTTTCGATCTTACGGTTGAGAGATATTAGCTTGTATCTAATCAGGTTTTCATCTAACGGTGAATATTGAATGATTTGTTAGCAACCTAACATTGATTACAAACCCTGATTTGAAAGACTATATAAGGGAGAACTCTAGCAACTGGGAAACCTATTCCCCACACATTCTGCGTGATACTAGTTTGCTAAAACTAGAGTCGATTCTCCTTTAACCTTTGGTTTTCTTGTTCTAAAACCAGGTTAACGACTTAAAGACTTCATTGGGATTGTGAAGCCAGACCGATACTACTTTTCTTGTAGTTGTGTGATCTGATCTTGTTGTTTCTTTCGTACGAGTACAATTGTAATAATTGGCTTGAGATTTCTATCTCTGATAGGCAAGTTAAAAGTAGTCACAAACATCTTCGTCTCATTGTTTGTGATTCCTCAATAATCTTCTTCGCTGCGTCGATTAAGTTTATAGTGAGGTGATTGATGAAACTGAGTTGTTCTTCGGGAATATAAGTCTGGTTTTATCGATTGGTTCATGTTCACCTTGATTTATCAAAATACAGAACAAAACTTGTAGGTTTATTCGTGGGAGACGAATTTATCTATTACCTGTAGAATTTTCTATGTGAGACAGATTTGTTTATTAAAGTCTTTGACTTTGGGTCGTAGCAACTCTTGGTTGTGGGTGAGATCAGATAAAGGAATCAAGTGTACAGTATCCTGCTGGGATCAGAGGCGTAGGAGCATAACTGTACCTTGGATCAGTGTGAGATTGGTTGGGGTTCAACTACAGTCCAGACCGAAGTTAATTTGGAGTAGGATAGTGTCTGTAGCGGCTTAATACAGTGTATGCTTAATCTGGACTAGGTCCTGGGGTTTTTATGCATTTGTGGTTTCCTCGTTAACAAAATTCTGGTGTTTGTGTTATTTCATTCCCGCATTATATTTTTATGTAATTTAAATAATACAGGTTGTGCGTTGTTCAATCTATTAGAATATCCGACCTATTGGTTCTTAATTTAAATCGATTGACACTTGGATATTGGTCTTTGGTACCATCCAAGTTATCTCTCTTTGATTGGACTCGCGAATCATATTTGCTTGAGTAAATCAAATCGAGAGATTGAGATAATAACTCCTTGAGTATTTTCTATTGATTGAGTCTAGTTGATTCTCTAGAAAACAACTCGGAGTTGTCCATATAGATTTCTAATCGAAATATTGGGTGAGGTTGTTAGACCCCCGCATTTTCAATAAGAAGTTTCAGATTTAGAGAAATAAGCAATTACTGAATCAGAGAGAGTAGACTGAATCCACAAGATGATTAATGTGTCATCATCAATCCAATCAAGATATAGTTGGTTCTCAATTCCGTTCGCCTGATTACGAATAATAGTGTATTGAGGAGGACAAGGATGAGATCCATCAAGGTATTTTTGGACTTTGAATTTTCTAATCACTGGTAACATGAGATTATTTCAAGTAATAAAATTGTTTTCTGTGAGTTTGAGATTAACAAATCTAGTGAGTTGATTAATGGGAATGTTAGAAATTGAGTTTGTTGTAGGATTTCCCATGGATGTAGAACCAGGAAATTCTTGAATCATGAAGAGAAAGATTTGCAAACAAAGGATTCTACTGAAGATTTGTAATGAATCAAAAAGCAAGTGGAAGCAAAGATCGAAGAACCTAAGAGATGTATAAATCTCTCAGTTTGATACCATGGTTGAATGATTTGAAATGATATTCATTAACATCAAAGAAATGTTTTTACAAAAGCTAGAACAAAAACAAGACACAATTACAGTTCTTGATTAAAGAGAAAAGAGAAGATGAACTTAATATTACAGGTTAAATAATAACCAACCAAAAAGTAAATATGATCTCCAATAAGAGTAGGACACGTGTGAAGAGGACAGACTGGAATGACAGGATGGAACAGATGATAACATTGATGATGCCATAGCACACTTGTGCTGTTATTACCTAACATATGGGGTAAACCACACCATGAAATTTAGATGTTCTAGTGATCCATCCATTTAACATGATTACAAACACACTTGTATCTTCATTCTAGATAGCATGACCCTTGCTCACAATCTAGCTTGATAAGAATACAAGCACAAGGCATAAAATTAATCATAAAGAATGGAAAAAACCATAGTATGATAAAATTAAATAAAAATTATGAAATCAACCTATCATGTTCGTTTTCTTCGTAAACCCTAACTATTATCTGTAATTTACTATTTAGTGGATACTTAACTTGATTCCCTTATCAGTCCGAATAAAAAGAATCTAAAGAAAACTTGCCTCAGTATCCGGAACGCCACTAATATCGACCCTAAACCATCAAAACGGATCTGCTTATGCAAAAAAAAATTTTGCCAATCCCTAAGAGCAATTTAGACATAAAAAATAAAATTCAAAGCTATAAGATTTGGTTATCAACCATAGGAAAATATTAAAGATGGTTAAAGACTAACCACTAACAATGATTTCATGCTTCTCATTTAGCCTAATTTCATATCTGTCACCAAACTCAACATCTCATTTTGGCTGCCGTTAATTTTTACTCTTTTGTTCTCATTTTCTTCGCACGGTAGAATGAAAGAATGATGTTACTTTTAACCTAAAACACTATTAAGTATCTACTTGTTATGGGGCACCTTGATATTAGCCTATACTAGCTATTAATTTGAACCTATAAATTTTATGAATTTGTATGAAGGATTTCGGCAAGATATTACAATTATACTTTATTTACATTACTAAATTAAAAAAAAACTTTGCACAAGCATTTCACATTCGCCAGACTACCGATTTTAGGAAAACTCGTGAAAAAGTACGTTGAACCCGTGTCGTTGGTCTTATGGGAGTTACCAGCAGAAATTCCACAATCTTATGCCTTGTACATTTGACCACTCTTTGACTATAGGTATATTTTGTTAAGGTGACCTGAGCCTACCCAATTTTAGTTGAATTTGCAGTTGCACGTGCATGAAAAGAAAGTGTCGAACTGGTATTATGAGAACCAATACAATGAATATCGACCTGAATTTCAAAATGAACATTATTTGTATTATGACCATAGTGTGGATAGTACTTGGGACCACTACTGACCTTTTGAAGGTTATGGTTCATACTAGCGTGTCCCAATTACTATTTGTACATCCACCAGTCATACCATGGTGTCCCAATTATAATGAACCGTATATATCAGGTCTTCATCTTTAGAAGATTTACTGGAAGGGTTTCAACAATTGACTGGTGGATCATCTGAAAAATCACGTAGTGATAAATACACAAGTCTTTCATTAGAAGATTCTCTCAGGCGTTTCATTGAAACTACACAAATTCATGATACTTGTATTAAATCTTCTTATGATTCAAGTCTTTCTTTAGAAGAGTCACTTAAGAAGTTCAATGAAATTACACGTGAATCTCAAATAATCATGGATAAAATGTGAGAGATAACTTTTAAAAATTATGTGGACCAAAATGCACCTAAGACTATTGGTCTCGATGAACTTGAATTCCAAAATAGTGTTTCCAATCTTACCCTTGATAATACTTATAGTTATTCAATTAATCCGGAGAACGAGGTTAAAATTGAAAACATTACTTGTTACGATAAGGTTCAACCATCTTCATATTATTATGATGATGAAAATAGTGTTGATAAAGAATTTGAAACATGTAAACATAATGGAGAGGAAATTGTTACCCCACTTGAGCTTCATGATAATAAATAATGTTGTTTCCAGTTCAAGTCCTAATAATGTTGATAATTATTCATTTATTCAAAATGAAGGGGATTTGACTAGAGATACCATTGTTTTGGACGGTGTAGTATTTCATTGTAATTATGAAGTCGATGATGGTATAGAGGAATGGGTTTATCTCGAGACTAGTGTTTTGGATTCTAACGACACAAAGACAATAGTCCCTGACGAAGACAATTTTCTTAAACCTGATAATTTAAAAATTAAGGAAATTGTAACTAGTTAGTCCAAGGATATTGACAACTCTAGGTTTAGAGGTGAATATCATTCTCCTCTTGGTTTACATTTGACTCTTATAAAAGTCTCTAACTTCGTACTTGACGTATGTGCCTCTACCATCTTAAGATATTTTCTCCGTACACGGTTTCCCGAACCTGATTATGTCCATGAAGAAATTCAATTGTTAAAAATCTGTCATATTGTTGACGTGGTTCATCCGATCCAAGGTACCGTAATTGACTTTGTCTTCCCACCCAACTCTTTTCTTCTTAACGTGGGGGAGTATGAATTTCATATGTGTCAGATATTAAACTTTGAAACTAAGCACACATTTTCATAAGAATGACCACTTCCGAAACCAAATATATTGTGGTCAACTTTGTAAGTCAAAGATGATTGACTTTGAGGATCCACAACTATTTCGATTATTATTATATGATACTTATGTTGTGACTAATCCTTTATTGGTCTGGATGAAGAATTTAAACTTAGCGCTCTATGGGAGACATCCCATATGGTCACGGTACACTACTTCATATGGTAACATCTTTTCTTGTCTCCTTTAAATTTTTATATTTACTCTTTGTTGCTTTTATTCATTTATCTTTAGAACATCGAGGATTATGTTCAATTTAGGTTTGGGAGGACTATGTTTCAACTTAGGTTTGGGGGTAAGGAAGAAATTTTAATTGTACAAAAAACTTCATAGCCTAAATACTTGTGTCAATTAAGGATGACACTAACCCATCTAAGTGGATGGAAATATTTTGGTTGTAGGAGTTGAGGAATCCAAAAGCAGAGTTTTTTCATAAAAGGACAAAGTTCAAGTGTTAGAAATAACATGGTAGTTTCATATCATCTTATCACTTTCTGTTTTTATTTTTGAAAACTTTTTACTAAGTGATTTGGTAGAGCACCAACATCGAATTGTTAATACCGCCAGGATGAAGTAAGGTGATTGAGTTACTTTGATATCAACACTTCCTTTACTTCCCTCCATAATACCAACCTTTCTCCTTCCTTTGTGACCGAAGCAAGACTGGAACGGCCATTTCTTGGTTTAGGACATAATTGTACAACATGATATCTCGAATCTAAAGTACTCCTGTGCAGTATATTTATTTTGGGTTTAGACTCGTTTCTCATCAACTTCCCTTATTTTACCATTTTTGGCAGAATCATCTTTTACCCAACTACAATTACCTAATGCAAACATAATACTAAAATTTGATTAGAAAGAAGACAAATAGGGTAACGAGCTTATTGGAAAATCTATCGAAAGGACTGTATTGGTCACTTTATTAACTCAACTTAAGGATTAAGAAGATTACTTTAAGTCGATTATATCCACCTTATAACCCGGGGAAGCGTGCCAAAGAGGTAAGGTTATTCAAGCTCCTCTGAGCTTATCTTACTCTCGTAGACTTGCTTTATTCGGAATGCTCTAGAGAGATTTTCTAAAACTGTAACTAATTGCCTTTTGTAAAAATATAAGTTGTAAATAAATAATATAAGTGGAGTAATCGTAAAAAAAAAATATGCTAGATTCAATAGGTTTGATTTGGTTGAGTCAGCCTTGTTTGTGATTTTTGAGAACTCCCTTCAAGTTAGATTTTTGAATGTCGAACTGGTATTATGAGCACCACTACGATGAATATTCGACTAAGTTTCAAAGTAAACATTATTCGTATTATGACCATAGTGTGGATAGCGCTTGGGATCACCACCAACCTTTTGAAGGTTACAACTCATTCCATGGTGATCCCAATTACTATTCGCACGCGCATCGGTCATACAAAAAAGAAATAGGGAATATTATAATACTAGTTCCCTTTTTTAAAGGATTCAATCAAACATTTGCAACCTAGTATAATAATTTTTATGGTATTCTTCTAGAAGATACCCTCATACAGTTAATTCAGATATCACATAGGTATGACTTAGTTATGATCATCCATTAAATATCTTACTTGAGTTTTTCCAGACTCCACAACCAAATCCTCCGGATCCTACCTATAAGGAAATTCAGACCATAAAGACATTTCATCTAGATCCTTTTGTAGAGCCTAAATATGAATGTCTTAAACAAAACACTAGATAAGGTTGTACTCTGATTGTTCACTTTCTTGGCACGTTGTAATTTCCTTTTATTTGAGATAACACTATTTGAATCAGATGACCCATAGTTGTTTCACCTATCGTTGTAGGAAATGAGAGGGTACTGAGTACACCACCAAATTTTTCGTTCGCGACTTGTATGGAAAAAAACTAATAGAATTGCAAATAGATCTAAATTAAAGATCATTGAACAATATTCATATACAGTTTTTCTCTCATCTCTTCCCTAATCAATATGTAAGTGCTTAATTCTTACATATTTACTACTCAAATTTATATTTATTAGTTCTTCATTTGTACATATTTAATAAGTTTGGTGTTTTTGCATTTAGGAAATAAAGCTCAATGGGCTAAAATGCTAAATTCTACTGGAAGAAATGAAGTGATTTAATGGGCTAGGAAATGTGAAGAATTGTTGGGCTAATTATTTGGATATGAGAGTGCGGTAAGCATGTCGCAGCGTGTGTAAAAGTGTGCAATGGCATGTGCAAAAGTGTGGAGACCATGTGAAAGATATTAATTATGATAAAGAATATTTGAAGATATTTTGTTTAATGAAGAAAATATTTCTTTATGAATGCAAAGTAATGAAATATATGAAGATTTTGGAAAGAATATTATTCTTTATGGTTGGAAATAATAAAGAAAATTAATTATAGTATTTGACGCATGACACATTTTAATTGGAGGATGTTTTTATATCATTTGACACGTGGCATACTTTCACTGGATGATGATGTGGTAGTAGAAATGGAAAGGGAAAGTGTTTTTCTTTGAAAACTATATAAATAGTGGTGGAACCAGATGAAAAAAATGGGAGATTTTGACGGCCAAGAAACGAGAGCCAACAATAGCTTTTAGGATTTATTTCTTTTCTTCTTTTAATTTTTTTTTCTTTTAATTAATAATGGATAACTAATTCTCCCACCGGGGTCGAAGATGAAAATTTATTATGTAATAAATTCTAATGCTCTTTAATAATATATTTTTTTTGGAATCACAGTTTTATTATTAATTTCTTCATTTCAAGCTTTGTTCTTTTTTTAACTGTTTTGAATAGTCTTCGGCTATTAATCTTTTATAAGCGAAGAAGATTATGCTATTTTGGTTTACAGCAAAATTTGTACTGTTTGGTTTAATTGTTATATTTTCCAAGATGTATCGGTTGGGTATCGATAATCTTGTCATAAAGTGGAATATTTGTTAAAGATTTTTTGGAGTTTTATATAATTTAAATAGTGAATCCAAAATCCTGGTTTTCTTTTGGTTCTTTTTTATTTTCTTATTAGTTTAAATATTTTCTAAATTCCATTCTTTTTATCTTCTAGCATAATATAATTAGGAATTGAGGGTAACAATATTTAATCCCAGTGGAACGATCCCGTATTTTGCATACCATCCAATCGATAGTCGTGCGTTTGCGGTACACAATTGAACTCACAAAATTGGTCCGAGGAAACCTAGATTTATGGAGGACGACTTTAAAAATCAACTAGGACGCATAAATGCCATAGATTGAGAAGTCATGTTGCATGAGTTTCTATTTTAGATCCAAGCAAACACTTTCTAAGTTTATATGAAATTCTTATTAGGAATTCATGAAAGCATGTGAGAAGTTTGCCTTGAAATTACATAAAATAATATACACTGTGGTCATGCGTTATGGAACCGTGTACAATGATAGTTCGTATTAGCAAATATGTCTTTTGAACTTTCAAGCATAAATCGTGTTCATTAACACTCGAGACTTAAACCATGATTCACAAACACAAAGTAATTTAGTGAACAAATTTGTAATTGAAGTGTTTATGAGAGTCATAGCAATGCCAAACATATTTGTTAAAATAGTTTATGAGCATCTGCTTAACTCGTACTGGGTAGGCATGTGTATGGGTACACATACCTATGGACTAGTTCGTTAATTTAGGCTTCTAGGGTAAGCTTATTGGGTATGTGTACCCTTAGACGTTCATGAACTCATACCCTTGGAGTACGCGTACTGGGTATGTGTACCTCCCTCCCATTCACGAACTCAGTACCTTAGGGTACGCGTACTGGGTATGTCTACCTACCCTATTCCGGAACTCGGATCAGTAGGGTACGTGTATTGGGTATGCGTACCTACCATGTGTCCTGAATCAACAACCTAAAAACTCAATACCATCCCTCACTCTAGAATAAAAGTAGCACTGGTGCTTCTTACCCTCCCTCTTATTGGTTGGTTACCGTAACCTCGCGCTCTCATTGGCTAATTGAGAAACCATTCGTATTCGTTGGATGAAACTAGAATATGACCCATGCCGTAACGGCCCGGGCTGTTGATTGTTGTTATATTCTCCATAAATATGCTAGTATCCATCTCAAATGGATGTAACTTGACCTCAATTCCCGATAATATGTACATTTAGTTTATTTAACTTAACCTCTTAACGTAGCTGGTTTACTGACGAATGATTGTTAACATAGCTGTTTCAAAAGGAATTTCGTTCACTCATAAAGTATGTATGCTAAAGAAAATAGATTCGCATTCATCTTATTATTGATAAAAGAAAAAAATATTGGAACATATAATGTGAAACACAAATTTAAAATGTATTCCACGAAAATTTCATGTGGTGAAACTCGACAGTGAAACAAAAAATTTTAAACTCTTGCCATTATTCAATCTAGATACTACATAGTTCGATACTTAACTTTCTCTATGGTCACTTGATTCATCATAATATGGTGTTTGTTCGCTCTCATAGTCTTCACAATCACTTCCCAAATCATCTCAATCTGCATATTTTCAATTGTTGAATGACATCTCCTCATGAAAATTTGTTGCTCTACTAAGTTCAAAAAATTATTTTTATTGTGCATTTTGTCTAGCCCCACCAATCAAACATTCGCTACCGTGTACATCCAATGTGAAAATCCATCTATATGCCCAGCATCACTCGGTAAAGTATTTCATAGTGATCCCTCCTCCATTTAAGTTTTCATAAATGATAAGTTTGTAAGGCACATTGCCGTAACAACACAATCGAAACTTTTTTTAGCTATCAAGTAAGTCAAAATTTATTATACAATTACATGTTTCATATTGAGTAGTGATTCTGTAATCCAGTGTACTCGCCTCAAACCATGTTTTTTTCCATAGTCGTCTTCAACCTCCATCCTAAGGCATACATTATCTTCATAGCATACAGACAATGGTGTTTTTGATGTCCACTATTATAAAGAGGTAGTTGTGGTAGGGGGTTATTTTAGCTAGGAATTACCTCTCAATTGGGAGTGTATTTTCTTAGACAAATTAGATAATAGTGATCGGCATACACCTCCTCTACTCCGGAGCCACATATCGAGCAGCAAGAGTAGCACCATTTGTCTTCGAATTTCTTTATTTTGGCCGGTGTATTTTGTATTTTGTATATTTCAATCCCTCGAGTGCTACGCTTTTCTTTCTCTAACTCACTAATGTGTCTTCTGTGGGCTTTCCGCTCCGTCGATGATCGATGCAACATATTATTTTGGTGCAACATGTTATTTGGTTAGCTATTCATTGAAGTATGTGATTCTGTGAAAAATCAGAGATGACCTTCTTCTTTTTTTGGGTTGTAGATGCTCAAGTGTTCTGGTAAAGCTATGCTAGTTTTTATTGATCTCTAGTAGAGCGTGGTTTTTAAATGTCATAACCATTGCCATTTATAGACCTCATGAAAACGTTTTTATGTCGAAATTTTAAAAAGATTGAAATGGTATCTAGAAAAACTTCTATGATTGTGTGTGCGTTATAAAATTGAATTTAGGATATCTAATTTAAAATATGTAACTAAATGCACTCTCCAATCTATGAATTCAAATGCAATTATTATATCGGGCAAGAGTTTTTGCTATCATGGGCTATATGACTCTTGATTTTTCACAGAATTATGGGAAATATACACAATTGTATTTCCTGTCAATCCCTTTTCTAAATTCTCTGACCCTTGGTCTGCTGCTAGGTAAGAGTAGTTCATCGGATCTGTCCCAACCTTCCAAATAGAAGTTGCTAACGTTAGCTTATTTATTCAGCAAGCCAGTGGACATCATTAGAAGTTTCATTCATTGAACTGTGCAAGTGTGAAATCCTAAGGTCCTCAGCATAATAAGGAAAGCATCATCCACAATATGCACATATCTATCTATTGAAAAGTCTTAAAATCTATTAACATTGAACCATGGAATATCAATAATCCTATCTTGTCCATAAATAATCAAGCCTTGATTTTGGACATCAATTATAATGCTGGCACGACCAAACAAGAATGTTGGGTTTGCGTGCCTAGCACACTTCTAATGAACTTACCTGAGTTAGCGATGGACACTTGTAAAGGACTTTCCTGTAGCGAGAACTTTGCAAATTTGATATTTTCCAGTTTTCTTATTTCCCCGCATCATGTTCTGTGTCAAACTGAGGACTTCACTCCTTTCCACAGTTTTGAGATCCTAATAGATGCACCTACGATCTGCCCTCGGTCTCCCTTTCCAATGATAGGTAAAGTCTGCCAGAAGTCTCCCCCATGCATAATTGTTATTCCTCCGAATGACTTTTCACTCTTCCACAAATTTCTTAGTGATCTGTCCACCGCTTCAATGCAAAAGAAGTGCTGCATCACCACCTCATCCAAAATATTTGTATTCCTAAGAAATTTTGCCTCTATATCATCATATTTGTAGCCTCAAATGGGATCTTGAATGTAGAATGAGCCGTCCTTCTACCCTGTAGTAGGAGTGATGCAACACTGCAAGATACCACCATAAAAACTGTGTTTCCCTCCTTTCTCCATTTTTCCACCACAGTGTTGTATATGAATATTTTCCATGTTTCCGCACTCCCATTTAAAAAGAATTTCTTTCCCTTATTCTTCCTTACCAACTCAATTATTTGATCGTAAGCTTCCTTTTGAGCACAATTTAACTTCTATACATACCACTGCTTCTTGTATATCAAATTGGAGCTGGCAGTGCTCCCATATCAGTCGATTTTCCACCACCTCAGTCCAGTAATCTAACATGTGTTTGACCATTAATTTCTATTAGAGGACTCATATTAGCCAAACATAAAGTATTGAATAAAAGTGTGAAAAATAATCATGTGCTTGAAACAAAATACCAACCTCGGACGCCACACCTACCATTTTCTGAGACATTGTACATGTTCTTCGGCGTTGATGGTACTCTCTGTAAAGTCATTAGAAAATATACTGAAAATTTTTCTTATGAATTACAAAGAAATCCAGAAAATATGAAATTATGCTTATGAATTACTGAAAATTCTGCTTATGTTTCTTTGGCGTTCATGGTACCTTGGTTGTTATTATCATTACAAAAAAAAATGAAGTAGCATTACAGAACTGTACAAAATGGATAAGGATGAGGTCTAGTTTTTACTTTTTACACACCTTTAAATTACAAACACCGCATAAAACTTGTCTTCTAGGTCGCAATTGAATCTGCATATATAACTATTGGGTATGCTATAGTAGTTTCAGCAAAAATATTGGTTTATGCCGACCGAACCTTGCATGGTCGACCATACAAATATTGCACCCAAAACTTTTGTAACCAAACATAAACTTATTGAAAGATTGACTAAATATTCGCATAACAGAAAACATACACACAATAAAGAATTTTTCCCAGCCATGACGTATGGAAACAAAGTAGTAGTTCTTACTTCAGCTAAAACATCGAATCTCTTACACTTTTGCTTCTTTCTTACTATAGCCAATACCTCAATAATCGAAAGAGCTTGAATCTACATATGAGTATAATGATTTCATTAAGTTAATGGGTGATGTAATTTACGGGTGTTGACTTTCTTATATAAAGTAATCAACACGAATAGATCTGAAAAGTGAAAACTTGAAGAATTTAACCAACAAACTAACAAACCTTAAAGTAACAACAACATTAAGACTGAAAGAGAGTAAATTAATTAGGGAATTGTGTAACCTTGCATTTGGAGAATTTCTACATCCATTATGAGAGCATGTGTTTATCAAAACAGTGAGAAACTTCCATAAATGCGACTAAAACAATACACGAAAGAAATCCAAAGATTTACATGTTCACGGAAACGAAAAATGAAATCAAAATATCGAGAAAGACACAGAAATTAGGAGAGGGTACCTGAAATAACTTGATTGCGTGCTACAAGAACGGAGAATCAGTTCAGATCTTTTACAAACAAATAAAAAGAAAAACAGTTTCCAAGGAGAACAACTAAATCGAATAATGAAAATAGAAAATTGGAGGAAGAAATAATAAGAAGCCTTATGATACCTGAGATTTAATGGATCGAAACGACAAATTCTTCACTTTCGGGTTTAATTTCATTGTTTGTTTGGACAGATTCTTCAAGCTTTTGGGTTTTATTCCATGCCAAGAAAAAAAACGCTTATGGTGTGAAGTCAAGCCTGAGTTCAATTCCATTGAATGGCGAGGAAGTGAAATGGTGAATACTTTATTTTCTTATGTGCGTTTATGGCGAGGAAGTGAAACGGCGAATACTTTATTTTCTTATGTGCGTTTCTCTCCCCAAACCGAGTTCACTAAACCCAAACTTTATTTTCAGTTTTTCACCATTGGATCAAGGCATAAAAGTGGGAGCGATCGAGGGATAAATTGGCGCTAATTTTATTGAGATTATAATGATTTCGTAACTGACAAATAGGATAATAATGGGTGGGTGAATCTGAGCGGTTGGATGTGGGTGTTATATATGGGTTAATTTTGAACCACGATTTGTCTTTCAACTTCTCTCAACTTTGAGAGCAAATGGCGGCCGTCGATTGTTGTAAAACACCCATTCAGAACCGTCAGATGGGGCAAAAACCATTTGTTTTTGTAAGATAGATTTCGTTAGATATGGTGCGTTGATCTGACAATGTGTGGTGTAGATTGGATGGATTAGTGGGACACACGCGACGGACGACCCTCATTATTTAGAAAAATTGTTATATTAATTTCGTGTATAAATTGTGTAAATCCAAAAAATATAAAAAAAAACTACTATATTAATTTTGGACATTTATGATTAAAAAAAAATCAATTCAACATATTTATGGAATAAAATAATCTTTTATAATTTTATGAAAATCCAAAAAATAAAAAAATTAATATATTAATATTAAATTCAATTATATATAGACGAATAAAAGAATTACTATATTAATTTTGGACATTTATGGTTAAAATAATAAAAAAATTAACATATTTATGAAATAAAATAATTATATTTATAATTTCATGTAATTATTGTAAAAGATCCAGAGAATTAAAAAAATACTGCATTATAATTTTGGATATTTATGATTAAAAAAATCAACCTATTTACGGAATAAAAGAATATTTATTATAATTTCGTGTATTTATTTTGAAAATCTAGAAAATAAAGAAAACTACTATATTAATTTCTAACATTTATGATTAAAATTAAAAAAAAATCTGTTCAACATATTTATGGAATAAAATAATATAATTCATATTTTTGAATCTTTTATAATTTCAAAAAAAAACCAGAAAATAAAAAAAATACTATATTAATTCTTACATTTATGAATAAAATAAAATAAAATCAATTCAACGTACTTATGTATAAATTATTTTTTAAAAATCTTTTATAAGGAAAAAAATGAAAAATATATATAGAAATGACAAAAAGATTACTATATTAATTTTTATTAATCTTTTATAATTTCATGTAGTTATTATAAAAAATCCAAAAAATAATATATTAATTTTGTATATTTATGACAATCAACTCAACATATTTATCTAAAAAATAAGATTTACATCTATATTTTGAGTATTTTGAAATAAAGTATAAAAAAAAACAAATATATATATATATATAAATTACTATATTAATTAATATTTATAATATTGAATATCTAAAAAAATAAAACTTATATTTATATTTCGAGTATTTTGAATTAAAATCTAACAACATCTAATATTTACTTATTTTTGGTCGAAGGATAAAAAAAAATATAACTAATATATATTTTATACTTAATTTTTGACATGAAATATATAAAAAGGATATAAATAGAAGAAGAAAATCCATAATTGTGGTTAACCAAAAATACGACAACAACCCAAAAATATAAATATTTATATAAATGCTTTTTTATGAATTAAAAATGTAATTATTAGGATTTTTGTTTCCAATTTACTTCTTATTGTTCATTGAAAAGCACTAAAAAGATATGTTTAAATAAATAAATACCATTAGTAAAAAAAATATTACTAGATAAGGTCGTGATTTTTATGACTTTAACTTGCAAAAAATATGTAGATACTGGCCAAAAATCGTTTTATTTATGGGTTTGGTCTTTGGTATCTCTATATAAAAGCATTCGGTCAAGAGCTACATTTGTTTTTCGTCGCCTCTCTATAAAACGAAAGATACTCTTTTCGTTGAAGAACAAGTTGAAAGTTTTTCATTTATTTTTACGTTTTTGTCTTCTGCAAACTCATTGTATTAGTCTTGTTATTTCATCCATGGTTGTGATATCTTTTTCTTTCTTTTTGGTAGATCATCGTAAGAAATGCAAACGATGTTACCTCTCTCTTTGACAACAGCTTCGGTAATCCCCTCTCTTTGATTTAGTGTTTATTATTAAATATGGGTTTTGATTGATTTGTTGCATATTTTATTAGTTACCACAAAAAATACATATTCCAAAATCAATATTATAGTTAAGCAATCGCTTTTTTCGAATATTCGTTTCCAATTTCCAATCAACAACGGGCATATTTATAGGGCATACACGAGATGAAATAAATCCAAGTACAGCAACAAAAATGTACAAGGCTCTTTATAGTTATTTTTTTCTATCTTACAAGGTATGTTATTTTTATGATTTTGATGTACTGAATAATAGAATTTGAGAGCGGCGATAGTTCTTCATATATATTTTACAATAATCATATAGTATAACTGAAGATTTTATAGTTAATTTTTCCTTGGTCACATAAACTTTCTTGCGTTGGTTAATATTTTTATTTTTGTGGTTCGATATGGATACGTGACGTATACCAAAACAGCTTGATTGATATCGAACAGCTTCCAAACGCACATTTTCTATCATCTCAGAAGAAAAAAAACAGAGACTTCGATGTTAGCGTGTGGCTATTCCAGGAATCTGGTAGGTTATCATCTCAATTTGTTTTATCTCCTAGCATTTTGTAGCAAGGGAAAACTTAATTTACAGGTTTTTGGATTATTATTTTTTTATGTAATTAAGGATATAGAGGGTCAATATTACCAGTGTTACTTCCGCATAGTTGAAATTTTGTTTTTCCTTAACATGAATTGATGAAATTCCGAATTGATATGTAGGGTCAACCAAGATGTAAAATATATGGACAGACAATGACAAAAACAAAATGTCGATTTGATAAATGCTGGGTTGTTTTCATATTTTTGGGGTTTGGAAATATTGTATAAATGTTCCTATGTTTTCTTTTGTGCCCTGCCTTTTAAAATCACGGATTACCCTGATGATGTAAGGTATGAATTGCATCACTTAACTTTTGGAGATTTCTTTATTAACATCTTCAATCCTAATCACTTTTGCTCAGTAGTATTTTGGATTTGCTAGGTATGCTATGAAATATAAATATGAAAATCATTATTTGATTGGAGGATTTAGCCATCTCTGATGTGTTACACAATTAGTTATGCTCCATATAGAAAATAGGTATGCAGTTTTCGTGTTTCATTTTGATTGGATTTCACTGTCTCTGTTAAGTTTCATGGTGGTTGTTATATGCATATTAATGGATTTATCCATTCGTGGTGTGTTACACAATTAGTTATATTCTGTATATAAAATCAATTTGCAGCTTTCGTGTTTTCGCAAGTGGATAGGAAGTTTATTTATTTTCTGCTTGCCCTTCTTCATGGTATCGAGATGCCTGAAATTTTTGTAGTTTCCTTCAAACAAATGATGTTGATATTAAGTTGATACTTTTCATTTTGTAGCTCTAAAATTAGGAAAAAAAATTCTTCATGAATGTTATTTCCGCTTTTAGAATTCAATGTTAACTTTTTTTTTTTTGTTCTCAAACAAAGCTATGTGGAAAAAATATGAATTTAATTTTCTCTATATTTTCATGCGGTTTGCTAAGTTTTGATGATACTTGAGAACGGAATCAAAACACCAGCAATAATGAACAATTTTTTGCCGGTGTTTGTTAGTTTGACAGGAAGACATATCTGTACATTTCCTTTATTACATCATCTTCGACGGGAAGCACTTCATACGCTTTAATTTGCAATATTTAGAGATGGAAATCTATTTTTTATAAATACATTATGTTTCTTTTTAGTATCTTTGATATCAGATATTGTTACATCTATATAGAGATTGTCATTTTTTATTTAACTATTGGAAGTTGGAGTTTGGAAGAGGAGTTGAGTTGGCCGCTTGATTCTTAATGCAAATGTACGATTTCTGTATAAAGATATATCATTGAATCTGTAACGACGGGAAGCATTTCATGTTTTTCCCTATTTTGAGTTCACAATCTATTTTATATTAATATCATGTTTTTCTTTAGTGTCTCTAATATCAAATATTGATATAGCTATATAGTGAGAGTGATTTTTTACATTAATATAAGTAGTTGGATCCTGAAGGCGCAATTTAGTTGGACACTTGATTCCTTAACACAAATATATGATATTATACGTAAGGAAGGTGGGGAGTATATAGCGAGTGAAGTACAAACGGGATTTGGCCCCTTTATTAGGGTTTGGGATAGAATATTAGGGTTTGGGATAGAATATTATTAAGACTTAGCTTCTTTACTTTATGTTGCATAATATTATGAATTTGTGAGATTTTTTAGATTATATTACAAAGAGTTTTCAAAACTATATGAGATCTTTAATTGTTAATTGTCAATCCATTGGATAGTAATGTTGTATAGCGTATTAGAGTTCTCATTCGGACGGGTGAGGGCCGAAGCCCCGCCTCAATGGACATGAACCAACAATGTGAAAAATTCCACCAATCTCGATGTCGTAGCACGTGTTTCAAGCTAGAAATCGAGATATTAACTTCTTTGGACATAAAATATTTTAGTTTATTTGTAAAAAATAAATAAAAAATATTATTATTTTATTATATTGCATGAAATTAGTTTTCAAAACCATGTTAGATCTTCAAATCATAATGATATTATAAATTTGATTATTATAAAGTTTTAACTGTTAATTGTCAATCTATTGGATAGTAATTCTATAAGCTTATTAGAACTCTTCTTAGGATGGGTGCGGGGTGAAGCCCCGCCTCAGTGAACATGAACTGACGATGTAAGAAATTTTAGCAGTCCCGGTGCATAGCACGGGTTTCAATCTAGTTATTGTAAGTTCTGAAAAAACTCTCTTTAAACAATTTGAAACATTCTCAATCGCAATAAATAATAAATATCATTGCTTGGAAAATTTTCTAATGATTAAGTTGAAATAAAAATAGTTCATGAACAATAAACTATTCTTAACCAAGATTGTTAGGGATCTATGAACATTTATTGCGTGAATCATATTTCGAGATATTTATCAAGACAAGCTTGACTAAAATTTTTTCCTTTACAATATTAAATCTACTAAAATTATACGACATAGTCTACATAAGATACAATGGCAAATTCCATGAGTAAATAAGATGGTCCAGTCTTGACATACCTCCCTGTCGATGAAGCTCTCCAAATGTCTTTGTTCGTTCTTCAGTCCTCAATCTTCAAGGGTTATTCAGTGATGTCTGATACACAACTACCATACTCTTATCTTAATCCTAGACTTGAATTTAGTAAACTGGAAATCAAGATATAGTTTTGTGCATCTAACATTTACAACAAGCGAGATAACAAAACTTGTGAATTCGATCGAGTAATGCTCTAACACTATGCGATTCTTGAGGTGACTAATCCTTTCTCAGTCTGGATAAAGTCTTTAAACTTAGCATTTGCTGTGAGGTAACCCATGCTCATGCTACTATGTAATATCCTTCCTTAGTTTCTTTCCTTCGAGTGGTAACAATTTCTCGTTGTTCATGCTTTTAATCATTTATCTTTAGAACATTGACGAAAATGTCATATATAAGTTTGGGGTTAAGGAAAAAACTTGTATTTGCGACATGAAACTCCAAAGTCTATAAAATTATGAGAATTCTGGATGACACTAACCAATCTAAGTAGATGGAAATGAACCTCTTAGTTGCAGGAATTGGCGTGCCCAGCAAAATTATCTATTCATAAAAGAACGCCTTCATGTTTTTATTTTTTTCAAATTTCGTGTTTCTCTAGTGATTTGGTGCGACCCTAGTATTACCTTGATGTCAAAGTTGAGATGAATAGAGTGATTGAGATTCAACCCCATAATCTACATTTGTTTTTTCTTAAAATAATAATAAAAAATCTGTAAAAGAAAATCAAATAGAAAATCGACAATGTGGCCTGTGTACATACCAGTTAAGTCGATATTAGAAGTAGAATTAAGAAAGTGGGAGAAAATTTAAAACCATTAGGGACCGTCCTGGATATGTTACCCATACTTATATTTTGGGAAACACCGTTCACGTTAGTCAACATGTGCACACTTCATTATCTCTATATCCATCTTCTAGTCTATTCATGTGATTGAAATTTGATAGATTCTCAGTATCGCGGGCCATTCTCGACGACTATCAAAGTATATTTTTGAATTCTTATATATGAGTTTTATTACGTTGTGCGCAAACTCGTGTACAACAATTGGAATCATACATGGTAATGATTTCCGTAGCTACAAAATAAGTAGGCCAACTACAGGGCTTGTATCGATCCTCAATTATTCGCAGGTAGCTAGGATTTTGAGTAAACATTTTTATGGTATACCTCTTATAAACCCTCACGAGACAACACTCGTCTTCTATGGTCACCTAGGAGTTTAATGTCTATCTGCACGTGCTAAGTGTGGACGTGATTCCTACGAAAGTGAGTTAGATTTTTATTTTATAGATTAGATTTTCTCGAGGACTAACAAATAATAAGTTTTGGGGTATTTGATGGACACATTTTTATGTCTTATTTGTTCTCAATTCTCTATATTGTTTGTAATTGCAGGTTTTCCCACAACACACCCCTTGTAATATCTTGATAATAATCCCTTAATCTAAACTAATTTGATATTAAAAGTATGCTTAAAATTCTAAAAATTGTAAATAGACACACGGATTTTTACATGGTTCGATCAATTTGATCTACATCCATGGTTATTCACTATGATTGTTATAATTTACATTTGATTTTACATTGATAATCTCCATTAATGGAGTTCTAGATCTAGTTTTGGGGAAGAAGTTGATAGATAAAAATACATTCTCTCTCTCTCTAAAATCTTTCTGGAAAATATTTTTCTCTCTTCTAAAATTGTCTCTCTCCTCAAGACTCTCTCAACTCTAAAAAAAAATACATCATCCTTTCCTGAATCCATTGGATCTCTATTTATAGGAAACTATATATTCCTTCTCTCAAGCATTGTAACCATCGCCAGTTAATCATGTTCTTTTTGTGTTTCTTCCATCGTCAACTATTCTGTCACTATTTTGTGACACTCGCAAAGTGTTGTTGGAGAATTGGTTGTAACGCTCGCAGAAATGTCGTTAATCTCTCGTGAACATAATTGTAGCGATATTCTGGTCCTACATCTTGCCTCTTATTTCTTGAATATTGCTTGAAAAGTAATCTTTAAGAAAAAAATTGTTGTTGTAGTAGTCTTTGATTTTTGATGATGAAGGAACGAGCGAAAGAATACTAGACTTGAAAAGTACGTACTTGCCTCTATTCTTTTGTGAAGTTCCATATCTTTGCTAAGTAAGTAAGAAGTATTAACTCTTGAAGTATGCGAAGTATGAAGTATTCTTGAAGAAATATAAGAAGTACTCAATCCTCAAAATATAAGAAGTATCCGTCCTTGAATGAAAATCAGAAGTATTGCCTCTGTTCATGCGAAATTATTACTTCATTTTTGGTGAGAATTCTTGTCCATTTTAGAAATGATTCTTGCCGAGAAGATAAAGAACATAAAATGTTTTCTTGGTAATCCACGGTTGCCTCTGTTCTTTATCCATAGAGGAAGAATCCTTGAGAAAATGTTAAATGAACGAATTGCCTCTGCCTCATTTGATAAAATAATCATATTCTGCGAAATAATCACTTCTCATGCGAAATTTTGGAATAGTCTGCGAGATGCTAAATGAGTTTGCAAATTCCTGAATGTTTCTGCGAGATTATGAATACTACCGAGATGAATAGTCCAGTGATGAATAGTACTGAATAGTGCCGCGATGAATAGTGATGAATATTTCTGCGAGTTTGTAGATAATCCTCTTGAGGGACTCTGAATAATACTTCTGAGTAATTCTGATAGTACTTGCTATCTCTCTTGCGATGAGCAAATCTTTCCTGCATTCTTAAAAGAAAATAATTAAGTTTGAAATTATTCTATTGGTCTTATTTTTCCTTCCTAATTAAAGGTCTTATTTTGCCAATTTTTCTTTTTGCGACAAAATCGCAGGACGTCTTTACATTTGCATGTATTGACCCATTGATCTTGCCTTATCTTTATTCCTTGATTGTATTGCGACAATATGACAAGTCTAAGCTCCCTCGCGAGATCAAAGCCTCATGACATTGCCGTCTTGCGATGAAATCGCATGACGTCTTTACACTTTCATGTAAAAACCCATTGATCTCATCTTAACATTTCTCTTGTGGATTGTTTCCTCTGTATAATTTACGTCACGCAACAATATGACAGGTCTAAATGTTCTTGCGATCATAAAGCCCCGTGACATTGCCGTCTTAAGACACTTATCAGCTCCCTAATGGAGGGTGCCACCCTTATCTCCCCCCTGGTTGCCCCTTCAAGGAGGGAACATCGTCCATACAAGACTAGCTCCTCCCATCCAGATTTACCAACAACCAGCTATTTTCACAGCCTCTTGTCCTTTATGCCTATATGGCTTATAGTTACAAGACTTCACCCTAGGTGGGGTTTTCTTCAGGCCAAGTGCATCATAGCCAAGACTTACCAAGAATGGCAAGGGAGTTTCATACGCCCTTGGCACCCTTGGCTCAACCGTGTACCTCGGCGCCTTGGTCATACTTTGCACTTCTTGGAAGAGATTCTCGGTCGTCCAACCAGGGTATAACCATATATAGTTGGAAATCCAAGATCTCTCTCCCGGATAGGTTTTCTTTAACCCCAACATATGCATGACTCAGGATCCAGCAGCGGTATAACCTTACCCCTGAATCATGTCAAGAGATACCCCCTCCTATGACGCGCTATTAGGTCTTACATTTGCCTCTTTCGAAATTTTATTCGCGAACTAAGGTGCATGCCATAAAGGTTCGTCTCATTCTTATGTCTCTGCGAAATTTTATTCGCGTTTCTTCATATTCTCGCGTTTCTTCATTCTTTCATTTCTGTCATTTCTTTCTTCATTCTCATAACATCATTTTTGAAGTAAATATTCTTTAAAATCTTTTGAAATCTTAGAAATATTTTTTGAAATCTTGTGATTGTATCGCATTTGTTATATCAAAAATCTTTTTCTGTAAAAGAAATATTCTAGAGAAATCTTGCGATTATATTGCATTTTTAAATCAAAAATCTTCCGTAAAAGAAATTTTCTAAAGAAATATATAAATTTAATGTTCTCGGTTTTTTGTAATTTTGAAGTCTTTGTAATCTTGCGAGGGTATCGCTGTTTTGGAAATGAAATCAAAAAATTTTGAAATCTTAAAAATCTTTGCGATAGTTTCATTTACTGAAATTTTTGAAATCTTTGAAATTTTTTGAAATCTATAAATTTTTTGCGATGATTTCACCTTTTGTAATCTTTGATAATCTTTGAAATCTTAGGAATTTTAGAAATCTTGCGATTAAATCGCTTTTGGCAAATTGAATCAAAAGTTTTTGATTTTTTTTTTGATTTTTTTTTATAAATCTTAGAAATGTTCTTTGAAATCTTGCGATAAGATAAACCAAAAATTTTCATTTTCTGTAAGTAAAATATTCAAGGAAGTGGTACTTAGCTTTTTGGCGATTTTCTGTGGTTGCCGTCTCTCGCGAAGTATTTGATGTGCTCGTGAAATAAGAAGGAATGAGAAATGAACTCTTGACTCGTCTCTCGCATCATGCCAATCGTTCTAACCCTTCTCTTGTGAAATTAACTCGCGAAGTAATCATCAACTTTCTTCTTTGCGAAAAGACTTCGCGAAATAATCAAAGATTCTTGATATTTTCTTTACTGTTGAATGAACTTTATTGGGCTTGGAAGAATTGTCTTGTATGCTACTCATCTCTTCTTCACACTGGTATTTTGGGAAGAAGTATACACTTTGCGAGTTACACAAATATCTTTAAGGTTTTCATTCTCGCTGCAAGGTACATGTTTGTAACATAAACATTTCAAAGCAAAAAATTATTTGCGATGGAGAAGACCCGAACCCGCGATCTTATACTTGTAATCTATCTCCCAGACCAATTGTGCAAATTCATGTTTGTGTTGATCCAGTAAGCTTCGCACAATTTATCATCTTGTTACTGCCTTTGTAATTTCAACTAACTCTGCCCATGAACTTCTTATTTTGAAATTCCTTTTCTCCCTGTAACTTCTTTTCTTCGCTGGTATTTTATTCCCTCGCTGGTATCATCTACTTATTCCTTTGTAATCCATAAGATCCTTTAACATTTGCTCCCATTATAATCTTGAGTTTGATTATAATTATTAATCTTCTTTGTTTGTCCTACAGTTTTTCTACGTAAACAACATTTTATACTAAATAAGTAATCTACAGATTACATTTTGTACGTTTACTATTCTTTGATGACGAGAAGCATATTCAATGAATTACATTTTGTACGTTTATAATTTTAGTACGTAATCGTCTTTGCTGACGAGAACATCTCCATACAAGTACGTAATCTACTTTGGTCCTACATAACTCTTTCCTTCAATAATAAATAAGTACGTTAAACTTTTTTGCTGGTTTCTGACTTTGCAGAAATTCTTCCTCCTTCGAACCATCTGTTTCGGTTAATTTTTGTTGATTTTTGTCTCTTGTGTAGTGATGAGAAATATTCCGCTTCAACAAAGATATTCAAATGTAGAATTTCATCATATTCCGCGATGTCTCTCGCAAGATATTTCATTTGAAAAACAAATATGAAGTTTTGTGTAGTGTTGTAAAGAAGAAGGAGATGACGTCCTGACTAAAGACGTTTGGCTCCCCATGAGGAAAGAATGATGATAACCATTTTCATTTGATTTTTGGTAAAGTTTGGCTCTCGCTGGTTGAGTTGGATTGACTCCTTGGGCCTCAACTAGTTTACTTGGTTCTTCGCAGAAATGAGTAAGTTGAACTACTTCCTCTTAGTAGAACTATAACATTCACATTCTTGGCTCTTCGCAGAAACTTTACCTCTGTTTACTATTCATTTTCCTTCTTTTTTTCGTTGAATTAATCAGGTTTTTCTAATGATGAGTAAAGATTTCTTTCCTCGCTATTGTTTTCATCTGTGCATGTATATTTTTCTGGCGTCAAAATGTAGCTGATTATCTTATAACTCGTTCCTCGCTAATGATTTTCTGGCGAGATTAGCAATTGTTTCTCTCATCGTAAAGAACATCCTTATAAGAATTTACTATTATAACTCGTGGTTGGCGATATTTTTTTTGTGCCTGAGTAACTGCCTCATTTGTGAACGCTCGTGGTTTCTCTTCTATCGTCTGTTTTCTCTCTGGTTGTTAATGACTCGTGTCTAGAAAGATATTCATTCAATCTTACTGTTTGATTTTGTCTGCATCCTCATATTCATTCGTTGGTAATTTTGTCTTCTATCTTTACGCTTGTATTTCTCATGGCATTTGTTGATTGAGAATATAAATCTCTCATCTAAACTTCCGCAGTCTATTTTGAAGCTTATAGATCCTAGGAACTCTAATTCTCACGATAGACAAAGATATATCCTATTAAGGTTAAATTCCACTTAATTTCATTGATGGTGTATGTTTCTTTCGATCTGCTCCTGTACAAAATCACCTGTAGTTGATGGGCACATGTAGTTTTCTTGTCCATTTCTCCATGCTGCGAACTTGTGAGATCATTTCTTCGCAAGAAAACTTTGTGTCTTCGATGGTCATTGCATTTTGGCGTTGTTGCTCGCGGCAATACAAAAGATTTTAATTATTGCTTTCTTTGTAGGAGAAAAATATATTGTGAGTCATTTGGCTGAGAAATGATAGTTCCGTATTCCTCCTCGCAGAAATTTTGCTAGAACCTTGCACAACACGTTTCTATCGCCATAGCTCTCTTAATATCTACGATGATTTGAAACTTTTTGAAAATACCGTATAGCATTTGTACTGCTGGCCTTCCTATTAACAGCTTACACCTGAAACAATGAAACAAATATTTTATTATTTTGTGTATCCACTTTGCTCGCTGATTTTGATCAAGCTGCTGCCAATCTTTCATATGGTATCTACTTCGCATAAATGTATTGTTTAAACTTCCAAATCCTTCTTTTTCTTCTTGAATTCTTCTTCACATGGACTGGGTTGGTATGAGAATATCTTCTCTTCTTCTTTGGCCTGACTGTAGTTTTATCCGCGATCAACATAAATACTCCTGCGATGCTCGCAGTGTAATTTGACCATTGTATATCTTCTAAATTTTGCTGGAATTAATTACTACAATGAAAATCTGAATTTGCACTCTTCCTCTCATCGCCTACAATATTCTTTAGAGATTGGTGTCGTTTCTTTGTAAATTTCAACTTTCTAATATAGATGAGAGTGTGTTCTTCGCTGCAAACAACCAATTGATTTAATTAGTAATCTATTTAACTTTAAAATATCATTGCTACTCAATTTTTTTTAAGAAGATTCATAAATGTTTACTTCGCAGACTTAATTTGAAAGATCAAAATTACGATTAAAATCTAGTTCTACGGGTGTAAATTTACGATCAAAATTCGTTTTAATTCAAAGTATCAACCCAAAACCAATTTTTGTGCAAAACAAATTTTGATAGTTAAAAATTCAAAATCTTCCAGATCCAGATTATTAACATATAATTAAAGAGATAAGAAAAAATTTGTCCTATTTGAACAGTTTAGTTTATGCCGAGTCATTTTATTTCATTCCTATAAAGATTCCTTCAAATCTGTTACTGCTTTCCAATATTTCTGCTTCTCTTTCTATGTATACATTTCTCTTAACCGGTCTTGCTGTTCGTCATCGTTCATTTTTCTTAAATTGTCGTTTGTTAGTGGAGAATGTGAACTTCTCGCCTAAAACTTCCATATTTTTCCCTATATCTCATAAATCCAATTGAATTCATCATCAACAATTGCTAATTTCTCTTGATCTTCTTCAATCCAACAAGCAGGTAGTGTTTCTAGCGCCAAAATGTAATTGCAGGTTTGCCCACAACACACCCCTTGTAATATCTTGATAATAATCCCTTAATCTAAACTAATTTGATATTAAAATTATGCTTAAAATTCTAAAAATTGTAAATAGACACACGGATTTTTACATGGTTCGATCAATTTGATCTACATCCATGGTTCTTCACTATGATTGTTATAATTTACATGTGATTTTACATTGATAATATCCATTAATGGAGTTCTAGATCTAGTTTTGGGAAAGAAGATGATAAAGAAAAATACATTCTCTCTCTCTCTAAAATCTTTCTGGAAAACATTTTTCTCTCTTCTAAAATTGTCTCTCTCCTCAAGACTCTCTCAACTCTAAAAAAAATACATCATCATTTCTTGAATCCATTGGATCTCTATTTATAGGAAACTATATAATTGGTGACAACTAAGCTTTCCTCTAATTTTGGATATCATTCGCGATATTATCACAGTAGCTATAATATTCCTTCTCGCAAGCATTGTAACCATCGCCAGTTAATGATGTTCTTTTTGTGTTTCTTCCATCGTCAATTGTTCTGTCACTATTTTGTGACACTCGCAAAGTGTTGTTGGAGAATTCGTTGTAACGCTCGCAGAAATGTCGTTAATCTCTCGTGAACATAATTGTAGCGATATTCTGGTCCTACATTGTTAGTACTTAATTTTTATATTATGTGTTTGTAGGTATTTTTGAGAAATAAACTTCTATGTAAAATTTGGCTTAAAAAGTGTTGAAGGCATCCAGGAAAATTGATAAAGCCCAGCTTTGAATAAGGGCACTCTCAGCAAGTTTGGATTATTGGCTTTAAAATTGTAAAAGACCCCCATGTTTTGAATAGGGGAATCCCTTCTTCACCAGGTAAAAAAAAATGGCGGGAAAAACTATTTTCAACTGCGAATATTTTTGGACGCGATTTTGACACAATTTTCTTAGGTATTTTCAAGATTATTGATTGGTATTTGTTTGTCATGATAAAACATGGATGGTAATTGTGTTGGAATTAAAAAAGGAGAAGATTTCTGTTTATTTTCGATAAAACAGGTAAGGTGAATATCTCAGGTTAGTTATTTTATATTTCGTGCAACTTGGGAGGAGATAAACTCTTCTAAGATTCGTATCTATCAAACTAGGAGAGTTTTGACAACTCAGAAGACACAGAGAGAGGGAAAAAAAGATAATTATTTCCATAAGAAGAGATATTTCTAGGATATTTACCCTAGATTTGGGTCTGTGGTGTATATGTGGGGAGATGTCGAGTCATAAAGGGGAAAAAGATAGATTGGAGAGAGGCTCTTAACAACGACAACTTTTACCGCTAGAAATTTGTGTGGCTCGAAATCATCAGAAGATGTTTGAATCCAGTAAAGTCTAAAAACAAGTATCAACGAAAGAACGGATGAACACAACTAGCAGTTCTAGCAATTCTAGCTTTACTAACATCAATTTCCTAAAGTTTGTCATCAATTTCCTCATCAATTTGTGCATTCACCTTGCCATCACCATTACTAAAGATTTTCTCCAAAGGAAAAACAACAAATTTTGCATTCAAAGCAACAAAACAAGTCTCAAACATAATACTATCTTGGATTCCATTGTTACAAACCAAAACATCAAAACCTTCTACCAACATTGTCACCATTACACCCAGTTAAAAGACTTCACTGAGCTCATTCAACAAAGACATTTCATCACCTATTTCACAGATACATCCCAAACCACATACTACAAACAAAAAACATAAGAACTAAAACATCATACTACAAATTCCGACCGAAAAGAGAAAAAAACCAAGAGCAAGAAACTTTCTATCACCCACAATAACAGATTCAAGAAGTTGGGTAGACAAGGAAATCACCAGGCAAGACATTTCACAAAAACCTTGTTAATCATCTTCAGACTTTATAAACATCCAAAAAAATTAGCTTCTTCCGGTAACTTTGTGGCTCTCACCACACATCTTGCTACCCTCCGTCCTTTCACCGCTCACTATCTTCACTGTCAGATGGAGCAGGAGAAGTTCCACTGGAATCTGTATCACCATCCATACCATTATCACCATAATAAGCTTTCACACTTACACTCAAGCGTATCGGCTCTCCTTCGTTCATGGTGCGTGAGAAGATTTTTGGGTTGGCTAGTTCATATGCAAAGCGATTATGCAAATGTTCTTCATCATAAATAATCTCTCCATCCCCTTTTCCTTCACTTCCTTTATCTTCTTCATCTGTATCTATATCATTGGCCTCCACCCCATAATATTTTTCAATATCTGCTTCAACCCCATCAGATGAATCATAATCCTCTTTTGTCATGCTTCCATAGTTGGGTGTCTTGGCACTTCTGAAATCTCTCTTCTCTTGTTGCTCCTCCCACTCCCCATTTTTCCTTTCTCTCCGATCATAGAATTTAGGCAACTAGGCTTCATACACTCTCTCACGTCTTTTCGCCTCGTGTTCTCTCTTTTGAGTAGCTTTCTCCTCTTCCCTATGTTGGTTTTGCAACTGCAACTGCCTTTCAATATCTAAGAGAACAATCCCCTGCATTTTCTGTAATTCCTCGAACCTTAATGTTCTCAAAAGAGATTTGGCAAACTCAAACTCTGGAGATTCTGGAGATGCTACTGGGGAGGTTTGTGATGACCCTGCTGGAGTTCTTTCATTATCATTACCCCGTGAATATTCTCCGGCCATTTCTTATCTCTGTTAAACTTTACCTAAACTTTTCCTATTATGGTGAAATTTCTATAATTCTTTATTTACTTGGTTTTTGTGAATTACCCCCTCAAACCCCCTCTTATAGCCACCAAAATACCTATTCATTACCATTTAAGACGCTTGGTTAAGCGTCATGTCGCTTTTTTTACCACGCCTCTTTAAATCCATGCGTCTGATTTTACCACTTCAAATCATAATTACACTACCAAGACCAATTTTCAACACCTAAAACTCATTAAAATCTCTACACCCTATGGAACCGCTATTAATAGAACTTTTGGATTTTATCTTTGGGGTCTAATTAACAATTCTTGTTGCATGCAGATTGGGAGATGGCAGCATCAGTTGGGAGGCACCGCTGCAGACTGGGGCATATTTTCCAGGAACTGTGCTAGTCCACCATCCAGAAAAATTGGCCTAACTCACAACACTACAACCCCACCCTCTCACCATTTCATAAAGGAAATTTTCCCTCATTTTCCTACCATTATTACTCTTGGAATTTTACACCATCACCCCATCGTCACTGCTAAAGATGAAAAACAAAATACATACTCAACAACCATCCACCCCTATTCCAAACTATCCCTAAGTAACCATTATATCATCATAATCCACACTCTATCATGGTTCTCATCCTATAATACTCACGTGAATACCTTAAAGCAAAGTCAAATTCAAAAGTCTGTTAATAAAAGTGACTTACCAGTTAACAAGCATCTCACTCAAAGTACTACTGATAACCTCTTTCTTGTAATCTTGCATCAAAAAGACCCTGAATTCTGTTTTGATTTTAGTCAACATTATTCTCATTCCTTTTTTAAGGTTCAAATTCAAAAAACTACATATCTCTCTAACTCAGCCCTTTTCTATTTTGCCTGCTCCATATACCAACACAATATTCAGCAGAACTCTTTCTCATTATTTATCAATTTGATAATAGTTACCGGGAATCCTAAGTTCACCCAAATATCTGAAATATATATTCTCATCACTTTCATTATGGAAAACACATCTTTTCCTGAGAAATCTCATACTCTTAATCTTGATATCCAAGCTCTTTCCTCCCAAATGTCTGAAAAGTTAAACCTTCCTTCATCCCTTACTAAACCTGTTTTTATTGACAAGAGAGTTATTCTAGATGAAGTTGATACTAATTGGAAATGGTGTATGGACGGCTACATATGCTGTGAAACTCTTATCCCAACTGCCTCAATCAGACACTATATTTGAAATAATTGGCCTTTAGCTCAACACCCTTCTATTACCACTTTCAATGGTCAAAGAAATAAAGTTCTAATCCATTTCACCTCAGAGGAGGACTTCAACATAATTAATTCATAAAACCTTGGTTTATATGTGGTTATCTCTCAGTCCTGAAGTTGTGCCAGTTGAAGGCTGGCTTCCAAATCAACAAATCACTTTTGATGAAGAGATTATGTGGTTCATATTTGCAATATACCAAATCAATGCACATAATTTGAGGATCTGAAGCTTCTTACCAAAGATATGGGTGTTCTCATTGAAGCTCAGAACCCATTTGGCAAGCACCCTCATAAGAAGAACGTTAAAGTCTGTATCAGATTTCCAATCCAGAAAGCTCTACCAACAGGCATTCCCCTTTTCACTAATGGAAGAAATGAACCTTTTCTTATTGAATGCAGATATATCATAGTTCCAAGATACTTTTGTACCTCTTGTCTCATCCTTGATCACAAGGATCAAAACTTCCCTACTTGGGAGCTTAAACAAAAGAAAATCAAAGAATTGTATCTCAGCTGCAACAACTACAATATCCCAAGAGTTTCAAAGCTTATGATGCCATCTCTTATCAAAGATGCAAATACTTCATCTGCAAGTACTTCTGAGACTAACACTCAATATCCTGGGGATATTCAAGATACTCCTATGAGTCCACCTATTGAAGTTAAATCTAAGAGTAAATTTGTAGTAGTTGATCAAAGAATGGAAAACACTGCTCAACAAGTTTTGTCCAATACCTTTCAGATGGGTCCCTTTGTCAATAGATCCACTGCTTTGAAAATCTTTGATATTGGTCCTGTTCAAAAGCATACACCTCACATAGAAAATGGCTTGCCAATAATAGTTAAGCAACTTACCACTCAAAATGTTACTGTAACTGCCTCAGTTATTGGTTCTGAGTCAACTCCTAGTGGACCGATTTGTACTACCAACTCCTCAAGAAAATTCAAGACTGATGCTTTACCAAATATCAACCCTATTGTCACTAGAGGAGCTGTTAGTTCTGCTGAAAAAGATTCTATAACAAATATCAAAAGAAAGATCAATCCCAGGCCTGACCTGAGGAAGCGTACCAGAGATAATTCTAATGTTCTTGGTATTAATGCTATCTCTGAAGATCATACCTCAAGAGAGCCGGATTATGCTCATCTATGCTCTCCAATCACCAATCTGGGTGAATTACCAGATATTGACCTGTCCAATTGCTCCCTCAATACCCAAACTAGGTTCAACTCCTTTGGCACCTTCACAGTTCCTGCTGATACCTCCCCTAGTAAGCAATGGCGTCTGCAATAATTCACATCTCAATGATGCTAGTCCTAATCTGATTACGTCCCAAAGTTTTACTCAGAGTGGTAATGGATCCAATTCTTCTCTTGGAAGTGGTTCTGGCTCTCCCACCCAGGTAAATTCCATTACCAATCAACCTATTCTTGATAATTCAAACCTAATCTTTAATCAATTCCCTGTCAATAAAATAAATCTTATAGCATGGAACATTAGAGGATTTGGAAATAAATCAGCTAATAAAGAACTTAGCTTGCTTTGTAAAAATATTAACCCTGATATTATCTTTCTATCTGAGACCAAAATGGGTAAAGATTTGGCTGCTAGGAAACTAAAAAAAATGGGTTTTCCCTGTACCTTTAATGTCCCTAGTGTTGGTAGAAGTGGAGGTCTAGTGTTGGCTTGGAAAAAAAAATACATTTGAATGTTATATCTTCTAGCTTAAGGGGCATCTATGTGACTTCAACTGACATCATTCATTCTAAAACTTGCCACATTCATTTAGTGTATGGTGAACCTGATAGTTCTCTTAGAGCTTCTTTTAGGGAACAACAATGTCAGCAGACTATTGCTCCCATTGGTGAACCAGTTTTTGTCATTGGTGATTTTAACACTCTCCTAGGAACTGAGGATAAGAATGGTGGTCTAGAAGTGAATGATTCTGATTTTGATTTTTGATTTTTTTTTTGCTCTACTCACAGTTTGCATGATCCTAGGTTTTCTGGCCCAAGATTCACTTGGTCTAATATGCAACAAGGACCTGATCTAATTCTTGAAAGACTTGATAGATGTTTTCTTAACCAAATGGCCGAGGAGATTTGTCCTAAATTATGTGTTAACAATCTCCCGAGGGATTCTTCTGATCATTGTCCTATGCATATAGGCTTTAACTATGAGGAAAATAGTATGCCCAGGCCTTTTCATTTTATGGATATGTGGATAGAGGATCCTACCTGTAGAGATATCATTGCTAACTCCTGGTCTGTCAATGTAATACGCTCTCCTGCCTATAAACTAAAAGCCAAACTTCTGAACACTAAGAAGGGGCTTAGAGATTGGAACAAATATTCTTTTGGTAATATTCAATCTGATATATCTACCACTAGAAAAGACTTGTTAAATTTACAGATATTTAATCCCACTGATACCACCTCTACCTCTAGACTTAAAGCTAGATTAAAGTATCTCTACACCCTAAAGGAACTCTACTGGAAAGATAAGTCTAGAGAAGTCTGACTCATTGAGGGTGATAGAAATACTCCTTATTTTCATAAAGTTACTCTTTTCAGGAGAAAGAGGAATGCTATCAGCTGGATCAAGGATTCTAACAATGTTATTCTAACTGATAGAGATAGTATTAGAAACTCCTTTTTAAATAATTTCATCTCAACCCCAACAATTTCAGGAAGAAATCCTAAATGACCTCCCTGTTAAGTTTACTGCTGAGGATAATGATTTACTGAATATCCCCCTCACTGCTGAGGAAATCAAAAATATTGGTTTTTAAATGGGAGCTAAAAAAAACTCCTGGGCTAGATGGATTTACTGGTCTCTTCTACCAAAAACACTAGGATATATTGGGTGAAGCTGTGGTGGACATGACCCAGACTTGCTTTAGAACTGGTCATATTGCAAAAGTTTTCAACCATACCAACATAGCTCTTATCCCCAAAGTCCCACTGGCTGAGATGGTCAACCAATACAGACCCATTGGTCTATGTAACTTCATTTATAAAATTCTCTCTAAAACTCTTGCTAACAGACTCAAACCCTTTATGAACAACATTATATACCAAAATCAAAGTGCCTTCATACCAAAGAGGAGTTTTTCTGATAACATTATTCTTTCCAATGAAGCCATATATTCAGTCAATCATAATGACAAAGTTGAGGGCACTTCTGCTCTTAAACTTGATATGTCTAAGGCTTATGATAAATTGAAATGGGATTTTCTAGAAAACGTTCTGAGAAAAATGGGCTTAGCTGAAAACTGGATTTAACTCATAAATCAATGTGTGTCTACTGTCTCTTATTATGTTCTTATTAATGGTAGTCCTACTGGGTTTTTTCAACCTGAGAGAGGTCTAAGGCAAGGGGATCCTTTATCCACTTACCTTTATATTATCTGTGTTGGGGCTTTATCTTCTTATATATATAGTCTTCAAAGAAATGGTTCTCTTAAAGGTATAAATATTTGTAAAAATTCCCCTGAGATGACTCACCTCCTTTTTGCTGATGACTCTCTTCTATTTTCTTCTGCTACTACTGAAAATTTTAATGTTATAAAGAGTTATCATCAAAAGTACTGTCTTGCTTCTGGTCAGGAAATAAATTTTTAAAAGTCTGGTATTCTTTTTAGTAGAAAAATCCCTGAACATAGGAAAGCCATTTTAGCTAATATTTTGGATATCCAAAGCAGGGATTTGGGGGAGAAATATCTGGGTACCCCCACTGTTTTTCAATCTTCTAAAATTCAAACCCATATGAGCATTTTACAAGATGTGGATGCCAGAATAACTGTTTGGCTCCATAAACTTCTTTCTCAGGCTGCTAGAACTACTGTAAAACACATTGGACAGGCTACCCCCCTCTATCAAATGGGAGCTTTTCTAATCCCTAAGCACCTTTATAGACAGATGGATGCCCATCTCTGCAAGTTTTGGTGGGGAGAATCCTTAGATCCTAAAGATAAAAAGATTCATCTTTTGGGGTGGGATACTCTTTGCTCCCCTAAATCTGAAGGTGGTCTGGAATTTAGAAAAACTAAGTTAAATAATCTGGCTATGCTAGCTAGAAATGGCTGGAAAATCATTGAAAACCCTGACCGTATGTTAGCAATTTTTTTAAAAGTTAGGTATTTTCCTTGGACTGATTTCCTCAATCTAAGTATCCTCCCCATTTTTTCTTGTACTTGGAAATATCTTCATGCTATTAAGGAGTTGATCAAACCCTTTGTGTCATGGATTGTAGGAGATGGTAAATTTATCAACCCTTGGTGTGATAAATGGATACCAAGTTTAGGGTCTCCTATTCCTAACCCTTGTACTCCTCTAAATCCCAGATTAACTGTTGATTATTTCATTGATAATACTACTAGAACTTGGATTGTTTCTAGACTCACTACTCATTTTGATGATGCTTCTGTTAAGAATATTATCACAATTCCCTTAAGCCAGCTTTGCACTCCTAATAGGAGGGCTTGGGACCTCTCGAAGAATGGGAAATTTTCTTCTAAATATGCTTATTTGGGATTCAGAGGCTCTTACCCCTCTCCCTATAAGTCTCTTTGGTTACATATCTGGAAAATTAGAGTTCCTTACAGAATTCAACTTTTCCTTTGGAAAGCTGCTAAAAATGCCTTACCAGCTAGAAATGTTCTCCATACCAGAATGCTTATGCATCCTGTTGATTGTACCAGGTATAAGGATCCTCTTGAAACTATTATGCATGCTTTGGTTTTGTGTCCTTTCTCCTCAAAAGTTTGGTTTCTGTCTAAGTTTTGTATAAATACTGCTTTCTTTACTCAAAATAAAATTCAGCAGTGGCTTGTTTTCTGGTTGCTGGACAAAAACTCTAGATTACATGATGAGGTCAACAACTCTTTATTGCTATTCTATGGTCTATCTGGACTAGTAGAAATAAATTGGTTTTCCAAAACTTGTCTGAAACTCATAAATATGTCTTAGAAAGAGCTAAAGCTATGCTTCTTACTAGAAAGAATTCTGTTATAACCACTCTTTCTAGTTCTGTTGGCCTGAATCACAAATGGATGCCCCCTATGGTTGGATGGATCAAATATAACACTGATGGAGCCTATGATGACATCTCTTGAGATAATGGTGCAGGTTATGTGATGAGAGATCACACTAGTAAAGCTTACCTCTATGCTGCCTTGGTCTTTGAAGTCATGTCAGCTGAAGAAGCTGAAGATAGAGCTATCTGGGGAGTACTCAAGAAAGCTGTGGAACAGAAGATTACTCATATCATTGTTAAAAGTGATGCAAAAAAAATTGGTGGAACAATTCTCCTTAGGTATCTTTGATGGTGATTCTAGGACATATTTTATCTTTAAAGACATTCAACACTTTGCCTCTAGTTTAATTGCTTGTAATTATACTTTTCAACCTAGAATTTGTAACTCTATGCCTCATGCTTGGCAAAACAGAAAAAAACATCTATGTTCTGGTCTATGCCTCCTGCTTGGCTAGCTCCAGCAGTTGCAACTGACCTTTAGCCTGTTCCCAGGCCTTTGATTATAAAAAAAAAAAGAAAAAAAAAGAAGATAGATTGGAGAGAGTATAGAACAAGGAAAAAATAGATGCAGAGAGTTTCTGCCGCCCAGGCTATGATGTGACCCCTCTTCTCTTTTCGACACGTCCTATCTTTAAACATGATAACACTTTAAAAACTTGTTTTGATAAGTTTGATAATAGGAAATACAAGTGCTTATAACTACCGAAAAAACAAAACTACCAAAGAAACCGAAATTTTCTTTCCCCTAGTTTTTATCATCATTTTCCTTTTCCTAAATTATCGAAACTCTAAACAAAATTGCAGAACCTACCCAATCTTAGTAAATCCGACTAAAATCTAAGTGATCGTGGAGTCACAACACTAAAGAGAATCACTCGCCCGGCCAAGAGGAACAAAATAAATCTCAACCCTCCAAAGTAGGTAACTATTTATCAAACTTATGATTGATTAATTGTTTTCTGATTTCTTATCAATATTAATTTGATTAATAAAGTAATATTGAAAGCAAAGAAAAGGGGTGACTAAAATTGAAGTTAATTAGAGGATTATCATTCTAAGAAGAGGGTTTGATCAAGGGTCTAGTTAGAGGAACTAAATGCGTACAAAATAAGCCTCGAGACAACACCACAAGTTGATGAATCTGCAAATCATCAACTACAGGGAAAAATTAAAGATGATGGAAGGAGAAATATCAAAGGAAACCAAATCGCCATCCAAGATTTTTGCATTGTTTAATTTAATTTAATTTGCATTGTTTTGTTGCTGCAAATGGTTATTTCATGTCTCGGTGATTGATTGAATCAACTCAGATTTTTGGTGTTTGTGTTTATTGATATAACAGGAGCAACTTCCTTCATATTCACTAAATACCTATATGTTGGAGTTTTCATGGTTGCATTACTGCTCCAGTATGATAGTCAAAACTTGAGTATTACCCAAAACCTATTAATGCTTTATTTTGTTTGGAATACTATCAAGAGTATTCATGGATGCTTTTGTGCCACTTGACAACTCCATCATGGTCGATGTTAATTTCACGATAAGTAACTTGGAGTTCGGCCTGCACATTTGTTTTGGCTTGCTAATTAACAGTTTACGCCTCTACGGAATTCATGGATGCTATTTTAACAGTCCATGGAATACATGGACAATATTTTAACAAGTGCACAAAAAACCAAAGAAAAGTACATAAACTATAACCAACAACCAATCACCAACGGGATTCAAATAGAGTGGCAGTTCTAAAGCCATCTATAGCCATCCAAAAACAAAATCAAATCAAATGCAAATAGATTTAACAACCATCAAAACAGAGAAGGCTTTGGTGAATCACCTAATTAATAAGATCATTATTTAAAATCATAACACTGAAGCGACAACCCGTATTTGAAAAAAAAACAATTCTAATATTGAACATTTCCATCTTTTCCTAATGAAAATATGTCATCCCTAATAAAATTTGTCAAGTTTCATATTTCTCAATACAAGGGGAACCCCAAACGTTTTCATTAATAAATTCATAAGCCTCTGCGAATATGAATTCGTGCCCCACAGATGCAGCATATGTAGGAATTGCAACTTATGTGTCCATATTTTCCTATTGAAGCCCCTCGTTGCTTATTTATGCACCAGACCTCCATATACTGAGGTAATAAAGACCATTACAGGATTCATGGGTTTATTATAACCTGTAACAAGGTCCCCTTGAAAACATGGACTCAAATAAAGATGGGAGTTTATTGATAATAAAGATCATCATATCTGTCAACCTATCATGGCATGAGAACATAACAGGTTCAGGAGAAGAAAATACAACACATTGTACAACTACAAGTTTTTTGTATTATATTCATATAAATTTCATGTTGCGTTCTGATACCTCTAATCCTATGAAGCTAAGGCCTAGGACTAATCGAAGATGAGCACAAATTAAATTGGCGTTCAATTGCCTGAAATGCATTCACAGAGTGTATACATGCTTGAATAAGGTACGAGTATATTTATTTAAGTGGATGTCATGCTGTTAATACTAGTCCAGCAAGATGCTAGCAAGATTAAAAATCTGCAAAAAATCATAAAGTTTAGAACTAACAAGAAAGTTAGCAATGGAACCCAAATCAACACATCTAAATCTTCCCAAATATAAATCAGAAAGAAAAGCACCAAAAATAGCCAAGAAATTTGATGAATCTGTGACCACATGGACAAAATAGTTACCCTAGTGGCACTACGGTAATGGTACTCATTCATCAAATACAAAACCAAATTTGGTTGAATCCCATAACTTGCTACTTTCTCAATGCAACACACGTATTATCACAAATTGTTCCATCAAATTTCACTCAAGTCACTTATAAATCATTTTTTTTTTCTTCAATCAACATAAACTCAAAATTAATGATAAATATGGAACTTTTACCTATGATGAAAGGAAGGGTTATTAGGTCACCCTTTTTACTTATTTCTCTTCGTTTCTTTCAACATCACTTGATTAATCAAATTAAAGTTTGATAAGGAATTAGAAAACAAAATCAATCATTAGTATCGTAAAGAATTACTTACTTCGAAGGTTGAACTTTATTTCTTGTTAGGCGATGTTATGCAAATTTACAGTGTTCTACTTCAACTTCTTAAACAATCAATTAGGTTCTAGCCGTATTTTTCAAGGTCGGCAATGTTATGCAAATTTGCTTCACAGAGTTTTGATATTTTAAGAGAAAGAAAAAATGATATCTGACGACAAAAACTAGAGAATAAAAAAGTTTCCTTGTTTTAGGATAGTCACAATTTTTGTATAAGCGGTTAGAGTTTTTGTTAGAGCATTGCTCGGTCAAACTCGCATGTGTTGCTATCTCAAGTATGATTGTCAATGTTAGTGATCAAAACTATAAATTTTTGATTTCTAGTCTACTATAGCTAAGGTCTCGGACTAGGATAGAAATGTAGTTGAGCTCAAGAACTCCATGGCAATCATCATACAAGACGAAGGACTACTTAAGGAACCAGTGGATCTTCATCGACCAAAAGGTATGTGGAGACTTGAACTTATCTATCACTCAAAAGTCTATCTACTCTATCTCCTATCTTGAGACAAAAGTCGTTTTACTATATAAACTAAGAATATACACATGTGACATTTAGAGCTGAGTATATCTCGCTTATCTATTTCTCGAAATGTGTGTTGGTAAAGCTTTCGCTTTAGCCAAGTTCATGTTTGCCTAGTGACGAAAGTCATGTTATGTTTCAATCACTTTGAAATTGCTCTAAAGAAAACTAGTTTGTGAATAACAACTATATGACATCCTCTGAGAATGTTTCAATGATTGAAATGAGAGTTTAGACAATATAACCACTGGGGAATATAAAATTGTTGTGGCAACACATATATGTATAATTCCTTAGCACTTGAACCGAAGTTTGCGAACTTTGTTGATCAAGTGAAAACCGAAACTTGAGCAGTCAATCCAGTCCGCGAACGTGCATAGTTCTTGAACCCGAGAATTTCTGCTGGAGTTTGTGAACTCCAACCGGTTACTTGATCCACGAACCCAGTCCGCGAACTTGAGTGGTTATGTCTAAAAACGATGTTCGTGAAGTTATCTAAATTATCTAAGGAATGCTATTGCAAACCATGGATTTATAGTTCATGAATTGAGTCGAGTGAATCACATCATTTTTGCTTCAATTGTGTCTTATGTAGTACATAAGATCTCATAGCAATTGAACAACTCTCTAACTAGTTCATTTGAGTCATTTGGACTAGTTATGGTGAAGAAGAATATGGTTGATATGGAAGTTATCATTTGGCTAACCATTTGGTTGACTAATATTGAACCAACTATTGTACGCGTTTGGGTACGGTGACACAAACCCAAAATCTTCAAGTACATGTGTGTATGGCAAGCTAAGTTTTCGATCTAACGTTTGAGAGATATTAGCTTATATCTAATCAGGTTTTCATCTAACGGTGAATATTGAATGCTTTGTTACTAAGCTAACATTGATTGCAAACCCTGATTTGAAAGACTATATAAGAGAGAACTCAAGCAATTGGGAAACCTAATCCCCGCACATTCCGTGTGATATTAGTTTGCTAAGCTAGAGTCGATTCTCTTTTAACCTTTGGTTTTCTTCTTCTAAAACTAGGTTAACGACTTAAAGACTTCATTAGGATTGTGAAGCCAGACCGATACTAATTTTCCTGTAGTTGTGTGATCTGATCTTGTTGTTTCTATTGTACAAGTACAATTATAATAATTGGCTTGAGATTTCTATCTCCGATAGGAAAGATATAAAAGAAATCACAAACATCTTCGTCTCATCATTTGTGATTCCACAATATCTTTTTTCGCTGCGTTGATTAAGACCATTGTGAGGTGATTGATAAAACTGAGATGTTCTTCGGGAATATAAGTCTGGTTTTATTGATTGGTTCCTGTTCACCTTGATTTATCAAAAGACAAAACAAAACTCATAGGTTTATTCGTGGGAGACAGATTTATCTATCTTGTAGACTTTTCTGTGTGAGACAGATTTGTTTGCTAAAGTCTTCGACTTTGGGTCGTAGCGACTCTTGGTTGTGGGTGAGATCAGCTAAGGGAATCAAGTGTGCAGTACCCTGCTGGGATCAAAGATGTAGGAGCATAATTGTACCTTGGGTCAGTATGAGATTGATTGGGGTTCAACTACACTCCAGACCGAAGTTAATTTGGAGTATGCTAGTGTATCTAGCGGATTAATATATTATATGTTTAATCTGGACTAGGTCCCGGGGTTTTTCTGTATTTGCGATTTCTTCGTTAACAAAATTCTGGTGTCTGTGTTATTTCTTTTCCGTATTATATTTTGTTATATAATTGGAATAATACAGGATATGCGTTGTTCAATCAATTAGAATATCCGACCTTATTGGTTGTTGATTTAAATTGATTGACACTTGGATATTGGTCTTTGGTACCATCCAAGTTATCTCTCTTTGATTAGACTCGCGAATCACATTTTCTTGAGTAAATCAAATTGAGAGATTGATATAATAACTCCTTGAGTATTTTCTATTGTTTGAGTCTAGTTGATTATTTAGAAAACAACTCGGAGTTGTCCATACAGATTTCTAATCGAAATATTGGGTGAGGTTGTTAGACCTTACATGTCTATGTTTGTAGCGATCCGACTCTATGGACAAGAGTAGTATCTCTGATAAATATGTCACCAGAAATAAAAACTTTGTCTCGTTTAATTCTATTAAAGAGAAAGATTCCTCTATCTCAACCATAGATGAACCATATGTTCAAATTAGACAGATAGATCCTGACATGCGTTGTTCTGATTACAATTCAAAAGAGTCTGCTTCTCAAAATAAATGGGAAATAGATGAAGAGAGTAAGTTGATTCTAAATCTCGTTAGAATCCAAGCTGATAGACTCAATCAGATAAAACGACATGTCAGTGTTCTTCTTGGTATAATAAGAGACTACAAAACCAAAGAAAATACTGAAGATAATTCTTCATGTATGACACTTGATGCACGTCTTAAGAAGGATGTGTTAGAAATAGAACATCACTTGAGTAAGCTCTTTATTCAAGGATGCTCTAAGCAGTCCAATATACCAAGCACTTCTGCTACTTCTGAAAATGCTCCAGCACCAGAAGTAGAAATGAAGCCCCTTCCAATTAAAAAAGTTGTGTCAGTTTCCTCTAATTAAGGAAATTCTACACCATATGGAAGGAAGAAATCTCCTGACGAGAATGTTAAGACTAAACTTCCTAATCACTCGTGTGATCATAAAGTATGTCACTTTTGCGAAGCAAGTTAGACAAAAGAGAAACTCCAAATTGAATAAAAACTCGCTTGTTCAACTTCAACACACCTTAGACTTAATTCTCAAAGGTGTAACTGACATTCGTATGTCGAAACCCATTGGTTTTCATATGTACCATGTGTATGTTACCAGAAAGGTTAGTTCAATGAGTTCCTCAAATGTTCGAAAGCAGAATAAAAGTCTTAATAAGAATCGTCTGAGGAAAGACCAAGCTGTTGTTTCTGAAAATAACGTGTCTCTTGATTTGAGAAAAATTACAGGAGAAAGAAGGAAGAATGATGATATGAGAAATGACTTGATAAAGATAATTCAAGGCTACAAATAAATTGTCAACATGTTGTCTTCCTCCTCAAGTCAAGACTCTTCTGGTAAGAACTCAAACTATGTCTCATGTTTTGATGACAGTAAGTTTTATGATAATTTCTCAAATCAAAAGGAGTCTCTCTTAAAATTCATAAGGAAAAAGAGACTTGATCATAGACACAATTCCTTAGATGATCTCAAACCTCATACTTGTGCTAATTAATCATAAGGTTAGGAACTTGCTCATAAAAAATCCTGCTGAGCAAGATGTGTAAAAGTCAGGTGTACTTTGGCAATTTGCGTTTTGCCTAGTTGAGATATTCTCTTATTGTTTATAGCTAAACTAGTGCCTGCTGACAATATCTCCCAAAAAGTTTTTATAGTGTTTTTTGGTTATTTTCCCGTTAATTGCCTTGGGGTGCACTGTGTTCGAATGCGTACATGGGTTACCATTTCGAGTTTACAACTTGGAAACCCTAAAAAACCCTTCTTCTAAAACGAAACCTTTAAATAACTGACCTATTGAGTTACTTTAGTTCACGAACGCATACTCTAGGTCATTATCTGGGTTTTCAAGAATGTCCTCTTCTTCATCTCTCCATGGTGTTTTTGCTAAAGGATTTCTTGAGAAAGGTTTCAATGTTGAATTGAAAGGAAGGAAGAAAAGAACTCTTGTAGAAGATGATGTACCCAATGCCTCATGCTACTATGCCTACTCACATCAAGATGTTGAGAATGAGGATATGGTCTCTGCTGAAGTGGTTCATGACTTTCTTAAATACTTTGAGAAATCAAAACTGCAACTTGTTGATACAATGAAAGATCTTGATATGGTTAGAAGTGAGTTGAAAAAGGTTACTGCTGACCTTGGTCTCATGAAGACACATGTTAAAGAACTTTTCAACAAGGATATCTTCTCGGAAGACACAGTTGATATGAATCACAAGCTCAAAAATCTCGAAATCGGTGAAGCTGTAGAACGTGAACTTTAGCTCATGATCAGTTTCTAGTAACCTGAGTTCTTATTGTCTAGTAAATCTTCTATCGTTCTCTTTTGTTTAGAAGAATAACTAGTATTTTGGAATAGACATTATTGTGATTACACATAGCTATATCCAATGTTTTCATCTTCTTGTTTTTAGATTTTTTGGTTTAAAAATTCTAAGTTTGTTTGGAAGATGATGGTTGCAGTATTAATATTTATGGTTTTATATATTGCAATATTTTGATGGGATATGTGTGTTTACGTCCGTGAACTTTATTGTCCCATATTTTGTCAAAAGTAAAGTCGTTCGTGATACGATATGCAAATATTGATAAAAGGATGAATAGACTTTTGACAAACACAAAAGTTAAGCCTATATTGTCAATTATTGATGAAAGATAGGTTAAAATCTTTTGTGATTCAAGGATTATGTCTATTGTATGTCATTGTGCAAATGGTGATGGAAACATAGAATGAATCCTTGTGTTATCCACAGTATAGAGCTTTATTGATCCATATTATTGTTACTGTGAAGGCTCCATTGTGTATCTTATGTTGAGCACGATACGACTAAGTCGATTCCTTATTGGCATGGTTGGTTGTTCCATGAGATGCTATATGTTGAGCATTAAGAATTAAATTAATCAACTTGTGTGGTTATTTAGTTTGTATTCCATAAGTTTTCTTATGTTGAGTACATGTACGGTTAAGGTTGTCATGTCTTATGATAATCTTAGTCGGGGTTCCATAATCTCTTATGTTGAGCCCAAATGAACTAAATCAATCATCTAGTATGGTTATTTAGTTAGCACTCCATAAATTTCTTATGTTGAGCATCTCTTTTGACAGTGTTGGTTTTTCATGATTAACTTAGTCATTGCTCCATAGAATGCTCTTATGTCGAGTGTGGCCAATTAAATTGATTACTCTTGTAATTAGTTTGGTTGAGTATGAAAATTAGATTATTTACGAGTTTTCTTGTGATTAATCTAATTGATTTATTAAGTCTCCATAAGTTTACTTGTGTTGAGCATCTTTAGTCAAATTAATCTTGGTTCTCTTTGGTTAATTTGATTGAATATTTCTTGTTAGATTCCGAATTCATACTTGTATGTAATTTGTTGAGTTTAAAGAAATCCTTCTTTTATTTTTTGAAATTAAGGTCGCTCTTGTTGTTCCTTAGGGAATGACATATTATGGGGGAGAGTTCTTTTGAACTTGTGCTTAATTGCCAAATATTTGTGGGGAGTACGGCTGTGGAATATTAGAGGGGTTATCTTGTGTCTTTATAAACTCCTTGATGAATGCATTTAGCTTCAGCTTTATGATTGCATCTAAACAAGATGATACACATTTACCTTTGGTCATGAGATGTCTCTTACGGAAATTTCATTAGGATCCCATTCTTGTACCTTTGCCAATTTTATTGACAAAAAGGGGAGAATTAATATGTAGTTCACACTACAAATACATATGGTTTTCATATCATTATGTAAGGAGGAGTGGTTTCCATGTGAGATGGAGTATTGACTAAGGGGGAGTGAAGTATCACCATAGTATTGTTGTTAAAGTTGTGATGCAATTGGACTTTGACGCTATGTAATAATACTATGACATTGTATAACAATGATTGAGAACCGATGCTTTTCTCATTGTTATAGCTACTGATTTTCAACAACGATGATGCTAAACTTACAACCTTTGGGATCATTGGACTACTTGGAAGTGACGAAGATTTCGAGTATTGTTGAAGATTAGACATGTAGAATAGGAGCTACAAAGTTTATTTGTATATTTTTTGTATTCCATATGTATTAATAGTTTTGCCACTAAAATTGACAAAGGGGGGAGATTGTTAGAGCATTGCTCGGTCAAACTCGCATGCATTGCTATCTCAAGCATGTTTGTCAATGTTAGTGATCAAAACTATAAAGTCTTGATTTCTAGTCTACTATAGCTAAGGTCTCGGACTAGGATAGAAAGTGTAGTTGAGCTCAAGAACTCCATGGTAATCATCATACAAGACTAAGGACTACTCAAGGAACTAGTGGATCTTCATCGACTAAAGAATATGTGGAGACTTGAACTTATCTATCACTCAAAAGTCTATCTACTCTATCTCCTATCTTGAGACAAAAGTCGTTTGACTATATAGACTAAGAATATACCCATGTGACATTTCGATCTGAGTATATCTCGCTTATCTATTTATCTAAATGTGTGTTGGTAAAGATTTCGCTTTAGCCAAGTTAATCTTTGCCTAGTGACGAAAGTCATGTTATGTTTCAATCACTTTGGAAATTGCTCTGAAGAAAACAAGCTTGTGAATAACAACTATATGACGTACTCTGAGAATGTTCAATGATTGAAATGAGAGTTTAGACAATATAACCACTGGGGATATAAGCATTTTTGTGGTAACACATATATGTATAAGTCCTTAGCACTTGAACCGAAGTTTGCGAACTTTGTTGATCAAGTGAAAACCGGAACTTGAGCAGTCAATCCAGTCCGCGAATGTGCATAGTTCTCGAACCCGAGAATTTCTGCTGGAGTTTGTGAACTCCAACCGGTTACTTGAGTCCGCAAACCCAGTCCGCGAACTTGAGTGGTTATGTCTAAAAACGATGTTCGTGAAGTTATCTAAATTATCTAAGGAATGCTATTGCAAACCGTGGCTTTATAGTTCATGAATTGATTCGAGTGAATCACATCATTTTTGCTTCAATTATGTCTTGTGTAGTACATAAGATCTCATAGCAATTGAACAACTCTCTAACTAGTTCATTTGAGTCATTTGGACAAGTTATGGTGAAGAAGAATATGGTTGATATGGAAGTTATCATTTGGCTAACCATTTGGTTGACTAATATTGAACCAACTATTGTACACGTTTGGGTATGGTTACACAAACCCAAAATCGTCAAGTACATGTGTGTATGGAAAGCTAAGTTTTCGATCTAACGGTTGAGAGATATTAGCTTGTATCTAATCAGGTTTTCATCTAACGGTGAATATTGAATGCTTTGTTACTAAGCTAACATTGATTGCAAACCCTGATTTGAAAGACTATATAATGGAGAACTCTAGCAACTGGGAAACCTAATCCCCACACATTCTGTGTGATACTAGTTTGCTAAGCTAGAGTCGATTCTCCTTTAACCTTTGGTTTTCTTCTTCTAAAACCAAGTTAACGACTTAAATACTTCATTGGGATTGTGAAGCCAGACCGATACTACTTTTCTTGTAGTTGTGTGATCTGATCTTGCTGTTTCTATCGTACGAGTACAATTGTAATAATTTGCTTGAGATTTCTATCTCCGATAGGCAAGATATAAAATTAATCACAAACATCTTCGTCTCATCGTTTGTGATTCCACAATATCTTTTTTCGCTGCGTCGATTAAGACTATTGTGAGGTGATTGATAAAACTGAGTTGTTCTTCGAAAATATAAGTCTGGTTTTATTGTTGGTTCCTGTTCACCTTGATTTATCAAAATACAGAACAAAACTCATAGGTTTATTCGTGGGATACAGATTTATCTATCTTGTAGACTTTTCTATGTGAGACAAATTTGTTTGCTAAAGTCTTCGATTTTGGGTCGTAGTAACTCTTGGTTGTGGGTGAGATCAGATAAGGGAATCAAGTGCGCAGTATCCTGCTGGGATCAGAGACGTAGGAGCATAAATGAACATTGGATAAGTATGAGATTGATTGGGGTTCAACTACAGTCCAGGCCGAAGTTAATTTGGAGTAGGCTAGTGTCTGTAGCGACTTAATACAATGTATGTTTAATCTGGACTAGGTCCCGGGGTTTTTCTGCATTTGCGGTTTCCTCGTTAACAAAATTCTGGTGTCTGTGTTATTTCTTTTCCGCATTATATTTTGTTATATAATTGAAATAATACAGGTTGTGCGTTGTTCAATCAATTAGAATATCCGACCTTATTGGTTGTTGATTTAAATTGATTGACACTTGGATGTTGGTCTTTGGTACCATCCAAGTTATCTCTCTTTGATTAAACTCGTGAATCACATTTGCTTGAGTAAATCAAATTGAGAGATTGAGATAATAACTCCTTGAGTATTTTCTATTGATTGAGTCTAGTTGATTCTCTAGAAAATAACTCAGAGTTGTCTATACAGATTGCTAATAGAAATATTGGGTGAGGTTGTTAGACCTCCGCTTTTTCAGTTTTCTTTATCAAAAGGGGCGAGTTCTGCAACAGCATAAGAAGAAGATCAACATGCACCAGAAGATAATCATTTTTTGTAGTATCTTGTTCATATGTCGCAGTTGGTCTGCAATGCTTATAAACGTTGCAGTTTCCTTGTGTTATTATTTTTTGTTCTCTTATTTTCTTCTTTGTAAGCATTTTTGAGCTATGTTTTTATCGTTTGAGAGAGTGTTTTCTATGGAAGCTACACCCATCGCTGGGACAACATAGGAAGCCATTTTTCATGATTGACTGGTAACTATGATTAATTTTTTAACTATTTTGTATTGATCTTAATTGATTTATGATTATTTTTTTTGCATTAGTTATGATTTTGTTTGATGGTGTATGCTTAGACTTAGAGATTTTGATGTGCCATGATTAAGACTTACGTTTGATGTTTTAGAAATCTACTTTTTGCGAAGAATCAAAGTCAATAACATAAGCTATAATTTTTTAGAATAAATCTATGAATTACTTTATATGATTAATGGTGAAATCTTTAGTCTCATTTATTTTTTAATATTGATATCATCCTTTATTTATTTGTTAATTTAAATCAGAATTAGGTTTATAAGAAATCTTCACAAGTCCCAGTGAACAAACTATTTTTACCACTTTATTAAAACAAACATTAAACATGTGATGTGTATGTGATTTACTAAAATCTTAGAAATACTGCAAAAACATATCCGCTTACAATAATAATAATAATAATCTGACGGCCCAAATGTGGGTACTATATTTCATAGGTCCTCTTAAGCCCATAGGGTTTGTATTAAGTTTAGTCGTCGAGTTCAAGTCAAATTCCAAGTCTAGGAATACATCTAGAATGTATGTAACTTAGATAATATACTCCCTTGAGCTCTGGATCATTAAGAATGTGCTCTTCTTTTTTTTTCATTTTTTTTTTTGATAAGAAGACTATTAGAAGGGCTGTTCACTTTTCATAGGCTTTTGGCTTCGCTGAACTAATCTTCCCGATCTTGAGACAAATGAGATCAAATTCATTAGCATAAACGCGGATTTTTAAGATTCTCAATACCCATATTTCCTGAAGTGACACTTCGTTCCACTAGAAAGTGTTGACAAAGTCGAATGAAAGGCACCATATCGGGTGGTCAGTCGTCTTTACATGAGCCTCATCTCATGTGGGGGAATCATTATTTCAGAACCTCTCCCTCAAGGCTATAAATATGTAACCTTAGCCTCAAAACTAAAGATCCAACTTGAAAATTTTATCAATGAAATGCCTTTACGTCTCTATACTTGTATTTTATATTAATAGTGGGTTTGTCTCCACTAAGGTATGATTTCTAACGACTACACAAAAAATACAAGCCCAAATATATCTTTTTCTTCCACATTAATACTTGCAGCAATACGGGAGCACCACCCCTAACCACCGTCATTAGTCACGAACTCCTCGGATATAAATCTTTTTCAGTAAAGGATATTTTAAGGAGAAGAACTGCAAAACCATTGCGAATAAAACTGCTTGTTTTTGCGTAACACAATGTACAATTTTATTCCAAGCTATTAATCTACACTAGATAGTATCCCGTGCTTCGCACCGGGTAAACTTTCTTAATTTGTTTGTTCTTTGTCTTAACCTGTGTGCCATCCGGTGGTAATATATTTATTCGATAGGGGATTGTTAAACGGAAATGCTATTTAGCCCCATATCTGTATCGAGATTCGCATTCAGGTTCAGGTAGCGTTCACCATTTCCCTAATGTGGGGTTTAGATTATAGGGAGGAGAATAGGGAACTGAATATCACTGCCGATTGTTAAAACTATAATCTACACAAAGCAACCAACTGATACGGATGGGACTCTGGACTACAAACTCATTGGACTTTGACATGTAATTTACACTCAACAATCAACTAACCGCAAAAAAAAAAAAATTACTCTAAGAAAATAAGAGACTTAATAGAAGAAAAAAAAGTAGTACACATGACAGTGGAGTACATCAAATCACTAAAATAAACATTCAAATAGGGACTATTATCCAAGAGAACACAGATGCTTAGCATTATTTTAAAGATTTCGAAATTTAATTTAGCTTTCAAACTTGCTTTCTTAATCTAATCAAAATGGCATTCTGAGAATTCCTTTTAAAAGACAAACCCAAACTTACTCCGGCTTTAGCTCCATTGTATACAATTTATATCGGAATTGACAGAACCACAATAATCATAGAAATTTTTCCACCATATAATCCACTTTTTCTTTCGTTAGATTTTTTAGATTGCCAAGTTCCCACTAAACTTCTTCATTCGGGTTCCTCTAATCAAATGAAAATAAAATGTCAGATAAGGTTCTAAAAAAGTGGATAAGACATGCATATGTACATATTCATGAAAAAATGGCCACTACCTATAAAGTTCATTAAAACATATGACATGTTGATGCCAAGTAAAGTTTATGTATCAAACTAAAAGACCATTAAAGCTTGCTATTCGACATGAGTAAATTTGATGCTATATATACAGCAGCAGTAGTAGTAGTTAACCTGATAAGTATGTTTCTTTTTAAATCTCGGGAAGTCTAGGCGCTAGGCTTAGCGCCTCGCCTCGCCCATCACCTTTTACAACGTAGATGCATAGGTCATGAACACACCAAAACGGCTGTGTGATTCCGCTCATATAGTCATATGCATGCCATAGCCCATAGCCATGAATGTGGAGCTTCATGCCTGATGTGATGTATATCAGAAGCATGTAAAAAAATAATTTTTCATTGAACTCATACGTTATAACTGGCTGCAGATATCCTTATGACAGTAAACTCATGTCCACGGGATTTCAACTAAGACATAGCCCTTAGACATGAGACAATTGTAGAAGTTTACGGTTTGTGCTCTAAAAGAAAATCACAAAATCAAAATAAAAATACTAAGAGGAAAACAAAAATGAAAAAGAAGAATCTTAGACCCAACGTTACGGGTGCTTGACAAAACAATGGAGTGATAATCTAATTCAAAGATATAATTAAACTTCTTTAAGGCATCTAGTAGCTCACTCATTGAGGTGATCATACGTAGAACAAGCAGCCAATGTAAAGTGCACAGTTTTATTTTGCGGGAATCTCACGTTTAGGGTCTCTATGATGCAATCCGTCCCATGAAGAATATTAAAAATCCAATCGCCGAATATCACCAAAGTAACAAATTATACTGAAACGATGGATAAGTAAGTTACCTGAAATAGAGGAATAAGGTCTTGCTGAGATTACATAAATATAAGGAGATTTATACCTTTTCTTTCAAAACCTTCTAACCTGGGGTTGCATTCAGAAGAATAAGCAAGTCACATGTTTCATAAAAGGACAATATCATGGTAATTTTCCTAATCACAAACATCAAGCATTTGTTTTTTCATTATTAGAAACTATGACGACGTCCAAGCGAATTGGACAAAAAAGAAAGAAATTATAGTTCTATGAATTCCATCAAGGAAAATGCTTTTGTAAAAGATTTTTTCTTATGTTTAAAGCATGATATAAAAGAAAGTGATAACTTTCAATTACTATACAAAATCAAACAAATCAAAAATACAAATTTTCTCACTAAAGAACTAATGATTGAAGAGAGGCCGATGAATGTCCTTCAAAGAAAATTCTAGTTTATCGTTTTCCTTCTTTTAGTTTTTACTCCATTCCATATTTTCATTCTTCTTGGAAAGAGAAAAACTCAACTGAACACTGAATCAAAAATGTAGAGATCAAAAATTGAGAGATTAATACTGAGGAACAATTAATAACATATATTTAAAAAAAAAAAAACCCAATTATCAAAGCCACATGTAACTGCAAATACCCATTTTTCGAATATTCTAAATCGGCTGAGAGAAGAAAGCGAAAAAAAAAATGAAGAGGTAGAGATAGACATGCATAAAAACATAAATCACATATAAGAAACTAAAATCATAAATCACGGAGAAGGTACATTACCTAAACCTAAAAATTGTTCCAAATCAGTTAGATTTGGTCTTCAATTTTCTTGGATTTTGGATCGGGAGAGAGTAATTTTAATCCGTAAATTGTAATACAGGATGCTTAACTCGGGTAGAATGTGAGAAAGAAAACTAATCATATCTGGTCATGAACGAAGTGGGATAGTTGATAACATAAGTGGGTAGTTTTCTTAATAGAAGTTTGGAAGGTAAGAAGTGGGGTAGTTGTTTGGATACAGAAGGTGGAGGAACGGTGAATACCGTAACTCTCAAGTGGGGCCAAAATGAAGGAGGGAGCTCTATTTCTAAATAAACTCACCAGAATTTTCCATATAAGATTTTTGTAGGGTCAGAATGAATGAGAATTGAGTTTTGAGTTTCAATTATCATCTAGTTAGATTAATAGATAATAAACCTGGTTTAATTGGGGGCCTTACACATTAAATGGGGGCCGCACTAGATGACAGAAAATGTCTCCCAATAGAAATTTGGGTCACCCCTTATAAAAATATTTTTTAAATGGCTAAAATGCCCCTAAGTGATTATAGTTAAAATTTAATTAATTAGTGATAATCTTACTTAATTAGAGTTTAACTTCTTTTTTTTTTTGCCCAGATCAGTATGAAAAATCGTCAAGGTATTGAATTTTTCATTGACGACCCTAAACAGTCGTTAATGTTTAGACTGTTTCAGTGACGACTCTTAACTGTCGAAGATTCATTAATGGCGGAAATGTACGACAGTTTTGAGTCGTAAAGAAAAAAATCAATTCCTTGACGACCCTTTAAAAGAGTCGTTATTGTTTTATTACTTAAAGGACGACTGTAAACAGTCGTTACCGTTTTAGTAGTGTCGTTATACACAGTCGTTGGGATTCAAGAAGCGTCGTTAATGTACGACAGTTTAGAGTCGTCATATACATAATCAATTCTTTGACGACTCTAAACTGTCGTTAATGTCGTACAAAGGGTTGTTAGTTGGAAAAAAATTTTGTCAAGGGTAAAACAGTATATTCACTGTCGGATTAATACGCCCCAGAAAAATTTTGGGGTGTAAACAAAATGTCATGGCCCCCATTTAATGTGGAAGACCCCCAATTAAACCAGGATAATAAAGTGTCAATGCTTAAGAAATTTTGCGGGCTTTACCTTTAAATATTGGTAGTCGAAAGAGGGATTTTTTTTTTTTGATAATGTTAATAGTAAAGATCATGCAATTGAAAATATGACGATGAACCTGTTAATGAAGGTTTTGTGATGACACCATCACAACTCAAAGAACACTACCGATGACTATCGCCATCTAAAGAATTTGGTACAAAACCTGGTACACCGATGGTAACTACTGCAATATATACAGCTTGCCGGTGCAATGAATACGATTGCAAATATTTAATTTGATTGCTTTTCTATAACTTATTTGTTTTTATTACTTATGGACAAGCATGCAGGAACAACTTATGACAATAGGCTCAACCAAATTTTTTTTTTTTTTTTTTTATCGGTAAAGAAAAATGTATTGATCAAAAGAAGAGGGTATAAAAGAATTATACCACCCTCGCCAAAGTATAAAAAATGAAAAAGCAAAGTGCTCAAAACAAGCTAAGAGCACTAAGAGATGTCAAAATAAATTTTACACCAATTTCGCATCACTTTTTTTGAATCCACCTCCTCAAACTCTTTGAAAGCTAGTGACCAAGTAAACAAAACATACACCGCTTTAGAAACAACGGCCACAACCGTATTATGATCAGCTTTAAAGATTCTATCGTTTCTCTCCTTCCATAAACACCAAATAATAGCCACCGGAACTAATCTCCAAATTTCAGCTTTAGCCTTGTCAGTGAGATTGAGGTGCCACGCCTGAATAGCAGGAACCACATCAGCTGGCATTGCAGAGAGCCACTTTAACTTAGAATTGATACTGTCCCAAACTGTCTTTGCAAAAGCACAGTGAAGAAAAAGACGGGAGGCAGTTTCTGTGTTAGAACAAAAAATACAATTCTCAGGCACATCCATTCCCCTTCTCAACAACATGTCTCTAGTAGCTAATCTCTCATGAGCAATAAGCCATAAGAAAAACCCAAAAAATATTTTTTGGGTATAGATATAAAAGCCCTGTGAAACAGCCGGTGCCGTTTCGACATGGATCATTTCCTAGTAATCCATATTTCGTTTGATTGTGTTCTTATAATTATGGCCAGCAAGTAACCATGGCAATAGGCTCAACCAAAAAACCCTGATCCTTGAAGTTCTTTATCACGCATATAGCTATAAAAGCCTCAGGTACCTTGTGTAATATCCCGCGCCAAATTCCCTAGTCTTTTTTTTTTTTTTAAAGCATAAATTCCCTAGTCATACGGGTGTCTTGTTCCCCTAGTTTCGTAAATTCAAATAATTATGAGGCTGACAATTACTAGAGTTTACTTTAAAATAAATACAGTTTAACCTTAATAAATGAATGCCCTCGGGACAAAGAAAAAATATTCGTTTAACATGGTTATTTATTTATTGATAAATGAATATTTTCTTAATTAAGAAGTTAAATTGTATAAGAAAAGATGTACAAATGTACCTAGAGGGTATTGGTCATAATTCTTGCCCCCTAACACAACATCTAAAATTCAACCATGTGATGCTGGAATTATTCGAGCATTCAAAGTTCATTATCGGCGTCGTTTTATTTTAGCATCTTGCAAAGCCTTGAATTTGACCCACCAACTCTTGAAAACATTAACATTTTGGATGCTATTAATTTTTCTACTATGGCTTGGATATTTGATGTGACAGAAAAAACATTTGCAAATTGTTTCCTTCATTGTAAAATCCGGTTTGAAGATATTAATGTTCCCGAACCAGAAAATGGTCAATTAGAAAAAGATATCCATGGATCAACTGGTGTCATTTCTAATTTACGTTATAGAAATGTGATGGACGTTGAACACCTTTTAAACTATCCTAAAGAGAAAGATGCAGTTTTGGAATCTCCAACACGCCAAGAAATTATTGAGTCAGTAATGAATGATGAGAATGGTCATGAACCAGATGATAGTAGTGTTGTATCAAATGTGTCATCTAAAGATGCATTTCAAGAGATTGTCACTCTAAAAAATTACTTGCTACAACACGAACAAAATATTCCAGAAATTATGCAAGCATTGCATAAAATAAAGGGTGCGGTGCATTTTGGTTTGGGTGAAAGAAAAAGACAACCAACCATAAATCAATTTTTGCAGTTTATTTCTACATATATTTTTATGTAAAAATTTACTGATTATGTATTCTGGTTTATTCTTATATATGTTTTTTATATAAAATTTAGTGATTATACATTTGTATCTCCATAGGGCCTTTAAGGATTTGAATTTTTTTTTATTCATTAATGTATTAAGCGAGCTTATTCATGTATCACCTTGGCCCAAGTCGGGACCGGAAAAAATTATTCAATTGGTGATGTTATTTATTTATCGAACATTCGTTTATCGAGGTTGGACCGTAAAATTATTTTGAGCCTAAAAATAGGAAGAAAAAAAATTCGGGCATGTGCCCAAGTTTCCCGGTGTGCAACGGATGGACGGATGCGGATTAGGGATCACCCGCATCCAATCTATCAAAGTTGCGTATTTGGAGAATCCAACCGTGTCCAGCCCTCACCCGCGGATTTGACATCTACGGATTAGCGGGTGATACGGACCGGATGCGGATTAACCGCGCCTTTAGTCAAATAATAAATAAAACAAAACCTATCTCGATTGTCATTTTGCGTACCATATCTACCAAAATTGTTTCAGTTGCTTTCAAAAGCATCGCATCATTCTTAACTTGGCGAGCACAATAGACACTCATATTTCGTAACACAAAAGGCACACGTTCAAAATGTATAATGAACAATAACATCCTCAGTGTTCGGAACACCAATATCACTCAGCATTTCACCAAAAGATAAAAATAAAATCTTGTTCAGCAACGTGAACTAAGCACCGGGATGATAGCAGTGACTTCTAAAATCTCTACAACTATGCATCTTCATCTCCAATTCCTTTTTATCACCATGACTAATCAGTAAATTACTTTCAAAAATAGATTATTGGACGTGGTTTGAGTTAAATACGGACTGGAGTATTGAACAAATGTGGATTTTAATTTTGGAAACCGAACCATGATCAAGCAAACAAACAGCAAAGAATCTGATAAAACAAGAATTAAATTACAAACCTTATTGTAGTATAATATTAGGGAGAGAGAAGTGATAGACACTTTTTTGTGTCTGAATTGTACTGTCTCTATTGTTAGTCTCGATTTTTGTACTTATTATGATGTTTTTATGTTTGTATAGGTGTTTTTGGAGAAACACACTTGTGTGGAAAAAGTTGCTTAAAAAGTACTTTTTGGACCCCCGGAGTAAAGTGATAAAGGCACCCTCATTTTGGATAAGGACACCCCCAGAGAGGCAGCTGCTATTCGCACCCCTACTCTGGATAGGGGGTAACCTTTCTCTTCCACAGAAATTGGCGGGAAAACTGCAGGTTCAAATTTTGTTAGCAGCGAGAATTCCTGATATGCTTTTGGGAGATTTGTGAGGAGATTTAATCGCCCCAAGGAGTTGTAGTCACCCTGTTACGGTTAAACAGGGGTGGTAAGGTGTTTTGTTTCGACAAATTTGGGCTGCATCGTTGGATTGAAGCAAACAGAGGACACGAGTTCTTCATGGGTTATGTTTGTCTTACAGTGTGTTCATAACGTGTTATGTGTGTGTTTGGAGTATGTTGAGTTGCAACAAAGGCACTGTGGAGATAACAGAAGAGATTATACGCATAATTGACAGTTGCAGGCACAGACGCAGGCAAGAATGGAAAGAAAATATTTTCGAGAATATTTTTCTTCAATGCGAGTAATGGAAGATTTGCTGGAGTTATGGAGGAGTATTTTCGGTTCTGGAAGGCTATATAAGGTGGAGAGGAGCAGTAGAGCAGAGGAAGGAGAGTTTTAAGAAGAAAGGTGCGATAATCAGAGCTGCAGGAAATATTTTTCTGCTGCTGCATAGCTGAAGAACACGAAGAACATAAGACGCATATCATCTGTCTTTCATGATACAGTGATTGCGACAGTTTAAGAACAGTCTTATACGCTACAACGGAAACAAGAGTTTATATCTATCGTTCTTTGTAACAACCGAGTTTGTAACAGAAATAACTGTTACAAACCCGGTTTTCAATAGTTTCTCTCCTTTTTATCATTTGTAAACACCATTTGAGCAATGAAATCACCTTTAGAGCGTGTTTCCATGATGAGAAGCTAATCCCATCCTCTGGGGCGACGGAGGAAGCCAAGTTTCACAAATGTGGTAATTTTATCAATTCTTGGTATGACTATTTGCACTGTTATTTAATTGATTTATGAGTTTCATTGAATGGTTGTGATTACAATTGATGGGTCATGCTTAGCTTAGAAGTTTTGATGTCCCATGCTTTAGTTTTACACCCATTACTTTCGAAATCTACCTTAGGCAATGAACTAGAGTCAATAAAACTTTATCATTGAGCTTTTATTGTTTAGAATTGATATATGAACCATATGAGTGTGTAAATTGGTGGAATCCTAGCCCCGGTCTCTCCATATATTTTTAATCGAGTTTGTTATTTTTATTTATAAAAATTAAGTCTAAAAAATCTTCCTTCACAAGTCTCAACGAACTTTTTACTACAACATCATTGAAAATAATCATCAAGAAGAGGCAGGGAAAAAGAGAAGATACAATTGATAAGAGAGTTCTTAGGTTACATGGATATAATACATGGAGATGGGGAAACCAAAAGACATCTGTGTTGGGCCGCACATCTATGAGCCGTAGGCCCTGTAACACTCCCCCTTGTGCGGTTCAATAACAAAACTTTATACATAGTGCTTCACATATAGTGCTTTGAATGTATTTCTTCAAATGACGTCCTCTCCTTGATGGCTTGTGACTAAATCAATCGCCCCATTTAAAACTTTGACAAGTAAAAACCCAGTGGGATAAAACCTTGGTACATCTCTTCATATGTAGTACTTCACATGTTGTCTTGTATTTTACATGTAGTTCATCACATGCAATACGATCTTCAAAGATCGACGAGTCTAAGTTAATTGCCTCATTAAAACTTCGTCAGGAAAACCCCTGAGGGACAAAACCTGAACTAAAGAAAAAGAGTACAATACTAAGTAATCTTAGAACATAGTTGGATGTGTATATGTTGCTTCATTAAAACCTTGACAAGGAAAACCCAGTGGGATAAAACCTTGACGAAGGGAAAATAGTAAAACGTGACAGATGCAAGTAAAGGTGATCTATTGCAGATGTTCATGATGCGTGTCGTAACCACAACAAATTAATTAATATTTTACTACCTAATTAACAAGTAATATAGGGCAGTCAAGATCGATCCCACGAGGAGCAAAAGATTATTAGTTGTAAAATTGTCACAAAAGGGGGTATTGGTTCTAGAATTTATAAAGTAAAAGAAATAAACAAAGTAATTAAAAGTGTAAGTTGAATTCAATAAGAAAGAATAGATCAAGGAATCCTTCTTCGCTGCAAAACAATGATTCAAGTTATGTTCTTTTCCACTTTTTATTAGTCACAGATTATCACCAACCGTAGGATAGCAGGTTCGCTTAGATAACCCCAAAATTCCATATTTCACTGAGTAACAGGTCCGCTTAGTTATCAGATTCTATTCAAAAGAACCACCTTGAGGTTCGCTTACAAGATGTAATTCCCCGAACGCATTAAGATTTATGAACTTAGGTTTAGTACTAGTAGTTAGACTCGGTTCGCTTGGTCCACTTTCTAGCGTTGTTTTCACACACAATTTCTCCACGGAATCCCTCCGCAAGGTCTCGTGTTTTCTACTTGTGTAAAGAGTCAAGAAACTATTATGTATTCCCTAACTTTCACTAACTTTAGATTAAATTAACAAATCGATTTAGCGTGCACTCCAAACAACCTATCAATCAATCATAAACTTTAATATTAGTAAAAACAAACGATAATCATATGAAAAACTTCAAAGTAGAATTGAAACAAAACTCAAATCATATATTAAGAACCAGGAATTCATCCTCAATCAATAAAAAAATTAGCTACTCATAGTTTGGAGTTCACACAATAATATAATAATTAAGGAAGAAAGAAAAACTTATTGAAAAGATGATGGTTGCTCCTTCCTCCAATCCTTGTGCACTTTAACTCCTTCTCCAAAGTAGATGTGTCTAAAAAGTTGTAGAGAACTCCTTTATTTATAGGCTTCAATACTCTCCATATCTTTGTAGGAAAAGAATCCACATTCCATAAGAACACCACTTTCCCAATTTGAGCCATATTCCAATTTCTAGTCCAATTCTCCAAAACTTCCAAGTTTTCATCCAATTCCCAATTCTAAGTCCTCACACCCATGAGAGAAATCCACACAAAATTTTGCATTTTTGGCTCGCCGGAAAACTGGATTTTTGGCCGGAATTCAGCTGGAATCCGTCACTGCCGGCCACTTGAGATTCTCTGCCCGTTGAGGGAATATTCTGTCAGTCCACCGTTAGGACTAACGGTCAAGATAACGGTCTTCTGTTAGTTGACTAGGTCAAGGAAGAGTCAGCTCAATCAGCTATCTTAGTCAGAGCTGAGTGGTCTTAATCGGCTGAGTCACTGAGCTGGATCAGATCGGTCATCGCCGACACGAATTGAATCATCTAAGAAACGATTTCGGCAGAGTTTCGGCTGTTTACAGGACTACTCAGACCAAATTCAGGCCGATCTTTCTTCACTTCCATGTACACATTTTAGAATTCATTCAACACAGTTTGAGAACCCATTCTTCTTAGTTCTATTTTGAGCTATTTCCTTACAACAGTTCCTATACATACATCTAGGATTTATTCATTCATTCTTGCACTAAGTTGTTGCTTCAGATAGCTTCAATTCAGTAGCATCATCTCATACTTGCAATCAAACAGCAACTCAGGCCTCAACTGCATCAACAACTCCTCTTATTGGCATCATCGGAATCACCTTCATATCCAAACTACAGACCCTGGCATTATCAACAGCAACGCAACACTATCACATACCCATTTCATCAATTGACCTCTACCAGAAGTAGCCACCATCACTGCTTTTGAAATCCTTTGGATTCTTCAACTCTACTTCACCAATAACAATAATAATCAATCTTCTCATCTCTTCTGAAACAAAGTCAGAACCCACTTTGTAATTCAACCACATAACCAAACCTATCTCTGATTTCCTCAAATTCAGAAACAAAACCCCCCATTTCCGTTAGTCGCCATTAAAACCCTAGCTTCAAAAATTCATCCAACTTCATCAAATCGCAGTAAAGAAAAACCTATCATCATTCTTCACAGACTCAAACCCACCTTCGATTCAAGCAGTAGTACCTATTTTAGATCCAATTTCTCTGCTTCTGTTCGATCTTCAAATCCCCATCAGTATCAATATCAAACCCTAACTACTTCTCTATATCAGTTTCGATTTCTCACTCGAATTAGCAGCATCGTTATTTCTCGACTATCTCTGTTCTTGATGTCCTCTCTCAATTTCGGATTTAATCCGCCTCTTTTGATCGCCATAGAAGCAGCCGTTTCTCCTCTTTCTCTTTATTTCAGGTGCAAAAAATGATTGAAGCGAATGAGAGGTTCTCGAGATGTAGGGTTAGGGCATAGTAGGGGATGGCTAACGACACCCCAATGGATAAGCTAGGGGACACCCCAATGATAATTACACCCTCTAATAAATGATAAGGGATATCCTAGATGACAACCCCTTAACCATAGCTGGCCTGTCTATAGTGCTCTTCCAAAAGAGTTGCCCCTTAACCGTGGTTGGGCTCCAGATAGTGTTTACCCCGTGAAATGACAAATTTGCCCTTTTTGCTCAATTTTGGTGATTTCTCCTTCTTTTCGTCTGTGCGACTCCAGAGTACCTAATAACTCAAAAACACGCGTAAAATACATAATTTACTAGAAAAATAGCAAAGAAAGCATAAACTCTTATATAGTAAATTAGGTGTATTCTACACCTATCAAATTCCCCCACACTTAGACTTTGCTAGTCCTCGAGCAAATCAAACTCAAAACTTACAACTTCAAAGCGTTCTAGCGTCCCAAGCATCCAAAGAGATATGAGGACATAGAGTTTCTGCATGCTAGTAATAAGAAGTTAGAAATACTAAAGAACATATTCTCATTCTTAAATGTTGAGTGAGAAATAACCACACCATAATGAGAGAACGCGTGTTTGAGAAACGATCAATAAGCATTTCGCCTCGACTTCTGCCTCACCAAGAAGGGTTTTATGATAATTGCACTCAAAAAGACGGCTTTTTTATGGGTCTCACATGTGTGCAGGTAGGAATGAAGAGATAATTCCTGCAACACGTTGAATGGTGGGAAGGAAAACTTCCGAAATTTTGAAAAACCCACATCTTTTAACATTTTGAAAAACCATTTTTCTGACGATCTCTAAGAAAGGAAATCAACCACTTATATCGAGGATGAGATTACTTACTTACCTTCATATCTGATTGCCAATTATGATAACACCACTCTCACGGAATCCAATAGAAACGTCTTCCCCTCCTCGTCTTCATCTTCTTGGTCTTCGGCTTCAACTATTGATGATAAACTTTCAAATTTCGTAGATCCTCGACAATTTGTAACCTTTTTCCTTAAAATCCTTGTCGCTTGAAACTTCCTTATAGATTTTCCTTCCCCACGGCTTAAAAAACAAAAACAAAACAATAATAGATATTTCCCTTGTCTCATATTTTTTTATTTTTTTATTTTTTTTTTATGAATTTTTTTTTAGACAAGAGAAACAAAATACAAATCAAAGTGAAAAATAAAACCATTATGGCCGTGGAAAAGTACTTTACCGCTTGATTCTTCACAACTTGTATCGTCTCGAAATCATAAACTTCAATAATTCTCACCTTTTGATTTTCTTCGCTTTTGTAAATAAGTCTTCAACTTGAATATAGAATTACCTCATTGTATTGTAAGTCTTCAAAATATATGTAAAAATCTGCTCATTGTATGTTGCTTTACTTGAATATGAAATTTGCTCTTTTTCTTGTTTCATTGTTGCTTGCAAACCTTGAACCTTTTCAACTTTCCTTGTAGATTTTGATGTCGCTCCCTTGTTGTTGATGATTATGGTGCTTCTATGGACCCATTGTTGAGAGAATGGTGCTAACTGAAAATCGAACTACAAGAAGGAGGCTTTCATCCATAGACGTCACCCTCATGATTGACAAAAATTAGCACTCAAGAGATCAAAATAGTGCTGAAAATTGGTGTGAAATTGGGTAGCTCACCATTCTACCCGGAATTAACGTACTGTGACACACACTCAAAAGAAGCTCTTTAGTAAAGGAAGAATTTCTGGTCGGTGCCTTGGTTGATATGAAAATGGGTAGTCTCCACTAATGATTGATCAGCAACTCTAATAACTCACTTCTCCCTGCACCAAATTTGCATCGCCGGCATGATTAAATCCATTATTTAACACTCTAACAAGCAAGAAATCGAACGTAGTTCCCTAACATTTCCAAGTTCAATTATGTCGGTCAGAATTCTCTATGTAAACATACCTAGAAGTATGCTAGTGACTCTAAAATCTCTAAAAGTTGAAAATTTTATGCAATTTTTTTTATTTTTTTTATGCAAAAATATATGCTTAACCACTCCCCCACACTTAAACCTTACATTGTCCTCAATGTAATTGAATCGTCCAAGTAAAGTCAAGGTGGGAAATCTTAATATGATATGAAACAAGAAAAATAAACAAACAAAACAAAAATCAAATAAAGACAAAAGGATAAGAGATACAAAACCGGTGGATTGCCTCCCACTTAGCGCTTGTTTTAAAGTCGACGGCCCGACATAGCTCTTGCTTCACATTACTCCTCTAGAGGGAGCACATCTCGAAGTCCAATCACGTCCACATGCTCCGTTGGAAAGTTTTCATAATATGGCTTCAACCTATGGCCGTTGACTTTCAAGGGTTGTCCTGTTTTTCACTAACAATTTCAACTGCACCATGATCATAAACATTAGTAACAATAAATGGTCCCACCCAACGGGACTTAAGCTTACCCGGAAATAAACGTAAACGAGTATTGAATAAAAGAACTTTTTTCCCCACAACAAAACTTTTCCGAGAAATCATCTTGTCATGAAAAATCTTGGTATTTTCTTTGTAAATCCGGGCACTCTCGTAAGCATCATTACGTATCTCCTCTAGCTCATTTAGTTGTAACTTTCTTTGTTTCCCCGCTTCATCATACTCCATGTTGCATGTCTTTATCGCCCAATAAGCCTTATGTTCAAGTTCAACCGGAAGATGACAAGCTTTTCCATAAACCAACCTATATGGAGACATACCAATCGGTGTCTTGTACGCCGTTCTATACGCCCAAAGTGCATCATTGAGCTTAAAGCTCCAATCTTTCCTTGTGGTATTCACCGTTTTCTCAAGAATGGACTTGATCTCACGGTTTGAGATTTCAGTTTGTCCACTAGTTTGTGGATGGTAAGGCGTACCAATCTTGTGTGTTATGTTGTACTTCTTGAGGAGAGCGTGAAAAGACTTCTTGAAATGTGATCCTCCATCTCTTATCACCACTCTTGGTGTGCCGTGCCTAGTAAATATGTTTTCTCTTACAAAATCACAAACAACTTGAGAATCATTAGTTTTGGTGGCTCTAGCCTCCACCCATTTCGAAACATAATCTACGGCAAGAAGTATATAAAAGTTTCCATTCGAATTGACAAAAGGGCCCATAAAATCAATTCCCCACACATCAAAAATCTCTACGGCGAGAATTGGTGTGGTGGCATTTGATTTTGAGCACCTAGATTGCCCGTTCTTTGACATATATCACACGATTTACAAAAAACATATGAATCTTCAAACAAGGTGGGCCAATAAAATCCACTTTCAAGAACTTTGAGAGCGGTACGTTTAGAACCAAAATGGCCACCACAAGCAAAAGTATGACAAAAGGAGAGAATAGATTGAAATTCGTAGTTAGGTACGCACCTTCATATTATTTTATCAACGCCATATTTCCATAAGTATGGTTCATCCCACACATATTTCTTCGCTATCTTCTTAAGTTTCATCTTTTGGAAGTTGGAAATTGTACTAGGTACCTTTCTTGTCACCAAGTAATTCACTATATCTGCATACCAAGGTGTTGATTCTTCCAAGGAGAAAAGTTGTTCGTCCGGAAAGCGGTCTTGTAATGGAAGTTATTCGTGAGACATAACAAGTCTACTAAGATGATCCGCAACGGTATTCTCTACACCTTTCTTATCTCGAATTTCTATGTCGAACTCTTGTAGTAATAGGATCCACCGGATTAGTCTTGGCTTAGCTTCTTTCTTCTTTAGTAAGTATTTAAGTGCGGCATGATCGGAATACACAATAACCTTTGTATCCACCAAGTATGATCGAAATTTTTCCAATGCAAACACTATAGCCAATAACTCCTTTTCCATGGTAGAATAGTTGATTTGTGCATCATTAAGGGTCCTATATGCATAATATATAACATGGGACAACTTGTCCACTCTTTGACCCAAAACGGCTCCAACCGCATAATCACTAGCATCACACATTAGTTCAAATGGAAGATTCCAATCCGGTGACTTGATAATCGGCGCACTAGTCAACATTGCCTTCAATTTGTCAAAAGCATCCTTGCAATCCTTGTTGAAGTCAAAAGGTACCTCCTTTTGTAGTAACTTGCACATCGGCATGGATATTTTGGAGAAATCCTTGATAAATCGCCTATAGAAACCTGCATGTCCAAGAAAAGAACGAACCTCCCTCACCGGAGTGGGATATTGTAAGTTTCTTATTAAATATATCTTTGACTTGTCCACTTCGAGCCCTTGAGAAGACACAATATGACCAAGTACTATGCCATGGTTTACCATAAAATGACATTTCTCCCAATTAAGGACAAGGTTTGTGTCTATGCATCGTTTAAGAACTAGTTCAAGGTTGTTTAAACAACTATCAAAAGAATTGCCATAAACACTAAAGTCATCCATAAATACCTCGATAATGCGCTCCACGTAATCCGAGAATATACTTACCATGCATATTTGGAAAGTATCCGGTGCATTTCAAAGACCAAACGGCATCCGTATATACGCAAACGTTCCAAATGGACAAGTGAAAGTAATATTCTCTTGGTCCTCCGGTGTAATCACAATTTGGTTGTATCCCGAATAACTATCCAAGAAACAATAATACAAATGCCCCGCTAACCGCTCCAACATTTGATCAATGAAAGGTAAAGGAAAGTGATCCTTTCGGGTTGCAGAATTAAGCTTTCTATAGTCAATGCACACTCTCCAACCGGTTTGAACTCTTGTAGGAACAAGTTCATCGTATTGATTTCGAACAACCGTAACACCGGACTTCTTTGGCACCACTTGTACCGGACTAACCCACTTGCTATCGGAAATTGGGTAAATTACCCCCGCACTTAGCAATTTGAGTATCTCTTTCTTCACAACCTCCATCATGGGAGGATTAAGCCTACGTTGAGCATCACGTACCGGCTTCACATTCTCTTCCATTAGAATCCTATGCATGCACATGGATGGACTAATGCCTTTTATGTCCGCAATTGTCCAACCAATAGCCGTTTTGTGCTCTTTCAAGACTCTAAGCAAACGGTCTTCTTGTACCGGTGTGAGGTTCTTTGCAATAATCACCGGAAGCTCATCTCCATCTCCCAAGAACGCATACTTCAAATGGTTCGGAAGTGGCTTCAACTCTAGTTTAGGCGCCTTCACAATAGATGGTACAAGTAATTCATAATTCACGGGTAAAGAAATATAGGAAACATTACCCTTAGCTTCTTGTAATGCCGTCAAAGCACCACACGTCTCCACCAATTCCTTGGAAATTTCAACATCCAAGTTAGGCAAGCCGTGGACGTCCAATTCAATGCTCTTTTGCAACACCACATCAAGTTCTTCCTCTTGATTCAATTCCACCATTTGTTACACTAACGAACTAACCACATCAATGGAGTAAGCGGAATGCACATCACTTGGGTAGCGCATGGCTTCAAATATGTTGAAGTGTATTATTTCCTTGTCGAACTCCATAGTGAGTGTACCCTTATCAACATCAATCTTCGTCTTCGCGGTCTTCATAAATGGCCTCCCAAGAAGTAGAGAAGTAGACGAACGATTCTCATTGTTGCCCATATCCACCACAAAGAAATCCACCGGAAAAATTAACTCATTCACTTGCACTAGAACATCTTCTACAATTCCCTTTGGATAAATGTTAGACTTGTTTGCTAATTGGATAATAACTCTTGTCTCTTTCAACGGTCTAAGATTCAAGGAGTCATATATATCGGCCGACATCACACTAATGGAAGCTCCCAAATCAAGTAAAGCATGTTCAAACCTTTTCTTACCAATAGTAATTGGCACCGTGAAACCACCGGGATTCGTGCACTTTGTAGGCATCTTCTTCAAAAGCATAGCCGACACACTCTCTCCAACTTTAGTAATTTCATTATCAAGCAACCTATCCTTCTTTGTGCATAATTCCTTCATGAACTTAGCATACCTTGGCATTGTCCTAATGGCCTCGATGAAGGGGATGTTGATTTCTATCTTCTTGAAGATATCCATGAGTGCCTTGTCTTGAGATTCCTTCTTGGACTTAGCAAAACAACTAGCAAAAGGAGGTGGAGTAGTAAAAGTAGGAACCGGTTCCTTGGATTGGGCAGTTGGTGTTGAATTATCCTTTGGTACGGCTTCCTCCTTGTCTTTGACTACCTCTTCACTAGCTTCTTCATGATGACTCGGACTCTCTACTTGTCTTCCACTTCGTAAAGTAACCGCATTAACATTCTCTCTTGGGTTCACAAATGGTTGTGAAGGAAGTTTTTTGGATGTTTGAGCTTTCATTAAGTTCATATCGGTCGCCAATTATCCCATTTGAGTTTGTAAATCCTTGATTGCCGAACCGGTCCTTTGTTCCAAAGCTTTGATTGCCGAATCGGTCTTTTGTTGGTTTTGTTGTAACATAGAAGTGAAACCTTGCATGCTTTGCATTATCACATTCAACTTGTCATCATTCAAAGAATCTTGCTCCTTGACTTGTTGTGGTTGGAATTGTTGTTGTTGAGGTTAGAAACGTGATTGTTGGAATCCACCTTGTTGCGCATATGGATTAGGAGCCGCCGCTTGCTTGTTTGCATAGCTAAAGTTGGGATGATCCTTCCAACCGGGATTATAAGTATTTGAGTATAGATCGTACCTTGGCCTTTGATTTGGATATAAAGCATTTACTTGTTCGGTTTCATCATCCGGAATAATTACCGCGTCCAACCGTTGCACTACCCTCTCGATGTTGTTTAACCGTTGATCGGATTGTGAAGACGAGTCACTAACTTCATGCACCAACTTAACCATTGAATCACCTCTTGCATAGAATTGTTGCGAGTTTGCCTCCATACTTTTAATCAACTCGGTAGCTTCAACCACCGTCTTGTTCACTAGTGCACCACCACCGGCAGCGTCAAGAAGATATCTATCACTTGTTTGGAGACCTTCATAGAAGTATTGGATTATCATGGCGTCACTAAATTGATGGTGTGGACAACTTGCCACCAATCTCTTGTACCGGTCCCAACATTCATATAATGACTCTCCCACATGTTGTTTCATCCCACAAATCTCCTTGCGAATTTGAGTAGCCTTCGATGCGGGAAAATATCTCTCAAGGAAAATTTTCTTCATCCCATTCCATGTTGTGATACTTCCGGAAGGCAAATAGTACAACCATTCCTTAGCATTGCCCGCCAAAGAAAACGGAAAAGCTTTCAACTTTGCTCCATCCGCATTAATATCCGGTGGAAGCATGGCCATGACTATGGTATTGAAGTCCATAAGATGTTTGTTTGGGTCTTCATTCACCATGCCATGAAACTTTGGTAATTCTCTAATCAACCCGGGCTTGATCTCGCAAGTTGAGTTAGTTTGGATACACCATTGTTGAGTATCGATCTTGTGAGAAGCTAGGACCTTGAGTGTACGATCACCCATTGCTTCTTCTTCTATGTCCGAATCCGCGAACTCACTTGATGTAGAATGAGGAAGCGGAGTGTTAACCGCTCGAATGAAATCTTTTAGTTGAGTGCCGGATCGAAGACGTATTGGACTCGGCCTTCCCTTTTTAAGCATTCACCAAAGATATAGCACCTACAACAAGGTTCACAAAACTAAGTCAGATACGGTATAGAATCTAACAAAGCAAGAATAAAGCAAAAAGAAAAAATAGAAACAACTAAAATCGCCCATTTCTCCCCGGCAACGGCGCCAAAATTTGATGTGTGTCGTAACCACAACAAATTAATTAATATTTTACTACCTAATTAACAAGTAATATAGGGCAGTCAAGATCGATCCCACGAGGAGCAAGAGATTATTAGTTGTAAAATTATCACAAAAGGGGGTATTGGTTCTAGAATTTATAAAGTAAAAGAAATAAACAAAGTAATTAAAAGTGTAAGTTGAATACAATAAGAGAGAATAGATCAAGGAATCCTTCTTCGCTGCAAAACAATGATTCAAATTATGTTCTTTTCCACTTTTTATTAGTCACAGATTATCACCAACCGTAGGATAGCAGGTTCGCTTAGATAACCCCAAAATTCCATATTTCACTGAGTAACAGGTCCGCTTAGTTATCAGATTCTATTCAAAAGAACCACCTTGAGGTTCGCTTACAAGATGTAATTCCCTGAACGCATTAAGATTTATGAACTTAGGTTTAGTACTAGTAGTTAGACTCGGTTCGCTTGGTACACTTTCTAGCGTTGTTTTCACACACAATTGCTCCACGGAATCCCTCCGCAAGGTCTCGTGTTTTCTACTTGTGTAAAGAGTCAAGAAACTATTACGTATTCCCTAACTTTCACTAGCTTTAGATTAAATTAACAAATCAATTTAGCGTGCACTCCAAACAACCTATCAATCAATCATAAACTTTAATATTAGTAAAAAAAAATGATAATCATATGAAAAACTTCAAAGTAGAATTGAAACAAAACTCAAATCATATATTAAGAACTAGGAATTCATCCTCAATCAATAAAAAAATTAGCTACTCATAGTTTGGAGTTCACACAATAATAATAATAATTAAGGAAGAAAGAAAAACTTATTGAAAAGATGATGGTTGCTCCTTCCTCCAATCCTTGTGCACTTTAACTCCTTCTCCAAAGTAGATGTGTCTAAAAAGTTGTAGAGAACTCCTTTATTTATAGGCTTCAATACTCTCCATATCTTTGTAGGAAAAGAATCCACATTCTATAAGAACACCACTTTCCCAATTTGAGCCAAATTCCAATTTCTAGTCCAATTCTCCAAAACTTCCAAGTTTTCATCCAATTCCCAATTCTAAGTCCTCACACCCATGAGAGAAATCCACACAAAATTCTGCATTTTTGGCTCGCTGGAAAATTGGGTTTTTGGCCGGAATTCAGCCGGAATCCGTCACCGTCGGCCACCTGAGATTCTCTGCCCGTTGAGGGAATATTCCATCAGTCCACCGTTAGGACTAACGGTCAAGATAACGGTCTTCTGTTAGTTGACTAGGTCAAGGAAGAGTCAACTCAATCAACTGTCTTAGTCAGAGCTAAGTGGTCTTAATCGGCTGAGTCACTGAGCTGGATCGGATCGGTCATCGCCGGCACATCTGAGAAACGATTTCAGCAGAGTTTCGGCTGTTTACAGGACTACTCAGGCCAAATTCAGGCCGATCTTTCTTCACTTCCCTGCACACATTTTAGAATTCATTCAACACAGTTTGAGAACCCATTCTTCTGAGTTCTATTTTGAGCTCTTTCCCTGCAACAGTTCCTATACATACATCTAGGATTCATTCATTCATTCTTGCACTAAGTTGTTGCTTCAGATAGCTTCAATTCAGTAGCATCATCTCATACTTGCAATCAAACAGCAACTCAGGCCTCAACTGTATCAACAACTCCTCTTATTGGCATCATCGGAATCACCTTCATATCCAAACTACAGACTCTTGGCATTGTCAACAGCAGCGCAGCACTATCACATACCCATTTCATCAATTGACCTCTACCAGAAGTAGCCACCATCACTGCTTTTGAAATCCTTTGGATTCTTCAACTCCACTTCACCAATAACAACAATAATCAATCTTCTCATCTCTTCTGAAAAAAAGTCAGAACCCACTTTATAATTCAACCACATAACCAAACCTATCTCTGATTTCCTCAAATTCAGAAACAAAACCCCCCATTTCCGTTAGTCGCCATTAAAACCCTAGCTTCAAAAATTCATCCAACTTCATCAAATCGCAGTAAAGAAAAACCTATCATCATTCTTCACAGACTCAAACCCACCTTCGATTCAAGCAGCAGTACCTATTTTAGATCCAATTTCTCTGCTTCTGTTCGATCTTCAAATCCCCATCAGTATCAATATCAAACCCTAACAGCTTCTCTATATCAGTTTCGATTTCTCACTCGAATTAGCAGCATCGTTATTTCTCGACTATATCTGTTCTTGATGTCCTCTCTCAATTTTGGATTTAATCCGCCTCTTTTGATCGCTACAGCAACAGCCATTTCTCCTCTTTCTCTTTATTTCAGGTGAAAAAAATGATTGAAGAGAATGAGAGTTTCTCGAGATGTAGGGTTAGGGCATAGTAGGGGATGGCTAACGACACCCCAATGGATAAGCTAGGGGACACCCCAATGATAATTACACCCTCTAATAAATGATAAGGGATATCCTAGATGACAACCCCTTAACCATAGCTGGCTTGTCTATAGTGCTCTTCCAAAAGAGTTGCCCCTTAACCGTGGCTGGGCTCCAGATAGTGTTTACCTCGTTAAATGACAAATTTGCCCCTTTTGCTCAATTTTGGTGATTTCTCCTTCTTTTCGTCCGTGCGACTCCAGAGTACCTAATAACTCAAAAACACGCGTAAAATACATAATTTACTAGAAAAATAGCAAAGAAAGCATAAACTCATAGATAGTAAATTAGGTGTATTCTACACCTATCAGTTCACTTTGCTCCATTGAAGTTGACTAGTTGCTTCACAACTCCTAAGTCAGAAAATCCTCGTGAGAGAGACAATAGCCTTAGCTGGGAAATTACATTCTCGGTGTTTGTTGTTGTCTCATTAAAAACCTTGCCGAGTAACAAAACCCAATGGGAAAAAGTAACCTCGGTGAAGGAAAATAGTTCAACACACCATTAGATTCTCCCCCTGATGTCAGACAATTTTCATTAGTCTAATGCATTCAAAAAGAGTTTCTCACACTTTACTTTTGTGGCTTGAATGTTTATAGGACCATGTTGTTGATTCTGGAAGTTACGTTGCTTAACAGAATATCGCATTTCAATTCTTTGATTCAAATATTTTCGGTAATATCAACGCGATCTTTATGTCTTCAATGTTCAACATACTTGATGCTTTTAGTGTTGTCTCGCTAAAAACCTTGTCGAGTAACAAAACCCTTTGGGAAAAAACTATTCTCGATCGAAGGGAAAATAAGTACAACACAGCATCAATTTTGAAGCAAAATATGTCGACATCATATCCTTGGATCCTCCCCCTGATATCGGCATCTCCCCCTGATTACTTTCAGAGTTGTTCCAGACAGTTTCTTTAGTCATGTATTTTCCGAAATTGAATATTGGTAATGACTTAGAAAATAATCTACCATATCTCCCTCTGATTACTTTCGTTGGGGAAGAGATTATCGTTCTTTCATAATCAACAACTTTTGGATTGCACTTTCATTAGCATTCCTTTTAATGTCTTTGTAGGGATAAAACGAATTTATGTCAATGGTTACTTTTAGGTACATGATTACATTCACTATACTATTCCAATGACATTGCGTTGGCGCGGAGCTATATCTAGCTAACAAGTTCCATAAGGATGTAAAATTTAATCGAGTACATTATTATACTAAGTACAACAATGTGTCTATTGTACTTAGATATGGGAATTTCATCTCCCAACACATCTTTGTCATATTCCTTTGGACGAAATGGTTACTAACTTACATTTGAACCTCGACTAATCATGGGAGTGCTATCAGGATGCATGTCTTTGTTAAATTTCCTGATAACTTTAGACATATGCAAACTGGTGGAATAATATACCACAAGCTCAGTATTCGGTCGAGCTTTCCCTAGATTTTTCATCTCAAATTCAAATTTTAAATAGCTTTTAAGGTCTCTTATTACATCAAGAGTACACATCATGTCTGTAACATCAACATAAATAGCTACAATTCCAAATCAGGAACTTTCTTATGAACACGCAAGGAAAAATAACTTACTTGTCTATCCCCTCCAAATCAAATAGCCACTTAGACGGGTATACCACTTCCGCCTAATTGCTTCAATCTATAAGTGAACGTTCTATCTAAATTGTAAACGCACTCTGTGGTTTAGAGTTACTTGATTTGGGAAACAAAAGTCTATCAAGCACTTTTGTAAATATCTTTTATCTCTTGATTCTTTCAGAGATATGTAACAACCACATACATATGATGTATTTCAAGTCCTTTTGAAAATTACCAAGCTAACTAAGTAGCGGAACTCTATAACGTTCATTACAAGAGAACAATTCCAGGGATTTGTGAGAAACCTCGTGCCACAAGGCGAGTCTTTGTACTTTAAGACTACTTTCTTCTCATTATGCTTTATGACAAATTAATTATGTATGTCCAATAGGCTTTACACTTGGTTGGTTAGCACTACCACACCAAATACATGTATATTTGTCAAAGAACCAAGTTCTACCTGGATTGTGTAGGCCAAATATGCTATTTATTTGAAATTAATCAAAATATAGCATGGTTCGATCTCATTGTGCTCTACTTATGGAGAAACTATTTACGGATTATATCATCACTGTGGACGCATGGTCCTTCCATTGACTCATGTGCATTCTCATAATCCGTCAGGATTTCATTGTTCTCTAGAATCATTTAAAACTTCGGAGCGTATTCCCATTTGATTCATGGACATATTCAGAGACAATATTATAAGATGATTTCTGATGATACAAATAAGTTGTGCCTTACTCACCTACTTCCTTTATAGGTGAGCATTGATCGAACCAAGCGGTCTCTCCAACTTCCTTTATGGAGCCACGGCCTCAACCACACGTCCACTAAGTGTAGTTGTAACACCTTAGTCTATGGTGTATATCCCTTATTGAGGATTTGTAACTTTGCAGGTAGGTTTGCAACTGGTATGTGTGATCTCATCACTTTAAGAACGTCATGTACATTCTAAAAATCGAATATTCTTTATCACTTCACATTTACATTTGTGGAGTAGGTATGAGACACAGTGGTAACACACCACGACAATTCCTGCGTTCCCTTAAAAATACTTTTTCTTATCTCCCCCTAACGACGGGAAGACTGTCTCATTAAAGTGATAACCCACAAATCTAGCGGTAAGAGATCTCCTGCCAAAAGTTTTAAAATGCGGATAATTGTTGGGAACTCATTTCCAACATAACTACTTAACAGTTTTGAAGACCCATCATAGTACGATGTGGAGTCGTAATGGAACATATATAGTGCAACCAAAAATATGTAAGAACACGAATGTCAGGCTTAAATCCAGTTACCAAATGGTACGCAGAAAAGGTTGACTAATATTGGGTTCTAAAAACTAATTAAGTAAGATGCATGTAATATTGCATATCCCCAAATCAATAAAAGATAGGTAGGTACGCATAACCTATTCCTTAGTCACCATCTGTAACCTTTGATGGTAGCCTCTACGAGACCATTGGGTATAAGATGATCTGCATTGATCCTATTAAACATGCAATATTCATCAAGTCCTTTTGATGTAAATTCTCTAGCATTAACAAGGGTGGTTAGCTTTTGCACTTTGCATTGTGTAATATGTGCTAGGAGTTTTCAAACGCAAATTTCTTGGGGACTATAACTAGTCCAAAATGTCAAAACATTCACCAGATCCATCAGTCACTTTAATGGTCCGCATTCTGCATGAATATTTTTCTAAAGTTCACCTTGTTTTCTTTGTAATATAGAATTTTTACCATTTTCATCTTAGAATGGTCTCGATCCTGTTTTACTGAAGACTTTGTAAAAATGAGTGATATGCTTTCTTACCTAAAATCATAATGGTAAGGGGGGTTGTGCATCTAGTAATTTAGAAAACACTTATTGAGAGATATGTCGTCACTTTGCATTCTGTCAATCTTTTTCCCATTTTCGTTCACTCAAATAAAGTGATATTTGTATGAGTTCTTTCAAAACAATCATCATGTCACAACCAAAGTTTCTTCATGGTTATGCCCAAAGCCTGTATGAGTCAGTTTCCAACATTTTATCATCGGAGTCAATATAATTCAATAATCCAAATATTATAGTGAATTACATTGCACTAGATTGACTCATTAGTTTCTCTAACATATATTTCCTTCCAAATATATTAGAGACTATAAAAGATGCAATCAATTACATTCACATCATTTTGATGTTCCACATGATATCCATTTGCACGGGTTACTTGGGAATTTAACAAGGTGTGATTATCTCTTGGTGCATCTAGAGATTTTGCGACGTCTTTGTTCTATCTTGAAAAAAAAAATGAGCAGTGTTGTGCTCGATAAGATAGTCAATTGGAGAGGCAAAGTTCTTGTTTCCATTAAAGTTGATGTGAAAATTTGGTTGTTACTATGATACACATACACATACACATTATATTGTATATACCAACACCTATGACCAAGGTACATTTCCAACTCTTTTATTTATGACGGGAACTAGAATTACATTTTAGCTGATCCCATGTTCAATTGATACCTATACTTTGGTGTCATTACTGCTGGGGAAAAAAATGTCCCTTTTCACATGCTTTATATGAGTCGGTACGTCTAACCCTCGTTACTTTGGGGTTCTTTCCATTTTCAATTTTGCTACATTTAGCTTAATTTGAGAAATTTATTTATCTCATTAGGCCAAGAGAATCTCACTACACATGTCAACCAACTACTTTAGGTTGAATATATTACTAAAAATAAATAATTAATTCTCTTGTTGTCATACTTAAACATATACCGGTTCGTTAGTATTATGGATGAAGTAGAGAAATGAAAATTTTCCGACTCAAATAAAAAAATTGGGAGGTCTTCCACACAAAAAAGAAAACAAAAAGAAATACATGTGATTTTATTTGAACATATGTTTTGCTGGCAGATTAAAAGTCGAACAAGTGGATACATTCCACGGAACATTCAAATTTTTGGGAAAATATCAAATATCCAATAATGGTGCTCAAGTACTTCTAAGCCCCAAATGAATACATTGAAATTGAGTTGGTACAACCAAATAAACAAAATACACTATTCAACTATAGCCAATATCATATTCAAGAGAACACATATCATTAAGGCCAAAATTCTTAATGATTTAGATCAATAAAAATAATTTAAATTGACATTTTATATGGTATGAACTTATCTTAAAAAAAAAAAAAAAAACTAGGCATGTTCTAAAAAAAAAGAACAAATAAATAAGCCCAAAAGGTATTGAATGTACAAACGCACATTAGTTTCATACCTCAAACTTTGGTTCCCGTTGCATATACACAAAACCGGAACAGACATGATCGTGCACGGCCCAGAACCGGGTTGGAGTCAGAACATGACACAGTCACACCGGCTGGAGTCGGGACATGATACGGGTGAACCGGCTGGAGTCGGGACATGATATGGGTGAACCGAGTTTGAACAGGACAAGCCGGGTCGGATGACCGAGTTGGACAAGGACAGGTTGGTTTGGATCAGTCCGAGTTGGACAAGGACAGGTTGGTTTGGATCAGTCCGAGTTGGAACGGTCAATTTCATCAGGTTTGCTTTTACTTTCTCCTTCACAGGGATTCCACACCGACGAAACTGTGGTTCTCCACCAACGTCAGTAGATCGCACCATAAACATACAAAGAATATATTAGTATTCGTGATTAGATCACATCGTAAATATACAACACATATATTAATATTATAAAATGCAATGTATTTGCATTATAAAATTTATTTTAAATTAAATCACAAATCAGATTTAACCCATACACAGTCACAAATATATTACAAATTACAAAGGATTAATAAATAAAAAAAAATCATAATTCCTGATTAAATCAATTTTCACCCAGATTTAATAAACCCAATCAATCAATCCATTTCCAACATAGATTTAATAAACTCAATTAATTTAGATATGTCAATATCAAAAACAGGGGAAGGGAAAAAAAAGAACGCGCAATTGGGGGATATCCAAACTAATTGGGGGATATAGCTAGAGGACAAAATTGGTGTCCCAATAGCAATTCTGGGTGACCCCCTATGTAATTATTTTTTTAATTCCTAATCTAGCCCTGACTAATCCTAATTAGTGAATAATTATAATTAGTAAAAATGTTAAGTATTTGGGGGATAGATTAGTTTGATTTTTTATTTTAATTTGTGTGAGTGAGGAGTTGAAGTAGGGGAAAAAAATTGAGTGGATTTTTTTTTTTTGAAAATGGAAGATGATTGTGATGAGAGAATTGCAAAGAAATTTGAATCTTTAGCTCAACTACAACAACAATCACATGTTCAATCTTCTATTGTATGATAATAACTCACAATTAGAGTTATATGATGAACCAACACCCTTGAATCATGAACACGATGAACATGAAGTGTTTTTGAAGAACCAACCCAAGAAAGTAAACATGTTCAACATACAAGCAACCCCAACACACAGGTAATGCTTCAAAGAGGTCGAAAATTTGATTTTTCTTTTTCAAACCGCCATTATTTCTCTGAAAAAGCTTAGTACCGGCACACTCGTAGTATGAATACTACGCCGGAACTAGCGCTACCGGCGTGGTATTCATACAATACGCATGCCGGTACAATATATCCCCCATTTTAAACACGTTCCTCCGTTGTGTTCCAACTCCATTTAATGCCTGTACAATATATACCCCATTTCAAAATATTTCCCGGCGTGGTTTTCATAGTTTTGTCCATGCCGGTATAGCATATCCCCCATTTCAAAAACTTTCCCGGCGTGTTATTGAAACAATCTATGTATGCCGGTATTTAGTTATGCTTTTTACCTAACACCGAATATTCTATAGAATATTCCAACCGGCATAGTTTACTCCTAACAGACTTATGCCGTGATTTCTTAAAAGCATCCAGGAGTTTAAAATTTTTGAACTCCAATACCGGCGTGGTATATAAAATATATGGAACGCAATTTATTTATTCCCGACTTTATTTAAAATTACCTCAATGCCGGCACTCGGTTAGGTTGGAAAACTCACATGTCGATAATGCTTTATTGTTACCGGCATGTACCTGTTTAGATAAAATGCCGGTATTGACTCTTCCGGCCTTTGTATTCAAGAACATTCAATGCCGAATCAGATCGAACGCTGAAATGGTACCCGGCATGGTAATTTTTTTATTTTCTATGAACTAATTCAAATTTTTTTTCATTTATTCCTTAGATTGTGACATACATTAATCCGAAAAATTCCAAACCGCTTGGTCCGGATACGGCCGAATACTATAAGATGCCCCCGGTATGTTACCAAACAATATTTTTCACCTAGTTTTTAGAACGTTCTATGCGGATTGCTTGTAATGAACCTTATAATATTATATTGTTGTCCTAATATAGGGAATTAAATCTCCAGAGGAAGCAATTGCTTGGGCAAAAGAGACGGCTCTTAAGAACAAGTGTGTGTTGGTGAGGAATACCCAAGGTTCAAATACGCGGTTTGAGATGGTTTGCGAGAGAAGTGGAAATACACGGAGAATAATAGCCATAAGAGAAAGGGTTATGTATATGAAAAGAAGACTAATAGGGTATACAAGACTCGTACGAGGAAGTATGAATGCCCCTTTAAGTTAGTATTCTATTTAAGAGACAAAGAAAAGGATTGGGATTGTACGGTGTGGTTTGGCCAACATAACCACCTGGATCCGAAAGATTTTAATGGTCACTCCATAGTTGCAAAGCTAAAACCTCATGAATTCGAGGATGTAAAGATAATGACCAAGGCATGTATCAAACCAAGAGTGATTCTCAGAACCTTCAAGGAAAAGGATGATCAGAACGTTTCTTCTCTAAGTACAATTTATAGTGCACAAGCAACCATTAGAAGGGTGGAATGGGAAGGGAGGACCGTTATGCAAGAATTTGATAAGCTAGTTTGGGATCACAACTACACGCGCGTCATTAAAAGAGGACCGGGCGAAAATCCCCTTCAAATATTCATTGCGCATCCTTTGCTTTCACAATTGGCTCATACATGTTGTGGTGTTCTTTTGATGGATTGCACCTACAAGACAAACAAATACAACATGCCTTTGTTCAACATCGTGGGGAAAACATCGGACAAGGTAACATTCACATTGGCTTGGTGTTTAATGGAAAACGAAAGGGATTACAATTATCATTGGGCATTACGACAATTGAAATTATTGTTCCCGGAAAATCAATTTCCGAGGGTCATCGTAACCGATCAAGATGAGGCACTAATGGGTGCTATATCTGATGTATTTCCGGATACACAAAATTTCCTATGTACGTATCATATAGGTCAAAATGTGACAAAACATTGTCATGCTTTGTTTGAACCCTCTAAGGCGGATATTAAGAAGATAATGATTGCTCAACTAGAGGAAGATGTTCGCAAGAAGAAACTATCACCCTAAATAGAAGAAGATGAAAGAGCAAAGATTAAAAAGCGAGCGGACAAAGAACACGATGAAAATCATAAAAAATGGTTGGAATTTCTAAAGGATTGGGAAAAAGTTTATTGGTCACTTACCGAGGATATATATGAAAAGAGATTGAATATGTTTAGTGCTAAATATAAGGAAGTGTATCCAACCGCCGTCTCATATTGTCGGGATAAATTGTTGGATAAGTACAAGGAAAAATTTGTGCGCGCATGGACAAACCGGTATAGGCACTTCAAAACTGAAGCAACTAGTGCAGCGGAATCCGCTCATGGTAGATTTAAATATCTCATCCAGTCCGGGCAAGGAAACGTGGTTACGATCACCGAGGCCATGGAGCAAAACTTCAAGGCTGATATCGATCGGATCAAGAAGGCTTTTCATAAAATCTTAATGGAAAGGATGACTCAATTTCTTCAATATACTACGTTTCTCCAAGGAATAGAGTTCAACGTCTCTCAATGGGCAATAAAACATATGATGAGAGAAATGGCATATGAGAAAAATTATGGAAAACCAGGTGATGTGTGTATTTGTCCGGACATGTCTTCATTGGGGCTTCTGTGTCATCATATGCTTGTGAAGTATAAAGAAGTTATACATATTGAGGTTATTGATCCGTTTTGGAGGCAACTATCTTTTGACCCTCCCCCCACGGAAGCTCCCGGACAATCCCCATGGGATACAAGTGAAGGAAAGGAATTCTACGAAGCTTACTCATGTGGAAACTCGGCTAGCCGACAAGTATTGTTGAGCAAACTAAGGCTTCTATATCGCCCATGGATCAAACTAAGTGAAGAGCCAGGAAAGGGAGATCCGATAGGTAGACCACAAACTAAAGCTTCAAGGAGAAAACAAAGGAAATAATTTAAAGAAATGACTAGACGTGAAGAAGAACTCGCATCCACTAAGTTACGAGATCTATCCGCAAGTGAGATTTCGGAACTCCGTTTTGCGGAAGAGTCGGTTACAATTAAAAGGGGTAGACCGAGGAAGGAACCGTTAACAAGTCAACAACAAGCTTAGGTTTCTTTATCCACACCAAAAACTGATGGATCAGAGGGTCCAAAGAAAAGGGGTAGGCCACCGAAGGTACCAACATTGAGCTTGCAAGAACAACAAGTTGAGCATTCCGAAGCCACACCCGTAGTCGATGTATCAGATGTTTGAAAGAAAAGGGGTAGGCCGCCAAATGTACCAACATTGAGCTTGCAAGAACAACAAGTTGATCATTCCGAAGCCACATCCGTAGTCGATGTATCCGATGTTTGAAAGAAAAGGGGTAGGCCGCCAAATGTACCAACATTGAGCTTTAAAGAACAACAAGCTTCGGTTTCTGTATCCACACCAAAAACTGATGGATCGGAGGGTCCAAAGAAAAGGGGTAGGCCACCGAAGGTACCAAAATTGAGCTTGCAAGAACAACAAGTTGAGCATTCCGAAGCCACACCGGTAGTCGATGTATTGGAAGTTCCAAAGAAAAGGGGTAGGCCGCCAAATGTACCAACATTGAGCTTGCAAGAACAACAAGGTGAGCATTCTGAAGCCACACCAGTAGTCGATGTATTGGGAGTTCCAAAGAAAAGGGGTAGGGGTAGGCCAAGGAAGAATATTCTCCCGTCTAATACCAAAGACAGTTGGAGTGTAGGGATTGCAGAGGATGGTTTGGATATAATTAAGCTAAAAGTTGGTAATATGACGATGTATAAGGATTCGCAAACGGGTAGGACTTTTAGAAACTACCATACGAAGATAAAGTCTTATATAGACCAACTTCCTGAGGCTATTCGTGAATTTATTGTGTATACGGATGATGTTGATGGAGATGTAAATCGTGTCTATCATGATGTGACAGAACAATTATGAATCTTTGACACGGCGGTTAGTAGAGGTATGACACCATGCAAATATGCTAGAACGAGGATGGCCGAACAACTTGTGAACAAGAAGAGATTTTATGATCAATTGGTTGGTGAAGGCGAGAGGTTTGATGATATGTATGCTCGAGTATTAGGGCCCGACCACGAGATGAAGTTTCTTCCTTCTGACTATTGGATGAGAATGCCGCTTTGTGGGCATCTAGTGGCGGATACATTTATATGTATTGTTCATTATTTTATCCTCACCGTAGTCACAACATTTACACCAAAGTGGAAAAAATGCGAAGGATCCCTTAAGAAGAGAAGATTTGTTTTGGCGTTCGTGAACGTCAATCATTTTGTTATTCCAAAACTCAAGGACAATTGTCCATTGCCACTTGTTTGTGGGATGGTTAAAAACAAGGACCTAGATCCAAATATCTGGAAAGGATGGATGGCATTGTATGAGGAGAATCACCAATTATGGGATGCGTTGGCCTTATCAAAGAAACCTCTTGAAGAGGAGGATAGGAAACTCCATACGTGTGGAAGCAATGATGAGTAATTTGGATATATGTGGTTCCGACATACGCAACCTTTTGTTTTTTTTGGAAGTTTGAATTGTAATCATTAAACCATATGCTATGTACGTGTCGGCATGATTTAATTCAAACTTCGCAATGCCGGAATTTATACCGGTTTAGAAATACTTTTCTCTTTTATGCCGGCAAATAACCATTACTACACAGAGATATTAGTTTATCTTCCGGCATTAATAATAACTTTACGCGAATGCCGAAACCGTAAAAGATCAATTTTTCGTAAGGGAACAATAGAGTACCGGCACCAAATTAAAAATCCTATCAATGCCGGAATTAAAAATATATTTATTCTTGAAAGATAACAGATTTCCGGCATGGTTTGTACAATTTATACCATGCCGGTTTTGGGAAAGAAATTAAATTCACATCTCAAAAACGAATGAAATCCACTTAAACATAAAAACATAAGGAAAGACTAGATTGTTTAACAATCAATGTATAAAGTTAAGATGTACCCAACTGAAAACAAAGATTTAAAAGTTTAGCAAGACACACACGTAAACATAAAACGATAGTAGATTGTTTAAACATATCTAACACTATAAAATAAACATTAACCAACATCTTAGATCATTCGGTCCTTGGCTTCTTGTGCACCCTCTTTTTATTTGGAGTCCACAAGTCCTTTGCATCTGGATCTTCAATTGTGTCTATCTTCTCATCAATTGTCTTCATTTCTTCAGGGGTTAGCACCTCTCCTTTCTTGATCTTGCATTTAAGCCAGTTTCCCAATTTTGCTAGCCGCGAACGCTGTTGTTATATATTTCCATTAGTACGTTATATTTTATAGGTTTATAGGTATACATTCAAAAGATAGGAAGTGAACCAGAATTACGTACCAACAAAAGGAGAGTCTTTTGAAGTACTGGTACAGTAGGTTCTGCAAGAGTATTTGCTTGTGGAGGCACTGTATCGTTGGTCGGGCGTATAATATAAGGATGTGAGTACCTCAAATGACCTCGTCGGAAGCTTGGTTCCGACTCATAACCGTTTTCCGCAAATTCCCAACCAGCCCTGTCTAGTTGTTGTTCTTCCCTTTCATTCCAATGTGCAACTACAGGTGTTGGTTTGTAAACAACCTGCATATGATGTTCACCTGATACGCATTGAGGTAAGACATGAGAGAATTTGGAATCAGATTCACCCTTTAGTCTTTTCTGTTTGTACCCAAGTTGGCGCATCACACGGAGAGGGTTATGCATAACAAATCCTTTTGGATGAAACAATGGTCCGTTGTAAAACGCTACATTGTCATGCCTTGGAAAGTGAACTCCTCTATCGTTCTTAATGGGTCAAACACAACATCTTGGACATCAATAGTGTCCAAAGCCTCCCTCATGGTGAGTAACCGAGTTCTGTTATTGGGCTTTGGTTTATTGTCGAAAACGTATTTCTTGGCTATAGGAGTCCGGGGATCCAAACCATATGTTGACGACTCCAAATATTTGTACTCATTGAACAATGTTGGGAAGTGTTCATAAGCCCACACCTACGAAAATGAAAGATCGTTCCAATGAAATCTAAGTATAAAAAAAAAATTAATTGGAAAACAAAATAACTAGTTCACAATACCTGTAATACAGTGAAATTACCATTAAATTGATGGCAAGTCGCCTTAGAAGATCTACGCATCTCCGCCAAAAAAATGTGCCAAGAAGGCAGTGCCCCATGAGTACTCATGAATATCCTCCAAAGGATCCAAGTATTGTAAGTTGTTCATATGCACCAAGTTACCATTAGAGTCAGGGAATATTGCGATGCCCAATAGGAACAACAGATAAGCTGCGCTAGTTTGCTGAATTTGTTCGGCATTCAATTCCTTGCCCATCGTATCTCCAAACAACTCTTTGAGCTTAACGACTTTAATAGTCTTTGTCATGGTTTTCTTTTTCACGTACATATTTTCTTTTGTCGTTTCCTCATCCCAACCAAACAACTTTTTAGTCAGATAATATATCTTGGACCATTCTAGGCTCTTATTATCGTCATCTTTGTTAACGACTTTTCCTCGGATCTCTAGACCCAATATTCTTTGGACATCTTCAGGGATAATTGTCATCTCTCCAAAAGGAAAATGCATGGTATCAGTCGAAGTATAAAACCTCTCCAAGAAGCAATTTTCCATCACTTGATCAGTGGCAACGTAGTATTCTACTGCTGGATACAACCCAGATGCTCTTACTGCCGCTTGAACCTCTGGAAACTCCATGTCCAAATCCCATGCATCCATTTGTTGATGACGGCAAACACGAAAGGCATTCTTGTGGTCCTATAAAAACACACCAAACAAATTTCAATTCACCTGATCATATATAAACAATATAATAACAAGATGCATAACTCTTACATAAGTTGAATAGATCCAACGAGCCCAAGAGTCCTTGTATTCAGATAAAAGTTTGGGATCTCTTGGCTGACCCCAGTGTTTTCCATCACTGCGTTCTGGAATTATGTCATTTTGTTTTGGGAGGTGCTTTGTCATCGACTTCAACTCCAGGTTTTCCTAAGCCCTGTATGGATGAGCCACATGCTGCATCAGGAGGTACATAATTTTCCCATTGAGCAGCATCATCGCTGCTTGCGTCTCCCTCATCCCGGGGATTGTCCCGGATCGTGAGATTACGACGTTCCGTATCATATCTACCACGTCGACATCGAGAAGACTTAGGTTTTTCTTCATCAACAACTTTTTCCTTTCCTTTCTTATTTTTAGGAGCTATTAACCTAATAACAAAATTGGTGGAGCATTGGTCATGAAGGGTCACTGGTTGAGTTCAAGAATGAGTTGTAGTGCAAGTAAGGGGTGTTGTAGCTTGGTGCAGACTTGGTTTGTAATGAATTGCATATGGTGGAATTGTGGTTGGAGTTGGATTGCAAGGCAAGGATGGAATTAGTATGTATGAAACTGCATACATTGATCGAGTGGATGGCTCTTGTGGATGAACTCGGGGAGATAAGGAAATGAACTGGTTTCTATTGCAGTTGCAAGTGGTGGCTGAGTCAGGTGGTTCCAAGTTTTGTGGCCATGATCACAATGGTTATGGCAGTAGAGCCTTGGTGGTTGCAGGAATTGGAACTGAAAGATAATGAAGCTGTCGTTAGAGCTGCAGAAGATGGAAATGATTGGTGGAGCTTCTTGAACTGGAATTGGAGATGAGGGCTAAGAGATGGTTTGCAGGTGACGATGGGTTATAGCCGAAGTTGAAGCAGCAATGAATGGTTTAGTTGAGCCGTAGGTGCTGGTTTTGTGGTGTTGTGATGTTGCTTTGAGAGAAGATTTGGCAGGACCATAATGGCTGAAGCGCAATGCGCTGCACTTACTCAGGTCTGTGCAAGATTGCAAGTATTGACCAACTCAGACCAGTCAGCCGAGTTAGCTAGATGACTAGGTTTTGACTCAGTGACTCACTTAGACTTGACCCGGTCAACAGTTAAAGACCGTTATCTTAACCGTTAACTCTAATGGAATCGTAACAGAATATTCCGTCGACGACAAAAAGATTTCAGTGTCCTGCGGAGACCTTTCTTGCCAGATTCCGGCCAAAAATCCAGTTTTCCGGCGACGAATTTTGGGACATATTTTCTACACGGGTTTTCACACATGGGCTTGGTGGACCACTTGGAGATGGACTTTGAGAAGACCTAATATTGGAAGGAGTATCCTTTATGGAAATTGAGAAACATATAAAAGAGAATAACCTAATCTTATCATATCTTCTTCTACTTTTGTTTCTAGGGTTTGTGAACATGATAGGGTTTCTCTTTCTTCTTGTTATGAACTCCATTAACATGAGTACTTAAGTTTATTATTGATTATGGAATAATTGGATTTCACATAATATGGTTTTTGATATGATAAATTAGTTTTGTCTCCATACTTTATCGTTTATGATTCACTGTTTATATTGTTACATGAATTTAATGCTTGTTTGATCGAGTCGCGAATCGGTTGAGTTTGTGTTCATCTCTATTGCTAGATTAGGGTTTGTTATACGTAAAAGTGATAGATTCCTGATTACAAGTAGCATGAATATGGTTATTGCTTGTAGTGATATATCCTAATAATCATATGTGAACCATGACCTTTGTTAAATTGAATTAGTGCGCTTTCCACGTTCAATTGCTTTGATTGGCCTGATTTCATAGAACTTAATGCATCTAGGGAATTAAACTTGATTAGTGCTTTTACACGTTAGGTTGTTCTCTTAGATAGAACTCATACTCGCATCTTTTAATGTGTTTGTTGATGACAAAAGGAGATTTGCGGGATATTCTTGCGATCAAGGTATCCTAGGGCTTTTGATAAAAGTTGAGATTAAATATCAATTCTAGTTATTGTGAAGAAAACATATTTGTGAATGAAGATGAATCCTTAACCAATATTCTCACTACCTTGATTTGCGTGTTACTTTTTATTGTTTTGCTTTTATTTTATTTTAGTATATAAAAATCAGAAAAATACCCGGTGTTTTATATAAGGAACCGAAAATATATTGACAACCTAGACCTCTCTGTGGGATCGATCCTTTCTTGCCCTTGCTATATTTATATTTTGAGTAGTAAGAAAGTGTAATTTATTTTTGACGCATACGACAGCGATCAGGAACCGTTCCAATTTTATTAGTAATGGAGTTTGTAGCCATGAAAAAGGAAGATGGAACCGTTTTCAAGTTCTCTTGTATTGTTTGTAACGAAATTCGGAAGTTTATATTTTGAAAACTGAAATGGGGTGTTGGGGATTGACCGGTATTTTGCAGTTTTGTGTTTGGAAACTGAAATGGGGTGTCTCATTATCTTTGTGGCAGACAAGAATTTAGGTTTTTTATGTTATTTGATTTTTAGTGGTTGTTTGTGTTTGAAATCATGAAGTTGACGAATTGGGTTATCAATGTTGTTGACAAAGTGGTCAGTTGAGGAAGTTTGTGGCGGTTACAGTGGGGGATAATTGGTGCGACAGTTACAAAGGTAAAAAATCTCAGAATTCCGGCACCACCCACATGTTACATTGTACGCCGGAACACTGACTTGCTACACTAAAAGCCGAAACACTATCTTGACACTCAATTTTAATCAAACAAACCGACCTAAACAACATTGAACACATAAACAACAAATAAAATGAAACATCAACAAATGGCCAATTACAACTAACATCAGTTCTCGGAACGAGATTCAAGAAACAAAACAGCTTCAAAATGCCTAAAAGGCCTTTTGAACAACTTCAAATAGGCCTCCTGAGCTTCATACCTATTACCTCTATATCTTGCAAGAAACTCGTTGTATTTGTGACATAATTTGATGAGTGCAGTTGTTCGATTGCGCACAACAAGATCTCTACATTCTAGACCCGAAAAAAAAATGAAGGCCGGTGAACTTCCGGCAAATCCGATACTATGTAGTAGTTTTTAATCCACTGGGTTTCTTCTTCAACATCCGCTTCTATCTTAGCTTGTTTTTGACGTTTACCCGCTTCCTCAACATCCTCTTCAATCTTAGTTAGTTTTTCACGATAATGTTCAAGCATTGCTTCCTCTTTTTCTTCTCTTTTCCTCTTAACTATCTCTTCTTCCATTGCGGCAATTGACTTGGTGGTTTCTTCCGTCCTTCTTAGTTTTTCTAGTATTGTGTCGACTGAGTTGGTGGTGGTTGATGATTGATTTCCTATCGCAGTGCACAATATGTTCCTCATACGTTTTTATTTTTCGAGGGAATTGATGAACTTGAACTTGGTAGTTGGTGATTGATAATCCATTAGAGAGATGCCTTGGACCTAACGTTGTTTTTTTGTATTTTTGGAGGTATCAAGTGCAATAGGTGTAGCCATTTGTTTAAATAGATGAGCACATAACGGCTCTATTCCACTTTTTTATTCCGGCATTAACTGTAATTTATATACCACGCCGGCTAACTCTTGCGGTTTAGTATATCATAAAAAGGAATGCCGGGAGTGATTACCGGTTTAGTATATTATAATACGAGAATGCCGGTATAGAATAATTTCTTTATAGAGATTTAACAAAACCTATACTGGCATGATATTGAAAAAACAGTTAAATGCCGGTTTCCATGTCCGGCACTCAATCTAAATTAACGAGGACGCCGACATTTGTTAAATTCAAAATAAAACGGCTATTTTTTTTTTAAATAAGACCGTTGGGGATTCATTTATATATAATACCCCACATTCCTTTGGAAAAATATACACAAACCACGCACCAAATAACATAAATCATTCTCTCAAGATACCAAGCACGGTTAAAGCTTTAGAAGGGATGGGGGATTCATCATCTACCTCTATTTGCAAAGTAAGTTGATTTACTAACAATAAAATGTTCAATACTATGACGCGTAACTAATATAATTTTCTATTACAGAGTCATCATTGCAAGTGTCAAATTTGCAAGTCACCTTTTCATCTAGCCATGGATTGTCCTTTTATTTATTCAAAATGTAGAAGCTGTGATGGCACACGCCAGTTTTGGATTGCAAAAACTGATGACGCTGATAATGGAAGAATGTTTCTAAGGTGTTTGAATCACCCAAAGTGCGATGAGTTTCAATGGTTTGACAAAGCTGTTGAACTAGAAGAGTTAAGAGAAAACCACAAAGGACAATGCAAGCCTATTGATAGGTGTTATATGAAGGGAAATGAATATTTTGAAAGAGAAGATGAACCAATTAAGATGGTTCTTGACACCGAAATTCCAGACGATGTCTTCGAAGATATTCGAGAAAGATTCAAAGGCTCTGCAATTATTGAAAAGGGATGGAAATAGATTGTGATATCCAACCAAATTTAATCCATTCCATGCCGTTTAGTATGTTTTAATTTAATTTTCTAATCCAATGTAATAGATTACTTAGGGATGAATTAAGAAAGAGTTTGTGAAAAACTATTACAGCAGAATTCCGGCATTCAATCAATCAAGATTAGAGTGTCGGTTTTGTAACCAAAATGAAACTTAAAAAAAAATACAATTCCGGCATGCAATTAGAAAACGCATTCACGCCGGTACCAGAGTATATCTATACAGGAACATGGAATTTTTATTTTTCCAATTCCGGTATAGTTTGGTAGAACAATTTGTATGCCGGTACTAGTTTGTAAATTTAAATTTAAACATGTTCAACCTAACAAAAATAAACTGGATCGTGCTTAAATGTTCTTAACCCACGAATCATAAACCAAAAGCAAAACCAAGACGTAAAAACTAAAGAGCTAATCACTCGGTCCTTTGCTTCTTTTGGGCAAATCTATTCCTCGTTTCCCCGAACAAAACTCTTGAACTATGGTCGGTTTCTTCAATTTTATCAAGCTTTTCCACGACTTCCTTCATCTCTTCAAGGGATAGCACCTATCCTCCCGAGTACTTGCAACCTAACATCTTCTTCAACTTGCCAAGCCGATGCCGCTAGATTCATACATACAACACATAATTAGTATATGTATGCTAATATAAAATTACATGTACATTAAATGAGTAAGCAGTTAACAATACTTACTAGCAATCCAACAGTCTTATCAAGTTGGCTCATCGTAGGTGGTGCCTCTATAGGAGTTGGAACGGGAGGGTTTTCTGGGGTGGAACTTGGGCATCTTCAGGATGCACAACAAGTGGATGGGACCATTCCAAGTAATCATCAATATAGGATGGGTCAGCTTCATCACCATAGTTCGCAACCTCCCAATTAGTAGTATCCACCAAACGACGTGGTTCCCTATCCCTCCAGTGTGTTGTTTCAGGAGTTGGATCATACTCTACCATCAACTTTGTGGAACTTGACATGCAACGAGTTAAACCAAGAAGGTACCTTTCATTAGAAGCTGTCATATAACAAGGTAATTGCTTGAATCCAATTTGCCGCATCACACGTCGAGGATCAACCATAACTTATCCCTTTGGATGGAACAAAGGACCTTGGTATAATGCAACGTTATAAAACCAAGTGTATTGACGGTTATCTCTAGCCTCCTTGTAGGGGTCGAACACAACATCCTTGGTAGTCATCGCGTCAAGAGCCAATCTCATTTTTATCGGTCGACCATTGTTACCGGGCTTCGGATGGGCGTTGAACTCATATTTCTTTGCTCTAGGCTCCTGGGGGTTAACATCGGGATTAAACTTCAAAAAGGGGTGGTCCTTGAACAATGTTGGGAAATGTTCATAAGCCCACACCTATACAAATTTTAAATTATACATATAAAAGTCAGTAAATTTTGTTTCTAAATACATAACAAGGATACACGTGAAAAATATAAATAATAACATAAGTTTAAAAACAAAAGTACCTGGACTAGAGTGAAATTCCTGACGAATTGGTTTGTAACCGCCTTAGAGGCCCTTATCATCTCCGTCATCAAATGTGACATTGCAACAGTGCCCCATGAATAGGTAAAGACCTCATCCAACGGATCCAAGTACTGAAGGAAATTTTCACTAACCCTGTTGCTACTAGTGTCAGGGAATACCCGAGTGCCCAAGATGTATAACAGGTACGCGGTGGCCGTATAACGAATCTGTGCGGGGTCCCATCCACCCTCCATACTTCTTTTCTTTGTGTTTGCAAACTTCTTCTTAAGCAGGGTCAGTTTGAATGTCTTTGTCCTACTAACCTTTGATACATAAAAGCTTTCCACATACTCTTTGTAGTCCCAACCAAACAACTTGTTAGTAAGCTCGTGCAACTTCGTCCATTCTAGCTCAAAGTCACCTCGTTCTGCAATTGATTTGCCGATAACGTTCAAGCCTAGAATGTTCTGAGCATCATCAGGGATCAAGGTCATTTCTCCAAATGGGAAGTGCATTGTATCAGTTTCACCATGATACCTTTCGACGAAGGAATTGACGGTTACAATATCGGGCTTCACATAATTTTCAACTAAAGGATATAGACCAGATTCCTTTACTATTTCTTGGACATCATCATGCTCTAGAGACAAATCCCAATCATCCGCGGCTTGGTTTCGGCAAACACGCACAACCTTCTTATGATCCTACAATTAGGAGATAATGATTAAGAGATTTTGCATAAATACAGTACATATGCACGAAAGAGAAATTCTTACATAGGTCTGATATATAGTACGAGCCCATGAGTGCTTGTATCCAAATAGATGGCCCAGAACAAGTGAAGTCGCGCCCCAAATTTCACCACGTTCAAGGTCGGGTATCATGTCATCAGCATGAGGAAGGTGTTCACCTTTAACTTTTGCTTTGCGTTTTCCTTTCCCCTTGCCTTGTGTTGGTTGTTGAGTTGGACCATCTTGTTCAACTACTCCTTGGCTTTGATTTGCTAATTGAGTTGGATCAATATCATTGTCTTCGTCCTCACTTTCCTCTTCATCTTGCTCATGTTCCTCGTCTTCCTCCTCAACATCTGCAGTAGGTTCACGGATTACAAGAATACTACGATCACGACCACTCTCCAAAATATCCCCTCTTGTCTCAAAACCCAAACGCTTTTTGTTATTCCCTCGAGGAGGCAGAGACTGAGGAGTATCAAGACCATCCTTCCTTTTTTTCTTAGTCGCATCAACTTTAGCTTTTCCTTTGTTTGCCTCCTTTGCTTTGGCCTCTTTGGATTTAGATCTATTTCAAAAGAAGCACGAAATTAATACCACTAACTTTCATTTTTAATACCGGCATACAAACCATGCCGTGAGCTAGTTCCGGCATGTACATATAATAACATTTCATGCCGAGTTTACATGCCGGCATACAAAAATAAACGTTCAACATGCCGGTATACTTCAAAAATTATCCTGGATAAATTAACACCACTACCGGCATCTACATATAATAAACGTTTATGCCAGATTAAAGTACCGGCATACAAAACTAAACGGCGAAAATGTCGGAAGAAATTCTAAAATTCCTGGATTCCAAAACAAGAGTTCCGGTATGACTTCTAAAATTCAATTTATGCCGGTACAACTCACTAAACAATGGTTCTCTGTATATTATAATTTCACTACCGGCGTGGTATTCAACCTAGATTGAGTGCCGTACCAAATTACGGTGTGGTATTCATACTAAATCTTCTTCCGGGATATCTACCGGCGTGGTATTCATCCTAGATTGCATGCCGGTTTCAACTAACGGAGCGGTATTCATACTAAATTAAATGCCGAAACTTCTGGAACTGAAAATTTGCAGCTAGGTTTTTGCGATTTTGACCTAAACCCATAGCTACAAATCGAGTGAAACACTAATTAAACAGTTCAAAATGACTAACCTTCTCACAGAAGCCATCTTAGCTAGTAGTTCATCGTCCGATAACTCTGCTTCTTTGTCTTCCTCCTCTTGAGCAATCAAATCAAGTTTTATTTTCAATTTCTGTTGAGCAATCGTTCTTGGGTTCGATTGACTTGGGTTCGATTTGGAAGTTGTTTTCTTTCGTGGAGGCATGGTTATGATTCGGGTAGATTAATCAACGAAGAAATTTTTGATTTAACGATTAATCGTCGATGAAGAACGATGAAGAAGATGAAAAAAAATTCGAAACACTAACCCTCACAAGACTATGCCGGTATAGAAATGGGGGATAACTGATTTTGTGTTTGGTTTTGATTTTAAGTTTTTAATTTTTTGGGAGGGTAAAACAGTCTTTTCATAAGTTTTTTTAATTAATCTAAGGGTGTTTTAGTATTTTCATACCCAAAAAACACCCCTTATCAGACACCCAAGGTTAGGGGAAGTAATTCATATCCCCTAATTAGTTTGGATATCCCCCAATTAGTTTGGATATCCCCCAATTGCGCGTTCAAAAAAAATAAGAGAAAATTGATCCAACTTATCTGATTTGACGATAACGATTCCGTTAGTTCCAACGCAGTGTATTTGATAGCAATCCAAAAGAAAAAAATTAAAATCCATTGCCGCAGGGTTAGAGCTCGTGATGATAACGTATTGTAGTATAATATTAGGGAAAGAGAAGAGGCAGGGAAAAAGAGAAGATAGCTCGTGGTGATAACGTATTGTAGTATAATATTAGGGAAAGAGAAGAGGCAGGGAAAAAGAGAAGATACAATTGATAAGAGAGTTCTTAGGTTACATGGATATAATACATGTATATACATGGAGATGGGAAAACCAAAAGACATCTATTTTGGGCCGCACATCAATGGGTCGTAGCCCTGTAACAAACCTCATATTAATAACGTATAGCTAGATTTCATTGATTATAATGAAAAATCATCGGGAGTGGTTGCTTTCACAGAAGACAAACACTTTTGGGAAAAAAGAATAACAAAGTATCATTCATGTTATGTAAGATAGCTAATAATTCATGTCTATGTATGATCAATTTTTGCAGATGGGATTGAAGTATGGTTGTCCAGTGGAAGATGTACTGACGGGGTTATCCTCTTTGCAGTGCTGGTAAATCCGCGGATTTCAAAGTCCAACAGTGACCAAACCGTTAAAAGTGCGGATTTGAGATTCCTACTCTTGTCCGGCCCATAAATCTTGCGGATTGGGTTTCTCCCGTAATTTTACGGATGGATACGGGTGAAATCCGTTGTTCCGGACTTTTTGCTCACCCCTAAAATTTCTCATCCGTGGAACGGATCTTATAATTTGGGCCTGAGCCTAAGTTTCGCTCTAAAAATCTTAGAGCCCAGTCTAGCCCATCTGAAACAATCTAGGGTTTTTCTGGAACCAGTATCTAAACAAGAAATCTGAGAAGGTAGAGGTTTTTGGGTGAGTTTACAGATAGAGAGAGAGATAGAGAGAGAGTAGGAATCATGCCGGCTGGACATGGTTTGCGATCAAGAACAAGAGATTTATTCTCACGTCCATTCAGGAAGAAGGGTTACATTGCTCTTACCACTTACTTGAGAACCTTTAAGATTGGTGATTATGTTGATATTAAAGTGAATGGTGCTATTCATAAGGGTATGCCTCATAAGTTTTATCATGGTCGTACTGGTATTGTCTGGAACGTTACCAAACGTGCCATCGGTGTTGAAATCAACAAGCAGGTCTGAGTTCCCTACTTCTCCCTCACATCTACCTTCATTCGACTGATATTATGATCATGTAGATCTGATTTGGTAGTTGCTGTATTGCCTTATTAGGGTTTTATCTTTTTATTAGAAAACTGCTTTGTTTTTGTGATTGTGCTATGACTTGTATATGATTTATGAACTGCTCTTGCTAGCTATTATCACCTTATGCTATTATGGTTAGTAAAAGTGAGCTAAGGATTTGAAAAATGATGACATTTGGTAGAGTATTCATGTTGATCTCTTGTTAAAAGCTGGTGATGTAAGGATAATATTTGCTACTCTTGATGGGGGTGGTAACCCCATTTGATTATTGATTGATTATCCACAAAGATCTATGAGGCTTTTCATATATCATTATAAAAATTCCAGTGTTGATTTATTTATGTTGTAGGCATGGTTTTATGTTGGAATTGTTGCTTTGGATGGTGTAGGTTTCTTTTGTGAGCAGTGACCTTAGTTGAAAATATTGGTCTTAGTAAAAAGGATGTAAGGTTTTTGCTGTTAACAAATTTATTCGTATTTCTTGTTGTAATTTTCCTGAATTCGTGTGTAACCCATGTTGTTGCACTTGTGTGGGTTTTCTTGAGATGGTTAAGTTTTTTGTTTTTTTTTGGTTCCTTCTTTTCTGTGGTAGAACCATCTTATTAAACCTTATCATGGGAGGTAAACCAAGCTCGGGTTTTATTGAAATTCACAAACAGGGACACCAGAAACTCTATCTGGATTAAAATTTTTGACACGTCTTGTGAATATCTCTGATGCATATATTCATGCTTCAAAAAAAAAAAATGAAATTTTGTAAGACTTTGTACTTGTCATGTTTGTACATTGTGTTCTGGCTTGTTTGGGGTATAGGTTTTTTGTGGTTCTTGACAAGTGCTGATGTTGGTTTTAAATATACTACGAGTTAAACAGCTATGACAACAACCTAAATCTGAGGCACCAATCCCTGACTTGGCTTGCTTTTTGTTTCAGAATTTTCAGATATATGATTGTGATCTGCGATTAAACTTTTCGTCTTTGATTATTCTTGGAACAATTTATTCCAATCTATGATGTGTGATTGAGATAGATTCAGTGCCAATGAAATAAAATGTATCATGTAAAAGTCAGACTAATATTGATGATTTGTTTGTTAATCATCACTACCGCTGAGGTATCCCCATTAGGAACACCCCACCTTATTGTTCAGAACCATTATACCTCGATCAACTGTTTCTTATAATTACTAAAAAAAAAAAATTGTATATATATGCAGGTTCGTGGAAATATTCTGAAGAAGAGGATTCACGTGAGAATAGAGCATGTGCAGCCATCAAGGTGCAGGGAAGAGTTCAAATTGAGGAAGGTCCAGAATGACAAGTTGAAGGCCGAAGCAAAAGCTCGTGGGGAGAAGATCAGCACTAAGAGACAGCCAGAGGGGCCTAAGCCTGGTTTCATGGTCGAGGGTGCCACCTTAGAAACTGTGACCCCTATTCCCTATGACGTGGTCAATGACCTCAAAGGAGGATATTAGGATACCTTTGCTTTTTGTAGTGGTTCGCCACCAATCTCGGTTCTCTTTTATATTTTGGAAAGGGTGATTATCAGATTTTAACATCTAGTAATTGTAGTGAGAATGTTGCTTTTCTGGATAAATTTGTTTTTCAAGACTGAGCCTGTGCTATGCAACAACAATGTTTTTGAAGGACCATTATTATATGTTCTGGCTTTTTTGTGGTCGTAGATGGTGGATTTTTGACAAGGGATAAAATCGTAAACCCATAATTGTATGTACTCTTGATCCATCAATCAGATGGGTATCGAGGCTCATGTCTCTTATCGAAAGCATGAAAGCTCATGCCGCAAGAATCTTTGACTGAGAATACTGTCTCTCAGAGTATATGTAGATATGTAGTCTCTCAGTTGAGGCAACGGCATATCTCACGAATATTGAGCAATTTTAGTAATTACTTCTATATAGAATCGAAAGATTGGATGGCTCCTAGACATCTTGCCTTCTAGTATAGAGCAATAACGTCTTTAGGATGTAACAATGTTTTCCCTGACTATATAAAAGAAATATGACGCTTCAACAAGCTCATATCACTTAATTCCTGAATAATTAATGCTCCTAGACGATCGTACTAGTATAAAGCCATTAATTAATAATTCTTAAATCATTAGATTCATTAACTGAATCCCTGGAAAAAATTCAATGATTTTTATAATATTTCGTTACTTCAATTTATGGTTTTTCCCAGTGTTTATAGGTGAAAATGGTTTCTGTTGATTTTGGTAATTGCAGGTGTGAAAGTGAGAAACAATTTAAACCCTAAACAATGTACTGCAAGGGAGTACTTTTAGATTCGAGAGATCAATCTGTACAAGTCCGGCCTAAACCAAGAAATGGTCGTTCCAGACTTGCTTCGATCACAAAGTGGAGGAGAAGGGTTGGTTTTAGGAGGGAAGCGAAGAGAGTGTTGAGGCCATAATAATTCTGGAAGAGCAATGCTTGACTTGTATCAGAAGGTGAGAGCTTTGAGAAAGCTAACAAGAGTTTCCTTTCAGAATGTGGTATTTTCCCTGACCAAAAACTCTCGTCTCTGGTGGAAATAGGTAAGCCTACTTATACAAGTCCAAAAAGAAACGTACCCTGGCCTCTTAAGAAAAGAAAACAGATGAGTTAAATGGGAAGAGGTGGTAACGCCTAGTATTGATGGGATTTGATGGAATTGATGTCCCATAATGAAGGAGCGTTTCACCGTTGCTTCTTGCATTTACTAACCGCCTTAATATTATTACACTATCTTGAAACGGGCATTTGTGTATGCCGCACGCTATAGACCACCAAACCAAAACCCTAATGAGCATCCCCCAGTTTTTGTTGATGTCTCAAATGTTTTTGGAAAACATGGAGCATGTTGTAGTGGCTTGGCAAGTCAAGCTAGGGAAACTTGCTAGCCTGGTGACCTTCGACGTTCGAGATTTTGCATCTTGAGAGGGGGGGGCAACCATTGATCGTTGTGCGCCCGCGTAGTGAGGGCCAATGTGGTGGCGCGGCTAGGTTGGCATGTCGTTGGCATGACATGGTTTGGCGTGGCCAAACTTAGGTTTTCGGGCCAAAGGTTACCATGTGTCGTCTGGTAACCTTGGATGGCTAGGATTTGCTCATGGGATTGAAGGACAACCGTTGATTGTTGCACGCCTTCATTTTGGTAGCCGCGTAGTGAGGGCCAACAGGGTGGCGCGGCTAGGGTGCGTTTAGGATTGGCATGTGGGGTCAAGGGTTCGCCTTGGGCGTGGCTAGCTTTGGCTAGGTGCGATATTGGATTTGGCATGTGGGGCCAAGGGTTTTCCATGGGCGTATGGCATGGCCAGGGCCGAGGTAAGGGCGCTTGGCTTGGCATGACGTGACTAGCATGGCTAGGGCCAAGGCAGAGTGTCTTTGGCATGGCGCGGCTAGCTTGGCTAGGTTTGGTTTGGATTGGCATGTGGGGCCAAGGGTTTGCCATGGACGTATGGCATGGATAGGGCCAAGGCAAGGGCGTTAGGCTTGGCATGTGGGGCCAAGGGTTTGCCTTGGGCGTATGGCGTAGCTAGCTTTGGCTAGGTGCGTGACCAAGCTAGGGATTTGGGCTAAAGGTCGTGAGGTGACCTTAGACGGCCAGGATTTTCTCCTGCGATTGAAGGGCAACCGTTGATTGTTGCACGCCTTCACTTTGGTAGCCGCGTGGGGAAGGCCAGCATGGTGGCGCGGCATGAGGGGACATGACGAGATGTGTTTGGAATGGCACGGTCGGTGTGGCTGGCATGATTTGTCATTGGCACAGAGGTGCGGCTATCATGGTTGGCATGCTTTGGCGCGGTTGGTGTGGCTGGAATGATTTGCCATTAGCACAGAGGTGCGGCTAGTATTGTTGGCATGCTTTGGCGTGGTTGGTGTGGCTGGCATGATTTTCCATTGGCACAGAGATGCGGCTAGCATGGTTGGGATGCTTTGGCGCGGTTGGTGTGGCTAGCATGATTTGCCATTGGCACAGAGATGCGGCTAGCATGGTTGGTGTGGCTGGCATGATTTGCCATTGGAATAGAGGTGCGGCTAGCATGGTTTGCATGCTTTGGTGCAATTGGTGTGGCTGGCTTGATTTTCCATTGGCACAGAGGTGCGGCTAGCATGGTTGGCATGCTTTGGCGCGGTTGGTGTGGCTGGCATGATTTGTCATTGGCATAGAGGTGCGGCTAGCATGCTTTGGCGCGGTCGGTGTGGCTGGCATGATTTGCCATTGGCACAGAGGTGAGGCTATCATGGTTGGCATGCTTCGGCGCGGTTGATGTGCCTGGCATGATTTGCCATTGGCACAAAGGTGCGGCTAGCATGGTTGGCATGCTTTGGCGCGGTTGATGTGGCTGGCATGATTTTCTATTGGCACAGAGGTGTGGCTAGCATGGTTGGCATGCTTTGGCACGGTTGGTGTGGCTGGCATGATTTTCCATTGGCATAGAGGTGCGGCTAGCATGGTTGGCATGCTTCGGCGCGGTTGGTGTGGCTGGCATGATTTGCCATTGGCACAGAGGTGCGGATAGCATGGTTGGCATGCTTTGGCACGGTTGGTGTGGCTGGCTTGTTTTTCCATTGGCACAGAGGTGCGGCTGGCATGGTTGACATGCTTTGGCGCGGTCGGTGTGGCTGGCATGATTTGCCATTGGCACAGAGGTTCGGCTAGCATGGTTGGCATGCTTTGGCGCGGTTGGTATGGCTGGCATGATTTGCCATTGGCACAAAGGTGCGCGGCTAGCATGGTTGGCATGCTTTGGCGTGGTCGGTTTGGCTGGCATGATTTGCCATTGGCACAGAGGTGCGGCTAGCATGGTTGGCATGCTTTGGCGCGGTTGGTGTGGATGGCATGATTTTCCTTTGGAACAGAGGTGCGGCTAGTATGGTTGGCATGCTTCGGCGCGGTTGGTGTGGCAGGCATGATTTGCCATTGGCACAGAGGTGCGGCTAGCATGGTTGGCATGCTTTGGCGCGGTTGGTGTGGCTGGCATGATTTGCCGCTGGCACACGTGGGAATTTGGGTTTGGCCTGTTGTAACCCTAATTTGAAAAATATACCCCGGTAATTATTTTAGAGACACATTAAAGGTTTCAGTAAATATTCCTAGTAAATGCTTATTGCTTTAAATGTTGTGACATCACTGTCTGCTAGGGTTTAGTGTTTTACGATTTTAACCCTAAACTAAAAACCACCATCAACACCCAATAGAATTCAATGGGTTAGTAATAAATATTCAAAACACGGGCATCTGAGGTACCTTCGAGTAAGCCCCGACCAAAATGGTGCAGATGTACTTGACAATAATGCATTAACAAGCACCTGAATGCACGGATGAGTATTTCAAAATACGACTAGACGATGAACCTATGCAAAATAGGAAAGAAAATAATAAATAATAAAATATTAACCAAAGCGTTGAGGGACTGGGCCCACCGGCTGGCCGGTCGTGCCGTGACCAATCCCACGCCCAATTCTTTATTTTATCATATTTTTTTTTATCATTTTCCTTGATCTTATGAAAATCCTTTCATTTGAACAAATATCCCTCGTTTTAAGGAAACTCCTCCGTTTCATGGTGTTTCCTTCGCATCAAGGAAATAATATAAAATTGGGAAAGGTGTCATGGGACCGTGTCTACTAGCCGGCCGGTTATTCCCTAGTCATGGCTGGTCCCACACCTCATGATTCCTCAATATTTTATTATTATTTCCCTAATCTCATGAAAACTCTTTAATCTCATGATATTTCCTTCAAATCATGAAAATTAATAAAAATTAGGGAAACTCGTGGGACCGGGCCCTAGCCGGTCCCACACACCCTTTTTTTTTTATGTTTCCTTGATCCCATGAAATTCCTTGATTTCATGATGTTTCCTTCAAATCATGAAATAATACATAAAATTAGGGAAAACTCACGGGACCGGGCCCTAGCCGGCTGACCATGCCCAAGCCGGTCCCACACGCTCTTATTTTATTATTCTTAATATTTTTGTTTCCTTCATCTCATGGAAACTCCTTGATTTCAACAAAACTCCTTGGTTTTATGATATTTCCCTAAAATCATGAAAAATATTATAAAATTAGGAAAAATGTCGTGGGTCCGGGATATTTGGCCGGCCGGTCATGCCTTGGCCATAGCCTGTCCCATACTTCATGATTCCTTTATTTTTTATTATTTTCCTTTATCTCATGAAGTTTTGACGGTTTCAGCAAAAATCCCTGATTTCTTCATATTTTCTCAAAATGTTGCTCAAACGCACACCAGAAAATATCAAAATTCTCAGAACCGAGATACGAACACTTTGGTGACGTGAGAATGTTACCTTGACCGACCAAGGTTGGCTCTTTGGCTTGCAAAGATCCGGTCCCTCGTATTTTTAAATTTGACCTAATTTGCGCAATTGCACGTATTAGGTCGAAAACTCTTCCAAATAATTTGGAGCTTCATGGAACGATCGTTATTCGATCACGTGACCACCTAGGGCCAGTTTCATGACCCCTTGGTCGGTGCCTCATCTCTTCATAATTAATTAGGTTTTATCACCCAAGGCTCAAACGAGCATTATTTTAATGATTAAACCAGTATTTAATCGTCCTTTCACCAACAAGTCTTCAAGAGGCCTTGGTATTTGCTCACGTGAGCATCTGGGCGCTGCATGGTCGACCCATAATCCCGTGTAGCCGGTCCCTCCTTCACTCTATGGTTTATTTTCAATAAATCGTCAATTGGTCAAATTAGGGTTTTGAGTCCAAGGTTCATAATTTCAGATTCAAACGCTAATAATTTTACGTTGATCTCATGACCAACATTTTATTAATTATACTTGGTTCAATTGCTAGTATTCTGATTTAATACTTTATTTGGTCATGCTACCAATAATTCATCGAATGAGCAATATTTGCTCAAACCAAGGAATATTGGTTCAACTATCAATATTCAACAATTCATCAAATGTGCAACATTTGCTCAGATGAACAATATTTGTTCGCACTGATGAATATTGATTCAACTATCAATATTCAGTAACTCACCAAACGAGCAATATTTTCTCAGATGAGCAGCATTTGCCCGCATCAAGGAATATTGGTTCAAAGGGGGAGATTGTTAGAGCATTGTTCGTTTGAACCCACCAAGCGTTGGTATGTCAAGTTTGGTTATCATATTTTAGTGGAGCAAAACTTATTTAAGAGTCGCTTGATTTAAATGTACTAGAGTCAACTTTGTATAGGTTAGCTTGAAAGTATTAGGGTGAGACATTACAAGTATTGCGAAGACTTGAAGAAGTGAAGAAGTGCGGAGCTACAACGACAACATAATCCTTCCACTTGAGGTTAGTGATATTTCACTTGAAATGTTTAATTCCCTAACGTATATTTCAAGTCGTGCATATTGAAAACATAAAACTGCGAAGCATGAACACTCTAGATAGACATAGTATTAAGGAATACAATATGAAGTTTCTTGCTTAACCATTAAACTTTGTATATAATAATCGTATGAATGCTATTGTGATTATGTATGGGTATGAGGTGAGGATTTCATCCTAGTGAACAATGTTTACATGTGTTCTAAGTAAGTTCATGATATATGTTGTGAACTGAAAAGGAAATCGCCAAGCGTTATTGGGGTTGTTCTTCATTGCATATCTTATGAACGACCAATATGTGTGATTAGTATAACCGCTCACGACTTGTTTGTGTTCTTGGTAAAACTATTCACATGAGGCCTGACTTATGTATTGGTATGACTTTTATTAGCGAAACCGATCTTAAGTAATCACCTGAGGTATGATCGGGTTATGTATGAATGAACTTATTATTGGGAAGAGGGGAACGGATCCTAGTAAGAGGTGCAGTGCATCACAAGGGGAACCGATCCTTGTATGAGGTGCAACAAGGTTTAGAATTGGTTCATCTGACTTTCAAAGAGTTTGTGACTACTTTTATCTTGCCTATCGGAGATATAAATCTCAAGCCAATTAATACAATTGTACTCGTACGACAGAAACGACAAGATCAGATCACACAACTACAAGAAAAGTAGTATCAGTCTGGCTTCACAATCCCAATGAAGTCTTTAAGTCATTAACCTGGTTTTAGAAGAAGAAAATAAAAGGTTAAAGGAGAATCGACTCTATCTTTAGCAAACTAGTATCACACAGAATATGTGGGGATTAGGTTTCCCAGTTGCTAGAGTTCTCCCTTATATAGTCTTTCAAATCTGGGTTTGCAATCAATGTTAGCTTGCTAACAAAGCATTCAATATTCACCATTAGATGAAAACCTGATTAGCTACAAGATAATATCTCTCAACCGTTAGATCGAAAACTTAGCTTGTCATACACACATGTACTTGACGTTTTGGGTTTGTTTAACCGTGACCAAACGTGTACAATGGTCGGTTCAATATTAGTCAACCAAATGGTTAGTCAAATGATAACTTTCATATCAACCATATTCTTCTTCACCATAACTAGTCCAAATGACTCAAATGAACTAGTTAGAGAGTTGTTCAATTTCCATGAGATCTCATGTACTACACAAGACACAATTGAATCAAAAACGATGTGATTCAATCGAATCATTTCATGAACTATAAAGCCACTGTTTTCAAAAGCATTCCTTAGTAATTTAAGATAAGTTTACGAACAACATTTTCTGACATAACCTCTTGAGTTCGCGGACTCAAGATAACCGGTTGAAGTTAATAAACCCCAGCATAATTTCTCGGGATGAGAACTTCCGTTAGTCCGCGGACTGCACCTGAGCTTCAACTTCAGCAGATATTCTCGAGTTCGAGAACTTACGCCAGTTCGTGGACTGAGTTGACTGCTCACGTTCCGGTTCCACTTGATCAACAAATTTCGCAAACTTCGGTTCAAGTGCTAAGGACTTATACATATATGTGTTACCACAACAATGTTTATATCCCACAATGGTTATATAATCTAAACTCCCATTTCAATCATTGAAACATTCTTAGAGGGCGTTATATAGTTGTTATTCACAAACTATTTTTCGTCAGAGCGATTTCCAAAATGATTGAAACATAACATGACTTTCGTCACTAGGAAAAGATGAACTTGGCTAAAGCGAAAGCTTTACCAACACCCATTTCGAGAAATAGATAATCAAGATATACTCAGCTCGAAATGTCACATGTGCATATTCTTAGTCTATATAGTAAAACGACTTTTGTCTCAAGATAGGAGATAGAGTAGATATACTTTTGAGTGATAGATAAGTTCAAGTCTCCACATACCTTTTAGTCGATGAAGATCCACTGGTTCCTTGAGTAGTCCTTCGTCTTGTATGATGATTGCCATGGAGTTCTTGAGCTCAACTACACTTTCTATCCTAGTCCGAGACCTTAGATATAGTAGAATAGAAATCAAGACTTTATAGTTTTGATCACTAAGATTGACAAACATGCTTGAGATAGCAACGCATGCGAGTTTGACCGAGCAGTGCTATAACAATCTCCCCCTTTGTCAATTTTAGTGGCAAAACTATTAATACATATGGAATACAAAAAATATATAAATAAACTTTGTAGCTCCTATTCCACATGCCTAATCTTCAACAATACTCGAAATCTTCATCACTTCCAAGTAGTCCAATGATCCCAAAGGTTGTAAGTTTAGCATCATCATTGTTGAAAATCCGTAGTTATAACATTGAGAAAAGCATCGGTTCTCAATCATTGTTATACTATGTCATAGTATTATTACACAGCTTCAAAGTCCAATTGCCTCACAACTTCAACAACAATACTATGGTGATACTTCACTCCCCCTTAGTCAATACTCCATCTCACATAGAAACCACTCCCACTTACATAATGATCCGAAAACCATATGTATTTGTAGTGTGAACTACAATTAATTCTCCCCATTTTTGTCAATAAAATTGGCAAAGGTACAAGAACGGGATCCTAATGAAATTTTCGTAAGAGACATTTCATGACCAAAGGTAAATGTTTTATCATCTTGTTTAGATGCAATCATAAAGCCGATGCTAAATGCACTCATCAAGGAGTTTATAAAGATACAAGATAACCCCTAAAAATTTCACAGCCTCACTCCCCACAAAGATTTGGAAATTAAGCGCAAGTTCAAAAGAACTCTCCCCCATAAGATGTCATTCTCAAGGGAACAACAAAAGCGACCTTAATTTTAAGAGAACAGAAGGATTTCTTTAGACTCAACAAATTACATACAAGTATGAATTTGGAATCCAAAATATTTAATCATATTAACCAAAGTGAACCAAGATTAATTTGACTAAATATGCTCAACACAAGTAAACTTATGGAGACTTAATACATCGATTAGATTATTCACAAGAGAACCCATAAATTCTCTAACCGGATTGCACAATTAAACTAATCACAAGGTAATCAATTCAATTGTCCACACTCGACATGAGAAAAATCTATGGAGTGCTAACTAAATAATCACACTAGATGATTTATTTAGTTCATTTGGATCAACATAATAGATTATGGAACCCCGACTAAGATTATCATAGAATATGACAACCTTAACCGTCCATGTACTCAACATGAGAGAACTCACGGAATACAAACTAAATAACCACACAAGTGATTAAATTAGTTCTTAATGCTCAACATGTTGCATCTTTATGGAACAACCAACCATGCCAATACGAAATCGACTTAGTTGTATAGTGCTCAACATAAGATACAAGATGGAACCTTCACGGTAATACATAATAAAATGGAACAATTAAACTTTAAACCGTGGATTACAAACCAAGGACCTATTCTATTTTTCCATCGCAAAGTGACATAATAGACTTTATCTTTGAATCACAAAAGATTTTAACCTATCTTACATCAAATATTGACAATATAGGATTAACTTTTGTGTTTTGCAAAAAGTCCATTCATTCCTTTATCAATATCTGCATACCAATAAGTTAACGACTTTACCTTTGACAAAATATGGGACAATCAAGTTCACGGACGTAAACACACATATCCCATCAAAATATTGCAATATATAAAACCATAAAGATTAATACTGCAACCATCATCTTCCAAAACAAGTTTAGAATTAAAACCAATAAATATAAAAACAAGAAGATGAAATCATTGGATATAGATATGTGTAATCACAATCATGGACATTCCAAAAATACTAGTTATTCTTCTAAACAAAACAAAAAACGTAGAAGATTTACTAGACATTAAGACCTTTGAAGAATTCATTATCGCCCCCGAACTCCTTGTTGTCAACAACCATTGGAACATAGGGTTCATTAAGAAAGGAGTTTATATCGATGAACCTTCTTGGTTGTTGTTGTCGAACCAGGGCCTTCTGAATCTCATGAGTCTTATAAAAAAAGCCTTTATTTGTTGAATCTCCTTACGCAGCTCTTTCAACACTTCAAGAACATCAGAAAACTTCTGAGAATTTGAAGGAACAACCATTGGTTTCCTCATATTCGTTCTTTTTCTTTTCAAGGTTGGAGGCAATGGAGATTTTTCTTTTTCCTTCATGATTGATGGCTTAACAATCACATTACCTTCTTTTCCATCGCAAGATATCATTCTTGGAGAAGCCATCAACGAATGGGTTTGTGAGAGAAATTCACAATTGGCTCAACATGTAGTCTAGAGATAAAAAGAGGTTTTAGAGAAGGAAAAGGAATGTAGGGCTCGAAACCTAAAATAGGTTCGTAAACGATCAACTCTTATCCCTAACAAGAGTAAAGTTGTCGATAATACCATTTTTCTTTTGTTTGATAGACAAAAATAAGACAAAATTAAGAAAAGAAGAAACAAAACTTTTCCTAAAGCCTGAGAGGTACAAAATCATTGTCTCTTTTGATCAGGCACATGAGATAAGATTTTAGACACAACACAATTAAGTTGTGCTGTGGTGAACAACAAATTGTCCACCAATTTCCTCTTGAGATGAATCCACAGACCTCTATCTATCAAAACGATTTGACCATATTCTCTTTTCAAATGGTCTTGATTTTTCCTTAGAAAATAACTTCTTAGACGAAGATAAAATCTTACATACCTCTGCGGTCTTCTGAGCAAGTTTGAGCTTTCTTGCTAAATGATTTGCTCTCCATTGAAGTTTGTTGACGTGTCTTTGCTTGTGTTTGAACTTATAACACCTTGAAAGTTCATGACCTTTTAATGAACAATATGAGCACGTCACACTTGGATAATAATCAGGCTTCTGAATTATGCAAGCAACTAGTCACATAGTGGATCCCGAGTCATTATAAACAGTGTTTCCAAGAAGGGAGTCAACTTTTTCTTCCAGAATGGTTGGATTATCTTCTGAAAGAATATTAAGATTGATATGTGTATTGCTATGATTATCAAAATCAATATTTTCACCAAGAAGTGCAACACTTGATTTCTCATCTTCATTTGAATCATAGTCGTCAGACATTTCATCAAGAGTTGCAGCAAGACCTTTGTTCCCAGTGTATTTTCTCCGATTTGGATACTCATTTGCAAAATGACCAAATCCCTTACACTTAAAGCACCGAGGCATATCCTCATCATCAGTTTTATCAATATCCCTATTTTTAGGAGGAACACGATTATGAGGTTTGACTGATGCCTTAGGCTTATCTCTGGAAAACCGTTTACTTCTCTTCAATAGAAGATCCCTAAACTTTCTTGTGATCATCGAGACTGATTTGTCAAGATATTCATCTGATGAATCTATCTTAGAGTGATCATCTTCAGAGATATACTTTTTTTTACTTTTATCAAGTAATTTAGTGTCATTTAGTGCTTTGAACGCAACATCCTTAGCCTTGGATGAAAGTTCGTGATCAAAGATCTTAAGCTTACCAACCAGTGTGTTTCTGGAGAGAGTATCTAGGTTATTTCCCTCAACGATGGCATGCTTATTAGCATCGTATCTAGATGGCAGTGATCTGAGAATTTTCATCACAATATCCTTTTCAGGAATAGTCTTACCCAATGCAAAAGATGCATTAACAATTTCAGACACTTTGTGATTAAACTCATCAAATGTTTCTCCATCTGCCATACGAAGGTTTTCCCAATCGGAATTAAGGTTCTGAAGCCTTGCATCCTTTTCGCTGGAGTTTCCTTCGAATACGGTTGCTAAGATATCCCAAGCTTATTGCGACTTAGTGCAATTAGACGCATGGTGCTGAATATTTTGGGTAATGGCATGTATGACCGCATTCAAACCGTCGAAGTTTTGCTTTGCAGCAAGAACCTCTGCAGGAGTATATTCAGCAATATTCTTTGGAACATTTTCTCCTTCTGTAGAAATGGGAGGATCATACCCATTAAAAACATATACCCATGATTGAAAATCACGTGCTTGAAGAAAAGCTCGCATAGCAATTTTCCACCATAAGTAATTAGAGCCATCGAAGACTGGTGGTACGTTTATTGAGATAACACCTCTGTCCATAGAGTCAGATCGCTACAAACACAGACTTGTGAGGTCTTTAACGTGTTTGCCTGCTCTGATACCAATTGAAAAGGCGGGGGTCTAATAACACCACCCAATATTTCGATTAGCAATCTATATGGACAACTCCGAGTTGTTTTCTAGAGAATCAACTAGACAGTTAGACTCAATCAATAGAAAATACTCAAGGAGTTATTATCTCAATCTCTCGATTTTATTTACTCAAGCAAATATGATTCGCGAGTCTGATCAAAGAGAGATAACTTGGATGGTACCAAAGACCAATATCCAAGTGTCAATCAATTTAAATCAACAACCAAAATGGTCGGATATTCTAATTAATTGAACAACGCACAACCTTTATTATTTCAATAATATAAAAATATAATGCGGAAAAAAAATAACACAGACACCAGAAATTTTGTTAACGAGGAAACCGCAAATGTAGAAAAACCCCGGGACCTAGTCCAGATTAAACATACACTGTATTAAGCCGCTAAAGACACTAGCCTACTCCAAATTAACTTCGGTCTGGACTGTAGTTGAACCCCAACCAATCTCACAATGATCCAAGGTACAGTTATGCTCCTACGCCTCTGATCCCAACAGGATACAGCACACTATATTCCCTTAGCTGATCTCACCCACAACCAAGAGTTACTACGACCCAAAGTCGAAGACTTTAATAAACAAATTTGTCTCACAAAAAAAAGTCTATAGGTAATAGATAAATTCGTCTCCCACGAATAAACCTACAAGTTTTGTTCCGTCTTTTGATAGATTAAGCTGAACATGAACCAATCGATAAAATCATACTTATATTCCTCAAGAACAACTCAGTTTCATCAATCACCTCACAATAATCTTAATCGACGCAGTGAAGAAGATTATTGTGGAATCACAAACAATGAGATGAAGATGTTTGCGACTACTTTTATCTTGCTTATCGGAGATAGAAATCTCAAGCCATTTATTAAAATTGTACTCGTATGATAGAAATAGCAAGATCAGATCACACAACTACAACAAAAGTAGTATCGGTCTAGCTTCACAATCCCAATGAAGTCTTTAAGCCGTTAACCTGGTTTTAGAAGAAGAAAACCAAAGGTTAAAGGAGAATCGACTCTAGCTTTGGCAAACTAGTATCACACAGAATGTGTGGGGATTAGGTTTCCCAGTTGCTAGAGTTCTCCCTTATATAGTCTTTCAAATCAGGGTTTGCAATCAATGTTAGCTTGCTAACAAAACATTCAATATTCACTGTTAGATGAAAACCTGATTAGATACAAGCTAATATCTCTCAACCGTTAGATCGAAAACTTAGCTTGTCATACACACATGTACTTGAAATTTTGGGTTTGTGTAACCGTACTCAAACGTGTACAGTGGTTGGTTCAATATTAGTCAACCAAATGGTTAGCCAAATGATAACTTTCATATCAACCATATTCTTCTTCACCATAACTAGTCTAAATGACTCAAATGAACTAGTTAGAGAGTTGTTCAATTGCTATGAGATCTCATGTACTACACAAGACACAATTGAATCAAAAACGATGTGATTCAATCGAATCATTTCATGAACTATAAAGCCACGGTTTGCAAAAGCATTTCTTAGTAATTTAAGATAAGTTCACGAACAATGTTTTCAGACATAACCTCTTGAGTTTGCGGACTCAAGCTAACCGGTTGAAGTTAATAAACCCCATCATAATTTCTCGGGATGAGAACTTCCGTCAGTCCGCGGACTGCACCTAAGCTTCAACTTCAGCAGATATTCTCGGGTTCGAGAACTTACGCCAGTTCGTGGACTGAGTTGACTGCTCACGTTCCAGTTCCACTTGATCAACAAAGTTCGCAAACTTCGGTTTAAGTGCTAAGGACTTATACATATATGTGTTACCACAACAATGTTTATATCCCACAATGGTTATATAGTCTAAACTCCCATTTCAATCATTGAAACATTATCAGAGGGCGTTATATAATTGTTATTCACAAATTATTTTTCGTCAGAGCGATTTCCAAAGTGATTGAAACATAACATGACTTTCGTCACTAGGCGAAGATGAACTTGGCTAAAGCGAAAGCTTTACCAACACCCATTTCGAGAAATAGATAAGCAAGATATACTCAGCTCGAAATGTCACATGTGCATATTCTTAGTCTATATAGTAAAACGAATTTTGTCTCAAGATAGGAGATATAGTAGATAGACTTTTGAGTGATAGATAAGTTCAAGTCTCCACATACCTTTTAGTCGATGAAGATCCACTGGTTCCTTGAGTAGTCCTTCGTCTTATATGATGATCGCCATTAGAGCTGGAAAACAAGCCAAAACCCGCGGGTTTGCCCGGACCGGCCCGTAAATAACCCGCACCCGGCTCGGCTTGTGTCTAAACAAGCCGGGTTAGGGTTGGAGAAATGCCGGCTTGTGAGTAAACGGGTTAACCCGTCCCGGCCCGTTAAACAGCGGGTAAACCCGTCAACCCGTCTACAGGACCTTGTTAATAAGTCAGATTTAATCCTGACCATCGGATCATCTAGGATTCATCCTGTACGTACGTTTAAGGTATAAAATAAACCAAAAACCCTAGCACACACTCATCCTCTTTCTTTTCTCTCTCTCCTCCCCACTCCCTAATGTCTTCTCCTGCAGCTGCGCCTCTTCACGCTTTACCACCACTTCCGTTTTTCTTCTTCTGCGTTGCTTCTTCATCATCTTTGTATATTTATTACATGGTTGGTAGTGGTACTTTAACTCCACGGTGATGTATCATTAAACATGAAAATTTGTTGAATTAATTTCATCATCTGGGTTAAATTTTTTTTTCTTATTTAGATTTGTATGTATCATTAAACATGAAAATTGCTAATACCCTGATTTTATAGGAGCAGTTGAAGTACCAAAATAAGATGAATTTGAAGTTGGGATGGATCGATGGGTTTGTTTGAATTTTTTTTTTTTTTGAAGCATAGTTTGTTTGAATTGATACTCACCTGAATCTAATTGATAATCAAAATAGCTACTAAATGATTTAATGAATTTGTGATGGGTATTGTATTAAGCTCTAATTTTTGTAATTTGTATTTGATAATTGTAATTTTTCATAAATTAAGTTGATTAATTTTAGTTTTAATTAAACAAGCCGGGTAACCCGTAAACCCGCAAGTTTAACCCGTTACGGGCGCGGGTTGAAGAAACGACCACCAGTGGAGAATTTCAACCCGCGGGTATTGACCCGTGTAAACCCGAACCCGTGTAATCCGTAACGGGCGAGCCCCGGCTTGCCCGTTTGCCAGCTCTAATCGCTATGGAGTTCTTGAGCTCAACTACACTTTCTATCCTAGTCCGAGACCTTAGCTATAGTAGACTAGAAATCAAGACTTTATAGTTTTGATCACTAAGATTTACAAACATGCTTGAGATAGAAACACATGCGAGTTTGACCAAGCAGTGCATGTAGGATCAAAATATCGCCACAGCGATACTCTTTTGAAATTTATAAACAACATTTTTGCGAGCTCTTCAACAACACTCTGCGAGCGTCGCATAATGACTCAAAGAATGACGTAACGGATGACGATAGCTGAAACACGATAAAATCATGACGATCCTGCGAAGATTATAACATCTACGAGAATTAACATTACAAATGCTGCAAGAATATCGCAAGTCAGATCCAAAATTAAAGGACATCTTAGCTGTCATCCACTATGTAACTACCCTATATAAAGAGAACTAATAGACCCAGAAAAGGGGAGATCAATTTTAGAGTGTTGAGAAAGTTTTGAGGAGAGAGAAAGTTCTTGTGAGCGGTTGTATTCTTGATTTCCTCCATTTCCTGTAACATTTCTGAGAATTAATCAATAAAAGTGTTGTTCTTAATCTTCAAATATGTGTTGATTATTATGAATTCTTGTGAGGGGTGTAGTGTAGGAATTCCTGCAACTACATAATGGCGCTAGAAACAGGGATTGAAAGTTGAAAATTGTTGAAAAAGCAAGATTAAAGATCAGCATTCAAGTTAAGAAGAGGATCGATCAAGTCGGTGAAATAGTTGAAGGAAAAATGATTAAATCCAAGGAGAATTACAGGAAGTTGGAGTGTAATACGATAACAAAAACGATGATCAACCAATTCCATGAAAATATTAAAGGAAGGATTCATAAACGAGATTTTGAAGGAAAGAAAATTATGACGGTGGAGAAAGTATCACCTCTGAAAGATTGGGAAAAGCAGAAAATCACATTCACAGCAACAAAAATACCAAGAGAAAATTTGGATAATACATCTCCTTTGGTAACCACGGTATCCATTATACGAATGAACAATGAAAAATCAACAAGATCTGCGGAAGAATGGGATGTGAATAGAACTTTGGTGGATATCTTTCAAGACAAAGAAAAATCAAGATATCTTTCATGGTTCAACACTATAATCTTTAACTGCGTTTTCTTTAATTATTTTCAAGATGTTGCGAAGATTGTCAGCGATATGGAAAGAATATACATGCACCAGGGGGACTATTGTCATCTTCCACAAGTGTATGGCCTTTTGGAAAATGGGGGTTGGATATTGTGGGACCATTTGTACCCGGTTCTGGACAAAGAAGATATTTGATTGTCGCTACAGATTATTTCACAAAGTGGGGAGAAGTAAAGGCCGTACATCACATTCGCGATAAAGACATTTTTACATTCATATTTGAAAATATAATTTGCATATTTGGAATTCCAGCACATTTGGTATCTGATAATGGAAAGAAATTTGAAGGACAAAATATAGAAATGTTACTTAATGCATTTAAGATCAAATGTGGAAAATCAACACCTCTTTATCCACAGGCCAATGGGCAGGCAGAGGCAACCAATAAGATAATCACAGATATACTGAATAAAAAATTAGAGGGACACCACAGGGCATGGTGTGAACAAGTGCATAATGCAATATGGGCCTACAATACAACTAAGAGAGAAGCAACTGGGATGTCACCTTTTTGTCTAACATATGGTGTTGAAGCAGTACTGCCAACAAAAGTTGCTATCCCTACAACAAAAAGAGATGCTTGGGAAAAGAATCTGAGTGCTGGTATGATTCTAAGTAAACTTGATGAGTTAGAAGAGAAGAGATAAAAATCTTTACAACATATAGAAAATTATCATCGAAGATTGGCTCGCGAATACCATAAACGTGTCAAAATACGTGAGTTCCAACCCGGTGATTTAGTACTGCGAGAAACACCAGGTTATCAGCGAGAAGATGGTGGAAAGTTGGCAAGAAAATGGGATAAACCATATATTATTAAAGAGATAGTTGGAACAGGGGCATATAAATTGATGGATCCGAAAGGTAGAGATGTTGGTCAAAGACTTGGTAGACCGTGGAACATACTATATCTAAAAAGATATTACCAGTAATAAATTCGAAGAAAGGTTAGGTGATGATATAATATATGATGAAACAAAGAAGAAATAAATAAAAGAAATTTTTGTCACAACTGCGAGATTATTCGCAAAAAATAATGTAAAAATAAAAAATGGTGATATTCGCAAGAGAAATATAAGAATGGGACGAACCTTTATGGCGTACACCCTAGTTCGCGGATAAAATTTCGCAAGAGGCAAATGTAAGACCTAACATGCGTTATATAAGGGGTATCTCTTTGCATGGCTCAGGGATAAGGTTATACCGCTGCTGGAACCTGAGTCATGGAGATTTGGGGTCAATAAAGCCCATCCGGGGGAGGTACCTTGGATTTTCAACCTGAACTTATGATTTAGGTTGGAAGACTGAGGGTCTCTTCCAAGGAGTACAGAGTATGATCAAGGCGCCGAGGTACACGGTTAATCCAAGGGTGCCCGGGGCGTATGAAACTACCCTGGCCATTCTTGGCAAGTATTGACTACGATGTACTCGGCCCGAAGAAAACCCCACCTAGGGTGAAGTCTCGTAACCATAATCCATATAAGCAAACGGGACAAGAGGCTGCGAAAACAACTGGTTGTTGTTAAGACCAGATGGAAGGATCTAGCCTTGTATGGCCGATGAACGCCTCCTTGAAGGGGCAACCAGGGGGAAGATAATGGCGGCACCCTCCATTGGGGAGATGATAAGTGTCTTAAGACGCAAATGTCATGAGGCTTTTACTCACGGGAGTATTAAGGCTTGTTATATTTGTGCAACAAATATACAGAGGCAAAAATCCAAGAGAAAAAGATAAGATGAGATCAATGGGTTTTTACATGAAAGTGTAAAGACGTCCTGCGATTTCATCGTAAGACGGCAATGTCATGGGGCTTTGATTTCGACAGAAAACTTAGGCATGTCATATTGTCGCAATAAAATGATACAGCGCGGATAAGGCAAGATCAATGGGTTCTTACATGTGAATGTAAGAACGTCCTACAATTTTGTCGCAGAAACAAAATTTGGCAAAATAAGACCTTTAACTAGGAAGGCAAAATAAGACCAAAAGAATAATCATAAACATGAACTATTTTGTTCAAATGCAGATAAACTTTGTTCATTGCAAGAAAGATACTGAGGGGCAAGTATGGGAATCGATAAACAGAGCATCAACATCTTTCTCGCAAGAACATTATTATCTTTCTTGCAAGCACAACTGAATTCAATAAATAGTGTAAAGTATATCATTCACAAGAAAATGAAGAAAATAATTCAAGAAAATGTCAAAGTTCTTACAGAAGAAATAACTCAAGAAAATAAAAATAAAATTCATAGTTAAGTGTTAACTTCTCCAGCTCCATTGTATTTACCAGAGTTATTATCTTCGCCAACATTCCCTTCATTTTGATTAATTCTAGCTTCTTCTTCATCAGACTTGTCACCAACAATTGTTCTATCATCAGTAGCAGCTTTTTCCAGGAGGGATTTCTTTCTTATCCACCTGGTCTTCTTGAGAATGATTTTCTTCGCCACTTTCACAATCAAAATCACTGTCTGCAGGATGGGGAACTTCATCATCACCTACTTCTATAGGTTTGATTGACACAGGAGGAAGAGAGTTGGATGGCAAGATATCATTCACTAGAACTTGTGCAGAAAGATGAATTTGATGAAGAAAAGCTTTATCACGGTTTCTAATCTCCATATATTTAAAATATTCAAGGAATTCATATTTCCTTTCTGCTAGATCGCGAGAATAAGCAAGATGAGTAGTAAAAACACCATTCTCTTTGTGAACCTTAGCCAGATCAGCACTCATAGCAGAAATAGTAGAATGAAGCTTTTCCTCAATTGCTGCGAACAACAACAATGAAAATAAAGATTATTTTGTTAAAGATTTCGCAAGAAGTTCAACAAAATAAAAATAATCAAGGCATCCAAAATGACTACCTTTCTTTTGCGAAGTTAATTTTTGAATTAGTGACAGGCAAGAATTCTCCCAATGGTTCATGTCGTCATCGAATTTATCTCCAAATATGCCTTTTAGGTGAGATTTTATACTTTATTTTTTAGAAAGGAGATAAGTATTTTCCTTCGCTAATGAAGAGTTGTATTCTTCTAATTTGGAGTATTCTTCTTTAAGTTGGCTTACCTTTATACTTAAAGTTGTTCTACCTTGGATGAGCGCATTTTTCTCAGTAATAGAAGATTCAATTAATTATTTAAGTTTATCTTTTAGCGAATGAAAAGATCGTTCTTGGTTATCATACATTCTTTGAAGAGTACTTAGTTGCTGCGAGGAGATCGCTACCTTATTTGAAAGATCCCGCTTCTCTTGAGATAAAATCTTATTTTCGTCTGATAAAGTTTCCATTGCTAAATTTGCCTTGGTTAACAAATAAGAGATGCGAGATATTTCGTTACTTAATAAATCTTGTTTATGTGCTAATTGTATGATCTCTTTGGTATGGTTCTCTACTTGATCAATGGAGTACGTATAAAGATTATCTAATCGGTTATATTGGTCCATCCAAGAATTTCTGTCAACACGAATCTCTTCAGCAACAAATTCAGCTTTGAATATCCCCATTAATCGATTTTGATTTAAGGCTTAATGTGTGAACAAAGGATTTTAAAAAATGAAGTATGAAAAGAAGAAAAACAATTAACATAGGAAAATTAAAGACAAAGATAGAAAGACTTATACCTTTTAACTCATTGTTTTTCTTGCGAAGATTCTCGTAGTTCAGTGAAGAATTGTTCAGTTTATGATGAAGAGTATCACATTCTAAAATTTTGGCTTGGAAATTTCTCCTTAAAGCTTCAATTTCATTTTCTAGAGATGCTTGTGAAGCCATTCGGTCAAAACCAAAATATTTACTAAAAATCTCGCAGACACTATGCCTAACAGGATCCACAGAAGACTTCCTAGCATCATCTAAAATATCAGACAAAACCTTAAAAGCAACATCTACTCCTACTGAAGTTTCTTTAGAAGAAGGGAGGGATGTAGATGGTGAAAAAATGACAATAGAAAGTTGGAAATTTGAGTTATTCGCAGCAAATGCATCATCTAAAGGTGAAGTTTAATGGAAAGTAATAAATGAAATTGAAGTAGAGTTAACTTGAGAAGTAACTACAATAGGAGGGGAAGAAACGTCATTCGCAGCAGTTTCAGGAATTTCATTTATGATGGGATCAGTTGAGGCAGGAATATTTATGGCGATGTTCTCGTAGACAAAAGTTACAGGTTTAGTTTTCGAAGGTGTAGGAATAGAGCCGGCATGAATTAATTGGGGAATAGGAACATCAAAATCAACAACTTTAGCTCGGCGAGATTTCTTGCGAGGAACATTAGTATTCTCATCACCCTGCGAATAACAATCTAGATAAGAAACAGAGGCAACAATATTGTTATTAAAAAAAAAAAGTTTCTTACTACCTTATGATTCACATGCTTCCTTTTCTTTCCAGCGGACTTTTGCTGCGAATTTCCGGAAGAGTTAGGGTTTTGGACTATAAATTTGGTATTAGAAGTGATTCCGCTGAAAAGAAAACACAATATGGGAATTACATAAAATCAAATAAAGACAGATCAGATAACTTTGATGAACATGATTTGGATAAACGAGATTGAGTTTAGTAATGATAGAAGAACATATACCTTGATGACTCCATGAAAGCAGTAGCAGAAGAATCTTTGAAGGAAGAAAGTTGCAGACGGAAAAAAGACGAAAAGATGAAGAAGACGGAGAAGAAGAAGAAGAAGATTATTTATGTACCAGATTCTACCTTTTATAGACAAAAGGTATGGTGACCGGATAATAATGAAGGTACCAGTAAAAATAGGAATATTTGACACGCATAGGCGGTTATACTTAATTTACGGGGCTTTGTCGTGAAGAGAATATGGAAAGATAGGGAGCTGCGACATTCTGAAGAGATAGAGATTCTCATAATCTTCTCCACTTCGCAGATAGGACATGAGAAGAGGCAAGATGTAGGATCAGAATATCGCCACAACAATACTCTTGTGAAATTTATAAACAACATTTATGCGAGCTCTTCAACAACACTCTGCGAGCGTCGCAGAATGACTCAAAGAATGAAGTAACGGATGACGATAGCTGAAACACGATAAAAGCATGATGATCCTACAAAGATTATAGCATCTGTGAGAATTAACATTACAACTGCTGTGAGAATATCGCGAGTCAGATCCGAAATTAAAGGACAGCTTAGCTGTCATCCACTATGTAACTACCATATATAAAGAGAACTAATAGACCCAGAAAAGGGGAGATCAATTTTTGAGTGTTGAGAAAGTTTTGAGGAGAGAGAAAGTTCTTGTGAGTGGTTGTATTCTTGACTTCCTCCATTTCCTGTAACATTTCTGAGAATTAATAAATAAAAGTATTGTTCTTAATCTTCAAATATGTGTTGATTATTATGAATTCTTGTGAGGGGTGTAGTGTAGGAATTCCTGCAACTACAGTGCTCTAACACATCCAACTTCTCCAAATATGATTCCATCGCTTTATTCTTACGGGAGAATTGATATCGAAATACCATCATGTTGTCATTTTCATGCCAAAAACAAAAGAATAACAACAACCAACCTTTACAAGAGAAAAGTTGAAAATCGATTTTAACAATTGCAAGCAAAAGTTGAAAACCTTCGAAACACATATGCTTTTATGCTAAACCAAAACCGATTCAACATATTTTTGACTTTTTCACACATTGTTTCTACAGGAACCCCTCATGATCCTTTGATAAAGCCTACCAACTTGGGCTAGAACTTAATCCTGCTAAATCAAAAAGTCACCCAAACCATATGGGTTCACAACATATTATAAGATCGAATATCAAGGTTATAAAACTGAAATCAAACATCCCATACACATACATAGCATATAAAATAAAGCATTAAAGCACCGGCTATGTAAATCAAAACTATCACAATAAAAAATATAAATCAAATAACTTTATTCATAATAGTTTTATTCAATAGACTCATACAATCAATGAAAGTAATCAAAAATTGATGTCTATTTTTCTAGATTAAGTATTACAACATATAACTTAATCTATAGTGGTGCTCTTGTTGTTCACCGATGTTTCTTCAGTGTTCAAACTATTAAAGCATGTCTCAAGAGACTTGTCTGCAACCACTTCTTATTTCTCTAGCTCTTCAATAAGAACCTTGAGTTCAGCAAGAGATCCTTTTGTTCCTTCTATTCGTTCTTTTAACCAATCCTGATGTCGGACAGTCATGACTAGATCAGTTCCAGTTTTTCAAAACTTTGGATGTATTGATTCATACTATTTGAACGAATCCACTTGACTTTTGTTGGGTCATGTTGATTGTAGGCCAATAGACATGAATCATCTTGTGATCCAACCGAACCTTCAGAATCATAATCAGACATGATTTTTGATCTGTTTCTTTTCTTCTTCTCGATATTGATTCCTTAAAAATCTTTAACCCTTTGAGCCTCCTCTTATTAGTCTTTGAGACACTGCGAGTTATTAGAGGCATGCTTGGTTATATATATATGATTGATCAGGGTATCAATAAACTGGAAGGACTAGTTTCCCTTTATAGGGAGTCAACTTTCGGACCGAAATACATTAGTAGAATCCAAAAATATTGAAGAATATGTTTCGTCTCCTTTTGTCCGAACTTTCTTAGTTTTATTCAAAGGTTCCAAATAAAACTTATCATGATGAACATGAACCATTTTTGGATTTACAACTATCCATAAAAACCTACAACTCTTTCAGATAATCAATTACACAAATTACATGTGCTCCAGATTTATTGTGCCATTCCCATCCATAAAAACGAGCACAGATTGGGATGAGAATGCACAATTTTGATACAACTAAGTTATATCGGGATAATATTTTTCAAGCTTATATTGACTATCAGAACCATAGTTCATGTTTCTCTTAGGGAATTTCTGCCCAATATATTTTCTCCCAAGACGATGATATTTTCTAACTCTAGAGATATGATCATGTGGAGAAACTGTACCGATATGAGAATTCTCAGAGACCTATAGATCTCTATTAATTCTTTCAATGAGATTTTCATAAGATTTTCTCATTATAAGGACTTCCTTATGATTCACATCGGTACAATCATTGGAAATAATTATTGGAAATCCCTCATTGTTTATTTTGGCGGAGATTCTCTCTTTCCCTTCCTTCTGGAATCGTTCTTCATCAAAACAAGAATTGTTTCGATATGGATGAGGAGGAATCTTCTTCCAGAATCTATTGTCAACTCTTTCCTCTAATTTTGAGTTGATCTTGTAGGGTTGTGGTATAATCTGTCTTTCTACTGAGGAATGATCTTTCTGTTGTTTAAGACAAGAAACTTCCTTCAAAATGTTTACCACCGTATGTTGAAGAAGTATAAGTTTCCTATCAAGTGACTGAAAAGTGTATTCCTTAAGATCATTATCATGGAATCGGTTCAAAGTTTCCTTGGACAAGATTTCATTTGATCATCAGTAGATATAGAAGCTTGTTTCTCATCCTCTTCTGACTTGATGTAGTTTGGTAAACTACCATCATCTTGATATGTTTCAGATGTGACTAAAATAACAACATCATTTGTCAGAGTCATCGGACTTGTATCTTTATCAAGAGAATTATCAAGAGCTTCTAATTTTACAGTGAGATTCATATTCTCTTCAGTAAGACTATCCAGTTAACTGTCTTTATTTCTGATTTCCTGTTTAAGAAGATTTGACTTTGTATTTAAAATCATCAATTTGGAAGACAGAGATTTTATAGGCTTTAGGAGTTTTACTAACTCTTTATCAACATCTTCTTTTTCATCAGAAAAATACATAGATATTTTCATAACTCCTGGATCATGAGTCAACAAAGTAGTAATATCTTCAACCTTTGAGTAGTCACACTCTTGCTTAACGTTAACTGAATCAGAAATGGATTCAATTATTATAGGATGGATTGCACCAAACACATATTGTTAGATTTTTTCGTGTTTTCCTGCTCTGATACCAATTGAAAAGGTGAGGGTACCCCAAAGATACCTCAAGCTATAACTTTTCTTTCATATAAGTCATTTCCCCAAAATTTATTGTCTATGGACTGAGTCGAGACAATACAACAAATCGGTTCACACTTTGTGTGATCGTCTATGGATACGAGATCGAGACAATACAAAAACAAAGTGTGTTTACTTGATACAAAGGTTCGAACTTAACCAAACTCAATAGGATTCACGTATCAAGTAAATAGGAATTAACGTTTGTGAAATTTACTTTAATTATAATAAAACAATTATAATGCGGAAATATAAAGTAAATGACACAACAAGATTTTGTTAACGAGGAAACCGCAAATTCAGAAAAACCCCGAGACCTAGTCCAGAATTGAATACTCTCAAGATTAAGCCGCTATACAAAATAAGTCAACTTCGTATAGTTGAGACCAAGCAACTAAACCTATAGTTCACCTAGTTCCGTCTGTGTTCCCACGCCTCCAACATGTAAATAAGTCACGTACTTGGACCAATTCCTTTGGTTCGTATTCCAAATAGTAAATGAACAAAAAATTTGTTTAGTATCAACTCTCTTCAACCAAGTGATGTGAGTTGCGCAAAGGTTCCCTTGTTTATCTTAACATAAACTCCTTTGCCAGGTTCCAAGATTTATTTTATGCTCAACCACCCAAAAGTAATCGTTAAGATTAAGCCAACAACACTCTTCAACCAAATGATACGTGTTGATGCCGATCTTCCTCAATTAATCAATCCAATCTACCACAAGGATAAACCGATTATTAATTGGATCCTCTTTTTCCCAAACAAGTATTGTGCACATCAAAGATTATAAAAACACCAAGTAAGAAATCTTCAATATCTTCTTTATCTTCAAATCTTCTAGATCTTCAATAAACACCTGTACACAATCACTTGAATCTCTTGTGATCAATCACACACAAAACGGAGACTGTTAACAATGGATTATCACAAGATCGTCTTTAGATCTAACAACAGTCTAAAGATCCCTGTCGAAACCTTGAACTAGTTTTAGTGAATCTTATATCAGAAGAGAATATTCTCAAGCATAAACAAACTAGGTGCAATCAAAGTTCAATCATTGTTAGTCAATCAAATCAATACGAAAACTAAAGATAAACCGCAATATCTAGTTTCCCACCAACGGGTCACGCTAGAGCTTCTCAATCCCAAAGAAGACTTTAAATTGAGCGTCCGTAAGAGATTTCACCTAATTATAATACTCTCATCTCCGATAGACGGTTTCACCAGTAACAAATATAAAAGAGGAAGTCTATGTCACGCAGGATTAGTTTGCTAGAAATTCAAACTCAAAGTATTTATAGACAAGGAAGTTTGGACACCAAGGAATTTCCAAAGCCGAAAATATTCTCAAGATATTTTTCATTACTCCACCAAATTCGGTTTTCATAATTCCTGTGAATGCACTATTCAAAAATAATGATCGAAATCTCCTTGAAAAATATTTAATTAGCAAATGCACATTACTAATTCTTATTTTCCATATATAATTAAAAACCCTTAATTAAAAATATTCTTAACTTATTTAAATTCGATCTTGGGATTTACTTCCTTCTTAGCCTTTAAGGAATATCTTTGAACAAAATAGAATAAGCATTAATGCACCGTGTTCAAAGAGTGATGACATCTTACTCTTGCAAGTCTTTACCATGCTTGATCACTTGAAACCGATTTACCACTTCCAAACAAGTTTAGAATTGGTTCATCTGACTTTCAAGAACTATGTGATTGATCAAGTTCCACTCAATCACAACTCATGGGTTTACGGTTCTACCAAAACAAGTTTCGGTTCTACCTCCATGTGAGTATTGTGCATAGTTACACTAGCTTACCAAAGATACGGCTGACTAGGTACTAGGATCGGTTCCACACATATATTTGGTATCTAACTTGTATGCACTGTACATGTCCATAGGATCGGTTCCCCCTTCCTAAAAACTTGTTGCACATGTTCATAGGATCGGTTCCCCTTTCTTCCATAAACCTTGATGCACCACATATAAGGATCGGTTCCCCTTGTGATGCACTGCACCTCTTACATCGGTTCCCCTATTCCCAATAATAAGTTCAGACATACACAACCCGATCATACCCCAGGTGATTACTTAAGATCGGTTTCACTAATAAAAGTCATACCAATACATAAGTCAGGCCTCATGTGAATAGTTTTACCAAGAACACAAACAAGCCATGAGCGGTTATACTAATCACACATATTGGTCGTTCATAAGATATGCAATGAAGAACAGCCCCAATGACGCCTGGCGATTTCCTTTTCGGTTCACAACATATATCATGAACTTAATGTAGTAGCAGGAAATCCCACACTACACCCCTCACAAGAATTCATTCAATTAAGTCATTTTTAGATCATTAAACACAAATTTTATTGATTAACCTCACAAATTTTACAAGATAGAAAGGAACTAAAGCTAAGGAATTAACAACAACTCTAGAATTTCTCTCTCCTGATGACTTGCTTAACACTCGAAAAATATCTCCCTTTCCTTACGCCTGTTCAACTCTTTATATAGGGAATTACATAGTGGATGACATCTAATCTGTCCTTTATTTTAGGATCTGACTTGCGATATTCTCGCAAGAGTTATATTGTTAATCTTCGCAAACACTCTAAAAATCGCAGAATCATCACACTTTACTCATGTTTTTGCTATCGTCATCTGTTACGTCATTCTTCAAATCATCCTGCGATGCTCGCAAAGTGTTGTTGATCAAACTTCGCAAATGTGTCCTTCTTGTGATATTCAGATCCTATATCTTGCCTCTTCTCATGTCTTCTCTGCGAAGGGGAGAATGTCATGAGAAATTATTCTTTAAAATGCCGCAATTATTCATCTCCTCTTTCTTCATCTTTTCCTACCGACAAGGTTCCGTGAATTAAGCATAACTATCTACACGTGTTGAATATTCCTTCAATCACCAGCACATGTAACATTAACCGGTCATCCTCTTTTGCCTATTTAAAGAGGGATTTGGAGGAAATATAATTTTATTCTTTTATTTCATCTTTATCTTCTTCACCTTCGTATTCTCTACAAATCTTCATCATCTGAAATTTTCCTTCTTTATCGAATTCATCTTCCTGCTACTGTTCTTTTCTGCTTTCATGGAATCACCAAGGTTAGTTTAACTTTTTCTTCTTTTGATTTTGCTGAAACTGATTTTGTTCTACTGTACTCATCTTGTTTGTTCTTTATGTAATTCCCATACTATTTTTGTTTCAGCAAAAGCACTTCCAGTACTAAATTTTCAGTTCAAAACCCTAATGTTCCCAAAAGTTCGCAACTCAAGGTTCCTGCAAGAAAAATAAAGTATGTGAATGACAAGGTAGTATGAAACACAGATCTTTTTAATAACAATATTGTTGCCTCTGTTTCTTATCTGAGTTGTGATTCGCAGGGTGATGGAGGTGCCACTAAACCTACCAAGAAATCTCGCCATCCTAAAACTGTTGAAACTTATGTTTCTTTTCCCAAACTTGGTCTTTTTGTTTCTCCTTCGCAAACTGAACCTCTACCTCCTGTCTTCGAAAACATCGCAGTAAGCTCTGATATCTTAACTAATATTTTTATGGATGAAGTTCCCATTATAAGACCTGTTGCTAATGAAGCCACTTCCTCCCCCTGTGGCCAATACTTCTCAAGTTCATTCCACCATGACCTCAACCATTGATCTTCCTCAAATTTCACCCTCAAATGACATCTCTTTATCAAAAAATGATGACCATCAACTTTCTATTATCACTACTACTCCATCTGAGTCTCTCCATTTTTCCAAAGAAACTGTGGAGGGAATAGATATTGCCTTTAAGGTTTTATATAATATTTTAGATGATACCAAGAAATCATCTGTGGATCCTGTCAAATCTGGTGTCTGCGAAATTTTGAGTAATTATTTTAGCTCTGATAGAATGGTTTCGCAAGCATCCTTAGAGAAATAAATTGAATATTTGAAGAAGAGTCTCCAAGTCAAGACTTTAGAATGTGACACTCTTCGCCTTGAAAACCAAAAGCTTCAAAATGCTTCGCTAGACTGCGAGAATCTTCGCAAGAAGAATAAAGAATTAAAAGGTATAACTTCTCTTGTCTTGTACTTACTTTTTTCATATTCATTTCTTTTAGAAATTTCATCCTTTATATATTCTATTTTCTTAAAACTCTCTGTTCTCCCTTTAAGTCTTGAGCCAGCAACGAATAATGGAAAGATACAAATTTGAATCTATCGCGGAAGAAGTTCACGTGGACAAAGACATTTGGATGGATCAATATAACCAATTAGATAATCTTCATACACATTCCATTGATCAAATAGATAATCTTACTAATGAGAATGCTCCATTAGTACAAGAGCAAAACCTATTAAGTAATGAAATATCTCGCCTCTTTTATTCTTTAACCAAAGCTAACTTGGCGATGAAAACTTTATCAGATGAAAATAAAACCTTATCTTAGGAAAGGCAAAATTTCTTGAATACGGTGGCGATCTCTTCGCAAAAAATAAATATTCTTCAAAGAGTGTGTGAAAACCAAGAACAATCTCTTCACGCACTGAAAAATGAGCTTAAAGAAGTAACTGAATCATCCATCGCTGAGAAAAATACACTTATCCAAGGTAGGATAACTTTAAGTGTAAAGGAAAATAAGTTCCAAGAACAATATTCCAAATTAGAAGAATCTCACTCTTCACTTGCGAAGAAAAACACTTTTCTCATTTCTAAAGAAAAGAAATTAAAATCTCGTCTGAAGGGTCTAGTTGGAGATAAATTTTATGATTCCATGAATCATTGGGAAAATAATTGCTTGCCACTAATTCAAAATCTAATATCGCAAAAGGAAGGTAGTCATTTTGACTGCCTCAGACATCTTTGTTTTGTTAAACTTCTTTGCAATATTTCCCTTGCGAGGTGTTCACCTGAATAATTTTTGTTCTTATTTTTCGCAGAATCTGAAAGAAATCTTCATGCCTCCGTTTTTTATTTGGATTCTAAACTTGCCAAGCTTCGCAAAGAAAATGGATTACTTTCTGCTTACCTTGCCCGTTCTCGCGATCAAGAAAAAAGAAAATATGACTACCTTGCTTATTTCAAAGACATGGAGATTAGAAACCGTGATAGAGCTTTCCTTCGCCAGGCTCATCTTAGTGCTGAAGTTCTTGTGAATGAGATTTTGCTATCCAAATCTCTTTTTCCTATATCACTCAAACCTCTGGAAGTAGATGAAGATGAAACTCCTCGTGCTGCCGATAGTGACCTTGATTATGGAAGTGGGGAAGATAATGTTTCCCAAGAAGATTTAGAAGAAGAAGAATAAGAAAAAGAGATCCCTCTTAAAGAAGGAGTTGTTGGTGATGAAACGACTACTAGTGATAAGCCAAATGAGGAAGTAGCCGAAGTCGACCAGAATAAGGAAAACACTGGCAAAGATGATCAAGCTGGCGGAGATGATAAGGCTGGCGAAGTGAATATTGGAGTCTGAGTTCTAATTTTGTTTTCCAGAATTGTTCTTTCTCTCTTTTCTTGTGAACGATGTACTTTGGACCACTTTTGGTATTTTTAGAACTTGCGAGAAAGATAATGACATCTTATTTATTAATTCCCATACTTGCCTCTCATTATCTTTCTTGTGATATATTATCTGCATGAAAAATGATTAGCACTTTATAAATTTTTTGTTTTATCATGTGGTCTTATTTTGCCATCTTTTTTCTTTGCAACAAAATCGCAGGACATTTCTACACTTTCATGTAGAAACCCATTGGCCTTGCCTTAACTTTATGTTCTTTTGTATTTTTGCTGCGACAATATGACAGGTCTAGATTTTCTTGCGAAACTAAATCCCCATGACATTGTCGTCTTGCGACGAAATCGCAGGACGTTTCTACACTTTCATGTAAAAACCCATTGACCTCGTCTTAACTTCTCTTTTGTATTATTGCCTCTTCAGGACTGTTGCACAAATATGACAAGTCTTAATACTCCCATGAGTAAAAATCCTCTTGACATTTGCGTCTTAAGCCACTTATCAGCTCCCTAATGGAGGGTGCCGCCCTTATCTTCCCCCTGGTTGCCCTTTCAAGGAGACGTACTTCTTCCATACAAGACTAGCTCCTCCCATCCAGTCTTAACAACAACCAGTTGTGTTCGCAGCCTCTTATCCCTTTTGCCTATATGGTTTATGGTACAAGACTGCACCCTAAGTGGGGTTTTCTTCGGGCCAAGTGCATCATAGCCAAGACTTGCCAAGAATGGCCAGGGTATTTTCATAAGCCCCGGGCACCCTTGGATAAACCGTGTACCTCGGCGCCTTGGTCATACTCTGCACCCCTTAGGAGAGACCTTATTACCTTAAATCTCCCAACTCAAGTCATATGCTCAAGCTGAGAATCTAATGTGTCTCTCCTGGATGGGCTTTCATTGACCCCAAATCTCCATGACTCAGGTTTCAGCAGCGGTGTAACCTTATCATTGAGCCATGCAACAAATACCCCCTTCTATGACATACTTTAGGTCCTACATTTGCCTCTTGCGAAATTTTAAAATTTCGTGAACTAGGGTGTACGTCATAAAGGTTCGTCCCATTCTGGATCTTAAATGATCATTTCTTGCGATAGTTTCACACATTCTCATTTTATTTTGATCTTGAATAATATCGCAATGGCTCTTTCATGAAAAATAATTTTGTTTATACTTATTTTGTTGCAGTATACATCATTTCATCATCTAAGAATTATCAAAGTTCCTCACGGGAAATATCTCTTTAAATATATTCTATTCCATGGTCTATCAAGTCTTTGACCAACATCTCTACCCTCTGGATCCATCAACTTGTATGCCCCTGTTCTAATTATCTCTTTTATAATGTAAGGTCCATCCCATTTTTTCGTTAATTTTCCACCACCTTCTCGCTGATAAACTGGCGTCTCGCGAAGAACCAAATCACATGGTTGAAATTCACGTGGCTTGACACGCTTATTGTATTCCCGTGCTAATCTTCGTTTATAATTCTCCATATATTGTAAAGCTTTCCGTATCTTCTCTTCTAATTCATCCAATTTGTTTAAGATCATGCCAACACTAAGATTCTTCTCCCAAGACTTTCTTTTTGTCGTGGGAATAGCAACTTCTGTTGGTAACACTGCCTCAATCCCATATGTTAAACAGAAAGATGACATTCTAGTAGCTTCTCGCCTAGTTATGTTGTAGGCCCATACTACGTTATGTACTTGTTCGCACCATGCTCTGTTATGTCCCTCTAATTTTTTTATTTAATATATATGCGATTGTCTTATTTGTTGCCTTTGCTTTCCCATTAGCTTGTGGATATAAAGGAGTAGATTTTCCACATTTTATCTTAAATGCATTAAGCAACATTTCTATGTTCTTCCCATCAAATTGTTTCCCATTATCAGATACCAACTGTGCAGGAATTCCAAATCTGCAGATGATATTTTAAAATATGAATGTAAATATGTCTTTGTCGCGAATATGCTGTACCGCTTTTACTTCTGCCCATTTTGTGAAATAATCTGTTGCGACAATTAAGTATCTTTTTTTCCTAGTTCCTGGTACAAATGGCCCCACAATATCTAAGCCCCACTTTCCAAAAGGCCATACACTGGTTGAGGACGATAAGGGTGCTCCAGGTGCATGTATTCTCTTTCCATGTCGCTGGCAATCTTCGCAACGTCTTGATACTTGTTTTGCATCCTCATGCATATATGGCCAATAGTAACCTTGTGTTTTGGCTCTATATGCTAAAGATCTTCCTCCACTATGATTGCCAGCATCTCCACTATGCAACATTTTTAACATTTTATCTCCTTCTTGTCGTGTTAAACATCTGAGTGATGGTCCATTAAATGATTTTCAATATAATATCCCATCTCTTAATTCATAATTTGTTGCATGGCTTTTTAATTTATGTGCTTCCAATCTATTTCTTGGTATTTCCCCTTTTGCTAAATATGCATGAAGTTTTATTCTCCAATCTGCGATATTGTCTTTTGGCTCTTCTTCACCACCTTCTATTATCATTACATCTACCTCTTCTTCCTCTTGTTTATTGACCGATAGTGATAAAAGTGTCTGTATTTTTATGCATCTCGCAGTTGGATCTGTCATCATGCTTGAAATAAAAGCATAAGCATCTGCGAGCCTATTATCCTTCCTTGATATATGCCTCCATTTTATTTTCGGGATTTTCGCTGACAATTCTTCAATAAGTTTCTTGTATTTCTTCAAAGATGGTTCATTTGTTGTGTATTCTCCTTTTATCTGGCGAATAACTAACTGCGAATCACTGGTAATTCTCATATTCTCCAGCTTCATCTCTATTGTGAATTTTAGGGCATGTACCACAACTTCATATTCCATTTCATTACTTGTTGATGCGAATTCCAATCTGAAAGAGAAAGCCATTTTGGATCCTTCTGGAGAGATTAAGACAATTCCAATTCCATTACCTTCCCCATTTGAGGATCCATCCACCAGTATCTCCCATCTATTTGGTTCTGTTAACAAGTCTTTTGGATCTCCACGTTCTTCTTCAATATCCATCATCTCCTCAACAACTTCATCATCTTCTAAAGGAAATTCTGCTAAAAAATCTACGACAACCTGCGATTTTGGTGAAGATAATACTTCATATTTAATTTCAAAATGTCCTATTTGCGCATTCCATCTCTCAACTATGCCTGATCTCTTTGAGTTCTTCATTACTAATTCAATTGGTACTTTTGTCAACACTTTGATTTTATGTGCCTGGAAATATATACGAAGTTTAAAGGTTGCATACACCAATGCTAGAATTAGCTTTTCAATCTTGGAATAATTTCTTTCTGCGACATTGAACGTCTTGTTGATGTAGAAGATTGGTTTTTCAACTCCTGCGTCTACTCGCAATAATACTGCTCTTAATTCATGCGAAGTTGTCGCAAGGTAAATTAGCAGCTCTTCTCCCGGTTCAGCCTTTTGTAAAATAGATGTATTCGCCAGGTATTCTTTTATTCCTTGAAAAGCTTTCTCATATTCATCCGTCCACCTGAATTTTTTCCCTTTTTTAAGGATGTTGAAAAAATATTTGCATTTGTTTGATAATCGCGAGATAAATCTTCCTAGCGAAGCCAATAGACCATTTAACTTTTGCACATCTTTTACTGTTGCTGGTGTTGGCATATCGCGAACTGCTTGCACTTTTTCTGGATCAACTTGTATTCCTTCCTTGGATACAATGTACCCTAAAATATTTCCTGATGCAACCCCAAAAATGCACTTTTCTGGATTCACCTTGATTTTAAAATGCCGCATCTGCTCAAAAATCTCCTTCAGATCTTGTACGTGGTTTTTAGCTTCTTTACTTTTTATTAACATGTCATATATGTACACTTCTAATGTTTTGTGTATCCACTTCGTAAACACCTTATCTACCATTCTTTGGTACGTTGCTCCCACGTTTCGCAAACCAAATGGCATTTTTGTATAACAATATAACCCTCTTGGAGCGAAAAAAGCAGTATGTTCTTGATCTTCTTCAGCTAGAGGAATCTGGTTGTACCCTTTATACCCATCTAAGGAAGATATTCTATCATTTCCTGCAGCTGATTCAACCATTTGAGGTATATCTGGTAATGGAAAACTGTCTTTAGGACATGCTTTGTTTAGATCAGTAAAGTCTATGCAGATTCTTATCCCATTATTTTTCTTTGGAACTACAACCATGTTTACTATCCATTCCGGGTATTTTGCTTGTCTTATATTCCTGCATCAAGCATTTCCTGCAGTTCCTCTTCTATTTTGGGATGGTAAGTTGTTGCGATTTTTCTTATCCTTTGCTTAAATGGTCTCGCGTCTTTGTTGATCTCCAATTTATGACATGCAACTGATGGATCTATTCCAGGCATTTCATTTTATCCATGTTCCATGCGAAAATATCTTTATATTCTCGCAAGAGATTGACGGTTCTTTCTTCCCCGTATGTATCCATATTAGTTCCAATCTTCAACATTTTAGGTTCTTCTTCAGTTCCAATATTTACTTTTTTTGTTGGTTCTGCTACGGTATAACTTGCTTCAGGTTCTCCCATAGGTGTTGGGTCTTTCATCTCATTCGCAAACTCATTTTCTTCTTCCAAAATTTCTCTGGGTATCCCTCTTCCTTCTTCTGCCCTTATCATGTAAGTTCTAAACTCTTCCTCCTTTTTTGCCTCTTTCGACATTTTTCTGCGAGTCTTCCTCCTCTGTGCTTGTCCTTCATACCACTTTACTTCAATTTGATAACATAATTTCGCACTATCAGTATCTCCTTTAATTTCTCCAATTCCACTAGGCATAGGAAATTTGATGCATTGATGTAAAGTTGATGCTACGGCTTTAATTGCATGTATCCATGGCCTTCCCAATAACATGTTGTATGGCGATTCCATATCTACCACGCACAACGTTACTCTTGCTTCAATTTCTTCCAATAATATTCACACCATTATTTCCCCTTTCGGTTTTGTTGTAAATTTTCCAAAACCATGAATATGATATGTTGAAGGAGATATCTCTTCATCTTTATAACCCATTCCTTTGTATGCATGGTAAAACATTATATCCGTCGAACTCCCCATATCCACCAAAATTCTATTTACCTTCCATTCTTCCATAGCTTTTACTAATTTCCCCTTTTCTTTCTGTGTAGTTATTGTGATTACCAAAGGAGATGTGTGGCTCAAATTTTCTTTTGGAATTTTTGCTGCTGAAAATGTAATTTTTTGTCTCTCCCAATCTTTCAAGGGTGATTCCTTCTCCACCGTCATGATTTTCTTTCCTTCAAAATTTTGTTTGTGTATCCTTCCTTTGATGTTTTCATGAAACTCATTAACCACTGTTCTTGTGATTACATTACACTCCAACCTTCTTTTATTATCATCGATCTTAATTATTTTTCCTCCAACTGATTTGCTACTTTCTTTTATCATTTTCTTGATTTAAATAGATCTCAAAACAATCTCCACAATCTTCAATCAACAGATGTGATCCCTGTTTCTAGTGCCAATATATAGTAGCAGGAAATCCCACACTATACCCCTCACAAGAATTCATTCAATTAAGTCATTTTTAGATCATTAAACACAAATTTCATTGATTAACCTCACAAATTTTACAAGATAGAAAGGAAATAAAGCTAAGGAATTAACAACCGCTCTAGACTTTCTCTCTCCTAATGACTTTCTCAACACTCGAAAAAGATCTCCCTTTCCTTACGCCTGTTCAACTCTTTGTATAGGGAATTACATAGTGGATGACAGCTAATCTGTCCTTTATTTTAGGATCTGACTTGCGATATTCTCACAAGAGTTATATTGTTAATCTTCGCAAACACTCTAAACATCGCAGAATCATCACACTTTACTCATGTTTCTGCTATCATCATCGGTTACGTCATTCTTCAAATCATCCTGCGATGCCCGCAAAGTGTTGTTGATCAAACTTCGCAAATGTGTCCTTCTTGCGATATTCAGATCCTACACTTACTTCCTTAGAACACATGTAAACATTTTTCCCTAGGATGAAATCCTCACCTCATACCCATACATAATCACAATAGAATTCATATGATTATGTCGATGTCTTATATACAAAGTTTAATGGTTAAGCAAGAAACTTCATATTGTATTCCTTAATACTATATCTATCTAGAGTATTCATGTTTTGCAGTTTTATGTTTTCAATATGCACGACTTGAAAGATATGTTAGGGAATGAAACAGTTCAAGTCAAATATCACTAACCTCAAGTGGAAGGATGATGTTGTCGTTGTAGCCCCGCACTTCTTCACTTCTTCAAGTCTTCTCAATACTTGTAATATCTCACCCTAATACTTTTAAGCTAACCTATACGAAGTTGGCTCTAGTACATTTAAATCAAGCGACTCTTATATGAGTTTTGCTTCACTAAAATATGATAACCAAACTTGACATACCAACGCTTGGTGGGTTCAACCGAGCAATGCTCTAACACAATTGCTTCCAGTTAAGTAAAACAATTGTTATTTAGGCTTTATTGTGTAGTATCAATTGTTTAAGCTTACAAAATTTCGGTGCAATAGTGAAACTTTGGTTTATATATGTTGTTTCTATTGTATCCGGTTGAGGTGAATAATTATGCAAGTTGATTTATTGGTTTGTATGAATTATTTATGGATTAACGAATGAATATGTTGACGGGATGAGTTGTATAGTCCAATTCGATTCCGGATAAGCTAAGCTAAGTTAATTCTGATCTTAGTTAGACTTATCAAACTGGAGGTTTTAGTTATTCAAGTCTAGCCAAAAGCCTAAACAAGGAAATGCTAGTTAACTAACCTATTATTTGGCTTGTTAGAAATCTAAAGGTCTAAGTTATATGGATAATTAGAACCTGATGAGAAAAATAGAGTTTATCTTTGTTTTGGTCTTATCGAATGAAGAGGTTGTAGTTATACAATCGGTTTATCAAAGGGATTAACTTGCTTAGTTATTTTTTGGTTTGCTAAACTAGTTGGGAAAATTGCTTCGGCCAATAATTTCCATGATAACATGTCAAAACATAATTACTTGTAGTTTCGGTTTTGATATTGGTTATCAAAAATGGTGTGTAAAACCCTCGTGCTTGACTCAACAGGTTGCAAGTCTATTTTGAGATTTGTAAGATCATTTTCGTGTTGTCCGTTATTTTTTCGTTTCTTTGTCATTTTTGTGACAAAAAGGGGAAAAATATATGGAGTAAACAAGTGATGCTGGTATCAATTTATGGTTGGTTGGTGTCACTAGGGAAGAGGACAATGGTGCTTGAACGTTTATCTAACGAATGAGGAAAAGCACAAACTAAGGGGGAGTAACATATCATATGAATGGGATAACAAAGATGTGCAGATTGAAAATCTACCTAGCTCACCTTTAGTGGGAGTATAAGCTTTCTTATTATAGTGCAGCTGCTGCATTTTTGAGGATTGAATGAATGCAAGTTATGTGTTCTGGATTCGAGAATCAAGCGTATGTGTAATGAATTCTTGTAATTTGTTTATCCATATGATTGTAAGAGTTTTGTCACTAAAATTGACAAAGGTGGAGATTGTTAGAGCATTGATCGGTTGAACTCACCAAGCGTTGGTATGTCAAGTTTGGTTGTCATATTTTAGTGAAGAAAAACTCATTTAAGAGTCGCTTGATTTAAATGTACTAGAGTCAACTTCGTATAGGTTAATTTGAAAGTATAGGGTGAGACATTACAAGTATTGTGAAGACTTGAAGAAGTGAATACGTGCGGATCTACAACGACAACATAATCCTTCCACTTGAGGTTAGTGATATTTGACTTGAACTGTTTTATTCCCTAACGTATCTTTCAAGTCGTGCATATTAAAAACATAAAACTGCGAAGTATGAACACTCTAGATAGACATATTATTAAGGAATACAGTATGAAGTTTCTTGCTTAACCATTAAACTATGTATATAAGACGTCGACATAATCGTATGAATGCTATTGTGATTATGTATGGGTATGAGGTGAGGATTTCATCTTAGGGAACAATGTTTACATGTGTTGTGATCCAAAAAGGAAATCTCCAAGCGTTATTGGTGCTGTTCTTCATTGCATATCTTATGAACGACCAATATGTGTGGTTAGTATAACCGCTCACGACTTGTTTGTGTTCTTGGTGAAACTATTCACATGAGGCCTTACTTATGTATTGGTATGACTTTTATTAGTGAAACCGATCTTAAGTAATCACCTGGGGTATGATCGGGTTGTGTATGTCTGAACTTATTACTGGGAAGAGGGGAACCGATGTAAGAGGTGCAGTGAATCACAAGGGGAACCGATCCTTGTATGAGGTGCAGCAAGGTTTATGGAAGAAAGGGGAACCGATCCTATGAACATGTGCAACAAAAGTTTTTGGGAAGGGGGAACCGATCCTATGGACATGTGAAGTGCATACAAGTTAGATACCAAATATATATGTGGGGAACCGATCCTAGTACCTAGTCATTCGTATCTTTGGTAAGCAAGTGTAATTATGCATAATACTCACATGGAGGTAGAACCGAAACTTGTTTTGGTAGAACCTTAAACCCATGAGTTGTGATTGAGTGGAACTTGATCAATCACATAGTTTTCGAAAGTCAGATGAACCAATTCTAAACTTGTTTGGAAGTGTGGTAAATCGGTTTCAAGTGAGCAAGCAAGGTAAAGACTTTCAAGAGTAATATGTCGCCACTCTTTGAACACGGTGCATTAATGCTTATTCTATTTTGTACAAAGATATTCCTTAAAGGCTAAGAAGGAAGTAAATCCCAAGATCGAATTTAAATAAATTAAGAATCTTTTTAATTAAGGGTTTTTAATTATATATGGAAAATAAGAATTAGTAATGTGCATTTGCTAATTAAAGATTTTCCAAGGAGATTTCGATCATTATTTTTGGACAGTGCATTCACAGGAATTATGAAAACCGAATTTGGTGGAGTAATGAAAAATATCTTGAGAATATTTTCGGTTGGAAATTCCTTGGTGTCCAAACTACCTTGTCTGTAATACTTTGAGTTTGCATTTCTAGCAAACTAATCCTGCGTGACATAGACTTCCTCTTTTGTCTTTGTTACCGGTGAAGCCGCCTATCGGAGAGGAGAGTATTCTAATTAGGTGAAATCTCTTAAGGCCGCTCAATTTAAAGTCTTCTTTGGGATTGAGAAGCTCTAGCGCGACCCGTTGGTGGGAAACTAGATATTGCGGTTTATCTTTAGTTTTCGTATGGATTTGATTAACTACGGTGGTTGAACTTTGATTGCACCTAGTTTGTTTATGCTTGAGAATCTTCTCTTTTGATATAAGATTCACTCAAACTAGTTCAAGGTTTCGACATGGATCTTTAGACTGTTGTTATATCTAAAGACGATCTTGTGATAATCCATTGTTAACAGACTCCGTTTTGTGTGTTATTGATCACAAGAGATTCAAGTGATTGTGTGCAGGTGTTTATTGAAGATCTAAGAAGATTTGAAGATAAAGAAGATATTGAAGATTTCTAACTTGGCTTTTACAATCTTTGGTGTGCACAATACTTGTTTGGGAAAAAGAGGATCTAATTAATAATCTGTTTATCCTTGTGGTATATTGGATTGATTAATTGAGGAAGATCGGCACCAACATATATCATTTGGTTGAAGAGTGTTGTTGGCTTAATCTTAATGATTACCTTTGGGGGATTGAACATAAGATAGATCTTGGAACCTGGCAAAGTATTTTATGTTAAGATAAACAAGGGAACCTTTGCGCAACTCATATCACTTGGTTGAAGAGAGTTGATACCAAACAAATTTTTTGTTCCTTTACTATTTGGAATATGAACAAAAAGGAATTGGTCCAAGTAAGTGACTTGTTTATAGGTTGGAGGCGTGGGAATACAGACGGAACTAGGTGAACTATAGGTTTAGTTACTTGGTCTCAACTATACGAAGTTGTCTTATTTTTTATAGCGACTTAATCCTGAGAGTATTCAATTTTGAACTAGGTCTCGGGGTTTTTCTGCATTTGCGGTTTCCTCGTTAACAAAATCTTCCTGTGTTATTTACTTTATATTTCCGAATTATAATTGTTTTATTATAATTAAAGTAAATTGCACAAATGTCAATTCCTATTTACTTGATACGTGAATCCTATTGAGTATGGTTAAGTCCGAGCCTTTGTATCAAGCAAACACACTTTTTTGTTGTATTGTCTCGATCTCGTATCCATATACGATCACAAAAAGTGTGAACCGATTTGTTGTATTGTCTCGACTCAGTCCATAGACAATCACTTTCGGGGAAAGGACTTATAGGAAGGAAAATTTATAGCTTGAGGTATAATTGGGGTACCCTCGCCTTTTCAGTTACCTTGGTAACAAAGCATTCAATATTCACGGTTAGATGAAAAACCTGATTTATCCAAGCTAATATCTTTCAACCGTTAGATCGAAACTTAGCTTGTCACACACACAAATGAAATGTATTTCATTTAGGTTTGAGTAACCGTACCTAAACGTGTACATTTGGTTGGTTTACGAATAGTTAACCAATGGTTGGCCATATGAGCACTTTCATATCAACCATATTCATCTTCTTCATAACTAGTTCAAATGACTCATAAGAACTAGTTCAAGAGTTATTCAATTGCTTAGATCTTTATACATAGACACGATTAAAACAAAATCAGTTTGATTCACTCGAATCATTTCATGAACAATATAGCCACGATTTGCAAAGATTTCAATCGTTATTGATTTATTGTTTAAGTTCATGAGCTAACCGATTTGAGAAATATAACCAGCTTGGGTATGCGTACGGGTACGTGTACTCTAGCTTTACCGGAATTGGGTTTGAAAACCCATCCGAAATTTTTGGTTGAAAACTTCTGTGGGTACGCGTACCTAAGGTGACTAGTTTGTAAGTTCGTAAACTCCAAACTCAACAGAAATTCACAGACGTTAACTTCCGCCAGTACGCGTACCCAACTTGTCTCCTTAACCAATACCGCATGCACACATATGCACGCACTTGGTTTTCGGTACATGGATTTATACACTAATGTGCGAACACACTATATATGCTTATATCCATAGGTGGTTACGTAATCTCAACTCTATATTTCAATCATTGAAACATTCTTCTATAATGTTATAATAGTCGTTAGACATAAAGAATCGACTATCGTCATCAAAGATATTTTCAAGATTGAAACGCCGTCTCGACTTTCGTCACGGGTAAAGATGAAAGATGGTTAAAGCGGAAGCTTACCAACACATATTTTGATAAAAAGATAGGCGAGTAAACTCAGGTCGAAATATCAAATGTGTATGTATGAAAACTATCATACTTATAAGAATGTTGTCTCAAGAGTAAGAGATAAATAGACTTTTGAGTGCTAGATATGTTCAAGTCTCCACATATTATGAAGTTCAACTGGTTCCCTGAGTAGTTCTTCGTCTTCGTGAGATAATCGCCTTGGAGTCTGGAGCTCAACTATACTTAACTATCTGTAGATGGTGGATTTTCGACAAAGGGTATAATTGTAAAACTATACTCCAGATTCGGCAATTGGATGAGTATTGAGGCTCATGTCTCTCGATTAAAGCATGAAAGCTCATGCCACAAATCTTTGACTGAGAAGGTTGTATCTCAGAGTACATAAAGATGTTTAGTATCCCAGCTGAAACCACGACACATCTCATGAATACTGAGCAATTTCAGTAATTACTCTAGATACGGCAATCGGATGAGTATCGAGACTCATGTCTCTATGCATGAAAGCTCATGCCACCTCTGATGGAGAAAGTCTCTCAGAGAAGATGCAGATGTGCGTCTCCTAGCTGAGACCACGGCACATCTCATAAGCCTCTGATGGAGAAAGACTCTCGAAGAAGATGTAGATGTGCAGTCTTCCAGCTGAGACCACGACACATCTCATAAGCCTCTGATGGAGAAAGTCTCCCAGAGAAGATGTACATGTGCAGTCTTCCAGCTGAGACCACGGCACATCGCATAACCCTCTGATGGAGAAAGTCTCTCAGAGAAGATGTAGATGTGCAGTCTTCCAGCTGAGACCACGGCACATCGCATAACCCACTGATGGATAAAGTCTCTCAGAGAAGATGCTGATGTGCAGTCTCCCAGCTGAGACCATGATACATCTCATACTGTATAGAATCGAAAGATTGGGCGACGTCTTCGGGATGCGACCGGTTTTCCCCGACTATGCAAGAGGAATATGACACTCCAGCAAGTTCATATTGCTCAAACCCTCAGATGATTAATGCTCCTAGGCAGGAATCCCTTCTAGTATAGATCCATTGATTAATTATCTAAAACAGTCTGAATATTCAGCAATATTCTACGAACCATCGTTTGAATATCCAACAATATTCTACGATCCATCTTTATTCGTCTAAATATCCAGCAATATTTTACGATTCTCCGTTATATTTCGTCACTTCAATTCGTGGTTCTTCCCGGCAGAATGCCACGGGTTAGTGATAAATATCCGACGAGACAGGCATCTGAGCATCGAATAAGCCCTGACAAAAATAGTGCAAGTGTAATTAGCAAATAATGCACATACCAGCATGAACGAACGAGGAACCTATGCAAAATAGGAAGGAAATTAATAATAATTAAATATTAGCAAAAGCGCCAGGGGACTGGGTTCACCAGCCGGCCAGTCATGCCGTGACTAGTCCTGTGCCCAATTTTATATTTTATCATATTTTTGCTATTTTCCTAATCTCATGAAAAACCTCTTGTTCGAGCAATTTTCTTTATTTCAAAGAAATTATCTAAACCACATGGTTTTATCAAAAATAATAAAATTAAGGAAAAACGACATGGGACCGTCGGCCGACCGGTCATGCCCTGGCCATGGCCGGTCCCATGCCTCACGTCCTCATTATTTTATCATTTCTCTCAAATTATGAAAATTCCTTGGTTTCTTATGAATTTTCTCTAAAATCTTGAAAATTACCTAATTTCATGTATTTTTACCTAAATCACATGATTTTATCAAAAAATAATAAAATTAGGAAAAATTGACATGGGACCGCCGGCCAGCCGGTCATGCCCTGGTCGTGGCCGGTCCCACACCTCACATCCTCATTATTTTATTATTTCTCTCAAATTATGAAAATTCCTTGGTTTCTTATGAATTTTCTCTAAAATCATGAAAATTACCTAATTTCATGTATTTTTATCTAAATCACATGATTTTTTCAAAAAATAATAAAATTAGGAAAATGTGACATGGGACCGCCGGCCGGCCAGACATGCCTTGGCCTTGGCCGGTCCCACACCTCACTTCCCCATTATTTTATTATTCCTCCTAAAATTATGAAAATTTCTTGATTTCATGAATTTTCCCTAAAATTACCTAATTTCAAGTATTTTCTCTATAATCATAAAAAATATTAAAAATTAGAAAAAACTTGTGGGACCGGGATCTAGCCGGCCGGCCATGCCCTAGTCGGTCCCACACGCCCCTTGTTTTATTATTATTTGGTGTTTTGTTTCATGATTTTATGAAAACTCCCTGATTATAACAAAATACCTTGGTTTTCAACAAATCCCTTTGATTTTATGTAAAATTCCCTAAAATCATGAAAATCACATAAAATTAGGGAGAGTGTCTTGGGACCCGCGCCCATGGCCGGCCGGCCATGGCTTGGCCTTTGCCAGTCCCACACTCCCATTCCTTATTTTATCTTATTTTATTTTGTCTCTCCTTATGGGAGTTTCCTAATTTCGCCAAACTCTCTAGTTTCATGGAATTTCCCTTAAATCAGAGAAAAGTACATAAAACCACATAAAACTGGGAAAAGCATGTGGGACCGCGTGTCAGCCTGCCGTCCATGCCCTAGCCGTGGCCGTGGCCGGTCCCACACCTTGTAATTCCTTGTTTTATTTATTTTCCCTCATCTCATGTATTTTTCCCAGTTTCAGCAAAACCATGGATTTTGCATATTTTCTCCAAATGTTGCTTAAACGTGCACAAGAAAATATCAAAATTCTCAAGACTGAAACACTGGCATTGTGGTGACACGGGCACATCCCCTTGACCGACCAAGGGTGACCCTGAGGCTTGCAAACAGCTGGTCTCGTATGTTTTAATGATTTTAACAAAATTTGCTCAACTGCTCATATTAGGTTCAAACCCTTTCCAAACTATTGGAAGTTTGCTCAAACGACCATCCACTGGTCCCACACGCATTAGGAGCCAGTCTCATGACCTCTTGGTCGGTCCTTCACGTTTTCATAATACCAGGTTTTATTATTTGTCGCTCACACGAGCATTATTTCGGTAAATGATTAAACCAGCATTTAATCATTATATCACCAACTGGTCCTCAAGAGACTTTGGTATTTTTGCTTATTCGAGCATCTGGGCGTTATATGGTGAACCCGTCATCCCATGTAGCCGGTCCCATGTTGATTTGCAATAAATCGTCATCTCGGCAAAATTAGGGTTTTGAATCCGGAGCTCTACACAAACATGATTCTGAGCAGATTCAAACACTCTAATAATTTTATGTTGATTCCATGATCAACATTCTTATTTATTTTGCTTGACCCAGCAGTCAGTAAATTAAATTATTATTTTATTCGGTCTTGCTTCCAATAAATTCATCAAACGAGCAATATTTGCTCGAACCGGCAATATTCACTCAAATTAGCAATATTCGCTCAAACTAGCAATATTTGCTCAGATCAAAGAATATTGGTTCAACTATCAATATTGGACAATTCAGCAACACAGTTTGCTCATTTTAGGTTATAATGGTACCTCATCTCAGCATACATACATTTAATTCATGAGTTTCAGAACATTTGCTAAAACGTGTTCAACTCAGCACTACATGGACTCATCGCCCCACAAAGTCAGCAACAGACTCCACAATCACGAGATTTCAATCGTGTTACAATGGGGGGGGGGGGGTATTTTGGTCTGGCGGTCTACGGCATGCGTGTTCACCCACGATGAGAATGTGAGCAAGTCGTGCAATCAGTTGGAAGAATCAGCAAAGTAGTGGGTGAAAAATTAACCAAGTCTCCGCATGATGAGTAATTGGTTTAACATGATTTCCCACTTCCCCACTCTCTGATTTCAGCAAACTGTCACACTTTATGGGATCATGGTGTTTTCAACTCCGGCATTATAAAATGTCTCTGAATCCTGATTGAAACAACAACATTGAACGAGATTCGACAATTCGAACATTCAAGCAACTTTCGCCTAAACGAGTAATTTCTCATCAAGGTTCATACAGACAATCTTTCGTCTACACGAACTCACAGAAATCACTCTCAATCAGGAAAAACTCAATCAATCAGAGCATTCTCACGCTGAATTCACAACACACCTACTATCTCAGATCACCATTGATCTCACACATTTCTCATCTTCCCTCCTACAGATCAACCCATCCTCTCTTGTGACCGAATTGACTCTGGAATGGCCATTGTTCTTGGTTTAGGACGGGGTCTTATAGATTGATCTCTCGAACTAAAAGCACTCCCTTCTTGCAGTGCACCTGTGTGAGTTTCAATATTTCACTCGGTTCAAGGAGTCTCCACACGGTCGGCTCTTCAATTCCGTAAAAACCAGCAAATTGTTTTTCCCCATCTATAGATTGGCGACCACAGTGGGAGGTTAATCTCTCGGTTGCAATCCTTCATTTTCACAAGATGGTTGGTCTTAGGTCAGGATCGGTTACAAATCCTAATGCAAATATCGCTAGCACTAGCAACAATGAAGACATTCCGGAAACAATTCCGACCACAATTACTGATGGTGGTGATATTACTCCTGTTCTCACGAAGGGTCATCCTTTGTTCGGACGACACCTTGAGAAAATCGGAGGAAACCAACCGCCTACCATTGCTGATCTCATCAAAGCGTAAGAAATATTTGCACAAAATCAGACAGATATGGCTGCAGCACAGAAGAAGCTATTTGATCAATTGAAGAATCTCACTGATAAGATGTCAGGAAAAATTCAAGGAAAAGGAAAAGAGAAGGAGAAATCCTCATACGCTGATCTTGGGGTGATTCCAATTCATTCAGTGGATGATGGCGAAATCGGCAAAGCTACAGGCGATTCATCAGCAAAGGATTCATCAAATTTCATTACTCGAGAAGACTTGGAGCGTCTCTTGGAGAACCATGGAAATGGCAATACATCACATGTCCATAGGTACCAACCTCCTTATCCTATCGCTACACAAAGGATTCCCCTTCCAAAAGGTTACATTTCTCCAACTTTTACTTTGTATGATGGAACTGGAAATGCTCGAGAACATGTCTCTCGTTTCCTCAAAGCTTTAGGAGAACATGAACATAACCACGTCATTCGTCTCAAGGAGTTTTCAAATTCCTTGAAAGGCAGAGCATACACCTGGTACAACAACATTGCACCAGGAACTATCAACAATTGGGGAGAAATGATTAACTCCTTCTACAGGAAGTACTTCTTCGTGTCAGAGCAAGTCACTCTCTCTGACCTTCGAAGAATGTTTCAGAGCGTAAGTTAAAATCCCAATGATTATGTGAAAAGATTCAGAGTACAAGCCCTGGATTGTCATGATCCAAATGTCATGGAACAGCAGCTGGTAGATTTGTGTATCAATGGAATGCTCCCAGTTTACAGAGCCCTACTGGAAAATCTTCGATTCCAGACTTTCTCAGAGCTTCATGGATCAACGAAGAGATCTGCAACCACTGCACCTGCTTTGTTGGAAAGAGCAAAATCTACAAAGACTGAAGAATCGCGAGACACTCGAGGTAACAGATGTCTGATCAAGAAGTAGTAAAACCTCCATCCTTCCACAAAAACTATTGCAGAAGGGAAATCCAAACCGCCGTGCATGCATAACTCAGCTCCTTCAAAAGCACAAAGGAAGGATAAGCAAGATGCACAAGCCTCTGACCAACGCACAAGGGCTCCTGATTAAGAAGACCTCGACTTTCCTTTTCCAATAAAGAGGTGATTGAACTCCTACATGTATGGGTCCAAGATGGTGCAATTAAGTTGCCATGTGTCAAGAAAGAACCAACTGAAGGAAACATGGAAAGTCCCTGTTACTTCCGGTTCCACAGGTTCGTCAATCATCCCACAAGAGACTTCGGAGTTTTGAAGCACATTTTCAAAGAGAAGGTTGATCCACAATAGCTCGAATTGGGTACTGAAGGAGTACACAAGAATCCTCTCCCAGTTATATTACACTCTCTGGACAACCTATCAAAGAAGCAGTTCAGGTCGAACGTGAATTGCATTATATGTCGAAGGAAAAAAAAAGAGACATGTTCACAGTATTGAACCACATCGTTTCAAGAAGTCCATCCCGAAAATACTTCTTGAGCCTCCAACCGCAGATCAAGAGATGTACGACTGGGGACTGCTTACCATAGTCAATCTCAGAAGAAACAAATTTGGAAGAACGTTGATTAATGCTGATACCGCCATCAACAACATTCCAGTGAAAACCATCGGATCCACATGCATCACTCGGAAAGAAGATACTCATGCTCCATCTCAATTAGATACCTTGAAGGAGCGCTCGGAAATACTTATGGCTACATCATTCTCAAAGTGAACATAAGTTCAACCTGGACAGAAAGCAAGTTTCATATAATCAAAAAGATCTAGGATATGACATGTCCTTCAGACGAGCATGGATCCACGCTGAAAAGATGGGTACTTACAAAACACCTTTGGTTACACATCTCTCCAACGAAGAAAGTTATGATCCGGAAGATTTGACGGATATTCCATCAGAGTACTTTGAGGAATTATTTGACGAGGTTGAAGCAAGAACCTGCAAAAGATGCATAGACATTCTTCCGCACTCAGGAAAGTTTCATTCCATGCTTATGTCATTTATTTCCTCACATGCTATCCTAGCATGGGGACTTCTTCTAGCAACTATACAAGATGTTGGGAATGATAGCTTCACCGTATTAGCATTTTACTAAGTGGATGAATCTGAAACCTCCTTGAATCGAGCATCTCACTGAGATATTCACTACTGGGATGATGTCCAAGCATGGCGAAGAACACTTTGGGGGTTTCTCCATAACCTTGCAGGAGTGTTCATAAAATCAGGATGCTCTGACGTCTGCACACACTACCTCAACAAAAAGGGATGTTAAATCAACAGAAGATAGTTGGGGCCAAGACGATCAAACCTAAGACATGCTCAAAGGATGTGATGCTTCAATGCTCAAGTATCTAAAAGCCATCAAATTATACTCCCAATCAAAGAGTACTGTTTCAGCATAAATATCTCGATGATGACACATTTGTTCAACATCAACACGATCAAAGTGTAACTAAACTACAGTCGATAAGTCTTCATTATTCCATGATAAGACTTCCGAAGAATATGCAACATCATTCATACATGGATGATACCAATTCCTTAAACATACACTGGGAAACCTGAGGTGATTCCGTGAAACTTCATCAACATGATTTCTATACATCACAAGCCCCTGCATAATTGAGGAACTTTTTCTCTTCACCAATCACATCCAGTATGAAAACTGCTGATGCTATCTACCGCAACAACATCGACTCACTAACGAAGCCAGTTCACGGCTCATTGGATGAATGAGCAAAGATTATATCTATAATCATGGTTCTGGCCTTTTCGGTCTTTGGAGAAACTTCAACCATGGCATCAGCATCAACAATAACCTCTAGAGGAACACCATCCATGATCTCAGAAATCGACAAGGATCTCTGAAGAGCTACATACTCAGGGCATGAAGCGGACTTATCTAAAGAACCAATGATTCATATCAGGATGTGCAAACCTGATAACATGCCCACATGAAAGTCTTCCCAAAGCTGGCATGACTGGTGGGAATAATCCAAAGTCTTCTGCAAGATGTTCTCATCATATCTACAAATGAGATACAACACACTCCAGGCCATGGGTTTTCAAAAACGTACTAATGGGTGAGGAATGGGACAACGCTTCCTCAATGAAAGATGTTCGTCTATGTATCTTCTACAACATACCAAAAGGGCGCATCCATCGGACATACGAGCTGAAAGATATGGCCTTTACCGTCAGGTCCATGAAATCTGAAAAATTTATACGGGATTACAAATTACAAATGTGCACGCTTTGTTGGATGATCTCTACAACTAAAAATTGAGTGACTCTTGTCTCATGATATAACTCAGTCTCTTAGCTTCAAAAGTTGGGGTCAAGCATCAAATTCCGACGTCGTATGAGGTTCCTCCATCTTCCAGAGTATACAACATGCAAGCAGAAATTTGTAGATGGGTTCATAACCCCATAGTCGATCGATCTCCACCAGGTCTTTTCGTTAAGTTCTTCATCAAGGTACCTCCAGCTTTTACCACATGGATCTTTACATCAATTTTCTACCGGGGTCCTCTATCTAGGTTTTGCCAGAAGAAGAGAAAACGGAAATAAGAGGTTTAACAAAACACCGGGGACTGACGCTCCACTGCAATAGTCTCTTCAGTCTTCTCTACTGGCGGCTCGATTTCTTCTATCACTAAAGCAGCAACAATCGAGGTTTCCATAACTTCAGTGACAACCTTCTCATGTCCTTAAAGTGAAGGGATGGTTGTCTCTTCATCAATAACTCCAGGGCAGCTCGAGTTATCCTTATTGGTTTCAATATCCTCAACTTCGGTATTCGGCACGTAATACGAAGATTACATGAGGTTAGAGCAATCTAAACATGAAACCGAGTCAGACCATAAAATAAAATATATGAATAGTCCAACATCATCAATATTCATCGTTATACACTCAAGACGCAAGCAAATAACATGAAAGTCATGAAAATACGTTTTGCGGCAAGCTCGTCTGAAGAGACTCTACTCTTCCCTATACAAGACGATTAACTGGGAGCAATCTACAAAGAATTTGTGGATGGATCATACATCATTCTATTCGTATGGACGTCCTCTACAACATATCCAAAATTCACATCAATTGAAGAAACTAGCAAGGATATGTGGCCGAAACATTGGACAACATACAATCTGAAAAAGTTCTGAAAGTCTCCTGGAAGTTTATTGTTTCGCCTTTTTCAGGTCCTAAACGTGCTCACAACACAAGAAGATTCTTTACTAAAGCTTGGAAATTTTCTGGGCTTGAAGATACATATGCAGATCACGACTAAAATTCTACGGTGTTTTTGCTAAAGGGCTGAAGTCTGAAATTTTCTGGTGACGTATTTCAACAAAATTACTCGTATACTTACGTGGATTCTCATTCATTCATCCACAAATCAGCAATTTCATACCTATATGAAGAGATTACAGGAGACATACTTACTGGGGGAGTCTCTAAATCATTTTAAGGCTCGGCAATGCCGGAATCTCCATCTGCAAACGCCACTATCTCCATTCGGGGATTTTGGGAATTCTCCATATTCCCATATCCCAAAGAAGAGCACGCTTCATCAACATGCTGCTTTATCTACAATGATTTCTTCCTGGATTCATCAACAACAATTATTATTATTTCATTCAAGGAGATGCCATGATCACTTGCACGAAAAAGGATACTTATATCGACTTCTTCATCAGTGTTGGATTCATGAATTGTTCGCCCGGGAACAAGTTGAAGACCGTCAATCGATGGAGCAAAAGTCTGAAAAGAAATAACAAACCTTGGTCTCGTGATCCTAATTGCACGGGCAAAGTCATGACACAAGGAGCGCTAACAACTCACCAAAGAAACAGATGGGGACTGCACGTCATTTGCTAACATCCTGTAGTCCTTACTTCTGGGTTCTCCGCTCCCATAGACTTTCTTCCATTTCCGTGGAGTCTACATTGATCCGCGATCTCACTACACGATCATCCTATGATGAAGCTAATGAAATAACCAAGAGTACAATCAGTATGAAGGATCTCTCACCATCACTCAGAGGTCCCAGAAGTATCATTTCTTAAATTTTTGTCCGTTGAGATGTTATCTCTGGAAACACCATCTTTGGAGATATCATCATGGGAGTCAGTTATTCTTGCAAAGTGGCTACTTCAGCACATCGCTCATACAAAGCACAGGGTTCGACAGAACAATGAATCATGGAATAAAGATGCTCACAACGGCATTTACAAAATGGTAATCCTCAACTCTTACCTATTTATGGTTTCACGAACTTAATGATAATAACGTAGAAACCTCGAAAAACTTGCTCGTTTTTTCAAACTTTCCAAGACGAGCAAAATTTATTATTTAAAGTCAACACCCGATTTTCATAAAACTATGAATAATTCACATAACCTTTCATGTGAACATTCGCTGATTTTCTACATGTGTGCATACACTATAAAATCACCAAACTCATTGTTTCATCACGTATACAATTGTTTGCTTTCAGCAATTGCTCAAAATCATAAATTGATTTTCATAAAACCGTGAACAACCCACGTAAATTTTCACTGTGTGAACATCCACTGGTTTTTCAAAATGGACAGACATCCATTCTATAATTGTAAAAACTCACATACATACATTATTTAACCATTCAAAATCAAAACATGGTTTTACAAAATATATAAATATTTGGCGTGAAACTCACGTAAATTTGAAAAATATATCTATATATTTTGCTCCCTCACATGAGCATCTGTCTTTGAAGCGAGAGTATATTTTCAAATATTTCCGAAAGCTCGAAGATAAAATTTTCCATGAAATCTCATAAACAAAATTTTATTACTAACAGACGTACGTCTATTCAAAAAAAAAAACACTTTTCTCTCGTAAGAGCATCCGCCTTTGAAACGAGAGTTTATTCCACTTTGTGAAAGCTCACTCCTCTTGTGATAAAGTATTAATTCTCATGAAAGCTCATACATAAGGTTTTATCACTGAACATAAGTTTATGTATATGAAGAAAATCCATTTTCCCTCGTATAAGCGTTATTTTCTAAAACGAGGTTTATTTCGGTTTTGTGAAAGCTCATACCTCTTAATGTAAGATTTTGTTTCCCATGAAAGCTCATAAACAAAATTTTATAACTGGACACAGGTCTATTTTCAAAGAATAATCTCTCCTAAATCAAGGATTATTATTAGTTTTCAAAACTAACGATTGAACGAACATACATTTAATAAAATAAGGGTTTTTCTACAAAACTCACGTTAACATATACACATGTATAAAATTTCAACATGATGAAAGCATGAGCAGCTCATGAAATCAGTAAGTTTCAAAAATAAATAAAAAAACACAAAAGGATTAATTCCCTTTTATACCTAATTTTATTTCCATAAGGATTTCCTTTTTGGGCCCGGCCCGTGAATCCTAAACTGTCCAAGATTCCACCATCGAATCAGCGGTTCAACATGAATTTATGTTCACTGGATGATGCCCTATTATGCCACTGGGGTTTCCGCTCAAACCGTGGTTTGCTCATTCAGTCGAAATCCGGTAACATCTTATCTTATAACTAAGTTCAATTACTTATTTGTATTTATACCTGGAAAATCACCATTCAATGCTGACTGAGGAACATGACTATTCCTCACTAAGCAGGGGACTTAATGTAGATGGTGGATTTTCGACAAAGGGTAGAATTATAAAACTATACTCCATATTCGATAATAGGATGAGTATTGAGGCTCATGTCTCTCGATTAAAGCATGAAAGCTCATGCCACAAATCTCTGACTGAGAAGGCTGTCTCTCAGAGTACATGAACATGTGTAGTATCCCAGCTGAAACCACGGCACATCTCATGAATACTGAGCAATTTAATTAATTACTCCGGATCCGGCAATCAGATGATTATCGAGACTCATGTCTCTATGCATGAAAGCTCATGCCACCTCTGATGGAGAAAGTCTCTCAGAGAAGATGCAGATGTGCGTCTGCTAGCTAAGACCACGACACATCTCATAAGCCTCTAATGGAGAAAGACTCTCAGAGAAGATGTAGATGTGCAGTCTTCCAGCTGAGACCACGGCACATCTCATAAGACTCTGATGGAGAAATCCTCTCAGAGAAGATGTAGATGTGCAGTCTTTCAGCTGAGACCACAACATTTCGCATAACCCTCTAATGGAGAAAGTCTCTCAGAGAAGATGTAGATGTGCAGTCTTCCAGCTGAGACCACGGAACATCGCATAACCCTCTGATGGAGAAAGTCTCTCAGATAAGATGCAGATGTGCAGTCTCCCAGCTGAGACCACGGTACATCTCATATTGTATAGAATCGAAATATTGGGCGACAACGTCTTCGGGATGCGACCGGTTTTCCCCGACTATGCAAGAGGAAAACGACACTCCAGCAAGTTCATATTTCTCAAACCCTCAGATGATTAATGCTCCTAGGCAGGAATCCCTTCTAGTATAAAGCCATTGATTAATTATCTGAAATCGTCTGAATATCCAGCAATATTCTACGAACCATCGTTTGAATATCCAACAATATTCTACGAGCCATCTTTAATCGTCTAAATATCCAGCAATATATTACGATTCTCCGTTATATTTCGTCACTTCAATTCGTGGTTCTTCCCAGCAGAATGCCACGGGTTAGTGATAAATATCCGACGAGACATGCATCTGAGCATCGAATAAGCCCTGACAAAAATGGTGCAAGTGTAATTAGCAAATAATGCACAGACCAGCATGAACGAACGAGGAACCTATGCAAAATAGGAAGGAAAATAATAATAATAAAATATTAGCAAAAGCGCCAGGGGACTGGGTTCACCAGCCGGCTAGTCATGCCGTGACCAGTCCCGTGCCCAATTTTATATTTTATCATATTTTTGCTATTTTCCTAATCTCATGAAAATCCTCTCGTTCGAGCAATTTTCTTTATTTCAAAGAAATTATCTAAACCACATGGTTTTATCAAAAATAATAAAATTAGGGAAAGACGACATGGGACCGCCGGCCGGTCATGCCCTGGCCGGTCCCATGCCTCACGTCCTCATTATTTTATTATTTCTCTCAAATTATGAAAATTCCTTGGTTTTTTATGAATTTTCTCTAAAATCATGAAAATTACCTAATTTCATGTATTTTTATCTAAATCACATAATTTTATCAAAAAATAATAAAATTAGGAAAAGGTGACATGGGACCGCCGGCCGGACGGACATGCCTTGGCCATGGCCGGTCCCACACCTCACTTCCCCATTATTTTATTATTCCTCCTAAATTATGAAAAATTCTTGATTTCATGAATTTTCCCTAAAATTACCTAATTTCATGTATTTTATCTAAAATCATAGAAAATATTAAAAAATTAGAAAAAACTTGTGGGACCGGGATCTAGCCGGCCGGCCATGCCCTATCCAGTCCCACATGCCCCTTGTTTTATTATTATTTGGTGTTTTGTTTCATGATTTTATGAAAATATACTGATTATAACAAAATACCTTGGTTTTCAACAAATCCCTTTGATTTTATGTAAAATTCCCTAAAATCATGAAAATTACATAAAATTAGGGAGAGTGTCTTGGGGCCCGCGCTCATGGCCGGCCGGCCATGGCTTGGCCTTTACCGGTCCCACACTCCCATTCCTTATTTTATCTTATTTTATTTTGTCTCTCCTTATGGGAGTTTCCTAATTTCGCCAAACTCTCTAGTTTCATGGAATTTCCCTTAAATCAGAGAAAAGTGCATAAAACCACATAAAACTGGGAAAAGCATGTGGGACCGCGTGTCAGCCGGCGTCCATGCCCTAGCAGTGGCCGGTCCCACACCTTGTAATTCCTTGTTTTATTTATTTTCCCTCATCTCATGTATTTTTCCCAGTTTCAGCAAAACCATGGATTTTGCATATTTTCTCCAAATGTTGCTTAAACGTGCACAAGAAAATATCAAAATTCTCAAGAATGAAACACTGGCGTTGTGGTGACACGGGAACATCCCCTTGACCGACCAAGGGTGACCCTGAGGCTTGCAAATAGCTGGTCTCGTATGTTTTAATGATTTTAACAAAATTTGCTCAACTGCTCATATTAGGTTCAAACCCTTTCCAAACTATTGGAAGTTTGCTCAAACGACCATCCACTGGTCCCACACGCATTAGGAGCCAGTCTCATGACCTCTTGGTCGGTCCTTCACGTTTTCATAATACCAGGTTTTATTATTTGTCGCTCACACGAGCATTATTTCGGTAAATGATTAAACCAACATTTAATCATTATATCACCAACTGGTCCTCAAGAGACTTTGGTATTTTTGCTCATTCGAGCATTTGGGAGTTATATGGTGAACCCGTCATCCCATGTAGCCGAATCCATGTTGATTTGCAATAAATCGTCATCTCGGTAAAATTAGGGTTTTGAATCCAGAGCTCTACAGAAACATGATTCTGAGCAGATTCAAACACTCTAATAATTTTATGTTGATTCCATGATCAACATTCTTATTTATTTTGCTTGACCCAACAGTCAGTAAATTAAATTATTATTTTATTCGGTCTTGCTGCCAATAAATTCATCAAACGAGCAATATTTGCTCGAACTGGCAATATTTGCTCGAACCGGCAATATTCACTCAAATTAGCAATATTCGCTCAGACTAACAATATTTGCTCAGATCAAAGAATATTGGTTCAACTATCAATATTCGACAATTCAGCAACACAGTTTGCTCATTTTAGGTTATAATGGTACCTCGTCTCAGCAGACATACATTTAATTCATGAGTTTCGGAACATTTTCTAAAACGTGTTCAACTCAGCACTACATGGACTCATTGTCCCACAAAGTCAGCAACTGACTCCACAATCACGAGATTTCAATCATGTCACAATGGGGGAGATATTAACTAGGGTTTTGGTCTGGAGGTCTACGGCACGTGTGTTCACCCAAGATGAGAATGTGAGCAAGTCGTGCAATTAGTTAGAAGAATCAGCAAAGTAGTGGGTGGAAAATTAACCAAGTCTCTGCACGATGAATAATTGGTTTAACATGATTTCCCACTTCCCCACTCTTTGATTTCAGCAAACTATCACACTTCATGGGATCATGGTGTTTTCAACTCCGACATTATAAAATGTCTCTGAATCCTGATTGAAACAACAACATTGAACGAGATTCGAACAATTCAAACATTCAAGCAACTTTCGCCTAAACGAGCAATTTCTCATCAAGGTTCATATAGAAAATCTTTCATCTACACGAACTCACATAAATCACTCTCAATCAGGCAAAACTCAATCATCCATAGCCACACTGAATACACAACACACCTACTATTTCAGATCACCATTGATCTCACACATTTCTCAGCTTCCCTCCTACAGATCAACCCATCCTCTCTTGTGACCGAATTGACTCTGGAACGACCATTGTTCTTGGTTTAGGCCGGGGCTTACAGATTGATCTTTCGAACTAAAAGCACTCCCTTCTTGCAGTGTATCTGTGTGAGGTTTAACATTTTGCTCGGTTCAAGGAGTCTCCACACGGTCGTCTCTTTAATTCCGTAAAAACCAACAAATCGTTTTTCCCGATCTACACTATCCTAGACCGAGACTTAGTCATAAGTAAACTAGAAATCAAGACGTATAGTTTTGATCACTAATATTTACAAACATGCTTGAGATAGCAACGCATGCGAGTTCGACCGAGCAATGCTCTAACAATCTCCCCCTTTGTCAATTTTAGTGACAAAACTATCAATACATATGGATTACAAAATAGATAAAACTTTGTAGCTTCTCGTCCACATGCTTGATCTCCTTAGTGCTTCAACATTACTCGAAAACTTCGTCTTTTCCAAGTACTCCCATGATTCCATAGATGTTCAGTTCAACATCATAGTTGTTGAAGTTCCGTAGCCATAACAATGAGAAAATAAAAGCTCTTGATCATTGTTATACAATGTCATAGTATTATTACACAGCATCAAAGTTCTTATATCACAACTTCGACAACAATACTATGGTGATATGTATCACTCCCCCTTAGTCAATACTTTAGTCTCAAAACGAAAACCATATGTATTTGTAGTGTGAACTACATATTAATTCTCCCCCTTTTTGGCGATAAAATTGGCAAAGGTAAGAAAACGGGATCCTAATGAAATTTTCACGGAGACGCTTCAAGACCAAAGAAAAGGACATATCAACTTAGTTTAGATGCAATCATAAAGTCGAAGCTAAATGCATTCATCAAGGAGTTTCTAAACATACAAGATAACCCCTAAAAATTCCACAGCCGCACTCCCCATAAAGATATGGAAATTAAGCGCAAGTTCAAAAGAACTTTCCCCCATTTGATGCCATTCCCAAGAGAACAACAAGAGCGACCTTACTTTTACAAGAAAATAAGGATTTCTTTGGACATCAAAAAACCACAAAAATGATTTTGTATCCAAAAATTCTCAATTAAAATAACCACAAGAGAACCCATGATTAATTTAATCGGAATACACAATTAGATTAAATACAAAAGTGATCAATTTAATTGAACATGCTCAACATAAGAGAACTTACGGAGCTACGACTATGTTAACCATAAAAGAATGATTAACTCAATCGCTTTATGCTCAACACAAGAAAAACTTATGGAGCATTGCAGTACACATATATGGATCAGGGAAAGATCAATGATGCGGCATAGACAAGGATTCATTATATTTTTCATAGATATTTGCACAATGACATACAATAGATGAAAAAGCGGAGGTCTAACAACCACACCCAATATTTCAATTAGCAATCTGTATGGACAACTCCGAGTTACTTTCTAGAGAATCAACCAGACAGTCAAACTCAATCAATAAATATATCTCAAGGAGTTTATTATCTCTATCTCTCAATTTGATTTACTCAAGCAAATACAATCAGCGAGTCTTAATCAAAAAGAGATAACTTGAATGGTACCAAAGACCAATATCCAAGTGTCAATCAATTTAAATTAACAACCAATATGGTCGGATATTCTAATTGATTGAACAACGCACAACCTGTATTATTTTAATTCTATAACAAAATATAATGTGGAAAAGAAATAACACAAACACCAGAATTTTGTTAACGAAGAAATCGCAAATGCAGAAAAACCCCGGGACCTAGTCCAGATTAAACATACATTGTATTAAGCCGCTACAGACACTAGCCTACTCCAAATTAACTTCGGTATGGATTGTAGTTGAACCCCAACCAATCTCACACTGATCCAAGGTACAGTTATGCTCCTACGCCTCTGATCCCAGTAGGATACTGTGTACTTGATTTCCTTAGTTGATCTCACCCACAACTAAGAGTTGCTACAACCCAAAGTCGAAGACTTTAATAAACAAATCTGTCTCACACAGAAAAGTCTACAAGATAAATAAATTTGTCTCCCATGAATAAACATATGAGTTTTATTCTGTCTTTTGATAAATAAAGGTGAACAGGAACCAATCAATAAAACCAGACTTATATTCCCAAAGAACAGCTCAGTTTTATCAATCACCTCACAATAGTCTTAATCGACGCAGCGAAAAAATATATTGTGGAATCACAAACGATGAGAAGAAGTGTTTGTGACTACTTTTATATCTTGCCTATCGGAGATAGAAATCTCAAGACAATTATTACAATTGTACTCGTACGATAGAAATAGCAAGATCAGATCACACAATTACGATAAAAATAGTATCGGTATGGCTTCACAATCCCAATGAAGTCTTTAAGTCATTAACCTTGTTTTAGAAGAAGAAAACCAAAGATTAAAGGAGAATCGACTCTATCTTAGCACAACTAGTATCACACAAAATGTGTGGGGATTAGGTTTCCCAGTTGCTAGAGTTATCCCTTATATAGTCTTCAAATCATGGTTTGCAATCAATGTTAGCTTAGTAACAAAGCATTCAATATTCACTGTTAGATGAAAACCTAATTAGATTCAAGCTAATATTTATCAACCGTTAGATCGAAAACTTAGCTTGTCATACACACATGCTAAGAGACATTTCATGACCAAAGGTAAATGTATATCATCTTGTTTATATGCAATCATAAATCATAGGCTAAATGCATTCATCAAAGAGTTTATAAAGATACAAGATAACCCCTATGATATTCCACAACCGCACTCCCCACAAAGATTTGGAAATTATGCACAAGTTCAAAAGAACTCTCCCCCATAAAATGTCATTCCCAAGGGAACAACAAGAGCGACCTTAATTTCAAAAGAAAAGAAGGATTTCTTTAGACTCAACAAATTGCATACAAGTATGAATTTACAATCCAACAAGAAATATTCAATCAAATTAACCAAAGCGAACCAAGATTAATTTGACTAAATATGCTCAACACAAGTAAACTTATGGAGACTTAATAACTCGAATAGATTATTCACAAGAGAACTCATAATTAATCTAACCAGAATACACAATTAAACTAATCACAAGTAATCAATTTAATCGTATATACTCACATAATAAAATCTATGGAGTGATGACTAAGTTAATCATAAAAATAACCAACCCAACCAATCATGCTCAAACATGAAAAAACTTATGGAGTGCTAACTAAATAACCACACAAGATAATTAATTTAGTTTATCATGTTCAACATAAAGTACCTTACGGAACAATAACTAAGCTTATCATAAAAGCAATCAATTTTTGTTGTTTTAGTGCTCAACAAAAGACACTTCATGGAACAACACAGTATTTACACAAAAATTATGGATCGGAGAATCGACCTTATAGCGTGGAATAAGCAAGGATTCATTCTATTTCCATCACCATTTGCACAATGAAATACAATAGACATAATCCTTGAATCACAAAAGATTTTAACCTATCTTACATCAATAATTGACAATATAGTCTTAACTTTTGTGTTTTGCCAAAAGTCTATTCATTCTTTTATCAATATTTGCATATCAATTCACGAACGACTTTACTTTTGACAAAATATGGGACAATCAAGTTCACGGACGTAAACACACATATCCCATCAAAATATTGCAATATATAACATCATAAAGATTAATAATGCAATCATCATCTTCCAAACAAGTTTAGAATTTAAACCAATAAATCTAAAAACAAGAAGATGAAAACTTTGGACATAGCTATGTGTAATCACAATAATGGCTATTCCAAAACACTAGTTATTCTTATAAATAAAACAAGAAAAATAGAAGATTTACTAGGCAACAATACAAACTCGTAATGCACATATAATATGATTTGTCCTTAGAGGATAGAATCAATCTTTTTCGCCCGGATTTACACCAAGAATGGCTACCAATCAACGACCATGCACCAAAGTTCACATAAAATGAATGTGAACATTCAATAATTCCATAGTAACGTATACTACTGCTCATTCTTGAACTTAAATCTTTGTGATTCACCAACAACATTCTTGTAAAAGCTATAAATGAGCTTACAAGAGTAGTACTCCAAGAATCCAAGTGCCCAAGTCTAAGAGAAGTGGAACAAGTGCAATGAAACAGAGCAAAATACTCAAAAAAAGAGACAGGACAAATACTAATCTTAACTCATCCAAATTCAGGAATTCTCATCTCCAATTTGAAGAGAATTCAAAGAGTAAGAGAATGCAAAAATAATGAGTTCATTCCGAGTTCGGACGAAGATGTTACGGCCAAAACAAGTCGACCGAATATTGGCGTCTACAGGCAACTCCGCGAACTTACGGGTTTGTACACGAATTTTCAAGTTCGCGAACTTAAACTCCTGGATTTTGGTTTCAAAAGATGTTATGCATACCTGGTAGGTGTACCATCAAGACCAAAAATCTCGAACTACTATTTTCAAACCTTTAGAAGAATCCGGTCGAATTTTACAGCCTTATCAAACATAATCTGTATTCCCCAATTCTCGTGCTTCCCTCACCTGTATGTAGCAGGGCATTCCTTGGTGAGGATGCACTTACAACACAATCAAATTGTGTTGAGGTGAACAATGTCTTGCTCACCATGACACCAATAAAGAGTTTCTTTCCAACAACTCTTAAATCTTGTAGTGTTGAGAAATACCCAAGGAACTATTTTTATAAGTCTATCAAAGAACTTCAAGAGAACCCAAAAATATTTGTGTTTCCGATTTCTTGTTTTCCAACTTATAAAAAACAGTTTCTACAGATAGTTTTTAGTACTGCGAAGGGAAACTCTTTTAAAAAGAGACGTCCTAGATTCCTCATAAAAGAAGACAATACTACTATCTTGATAGGAAGTATTAGGAATTGAGCAACGAATCAATTCATACCTTGAGGTGATACACTCAGATGACTGAGATTTAAACTCCTCTTGTAATTCGTTTCATCTATCACAACTAATTGGATTACGCAGAGGAGGAGCATTGCTCTCACTGATTAGTAAATCAATATCAACCTTAACATGAATATTATTCATCATAACTTGATTTAGCCTGTCAAGAGATTCTTGCTCTTTCTGGAGGTATAACTCAACATCAAGGGAAAATCTCTCAAGCTTATTTTCAAGCCCTGAAATCACTTCAAGGGATTTTAAACCTGATAGAGGTTTAGATAGAATTTCTTCTACAAATTTTATTAAATCAGTCATGGAAGAGAATTCAGAAATCCCTGGATCTGGTGGTGCATTTATTGAGATAGCACTACTGTCCATAGAGTCAGATCGCTACAAACACAGACTTGTAAGGTCTTGAACGTGTTTGTATGCTCTGATACCAATTGAAAAAGCGGGAGTCTAACAAACACACCCAATATTTCGATTAGCAGTCTGTATGGATAACTCTGAGTTACTTTCTAGAGAATCAACTAGACAATCAGACTCAATCAATAAAAAATATCTCAAGGAGTTTATTATCTCTATCTCTCAATTTGATTTACTTAAGAAAATACAATCTGCGAGTCTTAATCAAAGAGAGATAACTTGGATGGTACCAAAGACCAATATCCAAGTGTCAATCAATTTAAATCAACAACCAATATGGTCGGATATTCTAATTGATTGAACAACGTACAACCTGTATTATTATAATTATATAACAAAATATAATACGGAAAAAAAATAACACAGACACCAGAATTTTGTTAACGAGGAAACCGCAAATGCAGAAAAACCCCGGAACCTAGTCCATATTAAACATATATTGTATTAAGCCGCTACAGACACTAGCCTACTCCAAATTAACTTCGGTCTGGACTGTAGTTGAACCCCAACCAATCTCACACTGATCCAAGGTATAGTTATGCTCCTACGCCTATGATCCCAGCAGGATACTGCGCACTTGATTCCCTTAGTTGATCTCACCCACAACCAAGAGTTGATACGACCCAAAGTCGAAGACTTTAATAAACAAATTTGTCTCACACAGAAAAGTCTACAAGATAGATAAATTCGTCTCCCACAAATAAACCTATGAGTTTTTTTCCGTCTTTTGATAAATCAAGGTGAACAGGAACCAATCAATAAAACCAGACTTATATTCCCGATGAACAGCTCAGTTTTATCAATCACCTCACAATAGTCTTAATCGACGCAGCGAAAAAAGATATTGTCGAATCACAAACGATGAGACGAAGTGTTTGTGACTACTTTTATATCTTGCCTATCGGAGAAATAAATCTCAAGCCAATTATTACAATTGTACTCGTATGATAGAAACATCAAGATCAGATCACACAACTATGATAAAAAGTAGTATCGGTCTGGCTTCACAATCCCAATGAAGTCTTTAAGTCGTTAACCTTGTTTTAGAAGAAGAAAACCAAAGGTTAAAGGAGAATCGACTCTAGCTTAGCACAACTAGTATCACACAGAATGTGTGGGTATTAGGTTTCCCAGTTGCTAGAGTTCTCCTTATATAGTCTTCAAATCAGGGTTTGCAATCAATGTTAGCTTAGTAACAAAGCATTCAATATTCACCGTTAGATGAAAACATGATTAGATTCAAGCTAATATTTATCAACCGTTAGATCGAAAACTTATCTTGTTATACACACATGTACTAGATAATTTTAGGTTCATGTAACGTACCCAAACTTGTACATTTGTTGGTTCAACACTAGTTAACCAAATGATAACTTTCATATCAACCATATTCTTCTTCACCATAACTAGTCCAAATGACTCAAATGAACTAGTTAGGGAGTTGTTCAATTGCTTAGATCTTTATGTACTACACAAGACACAATTGAAGCAAAAACAATATGATTCACTCGAATCGATTCATGGACTATAAATCCACGGTTTGCAATAGCATTTCTTAGTTTATTAAGATAAGTTCACAAAAATAGTTTTTAGACATAACCTACTCAAGTTCGCGGACGTATTTCACAAACTCCAACAGAAATTCTCGGATTCGATAACTATGCCAGTTCGCGGACTGGGTTCGCGAACTGAGCTTGGATGCTGAGTTCGCGGACTGAGCTCACGCACTACTCCGGTTTCACTTGATCAACAAAGTTCGCAAACTTTGGTTCAAGCAATAAGGACTTATACATATATGTGTTACCACAACAATGCTTATATACTTCAATGGTTATATTATCTAAACTCTCATTAGAAACATTCTCAAAGGACGTTATATAGTTGTTATTCACAAACTATTTTTCGTCAGAGCGATTTCTGAAAAACTCATCCTGTAAAACAGTCATCAAACCTACAGAATGGATGGTGATCGACCTAAGACTTGAGCATCTCATAAACGACATCCTTGTAACTCTCAAGTTAGATACAAGGATGAGAACACCTATAGTTAGGTAGCAGGATGAGGTATGATCTCATCATGAGTGCTCAGAGATGATTTGGGGATACCATCTGATATTCTGATTTTTGTATTTCTTTTCTCTCCGTGACTTTTTCCAATTCCATAGAAATTTCTTATAGCCCTTTGAGAGAATCCATTAAGTGGAGCTTTTTGATGCCTAAGTGTAGGACCTCTAGATATTGGTTCTAGAGGATCAACTGAGATAGATCACCATCTTCTAGACTTAGATCTACCAATCTTATTCTCATATACACTAGGAACCTATGTTTTTGTGGTATAGTTTGTACCATGAAAAAAAGCATGATTCCTGTAAAGTTTTTGAAATGAATGATCATTAAAAAACCTTTTATGAGAATTCTGGTCTTTTGTAGGAGTGAAATACATTGTTGACTCCGTCAGATGATTAACTCGATTGACGGTTGTTAAAATGTGGTTTTTAGCTTAGGGTCAAAACCGTAAAACCTTGCATCTGATGTGATGTCACTCTGCAAGGAAACAGAGTCACGTGTGCTAACCTCTCCACTGGAAAATTTATTGATCCGCTCAATATACTTACATGAAATTTATCCAGACTGGCGAATCCCAGATGTTCTGTAAATTTCGGCGCCTCGCGCATATTCACTTAATATAAGTTCCTCCTAATGCCTTTTATACTATGTTCTCCGTCTGAACTCTTAATGTTGATATGGCATGACAATTCGTGTTCACTCGCAGCAGAGTAGCACGAATCTCCAAGTATCAAGAATAAGATCTTTGCATAAGGTATCCAATCTGAAAAGCATGCTGCTATCTGGAAACGAACTTAAAAGAACTCTGTGTCGACACATACAATTCAGTCAATCGTCCTGACTAACTTGCAGAAGTTAGGGTTTCGCGCCTCGCGCAATACACCAGACCTTGCTTGTAAAAATTAATTAAATTTTCCGCAGCACACTGGAAGTGCGGACACGCCCTATCTTGCCGGCCCCACTTCCCATTAACCAATCAGGTTGCCCTAAAGGCGCCACACTCTCACCAGAAGTGTGGTCGCGCCTTATGTTTGGCCGGTCCCCTTTTGTGGCCAATAAGGTTGCTCTAAACTTGCCACCATACATTAAATTCCAAACGCACCCTACCACGGCAACTTCGCAACATGCCAACTTCGCAAACATGCCACTTCGTGGCAACCTGCCATAAATAGCCACCACATGGCAATTCCTAAAGCAACGGGATTGGTGTAACAACAAGGCCAACGTTGCCACACCACATGCGGGTCCGAATCCATGATGCCTTGGCCATTCCAAACCTTAATTCTTCCACGACGCCTTGGCTATGCCAAGCCCTAATTCTTCCCCGGCGCCTTGGACACGCCAAGCCCTAATTCTTCCACGGAGAATTATTATACGACTCCTTGGCCACGTCAAGCCCTAATTCTTCCACGGAGAATTATTCCACGATGCCTTGGCCACGCCAAGCACCAATTCTTCCACGGTGCCTTGGCCACGCCAAGCCCTAATTCTTCCACGGCGCCAAGACTTGGCCACGCCAAATCCTTCCAACGATGCCAAGCTTTGGCCACGCCAAATCCTTCCACGATGCCAAACCCTAACTCTGGATGCGAAGCCAATCTTTAGCTTTGGACATGCCGCAACATCATTGGCATACCACTATGCCGAGGCTACTAGCATGTCATTAGCATGTGGCTGACGCCACTTCACTATACAACAAGATGTGGCCATAATCAATGGCCATCCTTCTTCATGAGATGCAATCTCAGGCATCTAAGTTCTCCACCAAACTGATGAGCTCGCAACAAGTTTTAGGCGACTATCCAAGACGATCCTAACATTACATGCGGCAAGCCTCTCCATTTTAACTTGCCACACGTATAAAAGTGCTACATGTTTTCCACGAAAACATTCGATACGTCAAAATATGTCACAAACTGGGGGATGTTGGTATTGGTCTGGCGGTTTACAGCGTACGGCATGTAATGCACCCATTATAAGAAAGTGTCATAAAGTAGGATAATTAGTGGTGGTAAAAAGTAACGGTGTAAACAATTCATTTCCTTCATCATGGAAGAGTAATGAACGGCGGTTACACATATTCACTTTCCTCATCATAAAAACATAACGTCTGGAAGTTACACGTTACTCTTTTCTTCCACCACTCAATCGTTTCCACTTCCTACGAGACCAGGGTACGTTTCACTATGACTTGTATAAATAGGTCTCAACTATTTCCACCAAGATGAGGCAACAATACATTATCTAGAAATTATCTGGTAGTTTTCCATTCGGATAACCAGTTCTACTTCCGATACAAGTCATAAAACAAACCATGCCTTCAGAATCTACTATTCTGGTCTCAACACTCTCTTCGCTTCCCTTCCTAAGACCAACCCTTATCCTTCACTTTGTGACCGCAGCAAGCCTGGAACGCCCATTTATTGGTTTAAGCCAGGATTATACAGATTGATCTCTCGAATCAAAAGTACTCCCATGCAATACATTGTTTAGGGTTTAGATTCGTTTCTCACCCACATACCTGAAATTATCAAAATCAGCAGAAACAGTTTTCACCCTCAAACAACGGAGAATAAGAGAAGATTACGAAGATCAATGATCTGTTTTTTCATAGCATAACAATGCTTAGCAATATGATTTCTTTTCCCACATAATGAATACGTTCGTGGAAGAGAATTGCTGAAAATATCTGCTTCAAACCCATATCCCGTTTGGAAGCCTGCCTTTTTTGTAAACTATTTTTAGCAGGGACTTCCTTTAGTGAGTTATTATTCGTGTCAGGTAACTGGCTTGGCACAGAAGAATTTCTCATTTCAACATCGTTTTCCTTTGTCAAGGAGATAAACTGTCTTTGGGCTAGGTGAAGAGATGCAACAATGTTCTCTGTTTCAACACGAAGGTTATTCAGATTAGATAAATGTGCCTTAATTAAACGTTTTTCTCTAATTGTCCCTTCTTTGACAATATTATCAAGGACACTGATCTTCTCTTGTTGAAGCATATTCTCTTGAGTGAGTTTTATTATATTGTTATAGAATGAGTCAATAATTTTATAGAGTTTATGTTCTCGACCAAGAGACTTTTCAAACTAATCCAAGAGTTGAGCATGATTGTAGAAATCAATCGTCTCAGCTAGTTTTTCTTCGTTTTTGGTGACCTTCCTTTCTACTTCTAACATCTTGTCAATTGTCTCGTTTCTTTCTCGGGATTCGGAAGAATCAGTTGAGTTAACCTTTAAGGAAAAACAAAGACATTTGACATAGTTAAAAGTATTGGAAGACATAGACTATGCGTAGATATGAGATATACTTTGTCCATAGAATCAGATTGCTACAAACACAGACTTTTGAGATCTTAAACGTGTTTTCCTGCTCTGATACCAATTGAAAAAGAGGGGGTCTAACAACCTCACCCAATATTTCGATTAGAAATCTGTATGGACTAACTTTAATAAACTTTTAAGAGAATCAACTAGACAGTCATACTCAATCTTAATAAAAAGTATATCAAGGAGTTAATATCTTTATCTCTCGATTTGATATATACTCAAGCAAATAGAAATTTGTGAGTCTTTATCAAATACAAGAGGTATAAACTTGGATGATACCGATGACCAATATCCAAGGATCAATCAATTTCCAATCAACAACCAAAGGTTGAATTTCACAATTGATCGATACAACGCACAACATGTGATATTTCAATTATATAACAAAATATAATGCGGAATAGAAATAACACAGATACCAAAAAATTTGTTCACGAGGAAACTGCAAATGCAGAAAAACCCCGAGACCTAGTCTAAATTGAACACCACACTGTATTAAGCCGCTACAAACACTAGCCTATTATAAACTAACTTCGGTCTGGACTGTAGTTGAACCGTAATCAATATCATACTAATTCAAGGTACAATTGCACTCCTTACGTCTCTGATCCCAGCAGGATGCTAAGCACTTGATTCCCTTAGCTGATCTTACCCACAACCAAGAGTTGATACGACCCAAAGTCGAAGACTTGAATAAACAAATCTGTATCACACAGAAAAGTCTACGATAATATATAAATCTATCTCCCATTGATTAACCTACGAGTTTTGCTCCGTCTTTTGATAAAATCAAGGTGAACAGGAACCAGTCAATAACCTGGACTTATATTCCCGAAGAATAGCCTAGAATTATTGATCACCTTACAATAATCTAAATCTGATGGTAGCGAAATTAGATATTGCGGAATCACAAACGATGAGATGGAGATGTTTGTGATTTCTTTTTATCTTACCCTATCGGAGATATAATCTCAAGCCAGTTATTCAATTGAACTCGTACGATAGAAAATGGCAAGATTAGATCGCTCAAATATAAGAGAAGTAGTTTTGTCTGGATTCACAATCCCAATGAAGTCTTCAAGCCATTAACCTATAGGGTCTCGAGAAGAAACCTACGGCTAAAGGAGAATCGACTCTTGCAAAACCAACTAGTATTACACATGAGGTGTGGGGATAATTTTTTTCCAGTTGCTAGATGTCTCCTTTATATAGTTTTTAAATCATGGTTTACAATCTAAGTTACCTTGGTAACAAAGCATTCAATATTCACCAGATGAAAAACCTGATTTATCCAAGCTAATATCTTTTATGTCGAAACTTAGCTTGTCAAACACACAAATAAAATGTATTTCATTTAGGTTTGAGTAACTGTACCTAAACGTGTACATTTGGTTGGTTCACGAATAGTTAACAAATGGTTACCCATATGAGCACTTTCATATCAACCATATTCACCTTCTTCATAACTAGTTCAAATGACTCATAAGAACTA